>JAWWMS010000075.1:3664028-3674904 GCA_035048045.1 Chlorospingus semifuscus
AAAGTGCCAACATCACAGCAGAAGATGGAGGCCAAGAAGAAGAAGGAGAAAGGCTGGACATGCCCAGATCCCTCCATTTTGCCCCCTGAACCCCCATACCAGAAACCCCAAAAATCTATTTTTTCACCCCATGACAGACTAACTATTATTCTACTTAGAGTTTAGTGGCTTACAGATCCTCATATAAGGTTGGCAATTTTTTCCATGGGTCATAATCAAAGTCACAGGGGTCTTGGGCTCTGTGCCAGGGTCTCTGAGCCCCCTGGCAGGGGTTCGGGCAATCCAGGACAGCCAGAGGGATGTCCTGAATTCCAACATTCTGGGAGAATGGATCTAAAGAAAAAAAACTTACTTAGCTGTAATTTCTGAGTCTGGTATCACCAAACCAGGCAAAGCACATGAATTTTCTCTTTGTCACCAAAATATGTCCTCCAGAGTATGGTTATCCCAGGGAAGTGGTCACAGCACCAGCCTGACAGAGTTCAAGAGGCTTTCAGACAAGCCTTTTGGGCACTCTTAGGGATGGTGCTGTGCAGGGCCTGGAGTTCGGCTCCATGATCCTTGAGGGTCCATTCCAACCCAGGAAATTCTGTTACATGCTGTTATTCTGTGATCACACACCCTAGTGCTGCACCACACTGGTAGAAAATTTTTGGCAAAGGCATCCTTCATTGTGCAGTCTGAGGCTGGATCACAGAAAGGCAGATGCACCAAAAAGTGGGGGGACAGCTCTTCCCATACATTGGTTTTGTATCCATTGGGAAGAGAAATGTTTGCCAGGCCAGCTGTTTGACAAGGATAATTTGCAGTGTGGAGCGAGTGATTGATATGATCTTATGCAGTTAAGAATGTGGGAGTGCAGGGATCAAATGTGCAAAATATTTTCAGGCTAAAGGATGTGAGTTGAGCTGATGTGACTCTGTCCGAAGGCGTTTTCCCTTGCTTTGTTTATAGCCTGGAATCTCACAGCACGGGTCATTTGTGGAGGATGAATTATGTTGATGGCTTCTTTTTGCTGTGCTGCCTTTGGACACAGATATCTTTAAAGCCACTAATTATTGCAGTTGGAGTATGTGTAAATATGATCCAGGGTGAAATGCCATCATTTTTTTCCTGGCAGCAGCAGAGTCTCTGTTTTTTAATTTTGTCTATTCTTCAATCTTTGGGAAACAGCAATACTCTTGAATCTAAGATATTTAGTCAAACGGTCACAGAATTTATTTTAGATTTTTTCAGCAAGATTGTGATGTTTTCATTGCAAACATGCCTAAGGAAACTTGTTATTTTAAAGTGTGTTTAGTGGTTTTGCACATTTGCAGAAGCACAATCCAGTCTTTGGTTTCTTAGGGATTGGGAATGTTTGTACATTTCAGCTCTCGTTACCTCAAATCACTTTGCAAATATTTGGATCCTTCCCCACAAAATTCCAGTGGATTAATTTTTTCTGGTGCAAAGCAATTTTTCACCTGTCATTGAAATTCAGCCACTGTGATGGTCTCTGGCTCTCCTTTATCTTTCCATAAAGGATTCAGGAACTTTTGGGGACAAAAATAATCACAGGGGAACAGCCAGAATCCTACATTTTCATAGCTGTTCTTGCTGAGGTGTGAAGTCTTGTACTGAGCAGGGTCTTTTAGAGGACAACCTCCATCCATCCCATATTGCCCTGAAAGGAGCAAAGCTGTCCCTCACCCTCCCCTAAAACAATGGAACATAATCCTTAAAAAATGAGACTTAAGTCACATCATGAATCAAGCCATGAAGAAGGGATGATAGATTTGTGTTTAATGCATGGGGTTTGGAGAAAACCATGAATTTATGTGTCCCTAACATCATCATTGCCCCGTAATCCCACACATGTTCTCTTGCATGAGTAACTCACACCTCTGTGTCACCTTCCCTCTGAAACAGGGCAGTGAACCTGGTTCCTCACCTGCAGCAAGGAGCTGGGCAGGGTTCCTTTTTCTCCTAAAGGCAAACCCCACAAGCACATGAGACCTTCAGCCACGAGTTTAGCTAGATTTGCTACTGGCACACCATTAAAAAACCATACCAGGAACATTCTGGTGTTTAATTAAGAGATAAACCTCAGTATTTTATTTGCCACTCTGCTGCCACTGCTGGTCTGGTGTTTCACAACTTTTGACCCATTCTGGTGTTTCTAGATGTGGAATGCAGAGTGGGGAAAAAGACAAAAGTCCGTTCTAAATGAAAATTTCCCAAGAAATAATTTCATTTTCCTTCTCTGTACATCACTTCCCATCACCCTCCTCACACGTGCACACTCAGAAACCCCTTTATCTCAGTATGGCCCAGCACTTCCACCCACATCTTCCTCACACAGAGGAGAAAAGGCAAACCCCACAAAGAGCAGCTTAACACTTCAGAATTTTATTATTTATTATTGAATTTATTATCTTCACTTTAAATCCAAAATTTTATTCCGCTGGAGGGTTTTTTTTGTGCTTTTTTGTTTTTTTTTGTTTTTTTTAACCCCAGAATTAGCGTGCCTTTTGATTCAAGTCTGTTTCACAGATGTACAGCACAAAGGACTGTGCAGCTTCCAGGCTCATTTAAGCCCTGCCTGCCGTGGTTGGGAAGCGATAAAGTTTTCAGCTTGTTGCCTTTCATCCCAACCATTCATTAACTCAGCCCTGCAGAGGTTGGGAGCACAGCTCCACCCCCTCGTGCTTAGGGAGACTGAGGTCAGGGGGCCTTTTTGAGGTGAAAGAATAACAGCAGAAATTAAATGCCGATGTCACAGGCTCTGAATATGCCCCATAAAGGATGGCTGGGATCCAAACGTGCCACCTCTGTCACCTGCACCCCCAGGCAGCCCCAGCAGACGGGGCTAATCCCTTCTGGAGCTCCTCGAGGCCACTGCAGCACAAAAGAGAACATTTGCTTCCAGCTGTTTTCCTTCCAATTATTAATATTCCTGATAGTGGTAGTAGTAGTAGTAATAGTAGAATTAGCATTATTTGCTGAGTCTCAAAATATAAATAATTGATTTGGGTAATCTCTGCTCTTGTGACACTTCTTTAATGAAATGTCTTTATTGGGAGCAAAAGAATCCCATTACGAGGCGTTCATTCATTGCGGGCCGATAACAAGGAGCAGGAGATGTGATTTGTATAATCTGGTTAAATGGCTCACACTGCCTCCCCACAGCCTCCCGGGTATAATATTCCTTTGAATAAAAGTTGATTGATTTTTTTTTTATTTTTTTTTAACTAATCTTACTCTTTTGTTAGAGCCACAAGCAGCCTGCTGCCTTCATTGTCACCCAGCACCCTTTGCCCAACACCATCACAGACTTCTGGAGGCTGGTGTTTGATTACAACTGCTCCTCTGTGGTGATGCTCAACGAGATGGATGCAGCACAGGTCAGTGGCTTTTCATTCCTGGCTCTTCATTCACTCCCTTCACAAATCCAGGTTTGCAGAGAGTCCCTGTTGCCGTTTTATTGGGGTGGGTGCCTTCCCATCCCAGTAAATAAATGAAGGGGAGCTGGAAAGTAATAGGTGATGTTTTGGGGTTTAAATGGAGAATAAGTTCATATGCCTGGCTCTTTGTAAGCTAATTCTTATTGCAATTAATAGGGATCATAGAAGAATTTGGACGGGAAGGGACCTTAAAGACCATGATACTTCAACCCCCTGCCATGGCAGGGTCACCTTCCACTGTCCCCACTTTCCACTATAACCTTCCACTAGCCCCATCCAACCTGGCCTTGGGCACTTCCAGGGATCCAGGGACAGTCACAGCTTCTCTAGGAACCTGTCCCAGGGCCTCACCATCCTCACAGGGAGGAATTTCTTCCTTATATCCTATCTAATCTGCCCTCCTTCAGCTTAATGCTATTCCCCTTTTCCCTATCACTCCACACCCTTCTGAAAAGTCCCCCTCCAGCCTTCCTGTAAGCCCCTTTTATGTACTGGAAAGTTGCTATAAAGTCTCCCCATTTATTATATAAATACTTGGATATAAAATTATGGAAAATAAAGTTAAAAGTATCAACAAGTTTTATATACATACTTTACATATTACAGAATTACTTTGTGTTTGCAGGCCAACATTTCCCTCCCAAACCCACTTTCTCCCCTTTCATATTTTTGTCTGTGTTTGGTTCAGGAAAATGCTCCCTACCATAGCCCCAGGGTGCTTCATGTTTGCCTTTTTCACATGGCATTTCCAGAAGAATAAAACCAAGAGAGTTTAAATAATTTGAAGGATCTTTCCCCTGAGATTTCCAGTATGATTCTGTAATACTGAGAAATGTGCTTTGCACAGTTTGAGGGTAATCTAGTCCTTTTATCTCTTTTTCTTTTCCTTTTTAATGTCTAAGCTGGGTTTTGGCTACTGGACACAGCATTATTTTCAGCATTTGAGCTTGCCAGGGAGGAACTTTTGCCATTCCTCCTGCCCTGGTGTCTCCAGCCACCTTGCTGATGGGTGGCAGAGGAGAACAGCTTTCAAAAAGGTGTAATCATGCAATTTGTGTGGAGAGTACATTTGGCGTGGCTACTTCACCCATTACAGCCCTTGTTCAATGAGAGGAGAGGAGCCCTCAACAGTTGGTCCTTCATGGGTTTGTTTTTCATTTGTCTCTTCCATTTATCTTACCACACTTGCAGGCAGTGAATTGTTGGTCTCTTTTGTGGATGGTGCTGGAGAATCCAATCACCCCAACCCTTAAGGGGGTGTCTCATTGGGGGAGCTCAGTGGGATCCCATTCCAGCCCCAGTGACAGCTCTGCTCAGCAGTGGGCTCTCCTGTGCCCTGCAGGGTCCCACCACTCTGTCAGGAACCAGAGATTCTCTGTATCTTCTGTTTTCCTCTTCCATCTCTTTGATTCTGCACCTTGGCATTGAATCCAGAGACAAATTCCACTTTTTTTTTTTCCTGACACTTCAAAGCAAAACCCCTCTTTTTCTGGAAATGACATACTTTCTCACACTCAGTTCTGGGAAAACACAAACCTTTCAGCCCCAGCCAGCCTTATTCTTGTGACTTTCTTTCACAAAGCTTAGGGGTTTTTTTCGTAGCAAAGTTTTGCTGCTCTGATGTGGGCTGTAGGCACAGAAAAGGGGATTTGGCAGTGCATGAAGTCACTTTGACAGTTTCTGTAGCACGGTGTCACCTCCCTCAGGAGTGCAGCCAATGCCAGAACACCCAGGTGGCACTGGAAGTTAAGGAGGATTTTAGAGTTTGTATTTTATGAGCTACCAGGACACTGTGAGACAGTTTGATATCACAGAATCATTTGGGGTGGAAAAGACCTCTAAGATGATTGAGTCCAACTGTTACCTCAGCCCTGCCAAGGCCACCACTAACCCATGTCCCCAAGTACCACATCTACATGTCTTTTAAATCCCTCCAGGGATGGTGATTCCACCACTGCTCTGGGCAGCTGTTCCATTGCCAGATCACCCTTTCAGTGAAGAAATTTTCCCTAATATTCACTCTAAGCTTCCCCTGGCACAGTTTGAAGCTGTTTCCTCTCATCCTGTCCCTTGTTCCTTGGAAACAGAGCCCACACTCAGGGAGTTTTGCAGAGTGAGAGGGTTTCCCCCCAGTCCTCCTTTTCTCCAGGCTGAGCCCCTTTCCCACCTCCATCATCTGCTCCTGGGGGCTCCAGACCCTTCCCCAGCTCTGCTGCCCTTCAGACCATGCACAACCATTGTGAGATTAAGTGGCCTCAAGCCCATCAGTCCAGATCTCTATGCAGGTCCTTCCTACCCTCCAGCAGATCACCAGATCCATTGTGGAGAGGAGAAGAGAACTTGGCACTGTGTCTGCACTGTCCTTGCATCACAATATTGTCATTCCATTGTCTTTCATCAGTGCCTGATCCCAGGCTGTGCCCTGAGTACAGGGAAAAGGCAAGTAAACCTTTGTGGAGGTCAGAGCACACACACTACACTGCAGTGTTCAGCAGAGTATACACCTGTGTGTTTGGAGGGGTGGCCATTCACCCACCTGCTCTGGGAGAAGCAAATTTTCCATCCTAAGGAATAGAATTTCATTTTTTTTCTGCTTTCCACTGCACCTTGAGGTTGTTTGCCAAAGCTCAGCTCGGCTCACATCTCCCTGCCTGAGGGACAGATGCTTTGAGAGGAGATCACTAGGCAGCTTGAAAGTCTGAAGGAAGAGTAAAGAAACCCTTCAAAGGACTTGCTTGTGTGGTCTTGGCTGGCTTGCTTAATCTTGAAAAACTAACAAGGGCAAAGATGCATAAGATTGTGTGAATATCCCACCCAATTTCAATCCTATATGATCAAAGGAAGAACAGGAGTGCAGAATTAATGCAGTCACATGCACACACTCCACGTTGTTGCTGGCAGTGATTGAACTTGAAAAGCTGGAGATCAAGTTCAAATGAGCATCTGGGGGTTTCAAAACTTGTACAAAATTACACTTGAAAATAGGAAGGAAAAAAAAAAGCCACAAAGAAATACAATCTAAGCAGAAACTGCTAATGAGATCTCATGCAAAATATTTTTGTGCCATGATCTATTTCCAGCTGGATTTTAAATCCTTAGATTGTAATTTGTGTGCACAGGGTGGTTTTTTGTCCTTTCAACTCAGTAATATCAGCACAAGAAAAAGACTCCTGCCTGCTTCACAAACTTCAGAGGTGCAGTTGTGGTTCACCCTGAAACCAGAGCAGCTCTTATGCTCTCAGAACAAACTCACTCTCTTTTTCCTGCTCACTGGTAGAGCCAGAAAACGAAAAAGTTCATCTTACAGGAAAAAAAGAAATTCCAGTTTGTTTGAATTAAGATTAATTTTCTTGGTGCCTGTACTGTTTCCTCATTTTTACCAGATCTCTATGGTTCCTATTAAATTTATCTACAGACACTAATCTTTCAATGTTCCTGTTAAATCTTTGCCTTTACAGAAGCTTCATTTGTCAGCCACCTTCTCTGCACCTCTACACTCAGAATCCAATCAGTTCCAAACTGTGCTCATACAAAAATAAAGAGGAAGAAAATTCCAGGCCCTAAAATACATTTCTTTTTTTCTTCATATTCAGGACATAAAACGTTTTACTAAGCTAGAATGAGATCTTGTCTGAACAAAGCCACAATATACAAATTGGTGATGGATTTTGAGCTGGTTATAGGCCCAAAATGATTTGATATGTTAATTATTAAGATTTCTGTTTGGTTTTGTGGTTTTTTTCCTAGCTCTGCATGCAGTACTGGCCAGAGAAGACATCCTGTTGTTATGGCCCAATCCAGGTGGAGTTTGTTTCAGCAGATATTGATGAAGATATCATCAACAGGATATTCCGGATTTGCAACATGGCCAGGGTAAGACAGGAGAAATACTACATTCCCTAGTTATTCTCAAAAACAAATTTTGGCTCAAGGAAGAGGCAGAGCCAAGACTTGTGGTTTAGAGATGCAGAATCTCTCACCTAGGAATGAAATTCCACTGCAGCTACTTCCTTTAATTAACATTTAATCAGCCTGCATTGCTAAAGGACTCTTGGCTGAAGGCAGCGAGTGGATGATATGAGCTGAAAATCTGTATTTAAATGGTGAGCATTTTTCTGTGTGTATTTGAGAACAATTCATCACTTAGTAGCCAATATAAAGCCATCAGTATTGCCGGAAATAAACTGGGATGGTGTCAGCAGCTCTCCATCTGTCAGCTCGCAGGCAGCATCTCTGAAGACAGATGCAATGTTTACTGGCTAGACTGGGATTCCCAACTGCCACTGCTTTCCCTATAAATAAGCAACTGCCATTTCTGTGAGCAGCTCTTTGTCTGTGTCCCTCAGCCCCAGGACAGCTGAAATGATAGAAACAAAGTTTATCTGCACACTGAGCCTTGGCAATCCGGCTTCAGGGCTGCAGGAAAGGGCTTCAGCAGAGGATTTTTCTCTCATTAGTCGTTTCCCAGATTGATTATGTTTCCTTTGTTGTTCCTCTTTCATTTTTTTTTCTTGTCAGAAATGGAAGCAGGCTCTGCAAATTATATTTCCATGCAGTGTAACCCATCAGTGTCTGCATGGTCAGAGCCTGTGCAGCCGTTCAGGTGTGGCACTGCAGAGGGAACCCTGTGCTCCAGCACAGAAATTGATAAACTGGTTGGAGATCAGACACCTTCCTGTGTCCCAGGGGAGTGATAAAGCTGGTCAGAGCAAGGCTCTGTGGCTCTCAGATGGAGCTGGCCCATGGATGCAGGGCTGCAGGGTGGGAGCTGTGCGCTCACAGCTCTCTGCACTCATCCAGGTCCAACACCACGGCCACTGCCGGCAAATTTGTGAGGATCCTTTCCCTCCACAACCCCCAGAGAATTTCTGAGGGCTGCCTCTACTTCTTATGGCACAGCACAGCACAGCAAAGAGACATTTGACCTGTTTGTGCAGTTTGATGGAACTTTATTCTGGAAGCCAAACAAAGCTCCCATGCACTTGGTGTCTGCTTGGCTCTGTAATAATTGTTATCCAGGTTAGAGAAAAGGCCTTGTTTCTGCACTCTACCTGTCGCCCTGTTTTTTAAAGTTCTTCTAAGCCTTCTGATGTTCACATTCTTGTAATTAACTTTCTCACACACTTTCTGTAAATAACTCATTGTTTTGTATTCTTTTATGGAGGAGGAGAAATTTAATAGACTGTTAGTTTGTCCAGTATCATTGGAGAGGTGGCGCTGTCATCCTCCAATCCATTGTCACTTTTAGAAATCTATAAATGTTAGAGTCAGAAATTAACCTTTCTCTCTTTTTTACCTTGGAAAGTCCAGTGTCCACATCATTTTATTTTGTGTCCTAAAGCAACACTGTATCCAGCATGGAGAACACCAGCACTGCTGCTGCAGGTGCAGAGGGGAGGCTGCTGTGCAAGCAGTGCTCTTGATAGTAAAAGATTTTAAAATCATAGAAAATTCGGGGAGTTAGATAGAAAGTTAGGCTTAGTAGGCCTTGGGGAAATGTTAAAGGTAGGCCCTGGGAAATGTTAGACCTTGTGTTTGCTAGATCATGTGAAACTGCATCTGTGTAGTCAGTATAGGATAAAGGATATAATTGTTAGATATGATTATATATAATTATTGTTTGAAGAATCATGAGAAACTATGTTAGGGGTTTGAGGAGGATCATGAGAAATCCGTGCTTGAATGAAATCAATGTATACAATAGAATAATGTAAGTTTAATAATTAATATGTAAGTGATATAATGATAGAATATAAAACATGTTTGGCCCGAAACTATGTCAGAGTCAGATTTGGGTTTGTGCACCCTCTCAGAATCTCTGCTGGTCAGAGTGGCTCTGAGATACATGCAAGCCTCTTTTTCCCAGCCCAGCAGTCAAAGAAGGAGTCAGGATTCTTCTTTCTCCTTCTCAAGGTTGTTTATTATTTCTTATCTATAACATTCTTTCTCCAACCTGC
The DNA here is from genome assembly GCA_035048045.1 of Chlorospingus semifuscus. Lineage (NCBI taxonomy): Eukaryota > Metazoa > Chordata > Aves > Passeriformes > Passerellidae > Chlorospingus > Chlorospingus semifuscus. Next base: position 3,673,432 of record JAWWMS010000075.1, read on the forward strand.
CACAGGTCTGTCTGGCAGGTCGGGTTGAGGCACACTGGTGTTATCTTTTTATACTGAAAACTACGTGTACATTATTTACCATAAACTATCACCTATGTTAGACAGTGAGCTTCTACTCTAAACCAATCCAAAAGTGCCAGCAGCACCCATAACATGGAGGCTAGGAAGAAGAAGAAAGAAGTACAGGGCACGCCCAAATTCCTCCATCTTGGAACCCCGAGCCCCCATTCTAAAAACCTGAAAAATCTATTTTTCACCCTGTGACAAACTAATTATTATTCTACTTAAACTCTCTTGACTTGTAATTCTTCATATAAAGGTGGTGATGTGCTCCATGGGTGAAAATCAAAGGCACAGGGGTCTTGGGCTCTGTGCCAAGGTCTCTGAGCCCCTCGGGCAGGGTCTCGAGTCCTCCAGGGCATCCAGAGGTGTGGTATTCACATGGCCTCTGAACAGAGAGAAGCTGTGAGACAAGCAGAGAAGAAGGAAAACACAATTCTTATCTCGCTTGCTGTGCCTGTGTTGTGCTAAAGCAGAATGCAACATGGAGATTGTTTACCCACAGTGAGGATGTTTTGTTCCTTGGCCTGTCAGGGCCAGATGTGTGTGCGTGTCAGATTGTCACAAGATAGACATGAGAGAATCAGAGATTAGTGCAGTGCTGTGTAGTTGTGAGCAAGGGTGAGTGCATGGCAGGTTCAGTTTAGATAAAATGTACATTGCATAGTATAATAAAGTAATTAATTAGCCTTCTGATATCCATGGAGTCAGATGCATCATTCTCTCTCCCCTTCATCAGAGTCACCTTTTATTTACAATAGGGAGCACTTTACAGAGCAAGCTTCCTGCTGTGAGCTGGAATGGATGGGGAAATGTCCAGGCAAGGGGTGCCTGACAGCACAAAACTCCCTGCAAATCTCCAGCAAAGCAGTGTCCAGTGCACCACTGTAAACACCAGGATTCCAGGCTGAGCAGTGTCCAGTGCACCACTCTAAACACCAGAATTCCAGGCTCAGAGGTGTCCAGTGCACCACTCTAAACACCAGAATTCCAGGCTCAGAGGTATCCAGTGCCTACCCTAAACCCCAGAATTCCAGGCTGACCATGTCATTCTCTCTTCCCACAGCACAGGTGAGGGGACAGGCCAGGTGTGACCCTGCAAGGCTCTCCTGGAGTCCCTGGAATGGCTCAGCTGCCATCCCACAGCCCCTGCCTCCTGCACAGCCACATCCCTTTGGGCCATGACATTCCTGCCAGCTCCTGCCACCTCAGCCCAGCCCTGCCCAGGGCTCCCTCAGTGCGTGGGAGGGAAGAGTGGTGGCAGGAGGAGCTGTGCAGCAGCTGGGAGGTCACAGGAGGGACACGGTGTGATGTAGACGTGATATTTTCTGGAAAGTCCTTTCCTTAGGATTTTTCCTCCTGAGAAGCTGAGAGGCCTCAGGAGCAAAATGTAAACATTGATTATCTGCTGCT
>JAWWMS010000075.1:3809006-3828875 GCA_035048045.1 Chlorospingus semifuscus
AGAACCACCCCTGACACTGCAGGAGGGCTGCAGCCACAATTCCAATGGGACTGCTGCCAACACCCTGACCCACAGGGCGTCAGGTTGTGTTCTGACTCTGTCAGTGTTGTTCTAGTGTACTGCATTGTTTATTTTATCCTTTTATGTTTTTTCTTTTCCCTATTAAAAATCTGTTATTTTCCTGCTCCCATATTTTTGCCTGAGAGCCCCTTAATTTAAAATGTATAGCAATTCGGAGGGGTGGGGAGGGTTTACATTTTCCATTTCAGGGAGGCTCCTGCCTTCCTTAGCAGACTCCTGGCTTTCCAAACCAGAGTGTTGGTCAGAAATGGGCCTGTGCTGAGCAGATCTTGCTCTTCCATAGCTGCTGTTTTCTGGAGTCATTCTGGTGGGTCTAATGACAGCAGATGTTTCAGTACAACTCCCAAGGAAAAATACTGGGTGTTCGGGTTGCCCCCTCAAGAAAAGAGTCACAAAGGGGCTTTTTTGTTCAGTTGGTTTAGGAATGCAATTTGGTAATTCAATTGCTCTCCTGATAAATGTCTGCCCTCTGATCCCAGCTACAGGAGATGGAATAAAATGTAACTGGATTTGACAGGCAAAATTAATCTGCTGTGTTTGAGGCACGACAAAACAGCCTGGGGAGAAAAACATTACAGCAAATTATGCTTCCTTATCTCCCTATGCTAACAGTGCCAGGTCAGCTCGGGGCAGTGAACAAGGCTTTGAAAGGACAGCACCCACCCAGCTCAAACAGCAGCCCTGCTCTGCTCTGACTCCAGGCCTGGGGAAGCTGCTGGCAAGTCCCAGGCAATCTGTTTTCCCTTTCTGGTCTCCCTTCTGTGCTTGGTTTGCAAGTTTGGGGCAAAGGATTGTGGTCTTCCTCTGAGGTATGGCCACTCCTGGCTGCTGCAGCCCTGTGTGACTGCACTGTCCCTCTCTGCCAGGGCAGGGAAAGGCTCTCCCATATATTTTTCAGCATTTTTCAGTGTTTTTGAAATGCTCTCACACTGCAAATCCATCCTGTGCAGATGCCCACATGCCTCAGCATCTGCATGGCCATCACAGTTGTGGGGTTTTTATTAATTTTCCAATACAAAATATGTTTATTTTCTTATTACCTTTTAGGTCAGTTCAGCTCTTAGAGCTGGTTTAAAGCATCATTAAGCACACCTGTTAATTGGTGTTTTTTATCTCAAACACACTCAGTTTGCTATGAACTGAGTCTTATTCAAGAGCAGTGGATGGCCATGAGTCAATCTGGAAAGATTGGACCATCCCTTGCTGAGCCTGCTCTGAGCCTGTAGCCAAAGTTTCCTGTCTGCCTTGCTGCTTTCCTGGTGGCTTTGTGTTGTGGGGATGCTGAGGTGTGGATGCACAGCACTGGGAGAGTCACACATCCAAAAGAGTCTCCATCATTCTGCCATGGGGTGACCCAGCTCAGCACCACTGCACTGGCTTCTAGCAGCAGCTCTCCTTATATGGGTGTTTTTTTAAAAGGTATCTAGATGCCCCTGAAATTTGTGTTTCAGACAGACAGAGCAGTGTGGGTGAAGGAAAAACCCTGTTATCCTCTCAGCAAGAGGAAATGTTCCTCCAAGGTATTGCAACTCAATCCCTAATTTCACACAGAGCCACAGGGACTTTTCTGTCAGTGTGGTGACTCTGATGCATCTTCAAAATGATGGGGAAAGGAGATGGGAGGGATCTTTTTTTCCTGTGCTCACCACCTGAATTGTAACTATCTAACCTGACCAGATGTTCTCCATTTCTCCCACGTCAAAGCCTGCCTGCTCCTTCCCTGAAACATCCATCACACCGTGGGTCAACTCTCCCTTGATTTGTTAGAGATGGTTGCCCAGTCTGCCTCCCCTTTAATCATCCCTCTGACAACAGCTACAGAGATGAAAAGCTGGGGGGATCTAAGTAATCCATTTCTAAGTGTAAAAAGCCTCAAAAAGTGAGGGGGAGAAGGGAAGAGAGCGAGTCTGTCTGCTGAGCAAACAGACTGATTACGTCAAGGGACAGGAAGAGCAGCTCCTGGAAATCAATAGGGATGAGGCTTTGAAAAGGTTGACTGACTGCACTGGATTAGCTATTGATTTTTGTCATTTTCACAGCCAGTGCCACGCTCTCCACCCGTTGAGGCCATTAAGCTCCGAGGCCTTAAACTTCTAATCCCCCACTAATAACAACAAGACAATGCCAGGCAAGCTCAGGATGTAATGGATGTTCAACATCCCATAGATGGAGAGGGTGCCAGCACCTGGGAGCAATCATGGGAGCCCAGACACACAGAGTGGGAACAAAACTCCCAGAAGGGTTCACATCATGCTCAGAGGTCATCTGCAAATCAGTGTTTGTTGGCAAGAATTTCCAACTGGTTTCCAGTTAGATCTAGCAGCATAGGACACATCATTTTTGCAGGATCTCTCTGAGCATGGATTTTGTTAAAATACCCACAAAAAAGAATTTTTCTTTTTGTTTTCAATCTCCCTTAGGCAGAGATGTGCAACACTGTGGGCCCCAGCAGCTCAAGAGCTGCAGGTCCATTCAAACATCATCACTTTGTAGTTCAGCACACCCAGCTGTAAAGAAATCCTGAGCTAATATTAAGGTAGGGCTGTAAAAAAGGGATGTTGGAAGGAGCCAAGTCCTGGCCATGCACCCTGGATGGAGACAAAACACAGGAAAGCATTAATGGCAATGCACTTCTGAGATGGATGGGAAAGGGGGCTAAGGAGTGTCTAAAGAAATGGGCAGGAGACATCTGGCTTTGAGGGAATGCTTCCAGGGCTGGGGAGCTAAGTCAGCTTCTTCCCATAGCACCTTTAATATAGAGTAGAGTAGATTTTCCAGGACATGTCAAAGAGCTGACCAATCCTAGAAAGTCTGCAAGTGTGTGAACATGCTCATGGATGTGGCTTAACAAATTCCTTTCATACAGCTGGTCTCCATCTCACTGGGATTTGCTTATTTGCAAACTCTGAAGCCTGAAATAGGGTTCAATCACACAAGAAAAGCCATTCACATCTCTCAGCTTTGCTCCCTTGGCTCTGGATGTGGTGGGCAGAGGGGTGCAGCTCACTGGAGCAGCACCCAACCTTTCTGAGGGGCAGAGTATGCCCAGAAGGAGAGAAAAAGGAGAGAAGGAGATCTCTGTGTGTGCGTGTGCCTTGGACACACACAGCCACACTCAGCAACATCCCCTCCTTTGCTGCAGCCCACATCCTTCCTCAGAGCCCACAGGGTGAAGGGCACACTCCTATCACCAAAGGGGCGTTGGGGACAGACAAAGGTGATACAGAGACTCCATCATCAGAAGGCATGAAAAGGCACTTTATTATCAGAAATCTACTGTGCTTATAGAAACAATGGTGGACCTAAGACCTGATTGGCCTTTAGGAATCTTCTCTCACACTATTGGTGAACTGTGAATAGCACACTCTGGAGAACCATATCTACAAGCAATGGTTACAGAAAGAGAGATAATAATTGTTTGAATTCTTTCCTTTGAGTTTCTCCCAGCTTCTACACAGCTTCCCAGGATTTTCCTGGGAGAACCATGTCTCTCTCTGTTCAGAGGATATGTAATTACTACACACCCCTCCAACAACAAGGCACCTGCTGCCCTACAAGGGCCAGTCCCAAAATGCCCAGACACCACTGAGGTTTATTTTTATTTATTTGAGAAACTGGGAGATCTGTCTGGAGCCAGTGCTGCTGGCAGAAAACATCTGTGAGCTGCTGGGGCAGCACTTCCAGCAGCCCTTTCTGCCTGTGCTGTAAATGTTTTGCTGAGTGAGAGCCCAGCTTCCCTGAGGATCTCAGTTGAAATGTCGACACTTTTGTTTTGCTCAGCTCTGGTATTTATTTTAAGGGCCTTTGTGGTTCTTGGAAAAGAAAGGATTATTGCCAATATAGAAACCAAATGGGCTCTGGCAGATTTCACCCCTTTGGAAGCAGGGAGACAATGCTCCTGCAGTGGTAATCACTGCTGGCCACCCAAAGGGGCAGCAAACAAAGGCTGAGGGATGTGCAGGGGAGCAGATAGAAGTTCTCCATTCACCAGCCCAGTGCTGTGCTCTCCCCTGATGCTTTCCTTCGGCACCTGGCCAGCTGGCAAAAACGAGGCAAATTGAAATGTTCCCTCACATTTCCTTTTCAGAGTCTCCCTTCCTTTCTAAGTGCTGATACAAAGCTGCAGCCTGCACCTCCTGAAGTTTGCTACAAACACAGGAGAGGCAAAAGTGCTGAACAAAGCAATAGGGACAAACGAAAATAACTCAATTTTTGCACTTACTTCAGTGCACCTAGAGTGCCTGCCCTGAAATCAATGAACCTGTTCAGAGCCAATGCTGGAATAAATGATGAAAAGCTCTTTAAGGTGAATGTCTTCAAGGCTACTGAAGAGAAAATAGCCCTGTTTGTATTGTGCTTTTATTTTTTGCTCCTGACATTAACTAATGTTTATTTTAATCACAAAGATAAACAGTCAACAAATGAGCATTGTACATAGGAGCTAAACTGAGGTGGCCCCTCTTATAAATAATTTAAATATTTTTAACTTATAAATAATTCTTCCCCTTAGGAGTGGCTGGAGAAGAGGTTATATGTAAAGCTTTATTAAATCCAAAGTGAACGGTAATTGTAGATTTTTTTTCTCCTTAAAATTGCTTAGACAATTAAAAGTTTCATTCTACTCAAAATTATTTTTGTCAAAATTGAAGGTAAAAAAATCCTTTAATTTCTCAGCTCTCATCAACATCATCCCCCAGGGGCTAAAGTAAAATCGCTTTACCAGAGTCAGTATTATCAATGTTTGTGTAGAATTTGTCTCTGACCCAATGGAGGGACTCGTGGCCACCTGGCTCCTTGTCCCTGCCTGTGTAGCCCTGCCACCCTCAATGCAAGAGAAATGTGCAGTCTGGTATTTGTTTCACAAGAGGCAGAAGGCTTCTATTTTTTGTTCTATCTCTTTCCAGACAGTTGGCTCAGTTTAATGGACTGTCTTTCAGCCTGTGCATAATTCTTCTCCAAATTAAATTCTCTTAGTAGCCCAGCATAACACAGACCGTGTTGTCAGCTCATTACTTTTACATCCTTTCTTGTTCTGTTTATGTGAGCAGAGGTTTAATTAACTATAATCTACTGCATAGGCAAGAGGGTAAAAAAAATACTCTATGTATTTATACTCTATTATATTTTTTATCATTTTTTGGGGGTTGGGGGAGTTATCCTTTTTGTCTATAAGCAGGGCTGGCTGCTTTGTGTTTCTGTGCAAACACTAGAGTGAGGTTTATAGAGAGGCTGCTTGGATCTCTCAAACCATGGGTTGAAAAGCTGTAAAAGTTTTCCCGGCGACAGGTTTATAAAACAGATGCTCTCACCCAGAATATTTATAATATTATCTATTTCATCCACAAATTAGGCTTGTACCTGAGAGCCTTAAGTGCCCAAACAATCCCACACACATTGGCAGGAGGGAATTCAGCAGAAGGTGTTAATTTTTGCACAAATGCAAGGATTAGGTGTCAGATTAAAGTTGGATTAGATAGGGGCTGCCACTTGTTACTTGAGCTAAATTTAGATCTCACCAGGCAGATTCCAATTCCCTCAGAAATTCACAGTTTCTATGCAGAAGATAACAGGAAGCTAAATTAGCATTGCTTATTATTAGTTTCAAAGATCAAATTAAGTAATTACACTAAATTTAGAGAATTTGCTCCTACACATCTTTTACCATTGTGCACTGCTAATGCTATTTCATATGCAAACAAGGACTGGGATTTCAAATGTTCAGTTGGCTATTCTGCTGTGTCAGAGGTTCAGAGAAAGCTGAAATCCCAAACAAACCCCAAACAAACCCCAAAGTCCTGGTCCTGCAGGCAGGGGTGACCCTTTTGCACCCACACCAGCTCCAGCAAGGCTGGTGCTCTCCTGAAAAAAACACTCCTGAAGTTTTTACTGAAGACATCTGATTTATATATAAAGCTGTGCCATGTGTTTGAGATGTTTGTTGTATTGGTGAAATGACAATCAGATTATCCAACTAAGATCACAGTAATTTTACAAATAATTTATCTCCATTGCCAGGGTCAAGGCATCAGAGACATTACTCAAAATAATCTTAACATTTAGTCTCAGCCCATCTCACAAATAAATGTACACAGATAAAAATAAACTGGTGGCTTCTGAGTCCAGGGCAAATCATCCTGCTCCCACATCCCTTACACTTAGCAAAGCTCTTTCCTGATGGAGCCCCTTGGGTGCCTAATTTCTTTCTCCTCATCTCCCCAAAATTGCCAGAGCACCTCAGCTTATCAGCACTGGTGTGTGCACAGAGCTGGCTCTGAGAGCAAACAGAAGGCATCAGCCAGCACTGTGCCCACAGCCACAGAGGTGGTTTGACCCAAAACGTGTTTCATTGTGGTTTCCCAAACAGGCAAAACTGGTTAGATGTGAGCTGGCAGGATGTGATTCCCCAAGAGGTGGAGAGGGCTCCTGCTGCACACAATCATCATGTTGGAGATCATTGCCCAGGAAGTCCAAGAGTTGCGTGTTACAAGAACCAAGGAAGGGTGTGTGCAAAAAATCTTCAGACAAGGTCTGGTCTCTTGGAGTTCTTTGGCTTGCAAGTTCTTTGGCTCCAGATGTGGATGAGGGGAGTTCAGCTTTGCTTTGCCCTCTCACCATGAGCAATTTTCAATAACTATCCTTTCCTCCCACCCATAAACTGCTCACAAGGTGCCACCTCTTTCCTGTCTCAGCTTTATGCACTCTTCCCTTGCATATGGGGAGAATGTGAGCCCCAAGCACCACATGTGAGTCCTAAACATTTAGAATTTAAAACCCTGGGGTCATTCACACGTGGTGGATGGAGTTGCCTGTTCCCTGCCATGGGAGGGTGACCCCTGAAGTGGACACTGCCACTGCACATGTTCTCCCAGAGCACGGACACTTGGCTTTCCTTTCACGCTTTCCAGTTTGAAATGCTCACCCTCCAAATGGCTGCAGGACTGAATATGTTGGTTCTCATATTTACAGAGCACTACTGCACACTCCAGTGAGCAGAACTCTCTTTCATGCCAATGAGCACCAGTGAGCTTGGAGCCAATCCTTTTTAATATCAGAGACTATTCATGCAGCTACTCCCTGGCATTCCTTTTGCTCTAATTACAGCTGTGCTTTTCCCTGCTTTTTCTTCATTAATGAATGAAGACACTCAAGACTTAATTCACAAAGGCACTTAGGCATCTGACTCCTGCTGAAATCCCTGGAGAATCTGAGCATTAGGTACAGCCCAACTCCCCACTCGCCCATGAAATAACTCTGGGCACTTGTGAGGTGTTTGCTCCTGATTTACACTGAGCTTGTGTGAGGGAAGAAACAGAATCTCTGTGCTTTGAGGGAAAAGAAGGATCACTCAGTGTTTGAAATCCTAACAGGGAGGTTGGTAATACAAGGGCTGTTTCCCAGCTCTGCATCTGACATTGTGAACGACCTTGAATAAATCACGTCGCTCCATCTCTGTTTCCTTCCACCCAGCATGTCTCTGCCTCACAGGTTTGGGGCTCTGCCTTCATGTTCTTAGATAGTCTAGTCTGGGCTTTCCCAAGGGCACTGCATGTTTATGTCCCTTTTGGGACTCTCACTTCCTCAGTCTCTTTGAAAATGCCAATATTGGAGATTTCTGCAAGGAAACAGCAGCAGGATCCGGAGAAGGAAGGAAGAATCTGTCACTCAACTCCATGTTCCCATCTTTAAAAACAGTAAAGAGGACAGCACAAAAAACCCCACAGGAAATGCTAATAGCCTTATGTTTATATGGGAGGATCTGGAGTTTCCCTTCAAGGCTGCTCATTTGCCCACATCTGTTCCTAGCCAGGGCTGGGGTCTCCCAGTGCTCAGTGACAACTCTGAGCACGGGATGCATCAGCAGCTCTAGCAGAACCTGCTGTCTGCTTACTGTTGTGTCTCTTGCTTGTCTCAGGCAGCTTTTCAAGGGCAATATTTGCCAGTAAGCGAGAAGTTTGCCATTAAAAGGCTGTGATTTAACTGACAGTGCTGAGGAGTTGATCCTCCTCTGTACAGCACTGCTGTCCCACCATGGAGGGGGGAACTTCAGATACACTCTGGTTTATGGACCTGTTTATTGTTCCTGTCATGCCCTCAGTTGTGCTGTTAGGTTGTGTTACACTACACATTCATTAAGCCATAGAGGGGTTTTACAGTTTTTTTTCCCTCCCTTCATGATTCTGCCTTGCAGCCATCAGAAATGGTCAATCTGGCCCCACTTTGCTGGACAAAATGGCCTCAAAATGCAAAGGAAGCACTGCTAAACCCCAGCTCAGGCAGTTCTACTCTCCATGAGTCCAGGAGTCCATCAAAGAATTCTTCAGGAAGCAAATTTCAATAATTACCTACAATTTCCTTTAGATGACTAAGAGTGCCTTTCTTGTCTTTGTAAGGTCATAATGGACTTGTTCTCCAGCATCACTAAACATTTAATAGTATGATAAGTGACACAAAAAGATGATTGCCCAGAAGTCACAGAGGACCAAAGTGCAAGATCAGGGAGCAGCCAAACCCAAATTCTTACAAAAGCCTGGTGCAAATGTGCTCCTCCTGTCCCAGCACAGCTGAGGAGGAGCTGCTGGCCCTGGTGGTGTTCAGCTCCCCTCAGCTCTGGGCTCAGGCTGGCAGGAGCAGGGGGCTGTCACACACCTGCAGGAGGTGCTCACAGCCTTGCAGGAGCAAGCCATAAATTCCAACCCAATGAGGTTTCTGAGCAGTCACACAAGACAAGGAATGAATTACTGAAGCCATTCATGCTTAGTGAGTTATTAAGTGTAAGGGCAAAGACTGCAAGTGCTCTCCACGCAGCAATGTCTGAGCTAATAAAGCATCACTCAGCCACTGCAGAACCTGACTGCAGAGCTGAATTGTTATTATGAAATGTATTTTTTTAATAGCCATATTTGTTCGTTAGGGGAAGATGTTCAGAGGTTCTGGGCAGTACATTATGCCTGTCATGTTCATCCCTCCTGGTAGCCATCAGCCAGCTCTGCTGCCCTCATCTCTGCCTGCTCTCACACACAGGGATGGGGAACACACCCTGCTGGGGGGGCATTTAGGGGCTTTTTGCCCCCTTCACAAGGAGGATCAGGAAGGCTCTCTGCAAGCAGGGGGATAAAACAGCAAAGACAAAACTGCAAGCAAGGAAACGACTCCAGATCACTGTCTGTAAACAGGCTCAGTTAGACCCTTCTTTGTGGTGGTGTTCACAGGGGTCTTAGGATGAGGGAGGAGACAAGAATGTTGACTCCATGTTTCAGAAGGCTTGATTTATTATTTTATCATATATATTATATTAAAACTATACTAAAAGAATAAAATAAAGGATTTTATCAGAAGGCTAGCTAAGAATAGAAAAAGAAAGAATGATAACAAAGGTTTGTGACTGATCGAGACAGTCCAGACAGTGGACTGTGATTGGCCATTAATTAGAAACAACCACATGAGACCAATCACAGATGCACCTGTTGCATTCCACAGCAGCAGATAATGATTGTTTACATTTTGTTTCTGAGGCCTCTCAGCTTCTCAGGAGGAAAAATCCAAAGGAAAGGATTTTTCATAAAACATGTCTGTGACACTTTCCTCTATCTTCCTCCCCTTCTCCTCCATGTTCTTTTTGCAATTCAGGGGCACCGCTTCAAGAAGACCCACAGGTCCCTATAGCTGTCCAGGCAACCACACTATTCACTCTCTGAAAATGCTGGTGAAGACTTACAAACAAATCTAATACTCTCTCTGAAAGCATAACAGTGGAAGGCCTGAGATCCAAAGCCACCTTTCAGTGTTTCTCCTCCTGGGGTTGCAGTTCTCTTGTGAATGACTGCACAAGCTCAGCCATGGAAAATTGTTGCTTCTTAAAAATATTCTAAATGAGCTCCAAATCCAAATACAGCTCATCTGAATACCCTGAAAACTTGCCAAGAATGCACAAAATAGCATCATTTAAATCTTGGGGTTTTTTAACACATTGGCCCCTCTTGCTGTCCCTTATGAAGCTTGTCTCATACCCTGAGCAGTTTCCACCTTGCCTTCCCCAGCTGCCTTCCTTCCTAACACTCAGGATTTATAATCTGTACTGGTTTAGAATTGCAGGGACATTTGTCAGAAGCACTAAGCAAAGGAAAAGCTGGACTATTTGTCCTCCATGCAAGGTCTTTCTTGTCCAGTGTTTCTGGTAAGGTTGCCTATGATCTCCATGGGGGCTCCAGTTGCATAAATCTGGTTTTCAGAGCTAAAATTGTCTCTCTCCATCTTTCTTCTCAGCTCCCTTCAGGCACTGGAAGGCCACAATTAGGTCATCCCAAAGCTTCTCTTCTCCAGGCTGAACAATCCCAATTCTCTCTGCCTTTCCCGAAAACCGTTTTCATGAACCTCAACACAGATGGGGCATCAGAAGTAAATGGGCAATACCTTCACATGTTTTCCAAATTAATTATTACTGGGTTTGTTGTTTAGTTTTGCAAACATTATGGCCTTTTGATGCTTTTGGTGAGCTGTTACATTTCTCTACATATTTCTGTCACATCCTATTCCTGGCCAATACAATTCCTTTGGCCTGATTCACTTATAACACAGTAGAAAGTCTCTTTCCAACCTTAGAATAATTTCTATTCTTAGTTGATATTTCACAACAAGGATTTTTAGCTATATTTTGAACCTTCAACTTGTAGGACTGCAATGCCCTGGTAAGATTTTCAGTATCTTTTTTTTCCCAGTGAGTTTAATGCAACCTCATTCATTGCTGTTAGAGGAGCTTCGACATTTTCATGCTTATGCAAAAATTCAATGTTTGCGGTGAGAATTAATTCATTATTTTTCTCCCCAGCTTGACAGCAGCTATGTCATCCAGTAACCTTGTTTTATGGCCTATATTAACTATCTCAGGGAAAAAAAAAATGAAATATTTTACAGCTGTGTGCTCCCTCTAGGGTGACATTTCCTAACATGGCTGAGCATTGTTTTCAGTGGGGGTTAGTGTGTTAAACACCTTTAGGGATTTGGAGTCAAAATCTCAGATGGGAGGACATACACAATGGAGCCATGAATTTTGATATGGATAGCACTGAAATACCTGTAGTGAATGAGGAAAAACAGAAGAGAAGCTCCTCAGGCAGAGTATAAATCTTGCTACACCTTATGAGATGCTGTGTATTCATCATTTTTATGATTACCCAAAAATAACAAAGAAATAAATAATGGCAGCAGCACAGGAACATGGGGTCATAGGAAAGTTAAGGTGGGAAGGGAGCACAGAATTGTCCAGCTCAACCTCTTACTCAAAGCAAGGTCATCTGTAAGGCCAGGGCAGGAAGTGCAGGACTTGACCTGTTTGTTCTTGAAAATTCCCAGGGACTGAGACTCAACGTCTCTTGATCCAATGTTTGACTGCCCTCATGGAGGCAATCTCTCTTCCTTATATCCAGTGTGAGCTACTGCTGGAATTTACACCCCTTGTCTCTTGGCCTCCCTCCCTTTTGCTGTTGTGACCTAAACCCCTTGAAACCTCATCCTCTCCCAGTTAAACCAACCCTGGGCACTGGGATCCCTCTATATGCACATGGACCCCACAAGTGTTATGTTGGGGAGAAGGGAAATGCATCCTGATGTCCTCAAAGTCTTACCAGAAGCAGAATGCAAAACTGTTGCTCTGGTCTCACATTATTCGAAGCAATTAAAAAATTAAATTTAGCACAAAATAACCACAGACAAAATATGGTAATTAATGTCAATTACTCTGGTTGCCATAGAAACATGACTGAAACAAGTGGAAGTTACAGATAAGTTCAAGGTGAACCACAAATGTAAAGTGACTGGCATGTTTTTTCTCTCTAACTGATTAGGACCTTAACTCTTCTGGCTGACAACCAGTTATCGATAGAACTTAATCCATTTAATAATCCCATAATCACTTTAATCCAGTTGGCTCAAAGTATTTTGCAACTGGTTTCCCTAACTGATTAACAAGTGTCTTTTAGGCAATAAATAACAGCTATCTGTACCCTGCACAGCAATGTTTAGCACACAGGGCTGGTTCCTGCAGGGTGAGATGGAACAGGCAGCAAAACCTCTGTAATTTATAAATGCATAATCCCAGGGCACAAAGGGCTTTTGGCAGCCTTTGATTTCATTAACAGGCACCAATATCTCTTAAGCTTTTGTGGAATATAATTGGGAGGGATTTGCCAGAGGACAGCCCCTCCACCAAGCACCCTCAGATGCCAATGTGCAGTGAGGGCATCAGTGTGAGGGAAGGGAGAACTCAGATGTCTCGAGGTGCTTTGGAGGTCAAGGACAGGCAGGACATGGACTTTGCTCCTGATCTGCCCCTGTTTCATTGAAAGATGCTGAAATGGTTGCCTGATACTTTTGTGGTGAATGTTTAAGGACTGTTTTGGTTTGGAACTACACTCGGCTATTCACAAGATTTGCTGTAAGCTATAAATTCCTCCCTGTCCCCTCTCCTTTCCCCCTCACTGTTTCTGGAAATTCTATTTCAAACACAGCTTATGGCTCAGATGAAAAACAAAGGTGTTTTTAAATCATTCTAGTTTTGTAGGGCATTTCACACACTGAAAGAAGGGGCAACAATAATGAGACATCTCAGGTTTATTGAGGCATCATTTCCCACTGGAACACAGTTTAGATGAAATTATGCTGACCAGGTCTGTAATCACATACTTTGTCAAGTGCTTTGAAATCCATTGGTGAAAAAGAGCATTTTATACATGATCAGTATTAATTATTATGATGATTATTTGGTTGCTTAGCTCCTGGACATTTTTGTGGTGCTCTTAACTCAGGATTTATTGTGTGGTGATTTATGAGCCCCAGGATCAGTTATAAGCACTGTCTAGCCAGTGATTCCTGTGCATCTGTACAACACTCAGAAGCTCAGATGTAGCACTACCAAGAGTTTGATTAATCACCCTTTGGCAGTTTGTGAGGCTGAACTTGTTAAAAGTTTTAAAGAAAGGGATTTCAGAGAGATTGTTTTGATTGGGGCTCTCTCATCATTTGAACTTGCTGGAGGCAGCTGGCATGAGGGGCACTACAAAGAGATCAGGGCAGGTTGGATTTGCCAGCTGAGACCTCCTGAGCCATCACCTGGAGCAGCTGGGCAGAGCAATCAGCTTGGGGTGTATTTCCTCACTTATCTGAGGTGTTTTACACACCACAGAAATCTCTTAGCCATCCCATGCCAAGGGGAGCTTTTGTCTGCTGACACCTCTCTCAGTTGTCAGTCAGGAGGAAATTAAACTCTGGCAGAGGCTGTGGAGCCCACAGGAGCAGATTCAGGGGCTATCTCTGCTGATTGGGCTCAGCCCCACGAGTTACACAGGCTCTCTCAGGCCAGAACAAATAGAAAATAAAGAAGACAACACAGATCGATGGCTGACTTGTGTTTACAGCTGTAGGCAGTTCTCGGATTTCATTAAATTTCCAGCTGAAGTTTGGGCTCAGTCCAATTTGAGATGTGGGTGATTCACAACAGGATTTCATCTCTGGATGGAAATTGGACTCTGGAAATTGGACCCTGGCCCCCAGTGATCCTGGGCTCACTCTTCAAGGGAGGTGGAGTTCATCTTCAGTTTTGAAAGATCTTCATAAGCTGTGAAATTTGGCATGAGCTGCTCTGGAGGTAGGACAAGAGAGTGTCCACACTAAAAAAAAAAAAAAAACCACCCAAAAATTGTTGAAATAAAATTAATTTCAGGCCAAACTGAAGTAGAATACAGTTGGAAATTCTAGGTAAATTTTTTGGGCAGGGATAGGGAGAGAAAGAGTTAATGAAATAACCATCATCTTTTTTGTGAAAAACCAGAAAATAAACCCTAAATTGCAAAGGTTTCAGATCAGCTGAGAGCCCTTCAAGTTAAAAACTGTGGTGTTTTTCTTTTCTCCATTATTGAAGCCTTTTTCAAACTTGGAAGAATCTGTGCCAGATTTATTTTTAGGAGTCCAAGAGAAAAAAATAACCCTTTTTAAAGAAATAATTTTTTAAAATATATTTCTATTTCTACATCAAACATGTTTTCCAGACTAGAAGAGACAAAAAAGCATCACATTTAATAACTTCCTCCTGGAGATCTATTTTCCACAATTTCTACTTTGGTAAATTAACCCAATTATTGCAAAAAGCTTTTGCTTATAAAGGGAGATTCAGTCCAACTTAACTTTGTGCTGTTGCTTCTTTGCACGCATTGCTATTCATGGCAGATCAGAACAAAAGAGTTACAAGTTTATTTTCCCATGTAATTCATGATTGAGTGGGATTAAATGCCCATTCCTACTGATGAAGAGATCTTCCACATCTCACTTCCCAGAGTTAAGACTTCTCTGTAGTTTGTATTAATTCCTTTTAAATGAAAAGGGATGGATTTTCCTTTGTTCTGCTTGTAATGAACATTTTCTGTTTCTCCTTTGGGGGAATTATGGAGCAGAATTAATGGAGCTTTTAGGCCATAAAGCAGAGTACATTTTGGAAGTGGGTTACTTGCACCTTGGTTATTACCACATATTATTTTATAGGTGTAATAAAGGGAGAAAAAAATCCAAGCCAATGCTCAGAGAACCTTCAGGCTATTGTTGAGACTTGTTTAAGGTGCTGTTTTACTGAAGATATTTGCAAAATAATGAAAAATAAAAAGAAACAGCATTATATACTACATAGTACAGGTGTGGAAAGGAAAGGACTTTCTTTTAATGGGGTTTATATGAAGAGTGGAAGCAAAGTTTGGCCAGAAAAGAGAAAGTTGAATAGCTGAATGTGGAGATAGGAGTGGCTAAGAAGGAAATGATCTAAAAAGCCACCTAAACATTATTTATAGAAGTGAAGCAGGGCAAACCAACTGGCAACAGTCTGTTCTCAATAACAAACCAAGGTATCACCTCTGAATTAGGTTTGGAAAAGCATCCAGCCACTGTGACTCCCCACAAATCAGTCCTGATCCAGAGATGGGTAAAGCAGGATCACTGACTGCCCTGCTGCTCCTGGAAACAAATCTACATGAGGCTTTCTCTAGGTCTGGGTGAGCACCTGCTAATGCCAGCTGAGTCTGGTAATTCCAGTCTTTCTGGGGACTGCAGAAGTAGGCTTGGTATTTTAAATGAGTTGTAGGACTTCCAGATATTTGGCTACCTTAGGAAATACCAATGAAAGGGAGGTGAAGGAGCCCCAAAACCAGTCCTTGTTTGAGCTTCCAGTGAAGTTTGCTCTCAGCCCAATTAATTTTGGGTCAATGCTCTGGTCAGTTCTTTCCCAATCTTCTCCATTTCCCACTATTCCTGAGGACAGCCTGGGATGGCAAGGGTGGGATCTGTGTCCCTGGGGTCCTGCACACCTGCTGTGTCACCCCTGCTGCTGCTGCTGTTACCTGCATGCCCAGGTGACACCAGCTTGTGCTGCCTCCTGTCATGGGACTGGTGCTCTGGGACAGCTGAGGATGTCCCTGCTCACTGCAGGGAGGCTGGAACTACCTGGCCTTTACAGGTCCCTTCTGACCCAAAATATTCTGTTTTTCTATGGAACACTCCCTTCACTGCCAGTTCTGATAGGTCATTGTCCATGTGGCTGATTGTCCCCCCTGCACTGACAGCAGTTGTTATACAAGGATTATAAAGTGAGTTTTCCCAGTAAGAAAAATGACATTGTTCTATAGCTAGGTCACTTTTGTTTGATCCTTATTAATTCCTCTCCCCAGAAGCAGACATCCTATCAAAGAAAGCTTGGAAACATTTCACAGGCAAAACTTTCCAAAGAGTTTGCATTTATTCTTCTTGCTGGCACTTCCTAATGCCCAGAAACTCCTTTTGCATGATGCAAGCACAAGGCAGCAGCCCTTTGCCCATGCAATTACTGTGATTGTGTGCCCAAATCAAGTGGGTTTGTATGCAAATGGCCAGCAAGCAGTGGCTTGAATTTTAATTTGCTGTGAAGAGTCTCATATGCAAACACAAACAAAAATGTGTTTGTGTATTAATATCTGACCAATCACCAAACTCCCTCTCCAAGAGTTTTTTTGGCTTTTTTGTGTCAGTTAAAAACACTTGGCTGGGCCGCTTGTAACCCCTGCAAGTGAATGGTGGCTCTTGTGAAAGCAGTGATTATTGTTAACACCCAGGCACTGTAATGCTTCCAGATATGCTAGGAAGCTGATTCCCAATAATTAGCAATTAGCAGTAACTATTTTATGGAGCAGAAAAGAGTTGATTACAGTTGTTTTATCAGCTGGTATAATAATAGAAAATCTTCTTTCAGAGAGGGGAGAAAAAGGGATGATTTCAGAAAGTTGGGTCTTGCTTGCCAGCCGTCCATCACCAAAACAACAGCTTCAGGGAGCAGGAATTATTGATTTTGAGGGGATTAACTCTCAGCTACAGATAGCTCAGTTTCAGGGCATCATTTGTAAGCTGAGCTGTAGCCACACACCAGCTGGCACTGGGGGCCTGGTCCAGAACTCCCTCAAACGATTTGGACAGCAATTTCAGGGCCACCTTTGGGTTAATAAGTCCCCATCTTGAGAGGAGTCTCAGATCTCAGAGCATCTGGCACCAGGGAGAAGCCCATTTATAGACAATTTCTTCCAAGATGGAAGAAAAGTCATTTCTGAAATGAGGAACAAGTTCCTTCCACAGAAGAGATCTGTGAGGTTTGCATCTGGCACACATCGATTCCCCCGGAGCTGCCTGAGCCAGCTCAGAAAGGGCAGACAGGTAAACAGTGTCTGCAGACACCAGGCTCTCCCTTCTAATGCTCACCCAGTTAATTAATTTTTGCTCAATTTGATTTGACATTCAGATCTGTGATATGTTTATCCTCCTAATGGCCACTTCTCCATATTCCTGGCTTCCTCTGAAAGGTTTAACAAATGGCAGGGACTTTTTGGGGCGGGTAATGAGCCTTTAATTTTGTACTTATTTATTCATTAAGCTTCAGTAGTATCTGGAAAACAACAAATTGAAAGACTCTCTGTGTATTTAGTCTCTGCTCTTTACAAAATAAACCGCTTGCAGCCACAGGTCTGTTATAGCCCTGGAGAAAGTTAGAGCTAAGATATCTCAAGGATTGAATTTTTCACATTGCAAGCAAGACATCTATCATTGTAATGAGCCACAGTGCCATGAAACCACCCCTGGCCCAGTCTGTCCCTGGGATTTTTCTGCAGGGACCTCCAACAATTATGCCAAGCAGCAGTGGCTCTGAATGTCCTTGTGCAGATGTGAAATGAAACTCATTCCCCATTTCCAAATGGCCCCTGCCCATTCCTGTTCCCAGGGGTTCATCCCACATGAGGGGGTTGGAGAAGGGGGTCTGTTCCCATTTGAATCCTATGGATCATCCCATAATATCAGTGCAGAAATGAATGTGGTTATTGGTAGCAGGAAATCTGTGAGATGGAAGAGACAGAATGATTTAGCAGTGGAAATTGTGGCAGAAAAAAGAAGATGGCAAATGAGAGAGGTTTGAGGCAATGAAAGACATGGGTGAGAAAAAAGAGGAAGGACTGGGGGAAGAAATAAGGAAATAGAGGCCAGAGCAAACCCTCCAAAGCACTTTGCTTGGGTGACCATTGAGACAGGACATTACACAGGATAAGCCACTGTACAAATCTAGTTGGATAAGTCCTAAGAACTGCAGGCAGGCAGAAAAACTGTCCCACAACTATAATTTTAGATCTGGTGATGTTAGCAAAAGCTGGCAGACAGCTGGCTACCAGGCAGAGGCATTCAGCAAGAAAGCTGACTGGGAAATTATATTTTTTCCCCACAGATAATTTGTCACAAATAATTCTGAACTGTTCCATTTCCTTGGAAAAACTTACCCTGTCCTATATATGGAGAGGACTTAAAGGAGCTCTATTTCATTTTATTAAACTGTTCTGCCCTAGACCACTGACACTGCTTCCCCTACCCAGGAACCTTGTGCTCCTCACCTGACTGGGTTAGGAGTCCAGGGCTTGGAGCAGGGACACCAGAGGTGACAGGCTGAACAAAGCCACCAACACCAGCTCCCAACTCATCCTCCTGCTCCTGAAGAGCTGAGTATTACTGTGCTTTAACATTATCCAGCACTGCTTGTGGGGATGTCTCACATGTTGTTCATGGCACCAGAATTGTGAGATGCCCTTCAAGGGGGAACCCCACAGCAGGGACAGGAACAAGATCACTCTGAAAGTCCCTTCCAAGCCCAACCACTCCATAATTCTAGGATTCTATGAAATTCAAAGCGGAGCTGAGTCCCTTGGAGACATCTGTAGGTCCCAAACAAGCCCTCCATGCTTTAAAATCTGATGTTCTGCACGTGGCAGAGGCAAACCAGAGACCTCTCAGCCCCATCCTCCTTTCATTTACCCATTTCAAAGCAGCTTCATTTTCCCACTTTCACTAGTCCTTCCCCCACCATCCTAATAGAGTGGGTTCCTCCCTAATTCTTTCAGTTCTTCTGTGTTTTTAGTGCTCTGTGTGTGTCTGTGAGGGTGTGTGTGTGCAGGTGTGACCCAAAGGGTGCCGTGCTCTCTGCTCTGTGCCCATCCTGCTGTGTACAACAGCCCTTGGGGAGCTCTCAGCTAATCAGTGTTATACACTTGGAGGCTGAACCCTCTCATTTTACCTGCTGGGAGGCTCAGGCATGGCTGGCAGTAATTGGAAGGAACGCAGTGTTGTGATTGCTAATTGTTCTGGGGAATGTTGTGCTTTACCTTTGGAAGTGCATCCGTGGGTAGGTTTTTTTCCTGATTTCAGAGTTGTGGCTCACAGGGTCTGTGGCCATTTGGGGTTTCACTCCCTGTGCAGCATTTCCAAAGCAGAGCTGGATTTGTTGGCTGTTTTTTGCTGGTTTTATCTGCCAGACAGCCTCTGTAGCCTTTTTACTTTGGAGTACTTATGATCTACTATATGCTTGAAGATTATCCATGTGCCTCTTGCAACTTGGAAAACACAAAGAAATAATGTCTAAAATTTTGTAGGAGAAGCTGGAGGTTCTCTCTCTGAAATTTCAGAACAGTGAGGAGTGAATGTGTGCCCCTGGCCTTTTCCAGCACCTGCAGCCATCACAGCCCCAGGAAGATCAGCTAAAAGCTTCAAGTGCTGGTGGCTCATGGTGATCCCTGGACCTGCATGGTGTGTAGTGCTGTCCTTACCACCTTTGTGGCACCTTCCCTGTGTCCCTCACTGCTCTCCTGCTCTTTGAATCCAGCTGGGGACAGCATTGCCTGATACCATTTGTTCATCAATAAAAGATCCCCTTTTAGTTCAAAAGCCTGATTGTTTACCACAGCATTTCACAATTCCCCTCATAATGTGCCTAGAAATTAGGCTGTGCAGGAAGCCAAAAGCATCTGCCCTGCTGTTAACACAAGAGCCCACCCCCACAGCACATAAGAGCTCCAACAGGAAATAAATCCAGAAGATTTATCCAGAGGGCTGCACAGGGAGAGGGCTCGAGGTGAAGTCCCTGGAAAGGAGAGGCTCTGAGAGTCCTTTTGGCCAAGCAGGTGAACACCTCACTTGCACCCTGGGTTTATTTTGCTTTCCCAGCCTTTTGGCAGGGTGCAGCAGGCTGTGCAGGGGTCACAGGAAAGAGTGACTCTCAGATTTTGTGTTTTTGAAATGGCTCCTGAGGTATTAGAAAGTCTCTTTTTTCCCAGCCCCATGATCAAAGAAGAAGTCAAGATTCCACGGCTCTGCATTTCAAGGTTGTTTATCTTTTCTTATCTATTCCATTCTTTCTCTGACCTGCTGAGATCTGTCCAGCAGGTCGGGTTGTGGCACAGTCCCTGCCCTTGGGGT
>JAWWMS010000075.1:3829995-3841212 GCA_035048045.1 Chlorospingus semifuscus
AATGTAATATATATCATAAAATAATAAATCAAGCCTTCTGAAACATGGAGTCAGATCCTCGTCTCTTCCCTCATCCTTGGACCCCTGTGAACACCGTCACAGGGTTACAACACGATCACTCCGTGTTTTGAGGGATTTCTGCTAAGAAAAGGTGATTTCCTCAGGTTGTAGGTGGGTTTTCACGCAGTCCTGCATCCCATCCATCCATAAAAGTAGAGAAATAAGCAGCAAACCTCCCTCTGAGAGGGCTGGAGCTGCAGCAGCATGATGCTCCCCTCTCCTCCTGCCCCCGGCTCTCTGTGTGAATTTAAAGCATGTTCCAGAGATGGGCTGACCTTTCCAGAACACATGAAAAGGCAGAAGGAGAGGTGGAAATGCACAGAAGGGAAAATGTACCTTGTGATGGAAAACAGACCATGCACATCCCACCTAGCAAAATGGGAAGAAATGGGGGAGGAAGGGGATCTGGCCTGGGATCAGTCCCAAATAAAGCCAGGTCTTCTCGATGCTGTCCCAACCCCAAAGGGTAGGTCCCAAGGCAGGCCCTGAGCAGATTTAGCCCAAAAAGCACATGAGACCAGGGTTGCCCTTGCTGGGAAGCATCCCTAAGGCTCACCCACAGTGATCTCCCAGCTATTTAACCCCAGACTTTGAGGGGGATAAGTTCCCCAGATCAGCCAGCAGACCACGGCAAAGTCTCTCCAGCACTGTTTCACCCATCTCATGCAACTTGCAGAGCATCCTTCTCTCTCCCCATCTCACAGATACCTGCCTTTCTCTTTTGCCAGCCTCTCCCTCAGCCTGCTGTTGTGAGGAAAGGAGGACAAGCTCATCCCCAGTGCCAGGCACAGCCCTCACCAGGAACAAGAGCACAGGGGGAAGGCAATCAGGAGAACCACGGGAGCTGCTGTCACACACCAGCAGCACTGAACCTGCTGTGAGCCCCTGGATGGGTGTGAATGGCAAGGACACAGATTCCTGGGGTCCTGCCTTCCCTGTCACGGCTCTCTCAGCTTTAAGCTGGGCCAAGGTGAGGGTTCCTGAGCTTGTGGGCACAGCCCTCCCTCCGCCTCCCAGCCCGGCACAGCGTGCAGGATCAGCTCAGGCTCCTCTCTGCAAGACGTCCAGAAGCTGAGACAGAGCTGATCCATCTTCCCCGCTGAAAGAGTGTAAACAACTCAGCTGCAGGCTTGGAGTGCAAGAGAGGACACGCAGTTGGAAATTTTAAGGGCCAATTTACTAGGTAATTTACTAAACACGCTAATAATTGACATTGCAAGCACCATCCCGCTGTCCCCAGCTCCTGCTTAATATCCGTAGCAAGAGGGAGAAAACAGCTTTCCCTGTCCTCGTGGCTCTGCAAAGCCTCCTCTGCCAGCCACATCCTGGATGCCATCTGGGCAGCTTCGCTCTGCTCAATCCCAACCAACACAACAGCAACCCTGGCAAAAGCCAGGCTCCTGATTAGTATGCATATTTCTGAGCTCTGATTCCACCTGAGGATCTGTGCAAGGGAAAGGTGTGTTGTAATTACCACCTCTTCCCTAGCTGTAATTAAAGACAAACTGAAGGGAGTTATGCCCAGGCTTTCGGTTTCCCCGAAGCTTTTCCCCGTGCCAAAAAAACAGCTCTGCAAGAAAATTCCCAGCAGCTTCTTGGAGAGAGGCAGAGGCTCAGCCTGGAGTTGCTGCCTGGTTTAGATGATGGTGCTTAGACTGGGCTTTTCAGCCAGACACAAGGAGAGGGCTGCAATCCAGGTATCCCACACCTTTTAGCCAGCTGCTGCAGGAGGGGAAGAACTGCCCTCTCTGTGAGGAACATAGGGTGTAGGAGCATAGGGGGGTTGCACAGTCGGGACGGACGGAGATGAGAGATCTCTGAAGCCAGGTCTGGAACTTGGGGTTTATTGCAAAGGGCCTGGGTGCAGGGCCCTGCTGGGAGCTGCCAACCACAGCTCAGAGCAGGGCTGAGAGAAGAGAGGGGGAGAGAGGATGAGAGGGTGAGAGAGTAAAAGGGGTAAGAGCATAAAATGCAAGAGGTAAGAGACAAGAGTTAAGAGGTAAGAGCTAAGACAGCGAAGTTCCCGTTACAATACAATAAATCATCTTGTATATTGAATATTCTGATTCTCACTAACCAATCTAGTACAAGCTACAAGTCCTACAACATTTACATACTGCCTATAAGAATCATTACATTACCATACTGTGTTACATTTTAAACCCTAAAAACTCCTCTTTGGGCCCCTTCTGCCGAGCTGTAGGGTCTGCTCTGACCCTTGGGCCTGTCTGCAAGCAGAGGGTGTTGTTCCATCAAAAGGGGATCACCTTCAGCTGGCCATGCCATTGTTTTCCTGTTGTTCAGTAACTCAGGTATCTCAAAGTTTGCTTTCATTTCAATCTTGCTTATAGTTTCTATATTCTCAAAATCTTTTGCCAGGGAATCATATTGATAAGGCTTTCCTGTTTCATCTTCCCCAGCACTGGCAGCTCCTCCAGCCTTGGCAGCTCTTTTCTGTGCAACTCCTCAATTCCTCTGGGATCCTTTGGATGGCAAACTCTGCTCCAGCCTCCATGCTCAGCCCACAACACACAGGACACAACCTTCCAGTGCAGCAGATCCCTTCTCCTATCATCACCACAGCATCACATGAGCTGCCTTGGGAAGAACAGGGAAAGCATATCTGTGCTCACCCAGTGTGGCACAAAATAATAGAGAGGGGAGAAAAGATGCAGCCTGAATATTATGCCTGAATTTTCCATTATTACTGTATCACTGTGTCAAAATTGAAAGCGGTGTAAGATTTCTCAAGAGGAGCCATCCATAATGTATTGCAGAGCTGTGTGTAGGTGTTTTATGAAATGTATTTTATTCAAACCAGTATATACAACACTAACATTATTGAAAGAAATTGAAGGCCCAGTCTTCTCTCCTTAAAATATTCATTATTCATGTTATAGTCCTTTAACAAAAACTAAAGCCAAATACATATTCAATTTATTTTTTCCCCATTCAGACTTACATGCTATTCATCTCTAGTGTCCAATGGAGATGAAATGTCCTCTTATTATTCCTGTATTAGCTTCTGACAGTTCAATTTCTCTGAGTGCTGTGCTTGAGACAACTCTTAACAAATAGCCATATAGGTAATTGCCCTGGTTGAAATTTCTTGCCAAATCTTTGAGATCTGATGTAGATCAGAGGCAGGGGAATGTTTTCACATTCTGATTCAGCCCTGGCAGCTGCCTCTGTGAGGCCTTTCCTTCTGATAAATATTATTAGAATAACTTTCAACACATGCAGTTTTCATTCCTTCCAAATCAGACCTTGCCAATGTATTGTGCCAGAAATGCTCTGCAACCTTGTTTCTGTCTTCGTTTTGCATTCACAGAAATTATGAGGCTACCCAGTGGGAATAAATTGTGCTGTTTCTTTTCAGCTGACTTCCTGGAATAGAGATCATCTCACCAGTTCCTATAACCTACCAGCACTCTGAACACCTAAGGAGTGCTGCTCAAAATATGTTGTAAAATGACTTCATCCCCCAACAGTTCAAGGCCATCCTTCACAGTGTGCTTTTCCTGATGAGATTTAAGGGACTCATTTGACAAATTCCCTCCTGGAAATCTGTTTCTTGCTTTGCTTTCTTTTTTGCCTCTCAAGCATATTTCAGCCCAAACTTCTTCATGAGGTATTTCTGTTTAAGAGCAGCAACTTGAGGTGCTTGGCAGCAGTGGGAGCCTCCTGTGTGTTCAGACAGCCAAATCTGCCCTTCCCCAGGTCATAATCTGAGAAAACAAAGAAATCCAACAGGAGAGAAAGTAAATGTCACAGCTTTAGAGCAGAGAAACTGAGGCAGGGAGAGATTAAGGGCCTTGGTTCTCACATTGTGTTTAGAATTCTAAACTGCCTAATTATTTCTTTTGGTGGCATCAAAATTATTTCTTTTTTAATGGTGACTAAATTATTTTCAGGATCTCGGACTTCAGTGGGCCATTTTTCTTGGGAGGCTTCTAGGAGAGGTGCAGTGTCACAGCTAGTGCTCAGTTTTAATCACAGGCTCATTAGCCCTGCTGCAGACTGCCATAACTTTGCTTTGTCCCCTTCAGTGGGATTTTGTGTTCCAGAGGATTTTGCCTGCAATGAGTTACTATTGATTTTTCTGGGCTACGATTAATCTTGCAAGCACTTTTAAAATAAATAAACAAAAAAATTCTCTGGATTATAAACACGTGTCTGTGCCTTTGTACCACTGAAATCCAAGCTGAAAATGCCCTATCTCCTTCCCAGCCCCTCTCCCTCCCCTTTCCCTTTGCTAGGTGTACCTACATCGATCAAACAAACACAGAAAACCCTCTGGCAGCAAGGACCTCCAAAGGGGCAGGAAGGCAAAGAGAGACAGAAAGACAAAACAGAGGCAGAAAGATGAAAGCAGACACACTCCTGGACTGTCTCTGCTCCAGCCCTGGGTGCTGTGCAGGACTGACAGTGCCTTCAGTGCTAATGGCACCTGATGGGCAGCTGGAGAAGGTGAAGGAAAACCACTTTCCACTGGGAACAGTTCTTAGAGAGGTGCAGCACTCACCCCAAGCGTCTGGAAAAAGCAGCTAATGCATGCCCCAGAGCATGGGTGAGGAAGACTCTGCTCTCAGAGGGGTCCCCAGCACCACTTTGGTCACAAGTGCAAACCCAGGATCCTGCTTTTCCTCCCTGTTTCTGTCTAAAAGTGAGCAGCAGAAATGTCTGTCTTGAATTGCAATGCAAATATTCAACTTACACGTAAAAACCTGGCCTGCTGAGCAAATCATGAATGGATCTGGGCTGGGAGCAAATGTCTGATGCTTCCACATACCAAAATAATGCCTGTACAACAACAGTGGTACAGATCCTTTGTGGTCTTCTCTCCCCAAAAATGATTTGGGAACTTCTCCAGTCCCCTCTATGGAGCAGCAATGCCATTGTGGTTCCCAGTTGCTGTCAAGCTCTGTTGTCACTTGAGGGGTGCTGGGCATTAGCAAACATTGAATTGCAGCTGTTACAGCTGGAGGGAAAAAATGCTGGGTTTTTAATAAAAAAAAAATATTATGTGAATATAATGTATTCTATCCATTTTTTCAGCTACTAAAAATCAGTGGGATACACAAACTGAGTGGAAGTTTTGTCTTTAGTTGTTGTTATTTTCCCAGAAAGTCTGTGGAATTTTTTGAATCTAACACCTCTTGGGAAAGTCTGCTCAGAGCTGCAGTAAGGGCTCATTTGTACAAGACCAAATGTATCTTCTAAATCTGCCTGTCTGAAAGGAAGTAAAGCTTTAAAAAATAATTAAGATTTCCTACAAGTGCCTCATTCACAATAGAATTCATAATATAGTTACATTAAGAGGAAATGAATGCCTCTCATTCGAGGCTATTACCACAAATGAATTAAATGAGCAGATACCTTTTGGAGACTGGCTTTAAAATCTGGATTTCACTCCCAAATGGAGCAGTTCCAAAATGCTCTGTTAGTGCCATGGCACACGAACAAGGTGTGCAGTACCCAGGTTCTGGTGGCCAGGTCAGGGAGGCACCACTCCACATTTAATGAGTGTGTGCTGGTACAGCCTCCACCTCATTACCAGCAGCTCTTGGCAGGGTGAAACCAGCAACTTTATGGCACAATAACCAAATGAAAAGATGTTGGTTTTGAAATAACAAACCTGGAGGAGTCCCAGGAGCTCCCAAGCTGACCCTACTGAAATCAAGAGAAGATGAGCACTGAGCAGATGTCCTGGCTGGGATGTGCATGGCTGGATCCATTGCTCTCTTGGCTCCATTTCTTCTCCAATAAGCTGTTCTGAAAAGCAGGTGGATAAATAGTGTATTGAATCAGCTACACCTGATTGTCTTGGCTATATTCAGTAAATATATTTACTGAATCACACATCTGGAGTAGTGTTGGTAGTTAAGCTGATATGAATTACTCTGTATTTAATGAGAATATTTTGCTTTTCCTCTGAGGACCCCAAAGCTCTATTGTCAGGGAATGTATTTTTTAACTTAATCTCAAATATCAAGCCTGCTTCTCAGCAAGCCAAAACCCTGTCCAGAGAAAGGTAATGGCTGCTCTCAGTTCATCCCTGGAGGGATATAAAAACATGTAGATGTGGCACTTGGGGACATGGTTTTATGCTGGCCTTGGCAGTACAGGGAATTTTGGACTTGATGTTCTCAAAGCCCTTTTCCAACCTAAATGATTCAATGATTCAAAGACAAACAAATGCTGTTATTTCTTTCCTGGCTTTCCAGAGCCTGCTCCAGGTAGCACAGCACTTCTGGGGAGCAAGGAGGCCGAAGCTGGAACTCAATTTGTTCAGAGCACTGGAGTTTGTAAGAGTAGCTGAGTTGTTTTGCAATAAATTCTTTCAGCTTAAAAATTAATACCCAGAGTAAATACCTCCTTATGCACTTCTCCTTTGTGTGCAACCCATCAACTTCAGGATTTATAACCTTCTTAACAATTAATATCCAATCTCCTTGCAGTAGCTTTTCATTATAGTCGGCTTTTGTCTTCATACCTGAAGGTTTTTTAAATACCATTTGCTGGGTGTTCTATGATTTCCTGATAAAAGACATTGAGCCTGAATCTTGTCACTCTTTCTGCAAGGTGATCACTGTGTTTCAGCCCCGTGCTTTGATATTCCTGCTAATGTACAAAAGAGATGCTAATTCTTTAGCTGTGTCTGTTCAGCACAAAAGGAAAGGTTTTCAAACAAAGGCCAAATAAATAAGTAAAATACAGGTTGACATGGAGACCAGTATTAGCTCCTCAGTAAGTGCATCTGTAAATAAATATGTCTCTTGTGTTCTCTCAATATTTGAAACAAGATGATGCAGAGAAGGGCACAAAGCCTTCAGCCCTGTGAGGCTTGACTGCTGCACAACAATAAAATAGAATAAAATAAACATATAGCTGTTTCTTCTCACTTCAAGGATAAATTGTGTGAAAAGGTACATAAGGGCCTGCAATCAGCTGCTTAATCAGATTTAAATAATAAAATAAAAAACCCCACAAACATCCAGACAACCTACTTGTGTGTAACTGATATGCTTGATTGGTGAGAATTATGGGCAGTAATCATATTATCATTTCCATTAGATTTTTCTCTTCCACGGTTTTTATAACTCAAGTGATTCATCTAACAGATGAATATACAGACACAGACAAATACTTCAGATGGCTTTTTGGAGCTGTTTATGTGTAATTTGTCACACAACAAGTTCATCTCCACTAATTTTCCAAGAGCTGAAGTTGTTATTACCAGCACAAAGACATAAAGAATGCCAAGGCCATGGAGCTGACGGAGAAGGAAAAGCCAGGAATGGGAAGAGGAGGGCAGGAAACAGCAGAGTCTGCATCACCTGCTGAAGGAGAGGTGCAGTGGGAGAGGAAATAAAAAGGAAGAATCATCCTGAAGGAGAGGGATCAGGATTTTCACAGCTGGGAAAATGGGAAGGGTCTGGCATAAAGGAGAAAATGACAGCAGGCAAAGGCCTTGCTCTGGAGTCCAGCTGGGCAGGGGACACAAAGGTGCCTCAACTGCCAAGAGTTGAGGGTCACATCATATGTCACTGCAAAGATCAATTCCCCAGACTGGCAACAAAACCAGTGCTGCTGTCCAGCACCTTTAAAGCTGAAGCCAAGGCTGAGCCCTCACACCTCAGAGAGGGGGGAAGCTAGACAAGTGGAAACAAACAGTCACAATGCTTCCATTCTCCTTTGTGTGAAAAATTCCTAGAGCATTATTAATTTCTGATGATACTTGCAATCAGCAGAACTCATTCATTTTTTAAGTTTCACTTAGTTGCTGTGAATGGATCTGTTTCTCAGCTGGGTGGCTGCATTCATTTTGCAATAATGGTATTTGTTTGACATCTGAGAAATTAACAATGCAAATACCTCTGTGTCTTGGTAGCACATTTAAAATAAAATATCTCCTCACGCTGAATTGATGGCATGACTGTGAAAAGGGCTCCATAACAGTCAAAACATTTTTCAAAACCCATTATAATGTGAAGCACTTGCATGTGATGGGATTGTCTCTCTACCCACACTGCCCAGATAAAGGAAGGCTGGGACTCATTGTGTGGCTCTGTGGGATGGTTTTATCCCTGATCCCAGGGCTCCTGGGGCAGGCTGCAGTGGGCAATGCAAGTCCAAGGAATCCTGGGCACTTTGAGATTCTTGCATTTTTCCTCCTCATGATTCAGTCTTGCTAATGCAAGAGGTGTTCTGACATTACAAATGTGGTGGGGTTTAGCCTTATGTTTAACAAATAGAAGTCTAGAAATGTTTAAAAAACATGAGAAGTGGAAAAGAGAAGAAGAAAACAAAAAGCGAATTGCAGGCATTGTGCCCACACAAAATCTAATTCTTTTTAATCCAATGTAAGTTTTGCTTTATTTTGGTGGTGGAGGCTGAATGTGGTGTGTTAGTACAGAGAATTAATAATGCATTACATTCCTGCCCTGGCTGACAGGAAGACACAATTCCTACTGCACATCTTTCTGTTGACCTCCTGTTCCTATCACCCATTTATGCCTGCTCATTTCTGTATTTTCTTTGGTTCATAACCAGAAGAAAAGTCCTTGCTTTACAAGCCATTGATAAATTGTCATTTACAGGAGGCAATAATTTCCTTAAAAATTTGCATAATGTTTTTACTGGTCATTTAGGGCTGCTGTGTATGATATTAAACCTTAAATGGCACAGTTTTATTATGCATTAAGCCTCAAATAGCATTACAAACCCACTAGCCTCACTGGAATATTTTCTATTTCCTGAAATTTAATTGTGTTGCAAGCCAAGGCAGCTCATAAAGCTTCAATAAGTCTCATTACTAAATTGGGATGTTGCACTGGCAGTTTCAGATCACTTACATCCAATAAAATGGACACATGGTATTGCCAGCAGGCCTGCAAGGGCCGAGGCCATGGGAGAGGGCTTCAAAGACAGACTGAGGAGCAGCTCAGCTTGAGGAGTGGTTTAAAGCCTTGCTTTAGATCTTCCCTCTGCCTCACAAGCTCTGGCACTGGGACCAACACATTTATATCTATATATATGTAAATATATAATGAGGATGCAGCTGGCAGAGACGTCACATTTTCTCCAGGAGGTTCCCCTGGGGCAGAGGCAGAAACCCAGCCGTAGGATGGAGCTGGAGCTGGCACAAGACAGCTCTTGTCAGGGTGAGCAGGGGGAAGGAGGGTTTTGGGAAATTGCTTCTCCTTCCCCATGAACATGCGTCACTGGGGCCAGTAAATCAAGCGAGGCCACCGCTGATTGCTGATGTCACCCAGGATCTACTCCAGGAACCATTAAGTCAATTGAAAGTCTCTCATGGATATCAGATGGCTTTGAGTTAGAGCCCAAGGTCAGGTTTAGCTTAAGTTCACCTGGCAGTGTGATTTGTACTCATGGAAGTAACTGGCCTCAATAACAAGTGCTGAACTGTCATGGCCCAGCTCACTGCTTAAATTAACTTGCTCAGCTGGACTTTCAAATAAAGCTGTTTTAAGAATGCAGTGTAGCATAGAAAACAATTTGTTTCCTTAAGATTTAGTACCAAATGCCTACCTTGATTTGGATTCTAGAGAAGGTAGCAACTGGTGAAGTGGGCAATTTGAAACTTAATATATTTCTCCTCCCTAAGACTGGATCCCATTAAAACAAGGTGCAAAGTGCTGCTAATTTGTCAATCATTCCTCGTGTAATTTTATTCTTTCAAGTAAATTACCTGGGAGAGTGTTTCCTTTTCCCTGCATCTCCTTTCATTTGCCTGGATCCCTGCTCAGGCAGGAAAGCAGCACCCCACACCCACCTTCCCTCATCTCCATCCCTCCAGCTGCTGCCTCCAGATGACATCTTTCTCTTGCCATCTGCAGAATAGCTGTGTAAAATGGGGTGAAGAGAATAGGACAATTCAATGAGCCTTTAATCCAAAAGATAAACTCTTTGTATCCACAGCTAAAATAGCCATAGCAGGGGAAGGAGTGGGAGTATCCAAATACCTCAAAGGAAAAATGGTTCTGCTGATTTTTCACAAAAAGTACCAGAAATGGCAAAATGCAGCTTTTTCTTCTGGAGTTTCCACGTCATGTCTGTACCAAAAACCACTCAGGTAAGTTTCTGATTTAGAGCTATCAGAAGTACACACAAACCCACAGCAAAACACATCAGTTCTTGGAGTTTGTCCAAAAATGCTTACATTTACATCAGTCTCATGGAGAAATTTAGAAAGGTTCATAAAACCTGAGCTTAAGTTTCAGGGCTGCATTGCATGTAAGCTGTGCAGAGGGATACAGACAGTTATCTGCTCACCTCAAAACCAGTTTGTGTCCAACTGAACACTGGATGAAGCTCAGGATCATGTCATGCTACTCAGGGAAAACCTGTGCTAAGCAACCCTGCTTTCCAGCTCAGACAAACAAATGTAAGGAGTGTTTAACTGATCCACCCTCTGGAAGTGCAAGGCATCAGCCTCCAGTAATGTGTAATTGTGTGAGAAGGTATTTATCCACAGCTCGATCATAAATTCTGCCTGGAATCTCAATGTACTTGAGTGTTATTTACAATTCCAGACCTCTAAGCCAAGCATGATAGCAGCTGTCTTCTGTCAGCTGCAGGAGCCCTGGCTTTGTTGTAGTGGATTGATTTCTCTCTGAGAGTGGCCAGCACCAGCTCAGGGTTAAAATGCCCCAATGTTACTATAGTAACAGGTGTGTGGTGCTACAAAGGGAGGGATGCAAAAACTGCAGGTGGAAGAACAGGACAAATTCCTTTTGAAAATTTTATTGTTTTTATACTCCTTTATACCCTGTGTACTCTGTTGGCTACATAGGTGAGATGCAGAGCAAGAATCACCCCAAAAATCAGCACCATGTTTGAGTCCTTGATCTCAGCAGTGGTGTGGGGTGGCACTGGCTGATCCCACTCTGCAGAAAGCTGCAAATCTTGCCATAAACTCGGCTACCACTAACACCTTGGACTGAGCCCATGTTTCTTGGGTTGTGAGATATTCAGGAAGAGCTTTATTCAGTCAGTGCCACACTCCTCAGACTTAATCCCTGCCCCAGAGGGGTCCTGCCTGCTCCCTGTGACCGTGTTCACAGGGGTCCAAGGATGAGGGAAGAGATGAGGATCTGACTCCATGTTTCAGAAGGCTGATTTATTATTTTA
>JAWWMS010000075.1:3903658-3925819 GCA_035048045.1 Chlorospingus semifuscus
GGATGTGGCACTCAGTGCTCTGGGTTGGGGACAAGGTGGGGATGGGGCTCAGGATGGACTCGATGACCTTAGAGAGCTCTTCCAACCTAAATGACTCTGGAAATCTGTGATTTGAATCATAGAGATCTTAAAATTACAGAAATCTGAAATTCCAACCTAAATGACTCTGGAAATCTGTGATTCCATTCACAGAAATCTGAAAATCACAGAAATTACAACCTAAATGACTCTGGGAATCTGTGATTCCAGTCAGATTATGAAAATCACAGAAATCTCAAATTCCAACCCAACTGACTCTGGAAATCTGTGATTCCAATCACAGAGATCTGAAAATCACAGAAATCTGAAATTCCAGCCTAAATGACTCTGGAAATCTGTGATTCTCTCCTATTTTCTGGTTCCAGGCCAGGCCCAGCCCAACCTTGCCCTTCCAATCTGCAATTTGGGAGCTCCTGGGATCATTTTTGCTTTACAAATGCAAATCCGAGATCCTTTTGTGTTCTGGGGCAGGTGTTGCTGAACCAGAGCCCTGAGACTTTTGTGTTCTCCCACCTCCAGCAATAACATCACTCCTGCCCCTAGAATACCTGGGGAAAATGGGATTCCAGGAGCTACTTCTCATCAAGGTTCACACAGCAGGTAAAAAAATGGATTTATCTCAATTATTTTCTTTAATCCATTCATTAGTCAGACTGGTAATCAAATATTTTTTCAATATTATACAATCAAATTATTTTTCTTTCCCCAAAGCTTTCCTGTTTAATAATTTCTCCAGGTTTTTGCCCATGTGAATTTTAAAAAATCCTAATAAATCAAGAATTTACTTTCTAGATATTTGTTACCTGCAAATAATCCCTATTGAAGGCAACTCTGCAGTTTCACTGTAACTGCTTTTCTGATAGAGGAGCTTAAAATAATTCTAAAATTAGCATAGGAACAATTAATCCTCAAAATCCCACTGTCAGTAAGTGGCCAGAAAATAATAATTTACATATAAAGATGTGGGAAAAGCTTCAGGGTGTTATGATGGGCTGATCCATGTGTGAATAAATGCTCCAAAAAAAGGAGCACTTCAGGGTTTTAATCAAGGAACAATTTACCTCTAAAATCTTTCAGCCTTGAGCTACATTCCCACCTGTAATTCCTTTTAAGTATTTAGTAGTAAACTTGTGAAAGTTTGGTAATAATTGTCATGCTTGCAGACATCCTGCGAGGGAAAGTTAAAGAAATAATCATATTTTGGTCAGATATTTTTGCTAAAAAGCTGCATGGAAATATCAAGGAGCAGCTTTTTCCCAATCACTCTTTGAAGTCAGTGTTGTAAATGGCAATTTCAAGGTTGCCATCAGAGTAGCAGATTATTAAAATCCTTATTGTTGTAATTAGTGTGAAATAAAGGCTGTAAAGACTCTTAGAGGAAATATATTTATGTGTAGGCACCATCATAATGCATCAACACTTGACATCACCATTCTCTTTCTTCTGGAAGAGCATTGTCTCACTGTTTTATTGCTTTTTATCTATAAAAAGAAGCTTCTCAAAGAGAATGTTAATGTACTTTCTGCCTAAAACCTTCAAAATTCAGGCCTGAAACTTCTGTCCTTCTTGTGCATCCTCTAAAGACATGGAAAGGTGCTTTTGGGAAGCTTTAGGATAATTTTCAGGGATGTTTGGGAGAGATGAGAATCTCAAGAAGGGATTTATTTAATTATTCTCTATGTTTAAGTGACCCCTCTGGGACTGAAACAACTCTGAATATTGTAATTTTCTGGTCAAATAATGTGGAAACCAGACACTCACAGATCTGAGATCCTTCACTGGAAGGGCTTTTCCCCAAATCCTGGAGGAGCAGGCTGGATGGATCCACAGAGGTCCTTGGATCCATGCTGGGAATCCTTTACAGCATTTCTGGGACCTGGAGCAGAACTGGAGGAGCCTTGAAGGTCCATTGCCTTCAGTGGCATTTTAAGGAATTCCCTCATGCTGGTTTTGGGCTTCTTTTTTCTGCCTCTGTCGAGGCTGGGATTGAAGGCACTTGAGATGATATTTCATGTTCAGGCTTAAATGTTTATTATTTCTTATCCATGTTACAGTCCCACAGCAGTGAGTTCTGCAGCATTTCACTAACAAGGTGCAAAATGGCCAACTGTCTTTCGTTACAAGGTCTTTTAAGGCTAAATTATCCTATTAAGAAATGACACCTAAATCATTTTCACTTTTAACCCAATAACTAAATCACTCAAAGTCTGCAGTGTGGACTTTTCTTTCCAATTACACAAAACCACCCAAACCCATGGACGAGGAGAAGAAGGAGAAGAAGAAGAAGAAAAAGGAGAAGAAGAAGAAGAAGAAGGTGAAGAAGAAGGTGAAAAAGGTGAAAAAGGTGAAGAAGAAGGACAAGAAGAAGGAGGAGGAGAAGAAGAAGGTGGAGAAGAAGGTGAAGAAGGACCAGCCTCCATCCTAAAAACTCCATCTTGCTTTATATATATTTCTATATCCTAAAACCTCAAACTCCAAGTTTTCCACCCTGTGATATCACACACTTCTATTCAAACTCCACTCCCACAATCCCAGTTCTGTCATTCCATTTTGGAAGCTTCTCCACGGCCTCAGGTCAATGCAGTGTTCTCTTGGGGGTCAGTGTCTGTCAGCACAGAAAGACTGGAATTTTCAGCAGCCAGGGTTCCAACAGTGCTCAGACACATCCTCCCCGCTCAGGCTGCAGGAATGTTTTCTGGGTGTCAGTCCCAATGGATTTGTGCAGTTTTGCTGCCACAGCCACTGTGCACAGACGGATCATAAATGGGAATTTGGGGCATTTTCTCTCCAAAGGTACTGGAGGAACCAAGATGTTCCAGTCGAGATTTTAGGTGAGAAAGGAAACCAAAGGGATGCTCGAGTTCTTTTTAGAATTAATTTATCCCTCCAAGCAAAAGGAGGGATCCACTGACAAAGGGAAA
The DNA here is from genome assembly GCA_035048045.1 of Chlorospingus semifuscus. Lineage (NCBI taxonomy): Eukaryota > Metazoa > Chordata > Aves > Passeriformes > Passerellidae > Chlorospingus > Chlorospingus semifuscus. The sequence continues at coordinate 3,906,619 of JAWWMS010000075.1, forward strand.
GGACAATTCCAGCCAGCCAAGCCTGCTGACCTCTGGCTGCTTTTCCCAGAGCTGATCCACCTGGAATGAGTTCACCTAAGCCCAGAATCAGAGCTCAGTAAGAAGCCAGGTAACAAAAGAATCCTAATCCTTCTGGAGGCTCCTTTGTCGTTAAATCTCTTCATAATTGGCTGTGAATTGGTCACATAACTCCCCTGACCTCTGGGTGGTCAGTGGAGCATTAAGGAAGAAAATTCCTCAGTTTTGGGGCTGTGCCAAATCCTCCTGTGCTGAAAGAGGCAAATCCAGTCCCTCTCCTGGGCTGCTCTGCCAGTGCTGCTGCTGCTGCAGCCCCAGCAGGCTCTGGGAGCTGCATCTGCACAGGATTTGGGTACTGGAATGCTGGCTTGGTCCATGGACAATCCCATCCAGCCTGTTCCATGGACAATCCCAACTTGGCCCATGGACAATCCCAGTTTGTCCATGGACAACCGCATCCTCATCCATGGACAATCCCAGCCTGTTCTATGGACAATTCCAGCCTGGTCCATGGGCAATCCCTGCTCTGCTGCATTTATTTATTCCCCTTCCCTTCATTCACAGCCTGGTGCTCATTTGCCCCAACGCTGAGACATGCGGGCTCATCCATTTGTTTGAGGAGAATCCCAGAATTTTTTGGGTTGGGAGGGACCTTAAAGCCCATCCAGTGCCACCCCTGCCATGGCAGGGACAACTCCCACTGTCCCAGGCTGCTCCAAGCCCTGTCCAGCCTGGCCTTGGGCACTGCCAGGGATCCAGGGGCAGCCCCAGCTGCTCTGGGCACCCTGTGCCAGGGCCTGCCCACCCTCACAGGGAGGAATTCCTGCCCGATGTCCCACTCTGGCAGTGTGAAACCATTCCTGGTTATCCTGTCCCTCCATCCCTTGTCCCCAGTCCCTCTGCAGCTCTCCTGGAGCCCCTTTAGGGCCTGGAAGGGGCTCTGGGCTCTCCTCAGAGCCCTCGTTTCTCCAGGTGAACACCCCCAGCTCCAGCCCTTCCTTCAGGATCTGGATCCCTGCTCCAGACTCTGGGGGATGATTCAGAGCAGCTCCAACCTCCTGATCACCAGCTCTGCTGCAGCCTTGGGCTGTCTCAGGGAAAAACAAAACCCTGATAACATTGATGCCTGATCTGCTCTGGATTCTCCAACTGCATCCTGTTGGTTTCACACACTTTGTGCCAGGAGTTCCAGTTTGTTGAACACCTGGCTGCAAACATGATGGGAAGTCAAGGATGAGATTGCTCCAGCTTTTAAAATCATCCATTTTTAAGCAGTGACAAGATTTTACTTAAAACCCCACTCACATCCACACTTTGCTGACTGAAAAATTCAGGCCACAACCTGCTACCCAAAGTCTCTGGGACAAACATCACATACCCAAAAAGCAGAAATACCAATGCAATTTTGGGGTTTTGGGAGCAATAAGGGATTGACAGAGAGACCTGAATGATACAAATGCAAAGCCCAACACATCCCAGTCCAGATAAACTCTCCACAACTCAGCATAAGTCTAAGTAAAAGAGGGTTAAATCAAATTGATGATTTGCAACATCTGCAAATTACAGTTTTTGAATTAGCCTAGGAGCAGGATTCAGTAATTAGGCCTGGAGTTTAGTAAGGTACTAGAATCCAACATCTAATACATTTGGAGAGAAAATTAATAAACACAAAGCCAGTAGCTGCAAACATGCCAGGCTTGTACAGGAACAGAGGAAGGATGTATTGCATCAAATACAGTTACCAAATCATGTATTTCAGAATCACAGGGTTTGGGGTTTGTTTTTATTCCACTTTTTTAAGCAGTTTTTAAAAAGGTGTTTATGAATCCTGCCACTCCTCCCAAACTGTTTTATACCTGAGAGTCTTGTCTCCAAAAACCCCTGCTAAACACAGGTAGGGTAAAATGCAAAGAAGATCTAATTAAAAAGAGCAATTATCACTTTTCCCAAGGCAGATGATGAATGCCCATCTCATTAACCTCGGGGGAAGATGAAGGACTCAGGCCTGCACTGCCATCAATATTCCAGCACTGAAACCCTGGGTTATGGCGAAGCACCTGGAACTCAAACATCAATTTCCCATTAAACTGTGACTTAAAACAGAGAGGGCAGGCTGAGGGCCTGGAGATGGGCTGGGAGTGCTGCAGGATCCCTGCACAGCACCTGATGATTCATGCAAACAAAACCAGGGGCACATCTGATTCTGGGAGGAGAATCACTTCTGCTGGCAAGCAGGAGCTTTGAGCCATGTTCCCAAACCTGTCAGAGGCCTCACACACACTCACAGGGTTTCACCCTCTGAATCCCTGCCTGTGCCCAGAGCCGAGGCTGCAGCTTTCCCTGCCTCCCTGCCAGCTTTGAAGCACCCAGCCTTGCACACAGAACCATCCTGGCCCTCCTCCCTGCTGCCATGGGCTCAATAATGAGCCCTGTGTCGCTCAGATGTTATCACAGGTACTGTGATAACAGAACTGCCCTCCCTCCTCCTTCCCATCAAATTCCTGCCTCCCTCTCCCAGCCAGCTCCAGCATTTGTGTGGTTAAGTGTGGAAAACAACTTTTCTCTCTCTTGTTTTTTGGTAAGAGTTGGGTTTTGTCTGGCTCAGCAAGTTAATCCAAGTTCATGGCCTGCCCACACAAACAGCAAGGGCAGCACAGAGGAACAGGCAGGGCCACTCCTGGAGCAGCCTCACTCAGCCAGTCCCAGCTCTGACACCAGAACCCTCCAGCTGCAGGGAAATCACATGTACAGACTGATGGGACAGCTTAAAAAAGGTAAAGGGATGTAAGTAGGTAATTTCCATTATAAACCATCACCTGAGGGAGAGCCCCAGGTGGGCCCAGAGTCAGGATTCAGCCAAGCCCAAGCTCCTGGTTTGTTTGGTTTTGGTGCTGGGAGGAGAACAGGAGTGTTCTCTCTCCAGGAAAAGCCTGAAATATACAGCAGGAATCTAGCAGTGGGTTTGCATCAGTTTTGTGTGCTTAGTGCTGGGGAAAAACTCAACACTGTATTTATGTACAGTGAAAAGAAAAACTTTGACATCAGGAAAGAAAAACTGCTCACTGAAAGAAACCAGAACAGAGGGAAAATCCATGAAATGTCACTCTACTGCTAAAGCCTGAATATATTCTGGCACAAAATTGGCTTTTCACCCATTCTGCTGTTTGTAGCCCTAGTGTTAACTAACAGACAGGTAAGATCAGGGGCAGGCAGGCACAAAAGTGCATCCACTCACCCCAGATCTGAACCTGAGTGAGCTGCTTGTAGCACTGGCACTCTGAAGCAGCACTGAGCTTCCCTCCCTCCTGTAATCGTCACACTGAGACATAACTTGAGCTTCAAGTTCCAGGAGAAACAGATTGTGGAATTGTTATACCCGAGGTAGTCAGTGCTCAAGGCATTAACCCCTTGTTGTCTATGTGCCTGTGCTATTCCTCTGTGTCCTAGGGTGACATTATAATGCTTGTATCCCCATTTGTGTGCTCTGTTCATGCTGGATATTATGTTCTGTGCCATCACGACTGGCTCTGAAGAGTGAAAGTTTTGTTTTGGTTTCTTATCAGCCACTCCCCCACAGCTGGTGGAACACAGAGATGGGGCAGTACATAGTGCTGCTTTTGCTTTTTGCTTTGCTCTTGCTTTTTGCTCCTGCTCATTAGTTAGTTTAGCTAAGCAGTCCGAATTTTTCCCTGGACTGTTTTTCATTTCCTTTTTTTTGAACTACTCCAACTTGCTCTGGCCTGGGCCCTGGGAGCACCGAGAGTTTGCACCTTGTGGCTGCAGCAGCTGCCCCAGCACCGGAGGGACTGAGAACAGAGCGACCACCCCCAGAGAGACTTTCTGAATTTGTCATCTTTTTCAGAGCAGTGACAGAGTGGTGTCACCCAGTATTGTTCATTTTGTGTGCTGGGGGTGCTGTGCCTGTTAAATAAACAGGTTCTTTCCACTTCTCTGCAAGGAATCTTTCCCAAACCGGTTGGGGGGAGAGGCTGTGTGGGTTTGCTTTCTGGAGGGGCCCCTTTGGAGGTTTTCTCCCAAATTTGCCCCAAACCAGGACAAAATTCCTCCCTCTCCTCTGCACGAGCATGTGCCTGCAATCCCCTCTGGCACAGCCTCCTGGTGCCCAGCACCAAGCCTCATCCCCACCAGCAATCCCAGGGGAAATGAGATCAGCTGAACTCCTGCTCAGCCATGGCAGATGGGTTCCCCAGAGCTTCCTTCCACCTCTGTAAATCACTCATCCCAAGCAAAGCTTGGCCTCATCCCTTCCAAGACTCACAGCCCTGCCCTCCTCTCCCAAAGCCATTTATTTGGAAAGGGCAAAGAGGGGTCCCAGCAAAGCCATGACTAATGCCTGGCTAAATCCCAGCAGAGAGACAAAGCAGCTCCCCAGGGAACAGAGCCTCCTGCTTTCCTGACCCAGGCTGTGACAGCTGAGGAGAGAGCTTGCTCTTTCCAGTAAAAATAAACCCTTTCCTCATCTGAGATCTCCGAGGGCAGTTCTCCTCCTGATTTACATCTGCAGGGCCAGCAGTGAGCACACCAAGGACCTGCTCAAGGCACTGCAGGGATTAACCCAGAGGAAAAAGCTGGTGTGACCCTTGTCACCTCTTTAGGTGTTAAATGCTAAAGTAATTGCTCAGTTTTCATTGTCCCTCCGGGCAAAACTCACCTTCACTTTCCCCAGGTAGTTGTTGCCTCCTTTGGGCTTTACCTGCAAAGTCCTTACTGCAACATTCATCAAATTCAGAGGTGTGGAACAGCTGCCAAATCCTACAAACACCTTCAGGAGAAGCTGCTCCTCCCTTAAGCCTACAAAGAAAGTTCTGAAAGTAGCAAAAGTGGCGTTGCTTAATAAATGGAAAATACAGGACATGTGAGCTATTTACAACAAAAAAAGCATCAAGACTCAATGAAGTTGAGGAAATATCTACTAAAATGAAGAATACTTCAAATTACAATTCTTTTCCTTCTCAGATGTGTATGTTTTAATTAAGTATTTTTTGTGTTTTATAGTTCCTCCATTATCAGGTCATTTGTAAATTCTGACACGTTTGCATGCATTTTAAGCTACATTTCTTCTTCTACTGACAATTAATACTTCATTCAATTAATATTTTTACATTTACCAGAGAGGTAATAAAGTCTTTCATCTTTACAAAAAAAAAAAAAAATCCTTTTAATCATCTCCACTGTTGTGCTGCAGGCAATATTTTGTAGGTGTATTTGGAAGTTGGGTAACAATTGTAGAGCTGGAACTGCCAACATTCTTTCTCAATTTGGAAGAAATTCCAGCATTTCAGTGCCTTGTCTTTAGGAGGAGGGATGTTGCAGAAGAATTGTGCATTTCGCCCATAAAAAATTGCTTTTCCTTTTTTATAGAAATATCAAATCTCTTGTCCCATCCAGTGCACAGGAGCAGTAAAGGGACAAGTGCCTCCAGCACCTAATCCTAGAGGATCATTTCCCCCTTCAAGAAGCTGATGTGACAGGCAGCACCCACTGAAGGGCTCCTGAAACAAAAATTAAGGAAGCTTGTGTGAACCTCGGTTTTCCAGGCTTCTTTTCCCTTCTGCAGGGGTTGATTCAAGGAGCTCTGCATGCTCGAGGGTGTGAGCAGAGTGTCTCTGCAGTGGAACTTTGCAAAGCAGCACTGCAAAAGCTCACTGAGTCTGAACTGCACCAGGAATTCATGTCAGCAAGGAACAGAAGTAACTGAGAGCATGAGCTGCACAATAAATGGCCCATGGCTTCCTGTACTAAAAAATAAAAGGAAAGTTCACAGGGCAAAATATCACAAGGAAGAAAATTATTTAAACCAAATAAATGACAAGCATATTTTAAAGAAAATGGGGTTTGGCTAAGCAGAAGTAGTTTGAGCCAGGAGTACTTTGCTGGTAGAGAGGGAACTCATGATCCAACTTTGCTTTCATGATGCTGTGCCAACACAGCCCATTATGCAAGAGAGGACTTTTAAATCCTTATTTCAGAAAATAGGTCAGACTGAGCTCAAACACTTCCTTGTAGAAATACAGCTTAATGTGGATTTGAGTGACTACCGTGGCTCAGCGCCAGGCAGCAACTTCAGAGATGTTGCTGAGAAACGTCCTTCAACCTCCTTTTGCTTCACTCTTCCTTCTTCAGAGAAGGAGGGCAAAGCAACAAGACTGAGAGGTCTCCATCAATGGAAAAATCACAGGTTTTTGCTGTGGAGCAGCCAAATCCAGCAGCTGATGTCTGCTGGACCACGAACTGCCTTGAGGGAAGCAGAGGGAGATGCTGTCTGCAGCTGGGAGGAGCAGAGAGCTGAAGCCCTGTCTGCTGCAGACATGGATGTGCCACATCAAAAGTTCATTTCAAACACAGGTCAGGATTGACTGGAGGGGGACACAGTGGCAAAATCTTTTATCCATCCTAATTTCATGGCTAGATTTGTGTAAGAGCGAGGACCATGATTCTGAAAGGCATCATCACAAAAGTGCTTCATTATTTTGTTGCATTTTTTTCATAAGGCTCAAAGCTTGACATATCCAATCAATTCTATTTCTCATGTTACATTGTGGATTAGTTAATTGCAGAAGCAAAAAAGGATGCCTGATTTATTATGTATAGAGCTTTGGAAAACTACAAAAAGCAGAAGCATAGACAAGTTACCCAGCACCACTAATGGCCTTCAGCAACGATGAAATGAAACTAACTGCAGTAAAAATGCAAATAAAAAGCAATGTATGAATTCAGGCCTCTGTCTTCATTAGAGAATCAATGCAAAATGCATTAATTCAGGCAGCCAAAAGTAAAAAAAAAAATGGAGGGGGATAAACAGAACTCTGTCCTATCTATAGCCTCGGCAGCAAAGAAATGTTGCCAAATTCTTACAAATTCCTAACCACACATATGGCAACTTACACCAGGTGGGCTCTAGTAGCCTGTGACAACAGCTCAGAGAACAATTCTCCAGGCAAAAAAAGGCCAGTTTCACCTGGAGACAGGAGGAGCCTCTCTTGAAATCTCTTCTGTGATGAGAGTGTGAAATTGCCAAGCCCCATCGAATTGAACTTGCACAAAATTTTAACCAGACTTTTGGCCAGTGCAGAAATCTCCACCGTGTGTTGCCAGCTGGCAAAATGCCTGTCCTGCTGCAAGGAGAGCTCCAGCTCAGGGACAGCTCCTGTTCTCAGGGCTTTTCAGTCACACTAAGGAGCAAAAATGATCAGCAGCTGCTTGAGAAATCCCCAAGGGTAAGATCCAGACCCCAAATTATTCCAGAGAAAATGTAAGATAAATTCAACAGGGATACCAGCTGCTTTTGAGGAATCCATTACACAGCCAGCAGCTCATGACAACTCTTGGCTTTTAAAGACTGAGCCAGTGACACAGAGGAGAGAGAGAACTTTGTGCAGCTGCTGAACCTCAGGGCCCCTTGATGAAGTTGTGAGCCTGTGCAAACCAGAATTAGCACTGAGAAAATGGAACTCAAACCTGTGCAAACCAGAATTAGTGCTATGGAAATGGACCTTAAACCTGGGCAAACCAGAATTAGTGCTATGGAAATGGACCTCAAACTTGTACAAACCAGAATTAGCACTGAGAAAATGGACCTCAAACCTGTGCAAACCAGAATTAGTGCAAAGAAAATGGACCTCAAACCTGTGCAAACCAGAATTAGTGCTAAGAAAATGGACCTCAAACCTGTGCAAACCAGAATTGGTGCAAAGAAAATGGACTGAAACCTGTGCAAACGAGAATTAGTGCCTTGAAAATGAACCTCAAACCTGTGGAAATCAGAATTAGTGTAAGAAAAATGGACCTCAAACCTGTGCAAACCAGAATTGGTGCCATGAAAATGAACCTCAAACCTGTGCAAACCAGAATTGGTGCCATGAAAATGAACCTCAAACCTGTGCAAACCAGAATTAGTACTATGAAAATGAACCTCAAACCTGTGCAAACCAGAATTAGTGCAGAGAAAATGGACCTCAAACCTGTGCAAACCAGAATTAGTGCAAAGAAAATGAACCTCAAACCTGTGCAAACCAGAATTAGTGCAAAGAAAATGAACCTCAAACCTGTGCAAACCAGAATTAGTGCAGAGAAAATGGACCTCAAACCATTGCAAAGCTTTCATTCACTGCCTGTGCACGGCTTTGGGTGTGAATCAAACTTCTCCACTGCTCTCTGCCAATTAATAACTCCAGATAAAACACACGGGGGAGAGACAATATCGGAGATTTTGTGTGCTCTCCTGCCCTGATAGACATCGTAGCACTTTACTGCTGTTTTACATGTCCAAATATTTGCCTGGATAAATAGACTTAGAATAGTTTGAGTAAGCTGCACTTTGGAAGCTGGATGAGTCACATCATGAAGAAATATTCTGGGAAAGGTCTACAGCACAATTACAGACAGAAAAATGAAAGAAGTCGGCACTAAACAACGTATCAAAGGTAGAAATATCCAGGCTTGATTTGCCAAAGGAGGCTTTTCCCAAGTCTAATATTTATGAAAACTTGTTTCATAAAGCAATCAATTGGATCGGAGTGCCTTTTTAAATAATAAAATACATATTTCTTTCTTTCTTTGTCTGGACACAGATCATCCCATGTGAAGGAAAAGAAATTGAGCAGTTTGAGCAGAAACTTGCCTGGCACGCTGGGAACACCCTTAAGAACATGACATAAATATTTGAAAATAAGATTTTATAGTCTTTTGTAATTCTGCTTGTAGCACAAGGAAGCAGGGAAGCACAATATCCACACACACTGTAAGAGAAGGCTCAGGTTATAATTTTGTGTCTCTCAGAGTGCAGTGAGAAGCCTCGCACACCTCAGAGAGCTGAGTGCAGATTTAGCAGGTTATGTAGATCAATTGCAGACAGAGAATTAAGGAAGCACAAAGTGATATTCCCACCATTAAATATAGGTTGGAGTCTTAATAAGGCATAAAGTGAGGGGAATAAGAAGCTTTGAAATTGAAGTTATTACCTGCCGCATCAACTACCAAAAATTACATGCTAATATCATTCTCTTGCTTTTATTCCTCCCCAGTTCAGCAAAAACCTCTCTCCTCTCAGTTTCTTTCTGCAGGTACAACTGCTCCTGTCTCACACACTGGATATCACTCTGCTCAGATACTGGGCTTTTCCCTATCAAAATGAAACATCCTTCCCAAAATGCCCCAAACCCAACAACATCACCATGGATCCAGTGATGTCAAGATGTGTACCCAAAGTCACACCACAGCAAAAATCCAATCAAATCAGTAGCAATAAGTATGAAAATGAAGCAAAAAACCTGTGGAGAAAGACCTAAAAACCCCAAAAAACCTCTCCACAAGGACCATTTATAGGGGAACACCAGAGCAAGGTGAAAACTAGAAAGCTGCAAGATCACAGGCAATTATGGGTGACTTTCTTGGCAATCAGGACTTGCAAATTAAGTCCACCTCCTGCCCTGGTGGCTGATTGCCAGGAATAAGTTAATTAACCATCACTAACAAATGTGCTTGTATGGTCTTGCCTAGCTTTAACTAGCTGCCTCTCACTGGCAGCTTCCCCTGACTGACCTCCTGTAATTGCCCATGGGCCAAATTCATCCTTGGAGAAAGTCTTTTTACCTTTAGTTTGCACCAAGAATTAATTTCGCCCTGAAAATATGCCCTGGCATTTTCCTCATAAACTAAAGGAAATAATAAAATCTTGCTTTTTATTTCCTTTTCTTTAAAACCTCCCCTCAACATCATTGACCTTTCCCATCTTATTCCAGCCACCTTCACTTACATCCAGTTCCTTTTCTTTCAGCTGATTTTTGCAAGCATTTGTTTTATTTCACATGTTGCTCATTGAACTTTTTCCAGTCCATGTGTCTTATTCTAAAACTACAATTCACAAAATAGCCTAATTCTCCAAATGGTGCTGAACTGAGTGGAATAATTACCTTACTTGTTTTAGGTCTCTGCTGGAATCCACAATTACACACTTGGAAAATTATGATTGTTTTATCTTCTCTTTTTTTCTCTTCTTCAATTTCACAAGATGTGTGAAAGACAGGTTTTTATAAAGGACATAAACCCAGCCAAAACTATAATTACCACAGACGGAAAAGAATTCAGAGAAAAGATGATTTTATGATTAAGGCATTGGAGTAGAAACTCAGAAATTTAGATTCTTTTTGTGGCCCTGCCAAAACCTCTTTATATAACCTTTGCTGAGTTAATCCCTCTGTTCCTCAGATAAAACACTCTGGCACTTCCCTGCTTTACGAGAGCTGCTGCGTAAACACATTCATTCACATTTGTGAGATGTTCAAACACACCAATAATCAGAGAAGCACCACGGCTGGGATGGCTGGAATCATCTGGCTGTATTTAATCATCTCTTGTCAGGAGTGAATGCAGCTTTAATCACAGGCACATGGGATGTGGCAGCGCTGCTGCTGAGAAACGAGCGCCGCACGAAAGCAAAGAAAAACAGGACCAAAAATTATGTTCCTAACAAAAAATAGTTTGCAAATCAGGACAGCAAATACATAAATTAATTTAAGCATCTCCCCATTCCAGTTCCCCTAAAACAGGGACAGGCTCAAGTTTCTCACTAAAAAAACCTATCAGAGCATCAATTCACTTTCCACTGGAGGTGAGGGGAGTCCAGAGGAATTACAGCAGCTCCCAACTTCTATCCTGGTCCTAAGGAAAAGTACACAGGAGAAATGCTGCTAAAGGCTTACCCACAGTTTTAAAACAACCTTAGGTACAGGATGCCAGAGGAGCATTAGCTGCGTGTTTCCAGGACAGGATGAGGATGCTGAACCCTCAGAGTGATTTTCATTTAAAAACTCTGGGGTTCAGCAATGGCTGAAGTGGGAAAGCAGGAAAGCCCTGCAAGGCTGTAGGGTCACTGCAGGTATGTCACTGTGGCCACCTCAGTGCCCACCTGGCACCTTTGGCCATGGACTAAGGCACACAGAAGGTTTTCATCTGCTGCTCCATTCTGAACCATGCTCACATCCCACACTTGTATAGAAACTGCTGCCACATCCTCCCAACCCTTTTCCTGGAGGAAAAGGCAAACCTGGGGGTGTTTCCCTTCTTCTCTCTTCCTCCTCAAACACCAAAGGCTTGGAAGGTTGCTGTGTCAACCGATCCCCCCTTCCTTTTTCATTGCTTTAATAAATTAAGCTGAGTAACAATAGAGATGAGAGAAAGCAGGACAATGTGGTAAATGTAGCAGAAAGAAATTTGAATTGTAATGAGAAGAGCTAATCAGGAAAAGAATGGACTATAGAAAAAAGCACTAATGAGTTTCTAAATAAATTCAAAAGGTTAATATTGTTCTATCTAACAAATATGAGAAGAATCCTAATGTGAAATTAAAGGCCTCACTCCAGAGCCCTTGCAGCCACATGTTAAAGCTGTAACACCCACTCTATTTACCCCTCTGTCCATCACAACCATCCTCTCCTGATACCTCTCATAGAGTGCTTCTGGAAATGGCACCTTTCAGGTCAGCCAGGGCTCTCAATCCCTTTTTTTTCTGTACATCAAAATGCTTGAGTCAAAGTCTCTAAGTCAATGGACAGACCCTCTTTGACTTGCAGAGTTTGCACCAAGATTATTGTGACTCATTTATGTCAGCATCAACAAAACAGAGATCAAAATGCACTTTTCAAACCATGAGAGGTGTGTGGGTGTTTATGAAGTGATGGATTTGGTGGGATTTAAGCACACTTGTATTGCCTTTTATTACCACGTGGATTTCCAGGATGAGCTAAAAGCTAATGCAGGTTAACTGAGGAAAGAGCAAGTAAAAAGAAAAGTTTATAAAAATAAAGAAATTGGAATGTTTCTTGTTTGTTTTAATTTATACAATGCCAGTAGTTCAAAATATAAAGCTAAGACTTTCTATGTATAATCAAAAGTCAGAGACCTTTATATATTCTATTGTAAAACATGGTAAAACTCTAATTCAGCCAAAATTTTATGTGAGAAAGTAGCCCCTTTCAAGAATTTAAAAAAAAAGAAAAATCCAATTCCCAGCAAAGTAATAGACTCACAGGCTTTCCATAAAAATAGAGGATCTGCTCAACTAATTTTTTGCTTGAAGGAAGGAAATAGTGCCATTATAAAATTTTACTCTGAATATAAAGTACCAGAATGACATCATACTTAGGGGAGAACTCTGAGCACATTTGTGTGCGTGGCCGTCCATCTGTCTTCTGCTCTGCCAACAAAACCCACAGGGCAGAGCAGGGGGTGGCTGCACATTTCTCTCCCCCTGGTCCCAGGCTGGCAGGAGATGAGTGAGGTGCCATCCCAGAGCTGGGTAACCTCGTTACAACCCCTCACTGATGATAAATCTCTGTGTGCTCATCCCAGGGGCACGGGCTGACTCAGAGCCTGCCAGCACCACTCAGGCTCTGCTCCTCTGCCTGCCCTGCTCACAGCCCAAAGGGGCAGAGCTGCAGCTGCTCACACCTGAGCATCAAAGCATCCCTTCACACCTCTCACAGGAAATGAGGGATGGGAAGATGTGCACTGCTTTTATTCCAGGTGTGGGAATTATTCAAAAGTTAGAGCAACACTCCTATGCCAGGACTGACCATGTTATGTATTATTCACAGCAACCTTGCAAAATGCTGCTCAGCCACTCACCTGCCATGAATAATTTTGTTTGACAGGCAGGTTAAATACTTCAGCTTCCTGATCCTCCTCCTCCCCCTCCTCACAAGGAAGGAGGGCAGTCCTGGGCTGCCCTGAGAGCCACGGTGGCACGGATGTTTAATAGAGGCTTCAGTGGAGTGCAAACTTGGTAGGCAATAAAAAAACTCCTTGGATCCAAGAGATTGGAGTGGGAAATACACAGAGAATTGACAGTCAAGACATGTAAACTCTTTGTGAGTAACCCTCTAATGTCAGCAGGAGATGAGCACTTCTCCCTGGGTCAGGTGTGGAGAGCTCCCCAGAGCTCCTCAGCGTGTCCAGCCTGACCCAGAAGGGAAATAAGGTGCAAGGCAGAGGAGCAGCTCGTGCTCCTGAAGAGTCCAAGGTGGATGTCTCACCCACTGAGTGTCTCTGGCACTGCTCTCTGCAAAAGCTTAAATGCAAAAAGACTTCCTGAGACAAAAGGCACTGCGAGGGAATCGCTAAGTGTGAATAAACAAGACAGTTGCATTGCTCATCATAACCCTAATGATGCTCCCTAAATCATGCAGGCCCATCACCTAGATCTATTGGCCACATTAGCAGACTGCTGAGTGCAGGAAATATGGAGAGGATCATTTTTAAAGGGTTTTGCCTGCAATGCTCATTGGGAACTCTTTGAGATGGAGTCTAAAGCAGATGGTGAAATGGGAAAATTATTCACATTAATTCTTTAGCAGCCTAAAATAAATTTAGAGAATAATGAAATAATGAAAGCCCCATTCAGCCACATTTTTGCTTTTGCAGCAGTCATCAAAGTCCTAACAGGGAGGACCTACACTGCTGCATTCCACACACAAAGCTGCTGCCTTAATTGCTTCAAAGACACAAGAGCAGCAATATCCTGGGAAAAAAAAAATAAGGTCATCCCCTTTCATTAGCTATTGTTCAATGGCCTGATGAAAGAACAAACAAGCTGAAACAGCAAATAAACCTCACAGTGCTGAACGCAGATCCCTTTCAAGCTTCCTTCACACACGTGTCCTACAGAAAAACATCTGCTTTGAGCTCCTTATCCACTCTTCAAATTCCTACAATGGGAGAACAATCCTGTTCTTCCATTTTACAGACAAGGAAACTCAGTTATTGCTTTCATCCAGAGGGGGAGCATCAAAGTCAGGACTGCAGCCTAGCAAATCCAGTCTCAAGTTTTCCTGCTCATTTTGCAGGAGCACCAGCTCCTTGGGTGACCTGGTGAATCAAACCACAAAAGCCTCCCAAGCTAAACACATTTTCCTCAGCCACAAAACAGGACTGGTAGCCTGGGAGGTTTTTCCTTCACCCAGATGATCCAGAGGATATGAGGAACATAGCCAGGGGAACTTTATTCCCACAGCAAGAGGGCATACAAAACATTTTTACCATCTTAAACACAAGAAGCAAATAAAAACATTGCAGAATTTCTGTGTGAGCACAGTACAAAGCTCTGTGAAACCGCTGAAAGCAAATGAGGGAGAATGCAAATGTTTCATACAAAAAATGCTAAAGTTCACTCCTAAAATCACCAGCACCAGAATGATCCAGTATCAAGATATAATATTTACTAAATGGAAATTTCTGGCTCAGATTTTGCTCCTGACACTTTACAGCCGTGTTGCTTTCTGGCTATTTTATTTCCTATTATTTTTTGGCACAGTGAGCAAAACCTACCAAGGCTTCCAAGTTACCCAGGTTCTCTGAGCCCCTGTCCATGGTCCTGGCGCTGTTCTGGCTCTGTCCTCTCGAGTGCCCTGCAGTCAGTGTGCAGAGCTCACTCACTCAGAGCTGCTCCATCAGTGGTTTTCCCAGCAGGTGGGTGCTGGGATAAGCAGCCAGATGTTTCAGTGGATATACAAATGTGACTTTCACCAGCTGGACAGGCTGTCCTGCCTCATTTCCCAGAACCCAGCAATGGTGAGACACCTCCAGCACTGCCCAGTGCCTGCAGGGACTCGCTCTGCAGCCCAGGCTTAGGGGTAAGAGCTGCCACGGGTGGTGGGAGCTGCTCCCACTGTCTGACCTGAGCCAGGGACTGTGCCTTGAGAAGGTACCACACACCAGCTCAGCTTTCAGCAATGCACTTCTGCTCTTATTCCATGGTTAGGGACAGCCAGGGCACTCAGGGGAGCCCATTCTGGGAAAGCCACACAGCTCTCACAGCTCAGCTGTGCCCCAAACCCCTTGTCTGTAATTCAAACACTTTCCCCAGCTCCAGCAAAACACTCAGAAAATGCCCTGGGCTGAGGATTTCCTGCCCTGCTCCCAAATCCTACTGGAATGGAGGAGATGGGAGGAAACTTCCTCTGTGTTCCTCTTGTTTCTCCCCAGCATTAGCTGGAGGTTCTGAGCCCTGGAAAAAGCACAGCTTGGTAAAGGTCATGATCTGAATGCAGATTATTCATGGACATGAATTTATCTGATGAATTATTCTAAACACATCATCCAGCTGCTGTACTGAGCACATATAGGATGTGCCTCTGCAGCTACTCTAAATACAAAGCAGGGCATTAAATAAGGACAGTCACTTGTTCAGAAGCATAATATTTTATTTGCCACAAATATGCTAATTCTTTAATTTTCAGTCTATATGCCAGCTAGAAATACAACCTGAGCAAGATAAGTTTTCTTGTAGCTGATTACTAGGTAGCTTATCAAAGTTGATATATTAGATTTTAGGCCCTGATTCAGTGGGTTTTTTTTTAGACTCTTATGCAATTTTGATCCCATGGTAATGGATTTTGAGCTGCTTACAAACATGTCAAGACTATCATCTGCCAGCCATGTCCCATGCTACTAATTATTTATGCCTACTGAGTAAATTTATTGGCAGGTTTGTCAGAAAAAGCAATATTTTTTTCCTAGTTCTTTCTAAATAAATATCAAGGGGCAGGGAAGGACCAGCCATTTCAGTGTCTACACCAACCTCCTGGTATATCTCTGGGTTCCTGGACTCCAGTTTACAGGATTCAGACAAAAAAAGCAAAACCAGAGACCCCTTGTCACTTAGCACTTCTGAAGTTTCACCACTCCTGCTGTTAGTGCTGTATAAATCATTTTTAAAAGCCTTGTTTCTGTCACTGTGTCTCTGCTGAGCACAAGTTCCCTTGATAGGAAGGACCTGGGCATCATTTTCAGTAGGATCTGTAAGTCAGAAAAACACATTCTGTGTGCTGCAGGTAGGTCTGGTTGGAGCTAATGGAATTACACACGAATTACAGGACTCCTCTCAAGGAGGAAAGCACCAGACCTCGGTCCAAGGGGAATAAATTGCAACTCCCCAAAGCCAGGAGGCTCAGGGGTATCCATTGGGAACTCAGTGTGCAATTCCTGGTGATTGCACTGACTCCAGCAATCCAGGAGGCTCAGGGGTATCCATTGGGAACTCAGTGTGTAATTCCTGGTGATTGCACTGACTCCAGCAATCCAGGAGGCTCAGGGGTATCCATTGGAAACTCAGTGTGTAATTCCTGGTGTTTGCACTGACTCCAGCAATCCAGGAGGCTCAGGGGTTCCCACTGGGAACTCAGTGTGTGATTCCTGGTGATTGCACTGACTCCAGCAATCCAAGAGGTTCAGGGGTATCCACTGGGAACTCAGTGTGTAATTCCTGGTGATAGCACTGACTTCAGCCTCCTGCCCAAGCTGGGAAATGCTCCAGGCTCAGCTGCAGCAAGTTCAGGAGTTGGGACAACACTGAGATTTCAGCTCAGGGCCACCTCTGAAATCAGCAGCTCTGGGGAATCCATCCCTGTCCTGACAAGTTATAAAAGTATCCCCAGAGGCTCTGAGTGTCCCAGGGTGTTTGTAACTTCTGTGGCACTTAGCCATGATAAAGCAGGGATGGGAAAGTTCACTATCACCACATTTTAGAGACAAATTTGCTGTCATCCCTTGGGGTTTGTGACTGTTGTTAGATTTAGTGCTCGAGCCCAACATCAGCACAGAGAAGTTTAGGAGATAGAGAAAACAGAAAAACTGTTTTAAAACAAGTGCAACTCTTTGGATCTCCTGAACAGATAGAGAGCATTGTTGGGTCAGGACAAATATTCAATTTGATTCTTATCTTACCCAAACTCCAAATCTCTTTTGTTATCAGTTACTTTCCAAGGCAATGTACAAGTGAGCTCTGAATTTACATTTAAAAAACACAGAAATAAGAGAGCTCTTCTGCTTCCTTCCCCAGGAATTAGCCCAGCTCAGACTCCCAAAAACCTTGGGGAAGTTCAAATCCAGAACAAGCCACAATGAAATTCCAAAACTGCAGAAATAATGGCAGCATCTAAACATTAAAAGTAATTTTTCAGACATATCAGGGCAGATCAAAATCCAGGACTGGTCACACCAGCAGGATGTAACCCTGCTGTACAAGACTGAGAGGTGTTTTTAGATCTTTGCCAAAAAATATTTGGTATAAGGGACTTTTTTTCCTTGACATGTTCTCTTCACCATCCCATCCTACCACCTATAAAATTGCTTTTCCATTTATTCCACAGATGAGGGAAACCAAAACCAACAGTACCTTAATCCAGACATTTTTCTTGGCCATGTCCAGTCCATGGGCTCATTAGAAAACTTTGATATAATCAGCCCTTTGAAAAAAAATACACATTTATTAAGTGGAAGCTGATCAGAAGAAAGATTCACTTTCATATGTTCTCTTGATTTTGAAAAAAAAAAGGTCAGAAAAATATTTTTAAAGTTCAAATAAAAAATGCTCAAAGCCAGATGAAGTATCTTAGAAATGCAGGAAAACATTCATTCTGTCCAAGTAAACAAAATTAATTGGCATGTTCCCTTTCCACTCACACCGGGGGGGGACCACAAGTGGACAGCAGGGCAGATCCTCAGGATGCTCCCCTCCAGATCTGTGGTTTTTGTATCACAGTATCCCTGTAATTCTCTGAGCATTGAGAAAAATGTATTTTTATATTTAGAGAAATAGCCTGGACTGACTAAAAGCACCTAAACAAAGTCAAAAATTACCCGGGCCTTGTTGCTACAAGACAATTTTGGGGCATGAAATCACCACATCTTAAAAACTTCCTTCCCCTGTGGCCAGAGCATCACTAGCTGAAGGAATCTCGTGGTGACAAAGTACACAGAGCATCCCCAAAACCTGCAGGGATATCATGGAAAACTCCATGACAATAAAATGCTTTTCCTGTTAGAAACATGAAGGCCTGGGGCTTTCTCTTCTATATCTCAATTTCCCACTCATCTTCTTTTATAGCCCAGAGACAGCATGGATCCAGTGGTCTTCAAGAAGGAAAACAGGAAAATATAACCCCTTCCACCTTTGCTGCTCCCAAACCTACTCATTATTTCCATAGTGAGTTCATTGGGTTTAGACACATGCCAAGAACAAGCCAAGGCTCCTGGGATGCTCCAGAGGACACCTGGATCTTTGTAGGCACAAACACAGACCTCCAGCTTTCCACATGGAGGGGTTTTGGATGAAAAGAGTTTGGGTGCTGTGGGCTTGGAACAAACATCAGCAGTGGAGGTGGGTCCAAAAGCACAGACAGGTTTAACTCTCAGCAGAATGGGTCAATCTATGCAGGGTACACCTGGGAAATAAAAGATAAACTGAAAAATGAAACTGATTCCAACAGCATCTTTATCCACCCAGCAGAAAAAGCCAGCAATGGGCTTTATAACTGGGTGATTTGTGGGACCTGGGCAGCCCAAACCCAGGGGATTCCACTAAAAATACTCCAAGCAGGGCATCAGCACGAGTGCCTTCAGCACAAGCAGTTTCAGGTGTGTTTTTTCACAGGGAATGGGAAGGAGGAAGGAAACAAATGAAATAGAAGGAGCAGAACAGCAGAGCGAGCCGGCAGCACGGGTGACAGGAAACAATTTATAACTTACTTGAGAGTCTTTTCTGAGTCATCTGTTCTGCAGCTCAGACAGCAGTGCAGGTCTGCCTGGCTGTGTTACACCCTGACACACAAGCACACCAATATTCCAAACTGTTTGGGGCCACCTCCTTCATCCTGGGCTGTGGGAATGTTCCAACAAGCCGCATTCATGGTGATTTGTTCCTGTGCTTAGAGTCAAACACAGGCCGTGGCAAAATTCAGGTTATCATGACCAGAAAAAAGGGGAAATGGCTGTAATTCAATGGAAAATTTCTTACAATGAATAAATCAATATAAGCTGAAATTCACAACTCTTTGTGCTATATGTTAAAGTCAGAAATAAAAATGCAAAAGATTGTCCCTAGGACACACCTGCACCATTGTTCCTTGCTAACTTGAGAAAGAGGAAAAGGTGCTTTAGATCAACAAGCTCTGGCCTGCAGAGCTCTGGGGAAGTGAAACACAATGCTGCTGTTCCCCAAGATCCTCAAATAAATCCCAGCACTTCGGTATAGGGTTTGTTAGCTTGAGTGTCACCTGAGAGCTCATGAACCACCATAGAATCATGGAATATCCTGAGCTGGGAGGGACCCCCAGGATCACCCATGGCAGCCCCAGCCCTGCACAGACACCCCAACAGCCCCACCCTG
>JAWWMS010000075.1:4028916-4046276 GCA_035048045.1 Chlorospingus semifuscus
ATAAATCAGCCTTCTGAAACATGGAGTCAGATCCTCATCTCTTCCCTCATCCTCAGACCCCTGTGAACACGGTCACAATTGACACACACTCCCAGCTCAGTGTCATCCACAAGTTTACTAACAAAAGCCTCAATGCCCTCATCCATCCCTTGCAATGAAGGATGCTGGGTGCAGCCCCCAAGGCAGAGCAGGGTGGGTTTTGCAGGAGGGGGTCAGGCAGTGTCCCCACATCCCCTCGGGATCATGGGCGGGTAGGGAACCATGGGGCAGGAGCCATGGCAGGGAGGGCTCCAGAGAGCTGCAGCTGCAGGGATTATTAGGCAGAAATTAATCTGTAAAGAAAACTTAGCAACAGTTAGAGCAAATATTGATTTTGTGTTTGTCTGCTTGCACAGGGCCTGAGAAATGGCAGATTTAGACATTAACTGGGCTGTTTTGGCTTAATTCAAATCCCGATTTACACTGACCCTGGGAATAGACCAGTACATCAGCAGAATTGAATTTAAAATTTCTATTTTTTTTCCTCTTTTCTGGTCCTTTTCTGCAGATCTGACAGCAATTTTGGCACCTGTTACCTCCTGTACAATTACAGATAACTCTATTTTCACAGCCAGGCACTGGGCTCTCCCTTCCCCAATGGACTGAATTGAGCACTTTCAGCAGCCCAGTGCCCCTGGCTAAACTCAGAACTGGGCACAGCAGAATGGCACCAAAACCCAAAAAAAAAAACCCCAAACCCCACCTTTAAAGACATCACTGTTGTACAAGGCATCCCATTCCCTGGGCTGGCTGCCTTGCTCAAAGTCAAAGCTTTGAGTGAACTTTCCAAAACTGAACAAATTTTGAAAAAATCTAAGGGGGATTAGGAATGCAACATCTATTTATTTTCCTACAGCATCTATTTAGTATTTTGGGAAGACAAAACCAAACATAAAGTATTTACAAACACAAACCTGCTATAAAGTATTAGATTTGCCTTTCACAAGCTATTCTGGCCACTGCCAGCCACACTGGTACAGGCCAGAGACTGCCCATGGCCAGGGGAGGTGACCCTGTGTTTGTCCCCTGGGTAGTTTTGCTGAGTCTTTTCGCACCTGGGTTTTAACTCCCTGAAATTTCTCATTCCTAACATCTTCTCAGTGGAAACATTTATTTCCTCACCCTGGACCCTTTGGTTTCCACAGGAAAATGTTTTAAAATAGTACCATATTTTAATATTTGATTATTCTGCTCAGGCAGAGATGAAGAACTGCAGTTTTCTCACTCCAGAAACAGGGGCAGGCAGGATTTTAACTTTCCAAAGCACAGTTACTGTCCTGTCCAGCTGCAGCCAGCCCTTAGCACAAGTGGTCTCCATCTCTTGCAAGACCCAGGAGCTCCTCAGCTAATCCTCAGCATGTGTCTGCCCAGCTAGAATCATCCTTTTAATTTCCCAAATCTCTAAACCCACAGGTCAGAGCATCAAAAAAAGCACATGGGAAATTCTACAAGGTTATTGCTGAGCAAGTACTCAATAAAAACCATAAGCAAAGGCAGGAGAGAAAGCACTTTGCTGCTGTCAGTAATCCCCAGGATCAAAGCATTTTTTGGCACAGCAGAAACCCTGGACTCCCCACCCCAACCTCATCACCCCCTTGCACTCATCCCAGGGTCCTTTCCTGCACTGAGCAGTGATAAACCCATGGAACATCACTGAGGTGTAACCAATTAATATTGAGCTATTAATGATGTTGTAATGGAGAAATTCCCTTATTCTGTTACTAAGGAGCCGTCAGAGGTCAGCAGGGCAAGGCTGGCTTGCAGCAGGAATTGCAGCCAGGCCAGCAGTCTCCTGCCACAGCTACCAACATCTGGAGAACTCCACATCCCAGGAACACAAACATGGATCCCATGCCTACAGAACCCTTGCTTTGCCAGGGCTGGTCTCATACCCTGTTCCCTAGCTGAGCCTCATCATTTGTCTTTTTCTTGTATTTCCTTCAAATGCAAGAAATGCCCAAAATATGAGGAATTTCTCTGTTCACCACTTGCATTCCTCCAGGTCAGATATCTCTCTCTGTGGGTGTGGAACCAAAAGAGTCCCCTGTAAGCAACCTGCTGTTTGCACAGGCTTTTGCAGAATTAGCTGTGAAAACGAGATAAAAAGGTGTGAAATCCCTCTGAGCAGCAGGAAGGAGCCCAGCAGCTGAGAGCCCTCGGAGGGACACACAGCAGCTCCCACGCTGCTGACCATTGAGCTCTGTGAGCTCAGCGCTCCTCAGCCCCACCAGGCTCCATCCAAGGTAAGATTGCCAATAAAAAAACATGGATGTCCTTTTTTTAATCTCCTTACTCCGTTATTTTTACCCTTCCCAGCTGGAAACAACATCCTGTTAGCAGTCAGGGCACTGCCACAACACAGGAGCTCTGGCTATGATATTCCCTTCCCACTCCTGGTAAAAAATCCTTTAAAAATCCCTTTTAAAAAACCTTTTTCCATGTCTGGACTCAACCAGAGAGTCATCTGATCTGTTGTAGAACGCAAACTACCAAAAGACAAACTTTAAAGTCATGCAGAATATGGGGTTTGTGGAAGAAGCTGGGCCATGGGAGGGGATTCCTCCCACACACAGCCAATGGTCATGGAAGGCTTTCATCCTGGTTTTTCATTTAAAGCTAAATTAAACATCCAGATTTCCCTTTGTGAATGAAGGTTGTGCCACTCTGTGTCACTGCAGAGGCCTCAAGGGACATCAGCCAGGGACGTGGAGCCTCACACTGGGAGGGGTCTCCAGCTCCAGCCCAGTAACTCCGCAGGCAGCATGAAACTCACCTTCCATGAGATTTTACCGGAAAGAAAGCAGACCATCCAAACTCACAGGAAAAACAAAGTGCAACTTTTTTACCTCACCAATGTCAATTCCTGGGCCCCAGGACAGCCAAACTGCACTAGCAACCTCCCCACTAGAAGAAGCTCCCTTTTCCAATTAAAAGCTAATTCTTTATTTTACTCATCAACTATGCCAGACCTTGGTATTTTTGTGCCCCTTGAGCTTTCTCCATAAACGTTCTGCAGTGCAGGACAGCCTGCACTGCCTGGATTTACAGCCTCAGAGAAGCAGTTTATTCTGTCTCATCCTCCTTTAATTTGGGGGCAGCTCTCAAACAGAGGTGCCAGGCTCACAGCCTGATCTATCCTGCAGCAGACCCTGCCTGCTCAGAGCTCCAGGAAGGAATTGCAGTTCCAGGCTTGGCTTTGTGCAGGCACCAGTGCAGGAACAGCCCAGCCCACCAAAGCCCCAGCAGAGAGGGATGGGTTTATGATGATTTTTCTTAAAATAACACCAGAATGGGAGCAGCTAAAGCCAGGCTTTCAGACAAGTGGTCCCAGCTGTCTTTCCAAAGCAAACACAGCAACACCAAGAAACAGAAATAAAAATTACTTCATGGATTTGCTCTGGCCCTGAGCTTGTAAAAATGAAAAATTAGCTGGGTTTCTAAACCTCCCTCATTTCCCAGGATCCAAGGCTTTATTAACAAGTTTGTCAGCAAGGATTTTTTGACTCTATTTCCAGCATAAGCCACAACCTGAAAGGAGATTTGTACAGCCCAGCTCTGGTTTTGCACCCTGGGGTGGGCACAGCTTTGTTCTGTGCACAGCCCCTGCACAGAGGCAGATCTGCCAGGCTGGCTTTGGCCATGGAAAGCACAGCACAGCTCACCCAAAAAGCTCTTCCTGTTCTGTCGAGCTGCTCTGCAGTTTTCCCAACACCTTTCCAATTGCAAAGTTAATATGTTGCTAAAATCCCCACATTCCATCCCTGGCTGCCTCAAACCAGGGCAGTGCTACTGTTCCCACACTGGATAGATACATGGTGCAACTTTAGTCTCCAAAAGGGCAACAGAAAGGCTTTGCTACATCACTGCTGCTCTTCCTCCAGCCTCCATCCACTCCTACAGGGATCCCAAACCTGACTTGCAGTGTGGCACATGCCCATAAAGTAGCTAAAACTTCGAAAAAGCTGATGAAATTCAGTGTGTGTGTAGGAAAATCCCTTCTCCCTGCTGAGAAGCCAACAGGAATTCAACAACTTGCCAGGACAGCAAAGAGCCCCCACAAAATCCAGCACTTTACTGCCTTCCCCCAGTGCTGTGAGGCAGAGGCAGAGTCCAAGGGATGTGAGCACCATCATTTATTGGAATAGGGAGCACAGTTGTGGGGAGAGTCCCCTGCTGGAGCCATGGCAGCACAAAGCAGCCCCACAGGGAGCAAGGGGCTCCAGGCACAGCTCACCCCATAGCACCACACCCTCCCTCCTCCTTCTCCAGCCCAGGGGACACTCCATCCCCTGGGGAAAGCCAGGAGGGACACTCAAGGCATGCAGGAACCTTCACAAAGTCATTGCTGAGGTACCAGAGCAGCAGCAGGTATCCAGGGATGCTGTGAGGCCAGTCTCCAGCACCTGCTGCTCCAAGGTGCAACATGGCTGCTGCTTCCAGTTCTCCAGAACTCAGGTCTTGCAGAGAGAGGTCTTGCTGTCAGCTCTCCAAGCCTCCCTTGTTTGCCTTTCCATAATGATCCCAAAGCTTGCATTCCACACACTAGCCAGCAGTTAGCCCAATTTATTACAATGTAGATCTACCTGGGAACTGAAGGGAAAAAAAAAATCCACTCCCATATACTAAAGGCCTGGCAGAAGATATTTTTTCCTGTGGTTCCCCCTCCACTTATTAAAAAGGTTTAAAAAATAAGATTAGAAAGCAGAACAATCCTTCATGATAAGATTAAGGTCCTTGATGTGTGACTCTGTTTCAATGTGCCCAAAAACTGTCGAGCTTTCTCCTGCATGAAGAGTTGGTCTCGAGTTCCACCACAGGCCACTGCTTTCCAAGCCCTGGTCATCTGCAGAGGGAAGAGAAAGGATGTGTACAACACAGTCAAGGCCAAGGACAAACATCTTGTGACATCCTGTTCTAAAAGACTGCAAAAATAAACAAAACCAACAAGGGAAATAAAACTTCAGAGCCCATCTCACACCCAGGAGGAACTTGCCCACCACCAGTTACTCCTCATAGCTGGGGTGGCAATTTCTGGGGTTTAGGGTCAGCAGTTTCCCAGGTGAGTGCTCCACTTCAAGACAACCCCTTTCAGGGCTTTCCCTTACTTGCCTCAAGACAAAAACCCCAAAGCACAAACCTATTAAAATTCACTGCCCTGAAGATATTCCAGAATGATAGAAGAAATTCAAGCACAGCTTTGGAGTTTATTGCCAACCAGTTCATCTCCTACAGGAGCTGCTGGCCCCAGGTCTGTTTTGATCCAATGCCATCCTCAACAGCAATCTGGTGCCTTCAGTTTCAGCAGGGTCCCACAGCAAAAACCCAGGAGTGCTTCAGTCTCTGCATGCAGAAAGGGCACCCAGGAGGTGTTTCTGCACTCCAGGAAAGCCCCTGAGGATCCCCTGGTAAATGCCAGGACACAGGCAGTGCCCTGAACTGGAAATACCTGCACTGCAGGGAACCAGGGCTCTAGTGTTGGCCACAGCAGGAATGTCCCACACAGCCACAGAGTGGCTTTGGGCCCACTGAGGCTCAGCCCAGAGCTGGATGAGCTTCCTTAACAAAAAACTGCCTGCCAGCAGCACCAGAGCAGCACAATAAATCCCCAGAGGCAGCAGCAGCACAGACTGCCCTGCTGGCTGTGGGCAGAGGGATCTCACTGCACACCTGTACTCTGTCACCACACCAGCTGCCTCCCTGTCACCCCCAAAGTTTATTTATACAGAGCCATTAGCTCTCAGAGCAACACAACCCTGGTGAGGACAGGAGGAGAAATGGAAGTGCTTAAGAAGGGTTTATTTTGGGAAGGAGGAGGAATTACTCTGGCTGAAGGGTATTTATTTGTCAGAAGAAATAGGTTTCACTAGACAGCTCTAATGCAGGGACAGATCCCCCCACACTGCAGTTTCCTGAGGACAACCCTGCACCTTCCTGGGATTGGAAAACACCATCACAGAAGATCCTAGTTGCAGTTTAACCCCCCCAACAAGGACAGAACATGTTTCCATCCCCACTGAAGCTACCAGAGACCTCAAATGACTCAATCCAAGTAAATATCTACAAAATTATGGTCCAAATTTCCATGCCTAAACTACACTTAGACTTTATCTAAGCCCAGCAAATAGGGATACTCCTCCATGAGTGCATCCTGC
Organism: Chlorospingus semifuscus; assembly: GCA_035048045.1. Taxonomy (NCBI): domain Eukaryota; kingdom Metazoa; phylum Chordata; class Aves; order Passeriformes; family Passerellidae; genus Chlorospingus; species Chlorospingus semifuscus. Next base: position 4,035,108 of record JAWWMS010000075.1, read on the forward strand.
CTGGTGAAGACTGTAGGGAGATCTGTTTATGTCCCAGAGGAGCTCCTGTGACTCCAGCACAACTGTGCAGAGCTGAGGAGCAGAGCTGCTGTGACAGCACCAACCTCAGCACAAGGTACAAGGTGTCACACTGCCAACTGGAGCTCTGTACTGCCACAGGGTCAGGATGAAGCAGGATAAAGCCAGCCTATGCTGCCTAAGGCACACAGCCTTCCCCACTACCCACAAACACCCTAAAAAACACAGGGGTGGGAAATACCTTCCTGTTTACCCTTTATACAGCACTTCAGAGTTGCTCTGCCCTGAAAAGCAAAAAAATATGAGCTTGCTGCTGTCCACTCAAGGAGTGCCCACTGGAAAAAGGAAGGTTTACTTTACTGCCAGAGCAGTCATCCAAATTCTTTTCTGGGTGAGGATTTCTATGAGGAATTCCAGGGCCAAACATGAGCTGTGTCTTTGAGGAACATAAAATGGCACCTCTGGCTCAGCATCTCCCAGCCTTGGTGTAAAGACAGTCCTGACAGTGCAGGGATGCCTGTGCAGCAGTTCAGAGTTCCATCCCTCACTCCTCAAGGGACAAGGGCTGCACTGCCAGATAAACTCCTGCCCGGGAGAGCAGTGGCTGCTGCAGGGCTTACCGGTTCTGGTGGTCTGAAATGGCTTGGCATTTTCCTGTAGGACATTTTCTCTGGCTGCACTTGCACAAAGGCTCTGTTGAGCAAACCACTGTCATTCTTCCTGCTCGAGGAGGACAGGTTCAGGGACCTTGACAGGAAATTCACAGGCTGCACCAGGAGAAAAAGTGTAAGGAAAGAAGAAATCCAGCCCTTCATCCCCATGGGCTGTTCAAAGGCAGCTCCAGGCTGCTACTGCTGCTTTGCAGAGTTTTTTCAGAGCAGAGCCTGCTCTGAGCACACAACCCCTCACCTGGGCTCTTTTGAAACACACAGTTTTGGGGAGGGCAGGCAGGTTCTGTGTCATGTCTTCATCCACAATATCCAGGGCCAGAGACTTTCGGACCTTCTTGATGGGGCTCCTGCGCAGCTGGGGAAGGTGGGGACACCGGTGTCAGCACAAACCCACCCTGCAAAGGCCACCCTGGGGGCCCACCAAGGCCACAGCACCCCAGTTCTGCATGACACCAGCACCTCAGGGGGAAGATATGTGCAGCTTGCTCCACCACAGGGCACAGCAGCTTCCAGTGCTCCCCTCCTGGCACATCGAGCCACCAGTTTAGAGGAGGAGCTTTTAGTAAGAAGGGGAGGCCACCAAGAAACTGAGACTTTTCATGCCATCCCACAGCCTTCTGAGAGCCCAACTTGCCCCAGGTGCTCCAAATGTGCCAACAAGCCCTGAGCTCAGCATAAACCAGGACACTACAGGAGGTACTTTAAGCAGGTCTTAACCTCAGGCACCTCTTGCTGATTAAAAGAAAACAGCCACAGGGCTAGGAACATTTTGGCATCTATAGCAGGATGAATCAAACCAGCCAAAACACTCCTTAAGAGCACAGGGCAGCTTAGCAGCTGGTATGGATGCACAGCCAGCTCACCCCTTGTTTCCTCTTCTGTTTCTCAGGCTTCACATCATCCTCGATGATGAGTTCAATGCCAGCTTCACTTCGGAGCACCTCCTTCAAGTCTTCTTCCAGGTGAGGAGTCTGGGGCTGGGGTGGAAAGGCAGAGAGAGCACCAGGCAGTCAAAATCTCTATGCTGGGCAGGGTCACAAGCATTCCCCTCAAGAGACAATGGGGTCAGGAGAGCCCACAGTAAGGGGACAAACACAAAAACCTATTTGCTTCCCAGTTGGAAAAGATATGACAGGTTGTCTGCTAGCCTGATGGATTTACAGGATCTGCAGGTGCAGGGACTTATCAGCTGAACCCCAGTGTGCCATCAGACCAGTGTGCACACAAGGCCTGGGAGATCCAGCTCTTCAGGGAGCCCTAGGCAGATCATTTCCCTGTTCCTCAAGCACTGCAGCCTGATACGAGGCAGCTTTTGGCATTTTTAGCTGGTTTACAGAGGATCTAAAAGTCCTGCAGCTCCTTACAATGAAATGATCACTGTAACAATGTCCCCTTCACCCCTCCCCTCTCAGCCTGGCACTACCAAACTGCCCTTTGCTCTGGCACAGATAAGAGTTTGCTCACAGCCCTGCCCCAACCTTCCCCAACCCTGTACCTCATTTGCATTCATCAGCCCCACAAGGCACAGCCCTGCCCAATAATTACCAGAGGTTTAATTGGTCCATATTTCTCCAGGGCATTTTTGAAAGGTGTGGGAGTGTGAGGTGTGTTGTCCACCACATATGTCTGATCTGGTGTGACAAACCTGGGAGAAGAGAGGGAAAGACAAGGGATCAGACAGGCTGTAACTCAGACAAGGTCACAACCCACCCAGCAGCTGAGCACAACAGAGGTCACTGGTTGTGCCCACAGTGAGCTTGGACACTCACCCCCTGCAGCTCAGAGAAGAACTGTTTTGGGGGAGAAAACAGTGATTTAAGGAAATCCCCAGCCTGCCTTGCCCCTCTCTCAGTAATATCATGACAGGTACTGAGAGCTGTGTCTGAGCTGGACCAGACTCCTGTGTGGGAAAGGGAGGACTTACGCTAAGTTCTTCTGGAGCAGAGGGGTCTTGTCCCTGTGCAGTGGGGTGGTGACAATCACCTTCTGGCTGCACACAGGTGTGGAGGTCAGGGAAGGGTTCTCCAGTTCTAGTGTATCCTGTTTGCTCCAGAAGTTCAAGAACTGCACAGCACAGGAAAGAAAAATTGAAGATACTCAGTCTCAAGCAACCCAGCATTGCATCACAAGCCATTACTTTTCCCTAAATATGAGGGAAACCCTGAAGTAGAAACAACCCTCCCAAACCAGTGGGGGTTACAGACTCACAGTTCTATACATGGATACACAAAAGTTGCCAGAAGGTGCCTCACACCTATAAAGATTATTCACTTCCCATGAGGGATGAGCTGATACAACTATCAGAGCTACCAGTTAGAGTAAAGAGAAGTCTCTCCTTGCACTGGTAATCCCAGCTCACACAACTCAGGCTGGCAAACATGAGGGAAGTCCATGTAACAAAGTGTACAAGTTAACAGGTTTTGCACTGAGCTGTCTTCAGCTTAAATATGAGAAAACAGCAAGCTGTATTAGCTCTTCTAAGGTTTTACTTCCCAGCAGTCAGTGAGGGACAGCTCTGCTCCCATAAGGAACAGTGTTTGTACCAAAGAGGCTCTTGGAAGAGAAAAACTGTGTTTGTGACATTCACTGATGGCTGAAGCTCAGCTTGAGGCAGGGTATGCACTTTTGTCTTCTCAGGCTCACTCCACACATTCCTGCTTTTTACACTCTGCAGAGCTGGACATTATGGGATATTATGGGTCCTGCTCTGGTTTCTTCTTCGTGCTGGGCTTTCATTCAAATCCATCTGAACCTGCATTTTGGACTCTCCTCTGGTGCCTCTCCCACGTTTTCTGCTGCAGAAACAGCAGAAATAAAGCCCTGGAAGGCACAGTTGCAGAGGGTCTGGACAACAGAGCTGCAGTGGGAACTGTGCTGGAGAATGCAGCAGCCTTTATTTTGATTTATAGATACAACTCCACCCCCTCTACATGAGACACTCGTGGGTCTGACCACCACAGTGCTCCAAGGTGATGTAAACGTGTGTGGACACTGTGGGAGTCACAACAAAGGCTGAAAGATCCTGAGTCCCTTTTGCAACAAAGACAAGGCCAGGAGCATTTCCACAGGCACAGCAGGACAGATCTGCACAAGGTGTTTGTTTGCAATTCAGTCACACAGGCTGGGCAGCAGATAGGGAAAGCAAGTTTTCACTAGTGCCACTCTGCTGCCCGCAGCTGGGACAGCAATGCCCTGGGGACAGCAATGCCCTGAGGACAGCAGCAGTGCCCTGGGGACAGCAGCAATGTGCTCTCCATCACACCCTGGTATGCAGACAGGGCTCCTTCCTCACCATGGGCACGTGCCCTGCCCCTCAGACAGGGTAGCTGGGCTTTCTTAAAGCTGCAGTCACTCCCAGATGGAGACACAGGCTGCTGCTCCCACAGGAAGGGCAGCGCTGAAGAGAAGCAGAGCCAGAAACCAGCTCTGAGCCTTCTTTTAGTGCAGGAACACACTCTGCACACTGGCACAGCCTCATTCAAGGCAGGAGGAGCACAAAGCTGGCAGAGCTGATGGGCATACATGACATTAGTGCAAGAAGATACCTGAGATGGAGAGAAGGGCAGTGTCTTTACAGGGGTGCCCTTGGGCGTCATGCTGTTGCAGGAGTCCAGGAAGGACATGCTGGTGCTGGTGACATTCTCTGTGACAGGTGAGAGGGAGATCTTCCTCTTCTTCTGCCTCTTCAGCACAGAGGGGGGGGTGCCAAAGCTGCCCTCAGCGTGGGGGGAGATGGGGATGAGCTCTCCCTTGCTGCTCCTGCTCAGGTCAGAGATGGTGTGGCCGTCCAGGCGGTACTCGGTGACACTGGGCAGTGCTGGGGCCGCCTCACCAGGTGCTGGTCTGGCCGGGCTGGTGCTGCCACTGCTGCTGCCAGCCAAGGGCTCCTCAGGCAGGTCAAACTGGGTCAGGTCACACCACCCATCTGGGTCCTGCACACAAGGGAAAGCGTCAGCAGCAGCCCAGGGTGGCAGCTGAGCAGACAGACTGGTGAACTGGGAGGTGAAATAAGTGAGGGTGTGAGATGGCACCAAGCTTTGGAAGGAGCCTGGCCAGGGACAGCTCAAGCCCTGCTTTCCTCTGCCACAGGTACAGCTGGAGCCAGAGCAGGGATCTGACCCAGCTGAGAGCTGCTACTTGTGCACAAGGCAGGTTTTTCTATTTATGCAAGGCTGGTTTCCCTGTTTGGTTAACAGCACAGCTGCACAAACAGCTGCATCCCCTCAGAGAGGGGACAAAACAAACAGCTGGGCAGAGGGTTGGGGACAGGGACTGAAGGAAGAACTATCACCCAAGAGCAGCCCACAGTCTTGGGCATACCTGTAGAGCTGGGCACAGGGCTCTGGTGTAACCTGCACAGCTGAAAGCAGATTAAAACTAACCAGACCAGTTCAGAAGTGAGCTGCTTCACAGCTCCACCCCAGCAGCAACACCCAACACCACACAAGCAGGCCCCAAGGGCCCACAGATGTGTTGCTCAGCCTCAGGCACACCATCAGTCACAAAGTGACTCCTTCATGCCTCAGGCAGGCTGGGGGCTGCAGAAGAAACTTCCCCCGATGGCAGCAAAGTGCCCTGTTGATTTTAGCCAGTCTCCCACCTGGTGTGCCTCTGTCACCCAGGGGACCTCAGCACTGCTTGACTGGCTGAAAATAACTATTTTCAGTGAAGCTACCTCCACTGAAAGCAAATGGTGGCAGTTATGCAGCATGAAGGGGTCTGTCCTGCACAGTAGAATGGGCTTGGCTTATTCCCAGTCTGCCCTGTCCTATCCCACCCCAGGACAGGACAGAAAGGGCAGCCAGTGAGCATGGGCCTGAACTGTTACAAAAAGGAGAACTGGGCACACCCTGGCTGACAAAGAAGGGCTGGAAATCAAGTTTGCCAGCACTTACAGCCTCCCACACAGGCAGAGCCCATGCACAGGGACATCCAGCTAGGAAAGTCACAAGCCCACAGCAATACTGGCAGTGCTGGAAAGGTCTCATCCAGCCCTGGAAGAGAGACAGAGGCAGGCTGCAAGGCAATGACAGACCCAGTCCTCCTCAGGGTGATGATGATCAGGGGGATCCAGTAAGTTCACTCAAACAAAAAGGGTGAGAATAACACCCTAACAGTAACTGGAGGAACAAGGGTCTGTTACTTACAGATTCAATCATGTCCAGAGCTTCACTGAGGGCTGGGGCACAAGTTGGGTACAAATAGTTGGCAGCTTCAACAACCCATTTGTATGGTGATTCCACCAATGAAGTGCCATCCTCGGGCACTGCATCATCTGGGGTCCCCTCCACGTTCTGCTCTGCCACTTCTGCAGCTGGCAGCTCCAAGGGCAGCTCCTGCACTCCTGTCACTTCCTCATCACTGACATCTTCTTCCTTTATTTCAGAGACATCCACTGGCCAGTTTGGCAGGACATTCTTGGCACATACAATAAAGAAAGGCCAGACATCAGCAGAAAGCAAGGGAACAGTGTCTTGGGGACAGAGAGCACCTGGACACATTCAGCTTTGCCCACTCTCCTACCTGCCACTGGGTTTGTTTCACATCCCCATTCTCCCTCACTGCTCTGTCCCATACACTACCTAAGAAGGACTCCATGCAACATAATGAGCACAGAACCCTTTAATTGAAGATTTCACTTAACAGTGTCCCAGGAAAAGGTTGTACTTAGGCTGAGCATGTAGCACTAGTTCTGTGTTTCCTGTTTATCAGGAGCCTGCCTTCAAAAACTACATGCTCTTTTCATTAAAACAATCATTGGGTGTACTTCCCTGCTTCCTTTTCTAGAGGAAAGGAACACTGTATCTCTTCACCCTGCTCCCACACACACACTGTCTGGAGCAGCCTCCTCCTCCCACCAGCAACAGCACAATGAAGCCAAAAGAATATTCAGCGTCTAAGACAGACTTGATGCTGGGATTGGCAAGGTAACAGCTCTAGCAGGCTGCTGTCCTCTGCCTGGATAACACACACGGGCTCCCATAACACCTCTAGCTCCTGGAGGCAGAGATGTGGGAGGCTGGGGAAGACACAGACTGTCTATGCAGACACCAGGCTGTGGAAAAGGCAGCCAGAGGCAGCAGAAGGGTGGATGAAAAGCTCCAGAATGCATTAGCAGGGCAGGGACTGACCCAGCTGCCTGCTGCAAGTGCAGTACCTGGCTCTCAGCTGTTGTCTGACTTTGCCTCTCCTTGTTATCCACCTCCACCAGCAAGTACAGAGACTTGGACTCCTTGGTTTCATTGAGGAAACCTCCCGTGTCCACCTTCCTCTTGATGGTGGAGTTCCAGTGATTCTTCACAGCATTATCAGTCCTGCAGAGAGAGCAGAAGGGAACAAACCATCACTTCCAGCAGCTTTAAAGCACAGCTAGCAGCTCCACCACCCTGCCCAGCCCCATTCCAAGAGCCTAACAGGCAGATCTGCCAGCAGGGAAGGCAGCAGCGAGCAAAGGGGTCCTACCTCCCAGGCAGCAGCTTGGCAATCTCTGCCCAACGGTTCCCCAGGACCTTGTGGGCCTCAAAGATGATGCGATCCTCCTCCTCTGTCCACGAGGACTTCTTCACCTCAGGGTTCAGGTGGTTGTGCCAGCGCTCCCGGCACTGCTTCCCCAACCTCCCCTTCAGGTGCTTGGCTATCAGGGTCCACTGCTTGGTGCCATATTTTTTAACCAGTTCAATCACCTTTGGAGAAAGTGGGAGGGAAATAAGGAAATGGAAAAAAAGGAGGGGAAGGTCAGTGCAGTCATCTTCAGGCTTTGCTCTTTGCCTTTCCTGAGACCAGGTAAGGGCAGACAAAGGAAGGGCCCTTTGGAGGACAAGCTGGAGGGAGCCAGCAGGGCTATCAGGTGTTCCAACCCTCATGAGAGCAATGATTCTGCCAAATTTCTGTAGGAGGCTGCTTCCATGCAGACATTTTGCCACAGGGCACCTGTGAATGCAGATGACCCCTGACAGAAGATGGGGTGGAGACTGGCAGGTGCCCAGATGTAGAAACACATTCCCATTTCTGAGCAAGGGCCAAGTCCCACCTGCTCCAAGGCTCCTCTGCCCTCCCTACTTGCAAGGACCTGGCTGTGTGAAAACTGTCCCCATCAGTGTGGTACACCCAAGACAGACAAGGCTGCAGCTCCGTGCCCTGACAGCACCAGGACACACAGGGAGAGATTTAAATTCACTTCAGAACCATCCACTTTGTGTCTTACCCTCCACCCAGGGCTTTGTCACTTCTGCCAGAGCCCCAGCACAAATGTTTCTGGGCACTGAATCCACTCTGGGCTCCTAAAATATCCAGGGCACAGTCAGGATGAAACAATCTGCAATGTTCAGCCACCAAAATCCTTGCTGAAGAGTTCTCAAAGAACATTTCTACCCTGACCAGCTGTGCTGAGCTGAAAGGTGCAGGTAGAAGTGATGTTCATGTAACAAATGCCCCTGCTGCAGACTCTTGCCTTTCAAGCACAAAAAAATGGACCAAAGATGCCAAACTGAGGCCAAGGAGCTGGGCCAAAGCAATGAGGAGAGAGCTGGAGCCCAGCCTGGCCAAGATGGGTAGGCTGGTAGAGTCAGGACAAGGCAAAAGCAGGCAACAACTGCTCTGCTGTAAGAACAGGGAACAACATCAGGAAAAGCTTCCTTAGGGCTTGACAAATCATAATGGGACCAAAAGGAAAAGAAGCTGGGGAGCAGGAGCGTTACAGAGAATCTGACAAACTAAGATGTTCTGTACCAGAAAACCTCGGTAAAATTGGGATTTCACTCCAACTTTTCTTAAGTACAGATTATGAGTCTGTCTGAGTTGGCCCCTCTTGGCTGACTCTGGATTCAGCAGAGAAACAGACTCACAGAAGTCATGATTCACCCAGCCAACCTCAGACATCCACTCCAGCCTGCCTACAGTGGCACAGGAAATGCCAGTTTTATTTTCTATTAGATCCAACCTGGCCAGGCCAGGTGGAGACCTGCCAGCAGGCAGATGAATTAATTCCCTTTTCAGCTCTCTCCCTTGGCAGCTCTGTACTGTAGCAGCACTGTGTGAAAGGGGGAAGGTGTTTACCTGGAGAGGCCTAGATCACATCACATCCCAACCATGGCTGCCTGAGCTGCTCAGGGCAGGACAGACAGAGATGCTCTCACAGGTACCCACCAGGGAGAACAATTACACACAGTGTGCAACACCTGAGGAGGGGTCTGACATCTCCACCCTCTCTGCAGCCAGAGACAGTCCAACACTCTGATCCTCTCAGCCCTGACTTACCTTTTGATCCTCCTCTTTGGTCCATGGGCCCTTAACCAGGTCTGGATTCAACACCCTGAGCCAGCGGTACTGACACTGCTGGTCACTGCGGTTCTGGGAACAGCAATGGGAACATTCTTGTGTTAGACCAGGGGCTCCAGAGGCCCAGAAACCTCCCAAAGTGACAGCAGACCCCCACACACAGGCTGTCCCACAGAACACCTGCAGAAGCACACAGAGAACACATATGGAGGTCCTGTGCCCAGGGCACCAGACACAGGAACCTCAGCTTCTCACCCCAACTCCAACAGACTCACCATGGGAAACCTTCTATACAAGAAGGTCTCCCTGCCCTGAAGCAGCCCCATTTCACAGCTTGGAGCTATGAAGTCAGAATCAGAAAAGAGTCTCACTGCACAGACACAGGGAAGCAGCAACATGCAAACACTGGGATTCCCAGCTGAGCATGGGGTCACTCACAGGAAAGTGGCTGGCCAGGAACTTCCAGTCATTCTGCCCATAATGGCTCACTAACATCTTCAGCTGCTCATCCTGCAAAGGACAAAAACATCCACTTTCAGATATACTGAGGCAACATACACCACAGGGCTGATGACATTAAAAGAACAAGTTAGATGTTTTGAACTATCAAGGTTTTGTTCCTCAGGGGAGGAAGCAGCTCACACCAGTGTTTAGCAGCCCTCCAGTACATGGAGCCCACCTGGAACAGACAGGTTCTGAGCTCTGTACTAGGACAAGCTCATACATTAAGTACAAAGCGAGAGCTCAGCTCTGTTCCTCTACAGTCTGGTTCAAACCCTGTGGCAAGGGCCTGTTTATCCAGCCCTAGAACACTCCTGACCAGTCCATCTCCCAGCCCAGCCACTGGTTTTGTCTGGTCAGGAAAGCTGACTGAAGTGTATCACCACCTGCACAGTGCTCTTCTTTCAGTGCTACAGGACTCTACAGCATTTCTTTTGTGATCCCTGCTATAGCCTGGGTATGCAAACTTCTACAGCTCACAGGAAGCCTGTTAGAGACATCCTTCTCTGTGAGCTCTGGATAATTCAATAATGAAATTATTCCCTGCCCAACATGAGCCCAAGGCTTTGATCCCTCCACAAAAGTCACCTTTCTTGGTGTTCTGACCCAGCTGTAGTTTTCACACAGCACAAACTGATAGTGAAACTGGGAGGAAGGAAGAGAATATCCCAGTTAATTTCAGGCTCTCAGCCAGGATGACTAAGCCATAATCCCAAGTGTCAATGCTCTCTGCTTTTATTCCAGAAAAAGGAGTACATTTCCACTGCACATTTCAGCTCATTGGAGGCCTCAGCCATCATCTGGACTCCTCTGTGCCCACAGGAGTGCTGCAGGCAGTGGTGTTTCACTCAGTACTCACAGGCTTAAGTTAAAAATGTTTGAGCTCTTGCTCTTCAGGCTGCACTTCAAACTGCCCTGAACCTCTGAGCCTCATTCAGGCCTGAGCTCAGTACAAAAGACACAAGGTTCTCTGCAGTAGTAAGACAGGAGGAGGCGAGATCGGGGCCAGCAGGTGAGGCTGGGGTGGAGTCACCCAAGCCCAGGGTGCCATGTCAGAGGCACCACCCCAAAGCACCTCTCTCGGCAAATGTCAGGCTCTCACTCACCTCTTCTGGTGTCCACTTGACTTTGCACCTGCCATCCCGCTGCTCCGGCACATCCAAATCCGTGTCCTGGTAATGCGGCTCATCCTGCTCCTCGCTAGGGGGGAATAAAGGAAGATTATAATTTCTACCTGATAAAAAAAGCAGGAGAGGGAGCAACCTCCACCATACAGAGCAGAGCTCCAGATCTCCCCCTTCCAGCACCGAGCCCCAGCCTCACCGACACCCACCCACACAGCCCAGACTGAAAGGAGATCCTCCACTTTAGGCGCCAGCTGGCAAGTTTTATTCTGCCCAGAGCAGGGGAAAGAGTATTTCTTTCCACTTCTGTCCCTCGGGGAGTACTTTGCATGGGGGCACGCAGGCACAGCTCAGCAGCTCCCGGACCGCTGGCGCAAAGGGGCGCGGGGATCGGTGCGGGCAATGCCGCAGGGCTCCCGCTCGCCCCCCGCTCCCGAGCGGGCAGAGCCGGGGCGCTGTCCCAGCGCGGGTACCGCGGGGCCGCCGCCCCGCATCCCGCTGTCCGGCCGGCGAGCGGGAACGGGGCGGCCGGGAGGAGCCTCCGGCGGCTGGGAGCGGGCACGGGCAGCGGCGGCACG
>JAWWMS010000075.1:4046283-4071963 GCA_035048045.1 Chlorospingus semifuscus
ACGGCGGGGCCGGCACTCACCCGCGGGCACGGCGAGCCATGTCGGGCCGGGCCGCGCTGAGGGCCGGGCGCGGGTCCGGAGCGGCGGCGCTGGCGGCGCTTTCCTATCTCGCGCCAACGGCGCTCCCCCCGCGCGGGGCCGGGCCGCGCATGCGCGCCGCGCATCCCGCTCGCACAAAGAGGCGCGCGCGGGAGGGCGCCCGCCCGCCCCGCCCTCTGCTCCCTCAGGGAGCCCGCAGCGAGCGGGGACAGCGCATCCACACCTGATACCTTGCATCCAGCCCGGCACCGAGCCGGGACATCCCGCATCCACCCTTACATTGACCCGGGACACCCGGCATCCAGCCCTACACCGAGCCGGGACACCCTGCATCCACACCTGACACCCGGCATCCAGCCCTATACCGAGCCGGGACAACCTGCATCCACCCCTATACCGAGCTGGGACTCCCGGCATCTATCCCTGACACCCCGCATCCATCCCTACACCGAGCTGGGACAACTCGCATCCACCCCTACACCGAGCCCTGACACCCCACATCCATGCTTACACCGGGCTGGGACACCCCACATGCAGCCCTGACATCCCGCATCCAGCCCCACACCGAGCCAGGACACAGGGCAGGAACATTGCACATGCTACAGAACCACAGAATGCTCCAGGCTGGAAGAGACCCCCAAAGATCATCAAAGTCCAACTCCTGGCCCTACCCAGGAGTCCAAGCCCATGCCTGAGAGCATTTCCCTAATATTCTAACATATACTGTCTATATCAATGCAAGGTCTGTACACATGGATATTCCTAATCAACAGCTCACAAAACACAAGGCAAGACTTGAAGTATCAACTTACTAAGGACCCACTGACAGGACAACCACAAGCCAGCCCTCAGAGTACCTCCTTCTGTTAGCCATGGCCCCCCCTCACTGCCCCTGTGCTTAATAAACAGCAAACAGAAGCTCCTCCCTCTCCCAAACTAGCTTAATTAGGAAATCAGCCTGTTAATTGATTACCAGAACTATAAAACTGCTGGAAGTAACACTAGTAGAGAAGGGTCAAGAACATCAAAGGGTCTTCACAGGAGCTGGAGGTACTATTTATTCTGTTTTTTTTTATTCTTTCATTTATTTCTTATATGCTAAAAAAGGCAAGTCTTAGTCTCAGAGAATACTTTCCTTCTAGACTGATTATACAGCCCCATTACAGTAAATTCAGGAGCTATTTATCACTGTTTTACATGCAGTCAGAGTTAAGCTGGGTTTGGAGTACAACCATCCCCTTCCCTGGCCTACCCAGTCCTTCAGGAAGGAGCTGAAAGTCAGCTCCTGGCTGAGCTAGAGGTGAGGTTATTATGTATAGGACTTAAAGTAAGATGAGAGCTGACCCTCAACCTCTCCCATCCTAGCCAGAACCTGCTTTTGGTGCCTCCTTCTCAAAGGGACCTAATTTTAGCTGGAGTTAGTGGCCTCTAACTTCAGGAGTGAGGATAAAATGCCTCTATCCCCTGTACAAAGCTAAGAATAGTGATATACAGGCTGAGGTAAAATAAATACAACTTCAGGGAGATTCCACTATGACCTCTGAGCAACTAACAGGCTGGGGTGGAACTGTTTCACCCTAAAAAGAGTGATAGGCTGGATGCTCTCCCGCATGTCCTGGATCCTGCTCAGCTCCTTGCAAGACTGAGAGAGGATTTTGCCAAGAGTGGTCCTGCTACTGTAAGTCTGTAATCCATTGGTGAATTATACTGAACAGTAACAGGTTTATCCTGATCTCTCTCCATAAGCCAGAGAGCTGCTGGATTCTGCACCATGCTGTCCACCCAGAGGCACAGAACCAGCATTCTGACCAGAAAGGAAATCCTGGAAAATGGGTTCTTGGCCAGCTCCTCCAGCCATAGCTATTCTTCTCCTGTTGTGAGCTATTACAGGGACTCTGGCAGTGCTTCCAAACAAGACACCTGGGAGCTCAGACAAGACACCTGGGAGCTCCCTGTGGACTTGGACAACGCAGCAAGTGGCAGTTCTCTGTGTGTTGTCAAGCAGGTGGAGTCTCTGAGCAGCTGTGTGAAAACTGAGCTGCACAGCCTGACCCAGAGCATCTCTGACCTCAGTCTTGTCTGCTTCTGCAAGGCCCACCGTGGCCAGACCACGTTTGAGCTCTCTGGTTTGCCCTGTGAGCACCCCAGCAGAGATGGCTGCCTGATGAATGTGGCATCACAGAACACCTCAACACCTTGCAAGAAAGACAAGCACTCCAAACCACTGGAGAGCCTGCTCTTCAAGAGCTCTGAGCTGCCTGGAGACATCTCAGCCCTTGGGAAAGTGCCAGCACCCAGGTGGGACATCTCAGCAATAAAATCCTTTATGGATACCAGCATGTCCCTCGATGTCAGCACTGAGGAGTTACGCTTACTGGGATGCTCCAAACCAGACACATCGCCCCTGGAGACCCCTGTGGTGATTCCTCTGGCTTGGCCTGGTGCCTTCAAGAAGCGCTCCACACTGATCCACAGGTCTGCCACCCAGGAGAGCCAGCCGAGTGACCCTGACGCTGTCCCTGTGTTTCTGCACGATGCTGTGTGACGCTGCCGGGTGCCCGGCCCCTCCTGCGAGGAACAGGGATCCGCGCTGCAGCACAAAAGACGGAGCCAGCAGCTTGAGTGGTGATGGCAGCAGCTGGTGACAAGCTAAATCCGCCCACCTGGGGTGGCCGAGTCGGCACTGGTGATGGGGAATGTTTGGGCTGGTGATGGCACCCCCGAGAGCCGCAGCCTTGCTGGCTCCTCCTCCCCGATCCCTCTGTTTTGTACGAGCACAATAAAGATACAAACGTCTCTCTGCTGGTGGTCTCTGTCTCTCGCTGCCCTCCCCCTGAACACCCGGGGCTGGTACAGCCCCACAGGGCGCAGCCTGATGCAGAATCCTCCTAGCTGGCCGTGCCCGATCCCTCGCCCCGCCCGCCCCCGTTACCTGGCGGAGGGCTCGGGGCGGGTCCCGGCGGAGAAGGGGCAGCGGGACGCGGCTGCAGCCCCGGGGCCACGGCTGCGGGGCCGGCGCTGCGGATCCCTCTCCTGGCGCGCCGGGAAAGCACAGCCGGGGAGCGGCCCCCGGGCACCCCCGGCCTGGCACCCGCCTGCCTCGTGCACGGTGTCACTGCTTGTCCCGGCCACCGCGCAAGGGGTGGGAAGGAAAGGAGCCCAGGCCATCGCACCCACCCATTTGAGATTTTTCACGCTCTCCTGTTAGATCTCACCCCATTCACGCAATCCTGATTTTCCTCTCCTGTCCCTGCTTACACCAAAGAAAGGGAGGAGGAACTTGTTAAAACCACTTTTCAGGACATTTATGGTTTGCTGAACAACTAATGTACTGTCCCCCTCTTCTTCTAGGGGCAGATTAAGGGGTAATCAGTTATGTCGCATGAGAAGACAGAGACAAAAAGGGAAAGCAGCAGGAGTTGCTAGTAACCAACTTTTATGAATCACAGCAATTATTTCATTAATATATAAACTCCCTCACTAGCTATGTGCCCAATCTGCTCCCCCTGGCCTCGTCTCACCTCTTGAAAGCATTCACCTACTTATACTCCTTAGAATTCTGTCAGTCAGCCATAAATTTTACATGTATCACACTCCCACGACTAAAGTGTTTCTAGTTACAAAGTAAGTTTAAATACTTCCAGAGGGCCAAAGGCACAGCTTTGAAAGAGAGGTAAGAGCTACATGTATTCCACACTAGCAAAAAAACATCAATTCAGTGAAAAAATTTGTTCTTCAGCTGTCAGAGAGGCCTCAGAGACACCCAGCAAACAGGGAGCTGCTTGTATCCCCTGGCTGCTCACATGGCTTCTTTTAAACCGTGTTACAACATCAGAAACAGGTGACAAAACAACTTGAAACAGGGCTGGGAAACAGAAGTTATTTACAGTTTGAAGTATAAACACCCCAGAGTACAAACCAGAGCTAAAATCAGCAAGAGGAGCACTCAAGGGGGTTGGTTCAGCTGCAGCCTGTGCTGGCTGACTGATTGCTATTGATACTGCACAGGAGAAGAGATTAAGCTTGTTGTGTAAATCTGGAGCTGGAATGTACAAAGTGCTCTGGGTGACAAACACAACCACAGCCTTAAAGGAAAACAGAGGAATAAATGAAAAATTTCCAACATGCTGCTGTAAAAAGGGAACAGCTGCAGTGGAGGAAGAGATACAAGCACTTCTGCTAATGTTATATTAGCACATCTCAACGGGGCAGGAGATTTGGGGCACCTCCTTTAGAAAAGCTTGTGCCAAGATGCTATGTGAAGCATGAAGAAATGTAAAATAAAAGATACTTTGGGGGCATAAAAAGATGAACAGATTTTTTGCAAAATTTTAAAAACCATGGCAGAGCAAGGTAAAGCACAGAAGTCATGGAAGGCTTGAGTGGGGAAAGAATTTAACAATTTGAGTGTCAGACTGACAGCCAAAAAAGTCTTTATAATGCAATTTCACCATGTTAATATAAAAAAAAATATCCTTGCAATAGAGGTGTGGCATTGATGATGCTGACAAATCTTTTCTTCTCACCACTGATCTCCTTGACTCTATTTTTGCTGTGCATTGAGCTTCAACATTTCACAGTCAATGAATTTAACCTGGATTTCCACTCCTGTGCATTACTGAACTCACTACCTCAGGGAGTGAGCTAGATATCAAATAAATAGAAGTAAAAATATTCATGAGTTTCTGTGCAGTATCACAGTTTCTTAATAATGATTCATTAAATCTTAAGGTTTTCATCCATGGGCTGTCCTCTCTTTTTAAAATTCTGTAGTCCAGTCTGCTATGAGGCAGCAATTGCAACAATGTCATTATTGCTTAATTTCAAATCCTCCCCTCCTCTGGAAGAAATGTTTCTTTCTACAGCAGCAAACTGACCTCTCCTTAGTTCTCTTTGGCAGAGAGACAAAAGGAGGCTGCCTCAGGGTGATAAATGTATTTTCAGCAGCTCCTGTTAAAATTATGGCTCTATTTTTTTGTCCTCAGTTCACAAACCAAAATAACAACCCTTCTCACAGTGTAATTAAAGATTTCATGTACACCAGGAGAACCAACAGAAAGACTTAACTAAAGGAAAACAAATGCTGGAGCCAGAAAGAAGGACCCAAAACACATATTCATGGTATATTATTTTTTTAATATATTAAAAAATTACAGTTTCAATAAAGAAGTAGAAAAATAAGAAATTCTTTGGAAAGTGCTTGTGAAATACAAGCAGTTCCCCAGAAGGCATTAATTATCTGAACTACCATACATAAATGATCCAAGCATCCAGTGAACTACTGAGACTGTCCCAATCAATACACTGAGAAGAGAGACTTTAAAAATGGAAAAATGTACTTTCCCTAAAAGGTCTATCTCAAACTGGGGAAAGCCAGGTCTCAGGTACTGTTCTGGAATCCAGCTTCACTTGGGTCAGTATCATGTTCCTTAAGTAAGGGAAGAGGAAGGAAAAAAAAAAAGAAGAAAAAAGAGTTTTAATAATAGGGTAGAACTGCAAGATTTTTGGCTTAAATAGATTACATGTGAAACAGGCAATTCTTGTTAGCACAAACTGCAGCTCTGCCATTATGCTCCAAACACACTTTGAAGTATTAAATTTGCTATGAAGAATTCTTTCAGCACAGCTGCATTTCAGTGCAGCTCCTGAGGAACAATGCTGGTCACCTCTGCACTGCAGCACTGGCCAGAGCTGTGAACACTCCTGAGGACTCCCTGCTCTCACTCAGGCACCAGCAATGAACTGGACTTAGCTGCAGTTACAAACAACACTTGCATGTACTAATCCCCCAATTAAAATAAATGAGAGACTTAATAAATTGAGCAGTACATGTTTTATGGAGATTAACAGCCATAAGTACTCTGGATCACACTTCACTGGTCTCATTTATTGCACAGCTCATGTCTTACATCACCTCTTGCCTGTGACAAGTGTAGCTGCCACAATGACACACCACCCTCACTGCTGCTACTACCAACTACTCACTTGTAATTGTTATTAAAAATACCTGATTCAGTTTCTTAAACTCAACCACTTGGAAGAAGATGTGCTCCAGGATATATTTGGCATCTTGCTTGTCCTTTGGGAGTTCACTGGTCACTCCCAGGATGTCGCCGCATTTCCGCACGTAGAACTCCAGGTCATCGTCAGTGCCTAAACAAGCACCCAGGGAAGAAGGCAGGTGAGGGTCACACATCTGGAACAGCTGGCCAA
Source organism: Chlorospingus semifuscus (assembly GCA_035048045.1). NCBI lineage: Eukaryota > Metazoa > Chordata > Aves > Passeriformes > Passerellidae > Chlorospingus > Chlorospingus semifuscus. The sequence goes on from JAWWMS010000075.1 coordinate 4,052,536, forward strand.
AAACCTGCTCTGAATCTCCATTTGCTGTTGGCATCCTGGGAGGCTCAGTCCCATCATTAAGCTCAGTGGACTAGCCATGATGTATTCCTGCAGCCAGTACCTGCTCATCTTTATGTGTTTAGAATAATCTTAACATTTTAACTTCAAAGCATAAAAAGGATGTGAAATTTATCAGCAAGAGTGCACAAAGCAATTTATGTACAATATAGGAAATAGCAGGCAGAAGCATGATAAAATGTCATGTAACAGACAAAATATAATTTCATGGTACATAAAATTGCACTATTAATTTCCAAAGCCTTTCAATTTCTTAGATCAGGATAAGAGCAGTAGATTTTCACAAATGAGGTCCATGCATTAGAATGAAATATAATAATTTTCCCCTGAAAAAACTGGACTTTTATTTTAAATGTGCAAATAATCTGCTCCACTTACATTTGTTTGTGATCTCTGCAAGACGTGCTTTCTCTGAGGAAAAAGTTTCATCCAAGTCAAACAGCTCCAGAGCAGGAGGAGGCAATTCTTTGAAAGCAGGTGGAAAAACCTTGGAGAGAAAAAGCAGCATGGTTGATTGCCACATATTTTTCTTACACATTATAGATTTCTAAGACAACAGTTTTGAACTTATATTGGACTTGAAGAAACCCTTTAAAAAGTCAATAGTAACTCCAAAGCCACTGAACCAAGGGGCACCATTTGAAAATTCCATTTTTATGTTGTAAAAATAACTGAACATTCCAAAAGAACTTAGCCAGAATTATCACCCAGCATCACATCTAGACATTCTTATTTGCAGTTTCAGTTATGCTCCATGAGACTCAAGGTGATGGCTGAGAGCTGAGGAACTAAACTGGCCCTAACAGCTCACCCTGAAAACATAGTGACATCAATTCTGGTAAGAGTACTTTCTGTTTCATGCAGGCACCATTTATGTCACAAGCTGAACTTGGGTTTTTAAAAAGCAGTGAAGGAGACAGCACTTTCAGTTGCACTCCTGAAGCTCTAAAGGATCCACAGATGCTTTCTCAGTGGCCAGGGTAAAGCAGGATGGAACAATGATGGCAAAATTCACATACTGAGAGATTCCTGCCTTCTGAAATGAGTCTGACACCCCCATAGCTCATGTTGTTGCTGTCAGCCCAAACATTGCTGGTTAAAGTTTGATCAGTTCCTGCTGTAAAAGACCAATGCTCCACTTTCTGCTTCCCCTGAGGATCTGGGAGATGGAGGCAGAGCAGGACAGACTGGCTCCTCCCTGGCAGCAGGCAGTGCAGTACCTTCACCACCACAGCTTTCTCAAATACCACATCCTGTTTTCACTGGGAAGGCTGAGCCAGCACCTCACAGGACTGGGAGCAGCTACTCATCAAAGGCTCACCACACAAGGATTCTGTTTTGGTACCACACACTACATTTTGAAGCTCTTTTAATAAATTAGAAGTGTGAATGAGTGCTCTTTCCTAAAAGATGGTCCCTACAGTGTAGTCAGCTCCCAAGTGATTAGTTATTGCTACAGCATTTCTCACTACTTCTTTTACAGAACTATGGAAATGACACACAGAGGTTTTGCATGAAACAAATGAAACAGAGACTCATTAAGGCTGGGACAGACATCCAAGATTATCAAGTCCAACCTTCATGGGGAAGGGTTCTCCCTGTAATATACAAGGAAGAAAATTACTCACAGCTGGCTGAAGGACAGGTAGTGGAGTCTCAAATTCAGGCTGAATTAGTTGGAGGGGTTCATGCTTCATATTCAGCTCTTCATAAGCTCTGCAGCACAGAAAATTTCCAAGTATGAGGAAAAAAGTCATACTACATCTATTTCCATAGCAGGCTATAGAGATGGATTTTTGTGAACACACCAGCATCAAAGTTTTGCACTGTAACAGCACAAAAAAATAGGATGTCCATTTTATAAGGACCTCAGAGAACTACAGATCAGTAACAAATAACTTCTACAGTGAGAAAATTAAAGTTGTGACAGGGGAAGATGATAGGTGGATATATAAGGTAACTAAAAAAATCACAGCTCAATTCTACAATCAACTTTTAGCAGGATGAACACAGATGAAGGAAAAATGATCCAGCACAAAACAAGCAGAACTGGGATTTCAGGGAAGTTTATAAAGATTTTTTTAAAAAGTATTTGTTATGGGGTCAGAAGGGAGATCCTGTGTATTCACAACTAGTGAAAATACAAGAAATACAGAGTAAGAAGAAAAAGTGTCCCCAGCAGAGTGGAGTTTATGGAATCTGTGTTAGGCTGCCACTACTCAAAGTGTTCAGACATGATCTGGGTAACAGGGGAGTTATGATGGACGAAACTGATAGTGACCAAAACTGGTAAAACTGAGCAGCTGATAAATCTCAAAACAATTATTGGGAAATGCAGAGGTGACTGAAATGCAGCTTTCAGTAAATGCCAAGTAATTCAAAAATGGAAAAATGAGCAGCTCTCAGTTATCACTCCAGAAAGTGCCCAACGTCATGGCAGACAGTTCTCAAAATATCAAATCAATGAATCTCATGTAGTTGGAAAAAAAAAGAGAAAAGAGAGCCAGAAACTACAGCAAAGACAAGAAGCAAGAGAAAACATCATTGCCACACTGTACAAATCTATTTTCTGGTATATCCATATTCAAAACGCTCATTCCTTCCTGCTCTTAAGGAGACACAGTTTAAGCACGAACAGAAAATGCAGAACATCAAATGGAATAAATAAATAAGTAATAAGAAAATTACAGCTGCTGACTTGATAACTGAAGGGAGGGCAGTTGTGTCCAGCTGATAAAGGGATGTATCAAAGAGCTTTGTGAAGTCTCTGGGGTTCTCATCTCCTTCCTGCAGGCACACTCGCAGCTGCTCGGAGAGCGCGGCCGTGTCTGGGAGCACGGTGTAGTCTGAAATCTGGACACACAGACACACACCTCTGGCATCTGAAATGGCCAACCCATTCCTATTGTCCCTTTCTACCTCATATCTCACCTAAAATCTCACTTAGAAATAATGATTTCACTCTTTACCAGGTATGGCCCTTTGCAGTGCAGCTCACAAGATCAGTAACTGTGCCACCTCTTCTCTCAGCTGTAAAGCTACTCAACACATGGGTGTTTTATTTGGATTTCTGTTCATTCTTTAAAACAGACAGCTTACTAATCAACTGTGCAAACTGCTGGTTTTTATGCACAGAGTATACAATTTAATCACAAAAAGATATTTCTAAATAAAAACAGCATTTGTATACAACTAAAAGTGACACACAGGTTGATTCCCGCTCACATACAGAAAATCTGCCTTTCCTTCCTGCACATTCCTCTTGTCTCAGGGCTCAGAGGGAAGTGCAAACTCATCACACTGGAGCAGTCCATCTCATAAACATGGGCAAATTGGAAAGAGACTTTCACAAATTATATCTGATGATGAATATCAATCTAAGGCTGAGTGGTACCATTAATATTTACACCTGAGCCATCTGTCTACTCAATCCTAGACCATGAATAAAGGTTCTGCAACAACAGCAGCACCCATCCTGCTGTTAACCACATTGTGCTAAATACAGGGTGTGCCAAGACCAGTGCTGATCCCACTGCTCTTTACCTCCTTGAGATGGATCTCTCTTACCTCAGGGTCCTCCATATCCATCTGGTTTAAGTGGATATCTGATGTTGTGAGCCACTGGAAAAGCACATCCTGGGGAAGGGCAAAACTCAATTACTTTCAGGAGGATGCAAGTAATCTCATACTATGCTTAAATATTCCTATTAAATCTATTAAATAACATACCATGAAAAAAAATTAAAAATAAGATAATAAATCGAAGAATATCTCTTAGTATTGGCTGAGAATTCCCATACTGGATGCATTTCATAGCTGTCTTGCTCTAAAATGAAGCTGAGCCTGGAGTGCTCTACAAATGTTGTGAAGATACAACAGTGTGTTTTTAAAGAAAAAAAAACAACTCCCAAAAACTCCAACTTACCATGATCTTACCATTTTCTTCTTTATCTAAATACTGGTCACTGAACATGTGGGAAGATCCCAGGGCTGCCATCTTTCCACCTTTACTCTACCAAGAAAGAATACAATATAGCAAAAATTCCTTCCAAATCACAGTTTTAGAGGCAATTGTTATTGCATTGCATTACTCGTCTACATAGTAAAAAACTGCATTAACTTGGTCACATTCATTATCAAAATCAATCCTGTGCTTGTAACTCTTTATTATTAAATTTTTAAATTTATTTTTATAAATTAACAGGTTTGAGTAAATCAACATACAAAAAATCTAGTGGTTCCAAGGTGAGAATCGTGGAATTCAATATGCTGTACTTACAAAGCTAATAATAATCTTATTTAATAAATTATTAGTAAAACAGCAGAAAAACACCAAAACTTGCAAGAATTAAAGACATCCACCAGTCAACTAAAAAATATGTAATCTTTGCTGACCACTTCATTAATTCTCCTCTGAGCCCCATGCAAAGAAGCTTACCATAAAAAAATCAGGAGTCACTGGGCTCATCTGGAGTTTGCAGATGTATCAAAAACTGAGGTGGGTTTGTAAGTACCCCCAAAAGATTCACTCACAATCTCTGTGTGGGGCAGGGGGAATGCAGGGAAGGCCCCAGGCAGCTCATACCTCATGCTGGTAGAAAGCCAGGACAGGCCTGTTGAGTGGGAAGCAGACAGACCCTGTGGACAGGATTGCCACTGCTGGCTTCATCACATTCAGTGTGGCTCCAAAAGGATAAACAAAGGTGAGAGCTCTGCAGGAAATACAGGAATTCCATAAACACCTGCATGCACCAGGCAGGCTGGGCAGATTCACAGAACTCAAACTGAAACCCATAGACTAGAGGCAAACAAGATCTGGTCATGAGAACAGTAATTCCTTTCCAAACCTATCCCTCCTGCTCCTTCAGAGGTTACCAAGCTCTACTAAACAGATTTTCCTTTCCAGATATAACCTAAGAAGCACAAGAACATAAGAAATGCATTAGAAAACCTCACCATAAGCACAGTGTACTGCTCCTAATCCCAAACCTGCCAATTCTGAGGTGCTCTACACATTTTCACAGCAGTTTCCTCAGAGAAAACACTTACTGTGAGTCATGGCCCCTTCCATCTTCATCTGTTGCCTCAAGCACTGTTTTCTTTGCAGCTTCACTGATTCCCCTACGAGATATTGAAAAACAAACCTTACTGAAAACAATCCAGTTTACAAGAGTTTACTGTGAAGATTCCCATACCCCAAATACTCACCTGTTCAAAACTCCATCAGAGATTAGTGCTTCTTTTGGGTGGTGGTACTTGTAATACACATTTCGTACTACAGCATCTTGAAAAAAGAAAAAAATATAGAAATTGACATCTTAGCTGATCAGTGTGTTAGATTTAGCAAAGAAAAATTAGTTTAGCTCTTGGAATCCTGGGTGTTTGTTTCTAACACCACAAATCTGGCATTTAGCTACCAAAAGAACTGAAGTCAGCCTTCACTACTGTTTCCTTTTGGACAGAATAGATTTAGGATAGAAATTTGTTTGCAAATTCAAAAAAACCCAGAAAGTTAAGCACTTCATCTTCTGCAAAGCAAAAGAGACAAAAAGATGACCCAGTTAAAACAGCCTGTATGAACTTTTACAACTCTATTTTTTTATACATCTTCCAAACACTTGATGAATTGAGTCCTATTGATGCAAAAAAAGGCATAGTCTAGAAAAGCCACCAAAGACCCCAAATATTTTATGTTCACTGCCTTGGGTTGTTGGGGTTTTTTCCCACACTGGCAGCACAAAACTAATGACTGACATTTTATTGGTCTGCTAAAGAAAAGTGCCACTTCTTATTCAGTATGAGCATTAAGTGATTCAATCCCTTAAAACGTGCAGAAAATGTTTTAAATGAATGGCTTTTAAATCAAGAAATTTCCCTAAAATTATTTTTTTAGTAAATTAAAACTAACAGCTACACCAAAGGAATGGAAATGGCCAAGTTGCCTGTGTACTCTGTCTATAGAAAGCCTTTGCTGTGCTCCAATATTACCTTGTCATGTGCATGCAGATTTAAAGAGAAAAAAATCTTTTAGATCAAAAGATCCTTTGTGAGAAAGATCTGCTTGGCTTGTATCCACAAAGGCTGAACCTGCTCTTTTCAATTTTCAAACTGATGACTAAAAGTAGCAGTGAGCCCCATTACCATTATTGAAAATGATCCCATATTCTTCTAACAAGAAGTTAATGTTCGTGCCATTCCGGGACTCTCCACCTTCTCTCAGCATCACCAGGATGGCCCCACCATCCTCCAGGAATTTCTTCAGAACGGAAAACTAGAAATCAACAAAGATCCAGAAAACAAAGAAACAAATATGACAAGCTACGCACAAAACTGCATGAAGTTATATTGAGATGAGGGGAGAGGAATTGTTTTGACTGCTTGCATTTAACTTTGCCCTATAAGAAAAACATTCAAATTCCAATGTATATGAACTCATTTAAAGTAGCATTACAGCAAAGTCTTCTGCCTTGTTCTTTTCTACTTAGGCAAATTTTAAAACATAACTAACTTGAAAACAATTATTGACTTCTTACCTCATCAGCACTGAACTTCTCTCTTGGTCCTGCTGTAATCCACAATTTCACCCCAAACAGTCTCTCAGAAGTGATCTCATCTTTTAAGCTATGAATAGATCAATAAAGACACACATTATTCTTGGATACAGTCCTGAACCACAACTTTTTCCTTTTGTTTTCTTTATAAAGGACTTGCAAATGAACACAAAGCAAATCACTCCAGTCACTTTGCATCCTTTTATCTGGGTTTAAAGTTCACAACTTGAGCAAAAATAACCCTTACAAATGCCAACCAGCTAAACAGTAACGCTCCTCTGACAAGGCACTGTGGCAGATCCAGAACTGCTGCAAGTTGTCACAGCTGCTATTAAACTTTGCACCTGAGGAGCTTCCCATTATTTTTATTTTTCTGCTTTTTGGTCTAGCCACATTTCATACAATAAGATGAGGTGGAAGGGACCCACTGAGCCCATGGGACTGCACAGACACCCCAACAACCCCAACCTGGGCATCCCTGGGACTGGTGTTCGAACTCTCCTGGAGCTCTGGCAGCCTCAGGCTGCGCCCATTCCCCGGGGAGCCTGGGCAGTGCCAGCACCCTCTGGGGAAGAGCCTTTCCCTGATATCCTTTCCTAAACAGCTCATGCCGTATTTTGCAGTGGTCAGATAAACAATACCATCTACAGACCCACAAACCTGTACGAAGAGCTTCATCCTTACAACTCACACTCCATCTCCTCCAGGTGAGCTGCAGCTCCCAAGAACCACGCACAGCATCCCACAGGGGCAGAAGATGCAACAGGGCGCCATCAACGCGAGAGAGCGACCTCAGCTCACGACAAACACCCCAAAGGCCACTCGGCTGCCCACACACCCCCAAGGCCACTCAGCTGCCCACACACCCCCAGGGCCACTCGGCTGCCCACACACACCCGCCGGGGCCTCTCCGTGCCCCGAGAGCCGCTCCTCACCTCAGCACCTTCCAGCTGCCGCGCAGCCTTTTCCGCAGGGCCTTGTAGCCGCCGGCCGGCGTGAAGCTCTCGCCCTTGGAGGCGTTGAACACTATGGCATTGCGCGGGCCGCTCTCCATAGGCTCCCCCGGGGCTGCCGGAGGGCTCCGGGGAGCAGCGGGCAAGCGCCAGCGCCCCGGCCGCCCGCGGGTCCCTAACGAGCCCCCGCCGTGCCGCCGTCACCACGCGCGCCCTAGCAACGCTCCGGCCGGACGCATGCGCGGGGGGCGTTTCCCCCCCTCTCGAGTGCAGAGGTCGCCGCCGTGGTTCGCTCCACTCCCCGGCAGGGAAAGGGGCGGGGCGGTACCACTGCGGAGGACGGGGGGTGGGACGGGGCGGGGAAAGGGCGGGGTGCTCCCGCCCTCCCTCAGCCCCAGTCCGCGCCTGTCAGGGCTCGGCGCCGTCCTGCTGTCCTGAAGTCCTCTTGACATTTCTGGGCTTTTGATTTTGCTTGTGTCTAAAATCCCAATCCTGACAGCTGCAGGTTCTTCCCTGTGAGGGTGGGGAGGCCCTGGCACAGGTCTGAGAAGGCCCAGGCCCTGGCCAGAGAAGCTGTGTCTGCCCCTGGATCCCTGGAAGTGTCCAAGGCCAGGCTGGATGAGGTTTAGAGCAGTAGAAGATATCCCTGCCCCTGGCCTTTAAGATCCTCAACCCTTCCACGATTCTGTGATCAGCTTAAATTAGGGAATTCCTCTTTAATTTAAACACAGCAGTGTTAGGCACTTTCTGCATACAGCCCCATATTCTCCAGCCCAGAACAAGGCAAACACCCTCCTTTTCCCCTCTTATCCAGGAGACCCAGAGAAGCACATGAGTATTTGCAACTTTAATATAAACCATGTCATATTTCCAATGACTTCAGCATATACAAGATAGAGCCTGATAAAAAAAAAAAAAAAACAAACCAAAACACACAGTGGTACCAAGCACAAGGTTCCCCACAGCACAAGCATCACACAGCTTTTAGAAAGCCCCCTGTTTATCCCCGTGTTGCTCTGAGCCCCCTCTCCTCCCCACAGCAACAGCACAGAACAGCTTAAAAAGAAATGTGGGAAGTGACATTCAATGAACACACCAGCTTTTAAATTAAGGCAGAATAAATAACTGTTCCACATGAGTGATGGGCATTTTCAGGTGAGTGCTGGAGCCTGGGGCATGGCCACCACTTGTTCATTGCCCTGTGCTCATTACAGTAGTGTTGGTGTGCCTGGGGCAAGTCAAGCACAGGCTGCGAAAGCACCCTCACCCCCAACCAGAGTTCAGCTATAAAGTTATTTTTATTTTTCCAAGCAACTCAGTCTCTCTTTCTCCACTCCCCCTTGATCTGGGATTTTTCTCCTACACATTGGCTCCTCCATCACAGCCTCGTTGTTGCTTCAGTAGCATCCCAATCCTGGGCCAGAAAGATAATCCACTCACTTTGAGGAGGATCAGACTGGCATGAAAGGCCACAGTGCAGTTCAGAACTTACAGATCTTCAGCTCCCTTTGGAGCAATAACTGATGAACAGAGTTTTTCACTCAGCCCAGGATGACCAGCTTGAGTGACAGAGTAAGGGAAGGAAGCCACTGTTCATGGTGATGTGAAGAGTTTCCTTTTCTGTTGAGGGCTTTGAGAAAGACATTGGGCATAGCTCCACAAAAGAAAGTAAAATAAATGTGTCCAGTTACAGGGACATGGCTGTTGATGTGAATGATAGCACATACCTCAACCATAAATATAACCACAGAGTGAATACAATTCTGCCAAGTAGCACAAGACACTCAGGGAAAATCATAGTCAGTGTCCCACTTTCTCTGAGAGGGAAACATTCATTTAGGGACAAAATCCACCAAACAGTAAAAATTAAGAGCTCTGTTCCATCCCAGCCAGTTAGTGTGTTAGTGCCAATTTCCTTAAACCATGAGCAAAGGACAGTACCAATCCTCTCAAAAGGGAAAAAAACCAAAAAACAAAACCAAAAAACCCACAAAAACCCATAAAACCCATTCATTTAAAATATGGCCTTGACAAAGCCTTTGTAAGACTTAAATGTCCTCTTCAGTTGGTGCATATGAGAATCCTAAAAATGCATCTGAGGCACTGGAGCTGCTGGCTGCCAGGTCAGGCGTGCGGGTGATGGAGGCAGAGATGGCTTCCTGGGTGAACTCAGGGTCAAAGTGCCGCAGATCAGCTGGGCCAGCCTAAGCCAAGGAGCAGAGACACAATCATTGAGGGAGCAGACCCAAACCAGACCCTTGTGTTCAGACAGCCCAACACAGCTGCTCTTCCAAAAGAGCCATCACCACTGCATCTGCAGCTCCCAACCCACGCCTCAGAACCCTCAGCATCAGTGGGAGATATTTGGAGAGGATCCTTTCCGTAAAACGGACAGAATTACCCACTTACCACATTGGGGTTGAATGGAGGAGTAATCCTCTTGTGATATAAATCATCCCAGTTTATTGGGCTGAAGAATACATGGCTCTTTATCTCAAGCTGCACAGAAAGCAGGAAGGAAAAGTCAGTTTTCTGCCAACCCTCATTTTCCACCACCCGATCTCACAGCTTCAAGTGGTTGACTTAAAGTTACCACATACTCATATCCACAAATCCTTAACACATGAGGGTCCTGATCCAGGAATCCCCCAAGGGGAAATGACCCATCACACTCTGGCGTCCTTAGCTGGACACCTCCCCTCTCCCTTTGGAAATCCAAGTCAACCCCTTGTGTTCCTTGTAGGAGGCTGAAGGGACAGACTCTGTGGGAAGGTTTTTCCAAGGCAGTGCTGTTCTGAAAGAAATGCTCAGAATAGAAATTTCCCCATCCATCCATCCATCCATCCATCCATCCATCCATCCATCCATCCTCCTGCTCATAGTGAAAGCCACCTACAAAGTCTGTTTTGGCACCCAGCCTCCTCTTCTGGTCCTTGTGGAGAAGTCCCTGAAGGATGTCACAAGCTGCCACAGTCTTTGTTCCTTGGATCTGTAGTGGCTTGTGCAGAATGTTGTCATACATCTGAGACACATCTCGGCTGTAAAAAGGAGGCTGATTTGAAAGAGAGGAGAAGCAGGCAGGTAAAACATGAGCTACCAGAAGGAGCCACACATTGCAGGTCAAAATGAATCCTGCAGTGAGAAGATGAGGGAGACCTGCCACACCTCTGCTCAAAAGGGCAGTGGTAGGATTGGACCAGATCATTAATTCAGGATTTAGTTGTCTATCAAGTACCTCGTGAACACCAGACCAACCTCACACCACAGCTTTTGCAAATCAAATTTCCACTATGTAAAGTAAACCAGCCCATTTCCAAACTCACCAGTCCAAAGAGCATTTCATAGAGGACAGCTCCTAGGCACCACCAGTCTACTGTCCTGTCATAGGGCTGCTTCTTTAGCACCTCAGGAGCCAGATACTGGGAAGTCAGAAGGAAATATTGGAGTCAAATTATAAAGGAAGGGCTTTGCCCTTTTCAGTCCTAAAACTGGCTGCAGCTCAAGTTGAGCAAATGCATTTAGAATAACACAGATGCTGTTCCTAGTATTATCTAATAAACTCTCCACTTGCTTTGGAGCAATGGGGTTGAGAGACACCTACCAAAGCCCTCAAAGTGTCCTTGCAGGCTACAGGAGGTTCTCTTCCTTGAGAGGACTTCTACAAGCATTTGGTACCTGTCACAATTCAGCCAGCAATCCTGTCCCACTAGGAGACATCACACCTCTAAAAAAAACTCCTGTATTTTTGAAAAAGCTGCAGTTTTCAGCCCCAATAAGTCTGTCCAAAGCAGCAAAACTACCAAGAGGCACCATCAAGGAGCAACTGGCAATAAATTTAGCAGTCTACAGAACAGTTCAGTTTCCCACAGAATTACCTCTGTGTACTATCAGGCTCTGTCTAGAACAGGAAAACACCAACACACACCACAACTAGAAAACAAAGCTCAAACATTCCTGCTTTGTTCATGCTGTGCTGTTGCATGAGTGAAACCTCACTGAAAAAGGAGGGAAATTCCTGCCCACTTCTGCTGAGTTTGAATGCTGAAAGGTGTCATGCTTACAGACCCTTTGCCAAGCTGCCTGGGGAAAGCTGCAGGACAAGTACATTACCTAGGCTAAAGTGCTACCAAAATCCCCAGTCTCAGTAAGAAGCAGGCAAAAAAGACTCCAAGAAGCCAGACTGGAAACAGGTTTTCACAAAACCCAGTTGGAGTGCACTGGAGGAAAGGCATTTCCTCCCCTCTGAGCAGTGTTTGCATTCCAGGGGGGAACCCTGCTCCCCTGCTCTGCACAGGGAATTCTGCAGCTCCTGCGTGCACCAAGGACACACAGGAGAGCACAGCAAGGTCCTGTGCATGGCAGTACCAGCAGGCTCCTTGTTCTGCCTCACTGGGGTCTCAAAAGAGGTAAACAACCAGCAATCCTGCTCCCAGGGACAAGGTTGTCTCCACTCCTCAGCTATTTTCACAAGCCTGGCCATTTCCAAGTGCAGGAACCCCTGCCCCAATAGTTCATTCATACCTGTAACAACACAGCAATTTTGGAGTAACTGTCTGCTGGATAGGGAAGGCCTTATCTGAACTCCAGCTTCAGGCTGACAGCCTCAGAGAGCTCATATTTTTTTGAGGTGTCACATAAGCCCAAGACCCAGAGCACCAAGTGTCTGAAGGTTTCCAGCCCCCAGGTCTCAGCAAAGCCCCAGCAGTACCTCAGGTGTGCCACAAAAGGTAGAAGTTGTCTCCTCTTGCTCCATTCCTTCTTTGCAGAGTCCAAAGTCTGTCAATACTATGTGTCCCTAAACAAAAGAGAAATTTTAGCTTGTCCCACTCTTTATGGAGAGGAGACAGAATTTCCAAGTATTTGCCTATGCATTACATCTCATGTGGGTTTTGGTTCCCCACTTCTCATCTGCCTCCTCTCCCTCCCATTACGTTCACCCTATAGTACAGGTACTGGAGCCTATAGAAAAAGATACAGTCTCAATTGCTTATTTTTTATTTGTCTACAGCTAGATAGCCATGAGGAGCTCCAGCACTGCTGTGATTTTCTGCTGCTTTATCCCAGAGCCAATTTATGTAAGTCACCACCAGAGCTGCAGCAGTGACCTGCTCTTCACCACCCTGATCCTCCCCAGAGGTCAGGTCCCAGCTTCTGGAAATGAGCCCCAAAACCATGCAGTTATTCAGAGGGCAAGCCCTCTCATCCCTCCAGGATCTGCACAGATGTGCAGTGGGGCAGACAGATGAAATCCATGCCATATCAACTACAGTCCAGCTTGCAGAGGCACAGCCCTCTGCTTGTGGTCCTGATGTTTTTAAAGCCAGCAAGAAGACAGCCCAAGCTGTGAATGTACCTGGCAATCCAGGAGGATGTTCTCAGGCTTTAAGTCCCTGCAAGAAAAAGTGCTGTTTGAGCAGATTTGGCCAGATATTTAGAAAATATGGATCTGAAACAGCATCAGCTAAGAACAGGAGCTAACAAAGCCTCCCAATCCAGATCAGCAAGACCTTCCCAAATTGCAGACTCCCACCAGTATAGATACATGGAAACATTTTTTTTTTATGTTTCCATGTATGTATACTGATGGGAGTCAGTATAGATAGATGGAAACATAAAAAAAAAATTATGTTTCTGCTTTCACACAGGATCAGGTGTTAGCCTGCATTTCCATGCATAAATTGTTACTGAGAGATGATTTCTATCTTATTGAGCCAGGTTTATTTTATGTCTTTGAACTTAATACCCTCAGACTGACACTGGGAAGGGGAAATAATAGTTTATTGCCCATCAGGTCCTGTGCAGACCCTCTTGCAGGGGAAAGTGTCAGCAGCACAGTCTTGTCCGGGCTAGGTCATTCTTCAGCTACTCCAGTCCTGCATTTCACCTCCCCAGTGAATCCCTTTCCCTGCCAACACTGCAGCCCTGCCAGGGCAGGCTTGGAGCCCGTGCCTTACCTGTAGATGATGTTCAGGGAATGCAGGTACCCAATGGCACTGGCCACTTCTGCAGCGTAGAACCGGGCCCGGGGCTCACGGAAACAGCGCTCCCTTTGCAAGTGGAAGAAGAGCTATGGGAAGGTAAGAGTTGATCATGTCTCTAAATAAATGAAGGCTACTCTGGAGCAAGGCTGAAAGCCAGCTACATGAGTGAAAAGTGACTTGCAGCAGGTAGCACATTAATAGCATGAAATGTGCCCAAGCCAAGTGAATTCAAGCAATCCAAACACCTTTCTAAAAATGGTTTCATTTCTCCTCATCATTCACAAAAATTAATAATTAATTCTCAAACTCCCCATCATCTGCTGACCTGGTTAGCTCCTAGCTTACTACAACCCACAGGCTGATTACAGTGGTAGGATGGCCATGAGAAGTGATACATGCACAGAGCTGAACATGCAAAGATCCCCAACATGGACTTGACTTTAGCAAGATATCCTCCTTAACAATATATCCCAGCCAGTTTCAGACAGCACAGAAAGACAGCTGAGAAAAGTAAGCTTCTACAGGACAGAAAAAGTCTAGGAAGTTGCAATGGCATCACTCCTAAGCACTAGGCATGGATCCAGAGCTGGCCCACAAGGGTGTTTCCCTGAACCTCACCAATGCTAGTATTTCCCATATTCTCCATAGAATTTTAAAATTCCCCAATACCACTTTTCTCAGAATCTTTACTTAGGAAATCATCTGACTCAGGTCATAGCCAGCAAGATCTTGACTCAATTTACAGGTGAGGTATCCTGCCAGGTATTCCTGGCTGCTCCTTGCCAGCAGTCAAAACATTATCCCTCAACATCATTATCTTCTGACAAGAAATAGTTTTAAATAAAGCAGCATATTTGTGAAGGACCAAAAAGGATTAAAACAAGGCCTGGAAGTGCACTCACCTCTCCTCCATTTACATAGTCAAGCACAAAGTAAAGCTTCTCTGAGGTCTGGAAGGAATAGTGGAGTCCCACAAGGAAGGGGTGCTTGACATTTTTCAGGAGCACGTTGCGTTCTGCCATGATGTGGTTTTGCTATCAAAAAGCAGACAAGGCATTAAGGATTCAGGCAAAGATCCAGCCCAGCCTGCCCTAAGGGCTCACTGATGCTTTCAAAGCAGGTGGAAGCTGGGACCCCATGAGGGTCATTTCCAGCCCCAAAAAGAGAACCACTCCCTCCTATCTGACTTAATTTATCTCTGTTCTTTTGTTCTCATGGCACAGCCAGATCCATGTTAATGGATTTTTAAGTTGTGAACTGCCTACCTAAATGCCAGGTACCCCAATTGCATTACCCAGAGAGCCCATACACCAACCACAATTTCCAGAACACCCAAGCAGAGCAGTCATACCTCCTTTTTCTTGAGGATGGTTTTCTTATGCAAGACTTTGACTGCATAAAAAGTCCCATCACACTTGCGTTTGGCCAGGAGAACCTGCAACAGAAGGTCCTGGTCACAGCTGTCTCACCTTGGTCAGTGTGTCCTCATCAGCTCAACACTCTTGTGAGTGATTATACACAGAAAAACTACTTCAGAGGGCCAGCTACAGGGTTTTAAAGACCAAGTTCCAGCCCTCTCAATTCCCAGCACTTTTTCATTGCCAGAAGAAAAGCACTCGATATCTCCACATAGATATGTATATCTCCACATATATCCCCTAGACACCCAATAGAAAATAGTTTTAGAGCATTTGGGGCTGTTCCCATTGAAAGTGAATCTTGTCCATCTCCAAGTTTTTTCTGGAGATCTTTTGCTGAACAAGGTTGAAACTTATTTTGAATCAAGTATTGCTCTTTATCATCACTACCCTGAGCATAAAACACCTCACTCTTCAGTCCTTAGAGAGGTTGAAGTGCCTTAAAGTAGAATGGACAACTCATAACAGATCATTAAACACAGCAAAGGACACAGCCAGAAACTCCTTCAGCAACACAATTTCCTTCCAAGCTGCCTCCAAACAGCTACAGCCCACCTGCACAAGCCCACTTACTTTTCCAAAGCTTCCTTTGCCAATAACCTTCAGGAAGTCAAAGTCTGTTGGCTTGGCACTGTTGGGCAAGAATGAAACAAGTTAATGTTTCTGGGAGAGAAACATGCAACAGTAACACCACCATCAAAGCAGAGTTCCTGCTTGGAAAAATGAGTGTTTGTGGAAGGGATTAAAGGGCGCTGGTGGGTGACCCTCGCTCCCAGGCAGCTCAGGATTCACCCTGTGTGTGTCAGGGCACCCTGCAGAGCACCAGCAACCCCTCAGCAGCCAGGCAGCAGCAGTAACAGCACCTGCAAGGACTTACAGGGGATACAATTTGTGCCTGTTTATAGAGAAAGATAGTCAGGAAGCCAGCAGTGACAAGGAAGAGCTTCCCTTACTAGCTCTCAAAAGAAAAGGGACAAAAGGCTTGTCACAGATATGGTCAGGAGAGGATGATTATAATAAGTACCAGCTACAGCTTAGTCTTGGAAGCTGGTGCATTGGTGGCACATGTGGTGTAACTGTCCAGACTCCTGCAAACACCACCCTGGGACACACAGGGATCATCTGCATCCCCCTACCAAATCTCTCCACACTCCACACTCTACCTGGCTTTGCAGGGAGCTTACTTGGGGTTAGCAGAAGGTCCGAGGTTGATGTTGTCAGTTGGTGTTGAAGGCTAGAGAAGATAACAAGAATTTTAGTCACAAGGACTGTGCTGCAGGTTGGGTTTTCCCTTCCTCAGCACAGCAACCCTCACACAGAGCCACTGAAAAACACCCAGTGGATACTTCAGCAAACATTTAAGGTCTCTTTAGATGGCCTTATGCACACACAGCACCACAGAGCTGCAGCCTCTCTCTTGCCAAAGGCAAGGGGTACATACACACACACACCTGCTCTTCCTCCTGTTCCCTAGGAACCTTACTGTCCCCAGACTCTAGGAACATCATGCCTTGTCCAAAAGGGCCTCTCTGATGGTTTTCCCCACCCAGCATCACCCACAGGACAGGGCAGCAGCAAGACTCCCAGTAGGCTAACACAGGCTCTCTCCTTGTTCTTCATCTAAAGGCACCAACCCTCTTTGTCCCAAAGGTGAGGATTTGCTTGTTCAGAGCCATGATCTCACCTGGCTGCTTTTGTCTGGGCTCCGGGAGCGATCCATTAAAAAAACAACTCGCTCAGCACTTGGGAAAAGAAGAGGAAATCAGTGTTGAGTACAAAATCCAAGAGAGAAACAGCTTCACACTGTTAACTTGCAGGGGAGTAGTGCAAACCCCAGTGTGTGCACCCCTTCCATCATAGGAGGGCTCAGCTGAGCTCCCCAGCACTGCTACCCGCAAAGGGTGGGATACCTGCACTCTAGGGGAGGCAGGGAATGGTGTGTGCTGACAGATTAGGGAAGCAGGGCTCCTGGCTGAACAAACTTATCTAATATTGGCCCCTGAGTTGCAATAACAGAAGCTGCACAAGCACATGAAGGCCAGCACAGCCCCAGCAACACCAGGCCAGAGGAAGTCACAGCTCTCCTGGCAGAGATGCAGCCCTCTCCTCACTGCACAGGGATGCTGCAGCCCAGTGAGTGTCCCCACAGGGCAGCCAGGAGAGTCCAGCTAGGTCCAGGCACCACGGTCCATGGGGCTGGCAGCCCCAGAGGCCACTCCCCAGGCCAGGGCAGACCAGGGCAGCTCAGGGATGTTGACATTGCAGGGAAGAGGAGCTGCCATGGCAGCCAGGGCAGGCTTAGTGAGCAGAGGCATTAAAGAGCTCTTGTCTGCCTGGTGAAGCTTTTGCTGGGGCTGGAGAAGCCAGACTTGAACACTTGTGGGTTCAGATCCATCCTGCCTGAGCGTCACTGGGGATGGGTGAGCCCTGCCTCCCTTTGATTTTAAGGTTTCCTCTATGATCTTTGCAAAAGCCAGAATTAAGAAGATAACACGAACCAAACAGCTCTGCTCCCTTCTCCCCTGCCCCAGAGAGCTTAGACCCCCCCCCCTCAGCCCCACCACACTACATCTGCTCTGAAGGCTCTCATCCCCACAGCCACCCTCTGCCCCACCCCTCCCAAAAAGGGGGCCCAAAGACCCCACATCTCACCTGTGGGTGCTCCCACTCTCTGCCCCCACACACCACTGGGCACAGACCCCCAGCCATCCCAAAGAAACCCCTCCTGCACAGCCAGGCTGGGCATGGCAGGAGCTGCCGGGCAGCAGCGGATGCTGGCAGCTGTGCCAGGGACTGCCCACATCTGCCCGGTGCCAGCCAGCTCCATCCACCAGCCAGCCAGCACAGGGGTTACCAGCTGAGCTGTTAAAGGGCTCCCATCCCACTGGGAGGGGTTCATACTCACTATGAGCAGAGCCTGGAGCCAGAGGCCTTGATGGTTTGTTCTATCCTCTCCCGGCTGTGCCTGATGAGTTCTGTGAGCAAAGTTGGAGCCCCGAAGCCGATTAGCTGGCAGCGTGATCACAAGTGCACAGAGGCACATTTGTTCTTCACTGACCTTGCTCTTCTCTCCACAGCCGCCCTCCTCCCCCTTCCACTCACATACCAAAATAACCAGGAAATTATAGGAACCAGGACATCTTCCCTCCCAGCCTCACCAGGAGCCCTCAATAGCTCACAGGACAGGCATGAGTGCCACAAAACAGACAGCCTCTCTGGTGGCCAAGGGGATCAGGCTGAAGCACCACTGTCAAGCCTTTCAGAGCCACCCCTGTGTCCCCAGGGGGGACAAGGAGAGTGCTTACAAGGATGAGGTTGTACTGGGATACGTCACACACTTGGCACATCCACCGTCCCTTCCATTCAGGGCTCTGTGAGTAATTAGGGACGTGAATGAAACCTTTCAGGCCCTTCAGGAGGTAAGCCAGCACACACACATCACAGCAGTGGCTTGCCCAAGGACACATAGCCAGTGCCAGAAGCTGGGATTCCCACCATGGAGCATCCCTGCTGCTCAGCTGTGCAGGCAGTTGCCACCACTCATCATCATCATCACCTCTCCCTTCACAGAGAGGAAGCCCTGAGCCTGCTCTGTGCTGCACAGGCTGAGCCAGAGGGAAGCCCAAGGAGTGCAGCCTGTACAGAGGGGTTCCTTGTTTTGCTTAGGAGTAGATAGCAAAAGTATTTCAGGACTCAGTTTTACACCTCAGTTCTGCCACTGAAGGGAAAGCAAGAATCAAAACATTCACAGAAATGTCTTTCATTTCCCATCTAAAAAGAAGGGGCTTTTTAGACACAAGCAAGCTGTCGTCCTGGAATAGCTCTTCTACAGACCAAGGAATGGGCAGCACTAACTGCCAGAGCCCATCTCCGTGGGCAAGGATTTTGTAGGACAATGAGATTTGAGGCAAAAAAAGCCCATAACAGAGCCCTTGCTGCATGGGTTTTGGATCTACCAGGCAGGGGGTCCTGGAACTCCTGAGAGCCCCTGAGCTGGCCCCACCAGCAGATCTGGGATTTGGGGGCAGCTCTGATGAGCGGCCAAAAGTCTAAGCTGTGGGTTTAGAGTTTCTGAATGGATAAGAAAGGCAAAAGGAATTTAAAGCAAAGCCCACAAACCACGCAGAGGGAGAACTTACAACATCAGGCTGGTCTGTGAGCCCCTGACCTTGTCCATGCTTTGCCCTGCAGCAAGTCCAAGATCCTGTCCCAGCTGGCAGCCACCAGCAGCGACAGCATTCAGACAGCACCCAGACAGATCAAGCCCCATCTCCTCCCACTGGGCACAGTCCTTTCCCTGCCAGCCTGGCCCTCCCAGGGCTGCTGAAGGTCACCCAGCACCTGCCTCAGGGCAGTGTCTGCCTCACAGGCTGCTGGACAGGCTGGGCAGATGTCACAGACATCTTTTATGAAAAATCCTTTCCTTAGGATTTTTCCTCCTGAGAAGCTGACAGGCCTCAGGAACAAA
>JAWWMS010000075.1:4072063-4088038 GCA_035048045.1 Chlorospingus semifuscus
CTATTCTTTTAGTATAGTTTTAATATAATATATATCATAAAATAATAAATCAGCCTTCTGAAACATGGAGTCAGATCTTCATCTCTTCCCTCATCCAAGAGCCCCTGTGAACACCGTCACAGGCAGATTCACAGCAGAGGGACATCACTGCTGCAGTCTCTGAGCAGACAGCACTCCCTGGAGGATCCAGGCCTGGGAGGAGGTTGACACAGGGCACACAGGTGTGTGTGGGCAAGCACCAAGCTGCACATGGCAGCAGCAGGGAGAGAAGTGAAGGCTCCCACCCCTGCTCAGGAGCCTCTGGCCAGAGCAACCCAACCTAGCACCTCACTCCTGCTTGCTGCCTGCAGCTCCATCAGGTGGTACAGCACATTTCCTTCAAATCTGAAGCCCCACCAGCTTGGGTTTGACCTTAGGGCCACCTTGCAGCCTCTGTTCTGATCCCAGACTCAGAGGAAATAATGACTGAGGCTCAGATGGACATATCACAGCTTGGGCAACCATGGAAACACATCCATGTGCCCTGGAGGTATTTACAGGATGCAGGACAAGTTCCTGACTCACTCCAAGGGGCTTGGACAGGCCTGTTTTAGCAACCTGCAGCTACACAGGAGCCCCTTCCAGCCTGGCAGCCCATTCATGCCTCCCTCCACCAGCCCTGTTCTGCTCCACTGCCTCTTTGCTGGAAGTGAAGCCACTCAACAAGTCCCTGCTGACCAAGGGCAGCCTTTTCCAACACAGCTTTTTCATTAAAGGGATTTGCTCTGAGGTAAAGTCCCTGGCACTGAAGTACCATACCCATTTGCAGCATGTGTATATCCCCACCCCACATCACTTTCTATACAGGTTCAGAGCCACCTTCCCCAGCCCAAGTCCACCTTCAGAACCAGGTTAGTTTGTGGTTTAAATCTCACAAGCAGTCAAGCAGGCTTTTCCTTATCACTAACAAACCCTACCCCTCTAAAGCAGAAAGATTTCCTGAGCGCACACACTGAACAACAGAAGCAGAAATAGGTCACAAAGATACGCTGGAATCCTTGGTTATCCATGCCCGGCTGCATCCCTCCTCGTGCCTGCTGGTGCAGCACGGATGCTCCAGGGCCACAGAGAGCATTGGCAAGCGAGTCTAGGAGTTCCCCAATATCACAGGACTATTACACAGCAGGAACACAGACCCCTGCATCCCACTCCCCCCTCCTCAAACACCATTTCACCCCAACTCCCAGCCACAGGCACCCCCAGGCAGGAAGCAAGCACTCACTCACACAACAGAGAGCTGCTACTTCCAAGTTGGAGCAGTTTCTGCACTCAATCTCCCCCCAGCACACATCCCTCAGTAACATACGTTTGCTTCCCAGCAGAGCACGAGCAGCTCCCTGTTCCTCGCACAGTTCTGGCAGTGGTGACCCACATTCCCATGCCAGCCCAGCGTTATTTGCTACAAACACATTACTAATGCAAGGCGTACCTTGCACGGAGACACAACCTCACAGCCTCGTCATCCGCGGGCTGCTCCCGCCTCCTCCCCGATGTCACCGCTCTCGGCAGCCTCCCCTGCCTAACCTACATTGCAAACCCCTCCGAGGCAGTCCCTCGTCCCCTCCTGCTCTGGGAAAGGCTGGCTGCCAGCCTGGAGAGGCCTGGCAGGGACAGCAGGTGATGTTGGGCAGGAAACTCAGAGTTTGGAGGGGTAGGGGTGAGAGAAGGGCACCCACAGGTTTCACCCAGCACAGGAGCTGCTCTCAGCTCAAGGGGGAGATGCCCCAGTTTCAGCTCAGAGAGGAGCAGGGGGGGAGGTGGGAGATTCCTGCAAACACATGCTTTTACTGGGGAAAGAAAAAAAAAAAAAGGCTCAAGTTTTCCCCTGCTACAGATCTAAGAGATAGCTGCAAGCTAGTACTGAACTCCACTTTCATCCCCATTGAGACACTACAGCAACTCCAGGAAGAGGTTAGGAAAGACTTTAAAGAACTTCTGCATTTCAGGAAGCTTTCTTAGCCAGTCTCTGGAGACCTAGTGGCTTGTCCAATTTTCTCCTGCAGATCCTGTTCCCTACACCCCAGGGACACTGCAAAACAGAGCAGAAACCCAGCCAAGCAGCTCTGGCTCAGGGCAAGCTGGAGACAACCAATCCTTGAAATTTTAGAGAAAAGCTACATGCAGAACTCAAAGAAAACAGCAGGTGGCTAAAGCTTGAAGCACTTCACCAAAAAAGGATTCTATGAAAACAAGTCATCAAACATACCTGGGAGCTCATCTCCCAGAGGCTGAGTCCTGAAGCATGGGAAGCAGTCCATGAGCACTGAGCACAGAGACCTCTCATTGCCCACACTCCCCATCCCTGCACCAGCCCACCCTGCCAGGCCAGGAGCCCAAAGCTCCTTCCTAAAACCCAAAGGGGAAGAGCTTTGTTTCCTGCAGCAGTTCATTTAACCACAACCACCAACTCTTCAGAGCAATCAGGCCACTGCTGGCACCTCACTGCAGCACTTTAAATAGAGCAGGAAAAGCTGACCAGCTGCAAGAGATGAAGAAACACCTGCTAGCTGTACCCAAGGAGTGAGAATTTAGGTGGGAGGGATAACTATGGGTGGGGAGGAAGAGTGCAGGTGGTGTGTAGAAGGAAATTGCAGCCTGGCAGGCAGCTCAGGTGCTCTGAATAATTTTTTACAAGTCAGCTGGAAATTTGTCCTCTGTCCAGTGGTTTGGAGGGAGGTCAAACCTGGCATTTGGTTCAGGTCAAACCCTGGAGAAACTGCTTTTTACAGTGTCCTGGGGACCCTGGAGGGCTGCAGCCAGGGCAGCCAGGCTGGTGCTTTGCAGCCCTGCTAACTGCAAACATCAAACTTGGGGAGCCTGGTGATTTGAGAGACCAGAAACTGAGCTCTGAGCAAAAGGGGACCTGGGAGAAGGGCTGATGTCTTCTCTTTCTTCTCTGTCTTTGCTTTTTTCTTCCATTGTAATTTCCTATTAAAATCTCCCTGTGTGCAGCTGCAGTAGCAGGAAAGAAGCTCCTGGAGCAATGTCAGTGGTGGGTGCAAGGAGGTAAAAGCCAGGCTGTGGCAGCATTCCCTGTGGGAAGCAGAAGGGCTGGCCACCATGGTATATGTCCCCAGATTACAGCTACCAGGGGAGATCACTGTGAACAGCTGATGTGCTTGGTGCCATGTGTAAAGAGGGAGAGGGAGCAGCATTTTGCTTGAAATATTACCTTATTTCAGGTCAAAAGCTGATTTTTTTGCTCAGCCAATATTCTCAAGCTATCAGCATTGACATCCTTTAAGAAGATCCCTTGTTTTTCTTTTTTCCAGCTTTGCCTCCACTTGCATTGAAATGGTCAAATTTCAGAATAATTTTATCAGTTACATTTTCTTAAACTTACATTTTCTAGTCAATGCCTTCTGCTTTTGTTTCTTTAATGAAAATTTCAGTGTCATCAACAATATCTATTTGATTTTAATTTCCATGGAAAAAGACATCTTTAATTAAAAACCCACTTTTTTTCTAAAGAAGAAGAAAGCAGGAGGATCCTGTAGGGAAAATTTTAACAGCTAAAATGCATAAAACACCTAATCTGATGACAACTAGTGATGGACAAAGTGATGTTGGGTTGGTTTAGTCCATCCTACCCCCTCTGTGATGATCACTGACCCTCCAGGCTGGGTGTCACTCAGGGCCAGGTGTGCAAATGTGGGCAAAGCTGGCACCTCTGAGTGTGTCCCATGGGCTCCAGGCTCCCTTCAGCCTTTGCTGGGCAGGCTGAGCCCAGCTGGAGCCCACCAGGAAGGCTCTGCAGCCCAACACTTGTGGGAGACCATGGGGAAGCCTTCTCCATGCCCTCACCATGCCCAGGGCTCAGTACCACCATGCCACCCAGCAGCATTACCTTTTGTCTTGCCCAGGGCAGTGTGGGAGGGCTCCATCCAGGCCACAATCATAAGCCAGCCAAGATAATCTCCTCTCCTTGCAGCTGGGGCAGGAATTCAGCTGCTGGCTCCGGGTGTCCTCGGGTAGCAGAACACACAGATGTTCCTCTGTCTGCAAAGGTGAAGGGCACAGGAGTGAGAGCACAGACAAATCTTTGAGTGCAGCACTGGCTGACTGACAGACAGACAGCTCTGGGACACGGGGACAGCTCCTGAGCCTTGTCTGGGCAGCACCCACCCAGTCTGGTGCAGATTACTGGGGGGCTTTGCCATCACACCAGTGACAAAGCACTTTGGGACTGGCAGACAGAGGGAATGAAAGAGAGCTGAGAGGTTTGGCTCCTGTAACACAGAAGAAATTTACCCAAAACCTGTTAAATTAATGTATTTCTGCTGTTGGGAAAGGATTTGGGGTATAGAGGCTTTTGAGGAGCTGAAACCCATTTTCACCCTACCTGTACCCAGGGTGACTGCCCTGACACTAGTGGCTCCCTGGCACAGGAGCAAACATTCCCTGGAAGCACAGGGACACATGGCCTGTGGGTGAACCCCACTGTAGGGCAGATCCTGTCAAAAATTCAGCATCAGACACCTGGGGCAGCTGCAAAGGGCTCTGCCTGTGGAGCCCTGTGACTCTCCCTGGAGAGGGGACCAGGGTGAGCAGTTGTCACCATGATGACACGAGTGGGACAGGCAGGTGTGAGCGGGGTTGGCTTCCTGCCCTCCCCATGAGTAAGAGGTGAGGCTTTGCCCTTTCCCTGTCCTGTGTGCCCACAGCCAGCCCCTCCTGCAGCAGCTCTTGTCCCTCACCCGTCATTGCCCATGCCCATGGTGGGACACCTCAGTGCCACGCTGAGGGGACTTGTGAGTGTGGGAGCACTTGCAGGGCACACACATCCCACAGGCACGTGTCCCTGCAGGTGCCAGCAGGGTAACCATGGCCCCTTACAGCAGCACTGACCTTGGCCCATTCCCCTGCCCAGAACTCACACACTGCTGGACAAAATTAAACAATTCTGGTGGAGCTGGAGAGCTGCTGATGTCAGGGCTGGGTTTTGCCAGCATTGCTGCTCTTCTGTGCCTGGCTGCTGTTTCCCTGCCCTCCAGAGAACACATCCAGCCAGGAAAACCTCTGGCTGGACCTGAGTTCAAAGGTGAGGAGCAGATCTTGGGCAATTTAACCCCTTCTGTGCACACCTCCTGCCTGGACCTGGCCAGGGTATGGGGGGAACAAACTCTGGCCACAGAGAGGGATTTTACTCAGCTGGATTTGCACAGCTCAGAGCCTCCAGACATTGACTATTCTTGGAAACATCTTCTTTCCTCCCAAGGGAGGGAAGCTGCCTTTCTCTTCCCCAAGCCCTATAAGGGGTCAAGGGCTGCTTGATCCTTCCATGGCTGATCCCTCCAGGATGGACCATCCCAGCAAAGCCACATTTGCAGCTTCACCAGGACAGAACACATCCATGGGGGACAACAGGTCCAGCCCATTTTCTCTACTCACAGAGAAGTACCATCTCTCTCTCTCTCTTACTATATTTTATATGCTATTTACAGTGAAAGATAATCCTAATGTCCCTGTCTGGCAATATCCATAACCATAATCATAAAAGTGTCACTGAAGTGGAACCACAGAGTCCTGAGCAATTGGAATTGCAGGGAAAGTCCAGATAAGACTAAAAACAAATACTTCTCTAGAGAGCACAAAGCAAGAGTCCATGGATCTGCAGTGAAAGGTGACCTAAAATATTTGGCTACTCAGTTATCTCTGCTGGGTAAGAGCTAAAATGAGATTAGGATAGGATAGGATAGGATAGGATAGGATAGGATAGGATAGGATAGGATAGGATAGAATAGGGTAGGATAGGATAGGATAGGATGTTCTTTAAAAGCTCAGAGGCTATTTGTTCCTTTTAGGAGAATTCATGAAAGAATAAATAGATTATTGGTGACCATTTCAGCTCTTTAAATTTTTTTTTTCCCCACTACATTTTTCTTCCAACTTCAAAAGTCAGGACTCTGCCTGGGGCTTTGCCTTTGATTTTGCCAAGGAATCCCACCTAAGGGCTGGGATATTTTCCCATGTTTTGAAAAAAGGAGATAAGAGGAGGCCACTGGGGATCAAGTTTTTATTCCAAAGGACAGCTAAGGTGGGTTTGAGCAATTTTTGCCACTTTTTGTGCCTCTGTTTCTGTAAATATGAATGTGGCAGAATATTCCTGGTCTCTTGTAAAGCCTTTACATTTTCTGTGGTTATTATTGCTATTAAATTAGGTGGCTGGAACTTCTTTTGCTCCCAAGTGCTTTTCAAGTGTAGGCACAGTCTCAGTGAATAAATAACACACCACTGGAAGCAGTCTGACTGCAAGTGACCCTTCCTGGCCAGCCTTGTCCTTGCAAAAGGCTCAACTGCCCTTGCTGCTTGCTTTTCCCTCTTTTCCTTCCCTGCAGCACTTCAGGACACTTTACAGCCTGTGCTTGAGGGCCTTAATAAAAAAAAAAAAAAAGCAAACAAAGGAACAAACAAACAAACAAAAAAAAAAAAACCAAAAAAACCCCAAAAAACCCAAAACAAAACAAAAAACCCAACAAAAAACAACCACAAATCCAAAAACCACAAACCCCAAACCCTGTTTTTTGGGGTGGATACCTCTTTTCCTCTGTAGCACAGGTCAGTGTGACGCAGGGTCACCACCCCTAGCTCAAGCCCCAGATGTGCTCACTGGTGGGGACGAGGGCAGTTTCCTGGCTGGATTGAGCAGAGTTTAGCAGCCCAGAAGTGGCTCTGAGAGCTGCACTGCCCAAGCCCAGGCCCCTGACTGCTGGCACAGCACTGGCTTCATCAGGAGCAGCTGTGGGTGCAGTGTCCCTGGGAATGCCTCCCCTCTGCCAGCTCCAGCTCTGTTGCATGGGATCCATGTTTTCAACCCTTTCCATCCATGTGCAAACCCTGGGAAGCAACTGGAGCTGGCACAGCCAGAGATTGTCTCCAGCAGAGCTCTACATACTGCATCCAGCTAGCAGCCCAGTCCAAGCTGGGCTCAAGGCATTGCCAGGACCTCTCAGCCCTTGTGCAAGAGCAGCAGAGCTGTCCTGAAATGTGGCAAGCCCAGCTCCGTTCCCCAGCTCTGGAACTGAGCAGGAACAGCCCTCCCTGTCCTGCCAGAGGGGGGTTTGGGAATGCTCTGTTAGAAGCCTGCTGGACACCCCTGAGCTTCACCAGGCCCAGCCTCAGAGACTCTCACTGCCCAGGAGACCACAGGAGCCAACACAACCTGAAAATTCTGGTGTAAACTTCACCCTTCCAGTGCTAGCTGCAAATCCCAGGTGGCCCAGGAAAATGGGGATGCACAGTTGGTCTCTGCTGATCTCCAGCTGCTGAAACTACCCAGATCAGGAGCACTCATGTGTGCTGCCACAGGAGCCCACCCAGCTGAGCTGCTGTGGGGCTGCAGGGACAAGCAGGGTGATGGAAGTTCCTTTGATGGAAGTTTGCTGGGGGAGGCAGAGCTAAAGCCAGAAAATTTCCCAGAGGAGGGAAAGGAGGCTGCTCATCTCCTCTCTGGACTTCTCCACATCTGGGAAACAACCCCACTGCTGGAACTGAACCCCCTCCCCTTGCAGCTGCCGGCCCTGGGGAGCAACTCTTCTTCCAGGTTCCTGGCAGCAAGGAACGAGTCCTTCACAACACCCTCTGCTGCTCCCAAAGGGCTTCAGAAAGTCATTTAAAGAAGGGAAAGTCTCAATCCTCCCAGAGAAAGCAAAGGGGCATTACCTGCAGGCAGGGCTCCTGGGATCCAGCGGGCACTGCCACACTCTCGCCGTGGGAGCAGCCTGTGCCTCTCTCCCTCCCGTTGTTTTTATTTTGGCAATGCAGTCTGAAGGTCGAAGAAAAAGTCCAAAGGAGTGGCTTGTGGCAGGCAGTAAATTATTACCCTGGACCTCTCTCTCCGAGGGGACCAAGGCACAGGGAGCTGGGGTGGGAGAGAAAAATCCCTCCTTGGGGGGATTAGAGGGCAGCTCGCTGGCAGGGAAGTGCAAAGGGTCAGAACAAAGTGCTCTGTTTGCCGGAGGCTGTGCTGGGTCACATGCTGGATCCCAGCAGAGGTAATGAGCCATGGGTCACCTCCCAAACTCCAGCAGGACCTCCTGGCTGTGGACAGGACCTGTTGCCAATCCCCCAACAGACCTTGCCAGACAGGAAGGAGCTGGGTGACAGGGAGCCTTGCCCTCTGGCAGCACTGAGGGGTAAGAAATCCAGGGACTTTTACATGCCTGATCTGTGCAGGTGTGACAGTCCTACAACCTCCCTTCTGCCCTCTCTGTGTCCCCTGCTCTGTGGATCCTGGGCCACTCATATGGAGGAAGAACCTGTCACCTTGATTTTTTAAGATTTTCTAAGCCTTCTGTTGTTGACGTTCTTGTAGTGAGCTTTCTCACACACTTTCTGTAAATAACTCATTGTTTTGCATTCCTTTATGGAAGAAGAGAAAGTTGATGGACTGTTGGTTTGTCCAGTGTCATTGGAGAGGTGGCACTGTCACCCTCCAATCCATTGTCACTTTTAGAAAACTATAAATGTTGGAGTCAGAAAATAAACTTCCCTTTTTCTTCACCTTGAGAACAGCGGTGTGCACTTGTGTTCTTTCATGTCCTATAGTGACAAGAACCACCTGAGAATCCAAGGGGTCCCCATGGACACATCAGAACTGAGCCCAGAGGAGCACCCTTAGAGCCAAAATTTACTGCCCTCATGCTCTCCCCAGTTTGCTCCATTCCTCTCTCCTCCCCTCTGCAGGAGCCCAGCACCAGTGGTCACACATCCCTGTGAGGGGGCCCAAACAGGGGGGTGACAGGTGAGTGTGTTGGTGGAGTCACTGGTGGAGCCTCCAGCTCCTCATGTGAAACAAAAACTCCAAAGATAAACAAAACCAGTTGATGGAGAACATTGATGCCACCATCAAAAATGAATACCTCTTTTGGTTTTTCTGAAATAGCATTTTCTGAAAGAGCATTTTTCTGAAAAAGCGTTTTCTGAAATAGCCTGGAATATGTGATATGGAGTATCCAAACTTCATGAGGCTGAGATATCCAGCTGCCAGCACAGGCAGGGTCTCTGGCTCCATGTGGCAGAGCCATACCTGCCCTCTGCACACAGGGAGGGGTGGGCTCTGCCCTCACCTCACTGCAGCTCCCACCGATGGTCCCAATGGGTGGCACAACTGTGTAGATGCATGAGGGCAACAGAGGTTTGGTATTACCCTCATGTCTGAGGAAATGAGCCCAAATAGAGGTCCCCATTGTGCCTGAGGAACTGTAAAGACACAGAGAGAAATAAATCCGTTCCCTGGTAGTGCAGAGAGGGCCTTTGTTTGTCTGGTTTTCAGAGTGAGAAGGTTTAGAGGATTGTTGCAGCACATGACCAGAAGCTACAAAGCACAGAGAAAAGACATTTGGAGCACAGACCAGACTCTGACATCGCCCTGGGTTTTCAGAAGATTTCTGCTTTGTTCACGTTAAACCTGCTGCTATTTTGGGGGTTATTTTCCTCACTCCGCTGCGTCCCTTGCTGTCGGGACTGCACATGTCCAGCAGCACTGGGCACACGAAGGCTGCCACAGGCACCGGCACAGCATCAAAATGTCTGCTGAGACAGGCTGGAGGGGCTGCCCGTGTCCCTAGCCCAAAGCACAAGTGTTGCACCAACAGCCACGGACAAGTTTAGAGGACACAGCCTGTGCTTATCGCTTGCAGAGCCGGCTCGTTTCGCAAGCGGGTCGCGTCAGCCACCAGCGAGCGCCGGCTCCCGGCAGGGGCACGGGAGAAGCGCCTGAGCCGAGCTGACCGCGAGACAAAGCCCTTTGGGAAATCGCTGGGAAATCGCTGCCTTCGCCACAGCTGGAAAGTGCGGCGGGGCAGACGCTGAGGTGCCTGTCACCCGCAGGAGCCGCACTGCCTGCAGTGCTCCTCCAGCCGGGGCTGCCTCCCTGCAAGCAGGAGCCTGGAGAGCTCAGGGATTTGAGGTGCTGGTCAAGCTTCCCTGTTCTTCGCCCTGGGAGATAGAAGTGAGGATCCCTGACCTTCTTCCACTGTCACAAAAAGGGCACAAATCTTACAGCCCCAAGTACAGCAGGGAGCATGTCTGCTCATAAGGGGAAGGGGGGAAAAAAGTGCTGAATTAGGTTTAAAACCTCTGCAAAATTAAAGTGTCATAAAATGGTTTCCATCATTATGTACCCTGAACCAGAGAACTTTTGGCCCCTGTAAAACACAAGGACCAGGACATGTTAGTCTTTGAGCATCCTGTGTCCAGACTCAAGCAGCTGCCTGCAGGAGAGGAGAGCCAGCTGTTGTGCCACTGTGGCACGTTCCCCTTGCTTCCCTAGTGGGGAACACAGGGACAGAAACATCCTCAAAGCACCATGTACAAACCAGAGATGTACAGAGCACTGTGTTAACCTGCCAGGCAACCTCAGCTCTCCACTTACTCCAGGATCGGAGGGGTTATCTCAGAGCAGGGAGATGGTCTGGATCTCATCCCACGTTGGCCCTTTGTCACTGCCCTGGGGAGAAAGCAGACTTGGAACAGAGAGTTCGGGGCAGAAGCAAGAGCAGCGAGAACCCCTGAAGAGAAGCCCCCTGTCCGGGCTAGCTCCCCTCATCTCGGGCGGGTGGATGCGGTGGCTCCGGGCCGGTTCCATCCCATCTTCGGGCTATGGATGGATGCGGTGGCTCCGCGCCGGGCATGTCCCCTCTCCCGGCGGGGGATGGATGCGGTGGCTCCGAGCCGGGCCCATTCCGTCTCCCGGCTGGGGATGGATGCGGTGGCTCCGAGCCGGGCATGTCCCATCTCTGGCTGGGGATGGATGCGGTGGCTCCGGGCCGGTTCCATCCCGTCTCCCGGCCGGGGATGGATGCGGTGGCTCCGGGCCGGGAGCGCCGTCGGGCGAGGGCGCTGCGCCGCCGTGGCGGCTCCGGGCGGGGAGAGCAGGGGAAGCGGGGCGGATCGGGCTGTCGGTGCCTGCGGCAGGGCGGCAATCACGGGTCACCTGCACCGGGGTGGGAGCGGGGATGATGAGGGTGAAAGTGGTGAGGGTGGAGGTAGGGGTGATGGTGAAGATGATGGGCATGAGCTTGAGAATGGGGTAGGACGCTGCTGGGTATTCCCAGCATGGAGGGAAATGTGGCAAATCCAGGGCAGGCGTCTCACCACGATGCCCCCCACTCTCACCCACCCCCGGCGCTACACCACCCTGTCCCCACACGGCACAGACCCCACAGCTCCCCTGTTCTTTTCTATCGGAGGCTGCCCAGAAAATCGCCCGGAATGCGTTTTTCCCCGGGCAGGGACATCCCTCTCTCCGCCCGCAGCCCCTTTCCCAGCTTGTGCCAACACCCCCTCCCGGTACCGCATTGCGGAGCTGCCCGCTAACCCCCAACCGGACCGGGCGGGGGAGATGGGGACACATCCCAGCCCTACCGGGGCTCGACGTGTTTTGGGGGCAATAACATGAGTCCCACGGGGACCTCAGCCGCGCCTGTGCTGCGGGAGCGCTGCCGATGGGTCCCCCCATCCTCATCCTCGCTGTGTAGCGGCAGCGGATGGACAATTAGTTGTCGTGGCTTTTGAAATGGTGTAAATCGAGGTGTTTTCGGTCACAGGATTGGAGTGTGGGGCTGACCTCCCCCGCGGTGACGGCTTTGCCCGCAGCGGGGATCAGCCCGACGCTCCACACCCGTGGGCAGGGTTTGGTGAGTTTGGATCAAGCCAGGGGTACACCCAGCCTTTTATTTCGTTTATTTCTCCTCCTTTGTTTGTTTGGGAGGGGATTTTTTTCCTCCCTCTTTCATAAGAACAGAAACCCCGGGGTGCATCTGCAAACTCCCGTCCCTGTAGTCTGAGCACTACGGGGGAAAGCAAAACTGTGAGGAGGGGGTGAAAGCAGCCCTGTCACCCCCAGCTGTAAGACGACCTCTTCCCAAAAAATGTCTCCTACCTCTTGCAAGCAGCTGAATGCCACCTTCTCTGGAAACCCAGCATTGCCTCCCTTAGCCCGAGGATGTGTTGTAGCCCCAGGCCGGGGAGGATGAACCTCTGCCCCTGCCCTGCTCCTCCAAGCCCCCCACGAACCAGGCCAGCCTCATCATCTATGTTTTCTCTTTATTGTTCCATATATTTATGTACCACATTATATGTTAAAGATAGATTTTTTTTTTCTGATATACATTTTTCATCTTATTTACCACAATGACACCACATGTACATTGGAAACAGCTCCACGGATCTGGTAGATTGCACAGAATGAATTGTGTCGTAGTTTTGTTCCTGTAATCCCGAAACGACATCAAATCCAACCATATATTATTATTATTATTATATTATTTTTTAGCTTTTCATAATTTAGAAATAACAATTGTTAAAACCAAACGAAACATAAGTCACCGAGAAGTGGACTCCAGGGCTGCGATTTCAACCAGAGGCAGCACATTTGTGTTTGATGGGAAGCGCCGTTCCTCGGTGTGGATTGGGATGGAAGAATCGAGCAGTCCTGACATCTATTGTGACTACGGTGTAAACATTGCAGGTAAGCGGCATCACCGGTCATCAGACGCTGCTTGGGCTTGTTGGGCTGGTCGTACAATCTGGGTCTCGTCTACATCCATCTCTCAAAGTGTTAAAACAAAGGTCCCTACTCCCGCCCCATTGGCGGGTTTGCTTCCCAATCCCGTGGGATCGGCACCTGTGTTTCAGCTCCTGAAACACTGATTTGCATATCTGTGAGGAGTGTTGAAAACTGCGACTGTTTCCCAGCAGGCCGTTTGTGGGGGGCCAAGCTTCAGGCAACGAGTGAGGAGATAGGGGTGGGGCATCAGATAATTTCCTTCCAAAAATTCTAAATAACAAAAAAATAGATTTAAATCTGAGCTTATTTAAACAGACATCAGGGCGAACACTTTCATCTCTTCTTATTTTCCTTAGTTTGTAGATTCTATGACATAGAATTTGTTTGATGCACGTAAAGAAAATAATGACTCTTTCCATTAAAGGGATGCAGAATTATTTGGCTATGCGGATGTTCGATGCGATTCTCTTCCTGCACCCGACTCTGGCCCCTCCTTAGTCTTCAGCATTGGTTCTGAAAGCCTCTATGAGGCCTTCTAAAGAGTGGATGAACCCAGAGATGCTGCAGATACCACCTATAACGAAAATGGCAACATCGAAGAAGACATGATGCCACAAGAGCTTCCTCCACAAGAGTTTGAGGTGGAAGAGACTGGGGAGCAGGAAACAGAGCCCTGCGCCTGTGAGGCTCCCAGTAAGACCCATCAAGAGGGCAAAATGGGGGACATAAATAGCCATGAGCAGGGTGAAAACTACCAGGGCACATCTGAGGGTGAGTCCCCAGGATTTGAGCCGCCCGTCGCCCCCATAGCAGTTGGGGAAGAAAGCCCTGTTTCCGTCTTGGAAAAGGGAGCGCTCCAGGACTTCTACAGCTGCAAAGAACGGCAAGGGGTACGAGAGCAAGGCTTTGGCCACCAAGAAAATGTTGACTACTGCCCTAATGGTGGATGGCAAGTTGTCTGTAATGACCTCCTTGGTCTCATCAGCCCAGGTCAGGTAAGCGACCAAGGCAAAGAGTCCCTTAAGGATGCAAGCTGCGATGTGAGTCCAGTTCATCATGCAATGGAACTCCTTGGGGTTCTGCATGTTCCCCTCCAAGGAAGGCAGAAAGATCTGGGAGGTGTAGCTGAAGACAATGATGCCAATGGAGATGGGAAACTTCTTGACATCAATGTAAAACTTGACTTTGTCCCAGGCCCAGTCGCGCGCCCTGGAGAGGCAGTAGGCGATCACCAGGATGTTGATGACAAAGTGGGCTAATGTGCAGAGCAAGCTGAACTTGGACACTGCCTTGAGGTTCTTCAAGAACGCGCAAGGCAGGAGCACTGCCGTGGCAATGATGGACCACGACTTCTGGGAGACGGGCAGGTTGGGGAAGCTGTTGTACATCAGGTTCCCACTGACCACCACATAGAGGATGCAGGTCATGACCAGTTCAATGATCTGAGCCACGTTGACAATTCTGCCCCCGAGCGTGGGGAAGCGGGGCGCGCAGCACGCGTTCGCGATGTCCACGTAGGAGTCTCTCACCCTGACTATCTCCCCATCCTCATTCTCTTCGTAAAGACAGGCAATAAGGATTTTCCCAGTGTAGCAGCAAACCACTGCAGCGAAAATTATTAAAAAGAGTCCTAGGTATCCACCGTGAAGGATGGCATAGGGCAGGCCCAGAACAAACATCCCCTAGAAAGAGACAAAATGGAAACCGTGTTGCCGGATCTCTGAGGGGCCTGGGCTGAGCGCATGCAGCCGCACCAGGGCGGTCACGTGCACCCTCTCTGTCTGCCCACGCACCGTGGCACCCACGCAGGCGGTCACACAGTCACGCCACCAAGCCGCTGCCACGCGGTGACGCACCCCTGTCCCTGTGACGTGCCACCCCCACAGTCACGCCCGCGTCATCGCGCCCCCGAGCACCCACAACAGGAGAGCAAGGTCTGGGTGCCCAGGCTTTGCTCCAGTCTCCACCCTCGCTATCCCCAGTCCCTCTCAGTGCACCAAGACCTCCATAGCTGGGGACATCTCGAGCTCCTGTGCAGCCCCACCACCAGCCCAGTCACCTCCGTGTCCCCCTGTCTCTCCTTGCTGGGGCAGCCTGATGGGGTCAGAATCTGCAGCGTGACAGGGCTGGGGCCTGGGCCCCTCCCTGGCGCTGTGCCCAGTTCAGGGAGGGAAGAGAGGGCCAAGCAAAGCAGAAAGCTGGGCTAGGGGATTTTCATTTCCTTTTTTTTAAATCATTTTTTCCTTTTAATTCCCCCCTCCCCCTCTATTATTCACCTCTATTTTCACTTATTTTTATTTCTGTTTTTTCCCCGTTTTTTTCCCTGTTCCCCTTTTTCCTCGAAGCCGGTTTGCAATCAGCCCACGGCTTCTGGCCGAGATAGAGAACACGTAACGGGACCGGGATCAGGGAGCGCTGCCCGGTGCCCCGCGGCGGTGGCGGCGGCCGTACCTGGATGGCGTTGGTGACGTTCCATCCCGCCTCCCATGCCGTGATCTTGGGCTTGCCCTGCCCGGAGAGCTCGGAGCAGGCCTCCTTGGAGGCGGAGGGCGGCAGGGGCCCTGTGCCGTCCCGCTGGTAGTGGATGTCCCCCTCCAAGGGCGGCTCCCCGCCCTCCTCGCTGCCCTCGGACTTGAGGATGTCCATCTGCAGCCCTTGCCGATGCTCCATGTCCAGGTCGTCGCAGTGGGCGAAGCCCACCGCCTCCTCGTCGGTGGCCGCCTGGAAGCCCATCCTGGCGAACATGCCGCTCATCTTCGCCTGGGATTTGTGCGACACCGAGGTGGCCACGTTGGAGAGCTTGCTGCGGAGGAGGGTGGCCATGGCGGCGGCTCCGGTGACTCCGCTGCTCGCGGACCCTCGGGGATGCGGAGACCCGACGGGGCGGGGGGGCGGCGGGGCTGTGGACGGGACTTGGCGGCCCCTTGGCGAGGGGCGGCTGCGGGAGGCTGCTCCGAACCGCTACCTCCGTGTCCCGGCACAGTGCGGGCGGCTCCCGGCCGGGGTGCCCAGGGGCATGACACCGCTGCGGGGGGAGCGGGCCCGCACGCCCCGCCGCCCGCTCCGCCCTGCTCCGCGCCTCTCCGCCGAGCCCAGCGCCGGGATCGGGGGGCGACTCGGGCGGGATGGGGGCTGTCAGCAGCCGGCCGATGTCACCAGACGGGCAGAGCAAGCCCCTGGCAGAGCGCGCCGCGTCTCCATCGCAGTGCGCCCACCTCGCGGAGAGAAGAGGAGAGGGGAGAGAATTGCTGCATTTCTGGGGGAGGTACCAGCCTCCCCGGCCAAGCCCAGCCCCCCGCACTCCCCCCCGCCCCACCCACGCCCGCCGGGCCCCGCCAGCAGCGCCGCAGCCCGGGACCCCCCCCCCGCACCCCAGCCCTGCTCCGCACCCCTTGCGCTGCCCGCCCTGCCCCGCACCTGCCCCG
>JAWWMS010000075.1:4090278-4113100 GCA_035048045.1 Chlorospingus semifuscus
AAAAAAAAAAAAAAAAAAAAAAAAAAAAAAACCCCAAAACAAAATAAAACCCCAACACAAAACCAAAATACCAAAACCTAGTAAAATCGCTCCGAAATAACCAATAAAACAAAAACGCCAACCAAGGGAAGGAAGGAAATAAATAAAGAAAATCCACAGGGAGCTTGAAAATAAGTTCAGGATCTCGGGGCCGGTGCGGAGAGAACGCCCCGGGGCAGGGCTGCCCTGGGACCCTCCTCGGGTCCTGCTCGGGCCGTTCCTCCGGCCGGGGATGCCCTGGGGTCGGGGGTCCCTTTTCCCAGTGCTGAGCGGGGCTGTGCCCCCTCCTTGCCCCGGGGACCCCTCAAGCTGAGCCCGCAGAGCGCCGGGGGCTGCTGAGCCCCGCCGGACCCCGAGCTCAGTGAGGAACTGGGGGATGATGAGGATGCTGAGGAGGTCAGGGGGCTCCGGAGGGCACAGGAACGGGGGTGCCGCTGTGCCCCCCATCCCGGTGTTGCCGCCCGGAGCTGAGCCCGCACCCTCCTCCCCTCTGCACCTCGGAACAGCCCCCCACCCCCTGCCCGGCTGGGGACACCCACCCGGGGTCCCTCTGCCTCCGGGATGCCCGCTCGCTCCTGCTCCTTTCCAGGAGAGGGAGAAGAAGATTTTCTGTAGCAGCGCGAGGAAAAATGAAAAGACTTTCTCCCCTCTCCCCCCGAACTACTGCCGGCGGCTGAAATGGGGTAGAAAGCACAAAAATAGGAGCGAGGGCAGGGAAGGGTTACAGGATACAGAAAGAGGGAGAGGAAGAGGAAAACCCGGAGAGATGGAGGGGAGGGTCGGGGCATTTACCTCTGCTTCTCTCCCCATCGCTGCCCGCAGCGCGCCGGGGAAGGCTGGACGGGCGGACGAACGGACGGACGGACGGACGGACGGATGGAGGCAGCCGCGTCACTCCTGAGCTCTCCCTAACTCCCAATTAACCCAAGCAGGATAATGGTGCCAAACCTTATCCAAAGGTTAGCGGCTCTCAGGGGGGCGTTTGAGCTGCAAATCGTTTCAGCCGAAGCAGCTGAAAGGCGAGAGCGAGTCCGCGAACGAGCCGCAGGCAGCGCTGGAGCCGGGGGGCTCTGGCACTCTCTGCCTTCCCTGAGCCGCTCCCCGGGGCGGGCTGGGGGTCCCTGTACGCCCCCGAGCTGCCCTAGGGGTGTGCGGGGCTGCTCCTGCCTCCTCCAGACCCCACCGTGCTCCCCAGGCTCATCCAAGCCGGAGGAGCAGCTCTGCCTTATCTCTGCAGACCAGGCTTGTGAGGCTCGTGGCTGGGTGTTCTGATTATTACACTGAGGGAAAAGAGCAATTTGTGCTCGAAAATCATTTAAAGCAAGGCAGGAAGGCCGACCCTGGGTGTGTTGTCTTTCTGAATCCCTCAGCACCTGCCCCTCTCCGGGCTGCTGGGCAGTGCCAGCTGCAAGGTGCAGATATTTGGGAGCAGGATGGCCATCGCTCCAAGTTAACTGCTCAGTAAGGCTCCCAAGTGCAAAGGATTTGATTCTCGTGGGCTTTGGGGGGCTGTGAGCTGCTACAAACACACTAGACTGCAAATTGTGGCCATATGAAAAAGAGGATGTGCAAATCTTGAATGTTCACCTTCATCCTCCCCTGTAACACTCAGGAAAAGAGTGGGTGCCCAATTGCAGGTGTGCAAGCCCCTGATTCCTGCTCAGACTCCTGGTCTAAGCCAAGGTCTTTCCCCACACCCCTCTAACCTGCTGCAGGACACCTCCAGCACAGCTGCCAGCTGAGGGGCACCTTCTGCCCAAACAGCAAATTCCACGGTCACATCTGCCCGAAGAACAGAACCCTCACAGGTCAGCCCAGGCATTCCTGGAGCACAGCCACCCCTCTGCACAGGTACATGAACACCTAGGAAGGTGATCCCAGGACATGGAAGCCGTTCTACCTTCCCACAGCCGCTGCCAAAAGCATCTCCTGTGTTTGTGTCCGGGCTGATGGCAGCCCTGCAGCCCCAGCAATGCACAGGAGAGGCTGCACAGCAGTGGCCTTCATCCCAGCCCTGCCTCCGCGCCGGGCGGCTCTGACAGGATAATGAAGAGTTGCAGGATATTCTATAAAAAGGCAATTAGATAAACTGCTGGATTGGGACCAGCTCCCGTGACCCAGTTAATAGCTCTGGGAATTTCAGTAGGGAAGGAAAAGGCGTCGGTGTCCGGACGTGGTGCACGATGAGAGGGTTTGGAGGGGAGGGGAGGGGAGAGGGGAGGCTCTGGGCTGCTGGAATGTCCCAAGCCCTGAGTGTCACAAGCCCTGAATGTCCCAAGCCCTGAGTGTCCCAAGCCTTGGGCTCTCCCTCTCGAGTGTGTTTAGAGCTCAGCAGCAGCAAAAAGCACGAAGTGAAAAGTCTGGATGCAGAATCACACAAGATGCTGCTGGGTTTGTGCTCTGATCCACATTCTGGTGTTCAAGACAAAGGCAGCAGCAGCCACGCTGGCAGAGACTCTGCAGGAAAATAACCACAACAGAGTGAAATCCAAAGGCAGAGTCTCCAGGAGAAAGCCTGCAGTGGATGTCCCCTCTTTATTTCATTTTTTTTACTGAATACACAAAATGGCTGCCTAAATTACAGACTCATAAAAAAAAGACCACATGTATTAAGGATTGGGAATATAATAATTATAGATCAATGTGTATTACAATGAGAAAATTTTACCATATGTAAAAAAAATTAAAAGGTTTTTTGCTTTAACCTCACTATTTCCAAAATAAATAACTTCTGATCTGTAATTTGGGATAAAATTTGTACATGAATTGCTGTGATTTCCATTTCCCAGAGGGAAGAGCCTTGATAAACCATCATCACCTATAAACTAAAAATTAATTTGCAATTTGAGCACAACACGTTCCCAAAGACACTTTCCATAGGTTGGAATTAAATTTAACCCATTGTTTGTCTTTATGCTTCACATCAAAATTAAGTGGTAGCCACTGGGTACCAAATTCCCAACTCACTGCTCTGTGGTATTGTTCCCACGAGCCTAACAGCATTTTCATTGACTTAATATATAAAGCTTCATCACTGTCAAATTAAATATTCATATATGTACACAATTGTATTTCACTGGAAATGACAATGGACTAGGAAAGGAAAGTGCACACTTCATAGGTGCCAAGCTTTTTAATATCAACTTTCAAATAAAAATCTCTTCTGCTGCAGTTGTAGAGGCTGTAACAGTGACTGGTCTGTACAGGAAAATTCTCCCTGTGGTCAGATGATGCCCCAGTACCGGAGACTTTTTATATAATCTATATTTTTTCTTCTTATTTTAATGTTGTTTTTTCTTAATTGTGTTTAATCTGTGTGTGCTGTGGGAAGGGCCTCTCATGCAGAGGCCCAGCCAGCAGCCAGCTTGCCTTGGGGTGTTTCTTGTCAGGAGGGCTCAGTCTCAGCCTGCTCCATCCCCCATCTGTCCATGTGCCTTCTCCTTTTTGTGGCCATTTCTGATAAAAGCAGGTCAGCAACACACAGTCCTCCTGCAAATATCTTCCAGCTCTATCCAAAAGCCAAGAGGAGCAATTTGGGAAATCCCAAATCCTGCTTTGAGATATTCCTGACAGCTCAGCCAAGCTAACAGGGCAAGGCAGCAGGCACAGTTTTGTGTATCTTCCTTTAACAGGACCTCTCTCAGTGTTTTGGAGTGACAGAAACCAGGTTCACCTAAGCCAGGGAAAAATTGCAGCTGGGTCTCTGAACATGACTCCCACACCAATTTGTGGAGCCTCACACATGAAGGGTGCTGTTTCCAGCAGCAGGATTTGGGTGTGCAGTCTCTGTGTGCAGACATCATCCCTTAATCTGGTTGGGTTTTTTTCCTAGAGACTAAAAATAAACTCCATGTAAGGGATACAGTCAAAACCTGAGCCCAGAAAAGCACCACATGAAGCTGCTGCTGTGTCCTAAGGAGAGCCAAAGGGAAAGTGAGGGACATCACAGCTTGATCCAGAGGGGAGCTCAGCCCACAGCAACACTTCCCCTGCTGCTGGAGAGGAGGAGACACAAACCCTCACCTGCTGCTGCCTGTGTGCCCTGCATGCCCTGCATGCCCTGCATGCCCTCTGCCAGCTGAGGGGACACTGCTGCTTGTGGGCAGGGACTGGGCGCTGCACTCAGCTTGGCTGCTCCTGCTCTGCACTTCAGAGTCCTGCTTCTAGCAAAGAAACAAAGAAGAAAAATAAAAAGGAGAAGAAGAGAAAAACTCTCTTTTTGCAGGAAGGCTCCACACACATCATTCCCGTTCATCCCACCAGTGTAAGCAGTGCAGTGCTGGCAAAACTCACTGTAGCACAGGGAGGGCGTGAGTGCCCAGCTGTCTGCAGCCACAGGGGCACTTGGCACAGGAATCAGCCCTGCTGGCCCTGCACTAACAGGGAAATGCAGTTACCTGTGCCCAACACAAGCCATGGAGAACCTGCATATTTCCTACAGGGCTCAGAGAGGTCAGCCCATCACAGTGCCTTTATCTGCAGGGGTGCCCATCATAACCCGGGGTACCTCACACTGCAGGCAGTGCTGGCTCCAGAGCCAGTCACAGGGACAGCACTCAGTAATTACAGCCTAAATGTGGCATTTCTACAGTTTCTTAAATACTCTGACTTGAAAAGCTTTCCTGTCAACATTTCAGATTAGCAAAGCTGGGACAGGACAATATTTATTGGGATAATAGTTATTGTCCTCATAAACAAACCAGCAGTGAGTTTCTTGTCCAGAGGCACCACAGGAGTCCAGCCATCCCTGGGGGTCTCAGCATCAACCCCACAGGCAGAAAACCAGACCTTTGCAAAGAAATCTTTCTTCTTTCATCTGGGATAATGCACAGAAAGAGAACAGGTACTAAGGCAGGACTGAAATTATCCTTTGCCAGGAGACAATAAGGAGGGAACAGACCATGAGCTGGAAACCACAGCTGCAGCAGAGGATGTATTTTTGGTGACACAGCAGCACAGTGCAGCTCACACTGACACACAGCAAATATTTCAGCAAAATAGAAATTTCACCTGTTACCACTGCAGCAAACCTCCTGTGGGGGTTTTGGTCACTCCTGGTGGGATGCTGTGCTCCACAAGAGGCAGAAATGGGTCCAGGACCAGGCAAGGTGCAAGCAGGGTGGTTCTCACCCAGGTTCTGCTCTGCCAGAGGGTCTCTGCTTCATGGGCAAGGACAGATTCTGTGCCTTTCCATGAATTTATCTTAAATTAAGAGAGGAAGGAATATGAGATTAAAAAATATTTGCAAATAAGTTCTTTCTGTGCACTACAGCAGCATTCCTGCGCACTGCCTCCATCCCTGCAGAGAGCTGAGGACAGAGCTCAGGGTGCTTTGCCCAGGGCTCAGAGATGTTCATGGCACCAGCACCACACTGCACGGAGCCCAGCCCAGTGCGGTGCATCCCTCTGGGACACCCTGCAGGTGAGACCCAGAGTTTCATCATGTTGAGATATTTGATGGTGCTGGGAGGTCAATTAAGGCATCGTTGATGATTTTCAGGATTTGGTGGTTTTTACAAAGGGCTCTGCCCTCCCCTGCTGCTGCTTTTCCAGCAGGAAGGAAGCTCTGGGCAGCCTTGCTGTGCTGGTTTGCTGTTCCCCCACAGCACTTTCCTCCTGGGACAGCTCCTAAGAAAGGGGACAAGCTGTTGATGAATTGCATCACTGCATCCCATGAAAAGGCCCATGAATGACCCAGCTGGGCTCACTTTTTGTGGCTCAGGAGCTTCCCAAACCCACCAAGACTCCACAGCTTTGTGTGGGGATCCAAGGATCTTCAGCAAGTAAAACAATCAATATTTTAATCACATTTATACCTTCTCACCCACGTGTACCATGTTGTAGGCCTCTGTAAATGCATACCAGAATATTTATTTCACAGGGGAGTGTTAAGCAGCCTTTAAACTTTGAAACTGTGAAACTCTAAACTTAGCAGCCTATAATCCCAAAAGTATTACTATTAAAAACACCATTCTCGTAATAAACTTTTGGCATCACAACTCTATTTGCTTTTAATAGAATGGTACTTCTTAAGCAATTTAGTTAATTTGATTTATGACAAAAAGAAATTTGGAGAGTATAAAACCTCAGGAAGAGAACAGCAGGGAAGGCAGCTCTGTGATTACCTCCCCCTGCACACATGTAAACTGCAGATGAGGTAGATTAATAATGAGATTTAAAGTTACTTCTTCTCTGCGTTAGAAAGTGGAGTGAGAGGAGACTGCAAGGCTGGGAAAGGAGAGGGCAGTGCCACCAATATAATTTGGTGGTTGCATCAGGTAGGAGGTCCTCAGGATTTGTTTCCCAAGGCTTGCAAATGTCACCATAATAATGCCACCAATAAACATTTGGTGGTTGCATCAGGTAGAAGATCCTCAAAATTTCTTTCCTAAGGCTTGCAAATGTCATCGAGCTCACCAGGCTGGGCACAGCAGCCTCTCAGTTTCCCCAGGAGGAGCTGACATCCTTCCTGCCACATCAAAGGGCTTTGGCTGTTCAAGCTGGACACTTGGTTTTGCCAAAAACTTCTATACACGGCACAAACCCCTGGTGGGGAAAGGGCAGCCTGGGATTCCAAATTTCCAACTTGTGCAGGAAGGCAGAGATTGAACTTCCTTGTCCCAGTTCAGTCGCTGTAGCTCTGTCACTGCAGATAAATCACTGGAGCCTGGTTCAGCTCACATCCCAACTGACAACGGGACAGGAATGCCCAGAGGGAAAGTTAAACTGCAGGGTCTCACACTCCTTGGTTTCTCTAGGTTTGATCCTTTCTGCACACCAGGATTCCTTCCTGGCACCTGATGCCAAATTTCTCCCTGACATTCCCTGTGTCACCTGGCTGGCTGTCACTGAGTACAGCCCTGCACAGAGACCCTTCCTCACCCCATGGCTCACCCACCAGCCATGCTGAAGGCTCCTGCACAGCCCAGTTCATGCTCCTCCCTCCCCTGTCCCTTCTTTCCTTCCCCAGGAGGTCTCAATCCCGATGTCCCCTCTGCCAGCCCCTGCCAGGTGACCTGGGTGACACGGCTGAACCGGAGGGGCCAGAGGTAACAATTATTGGCTCTCATTAACAGACAATTACCGAGGGCTCTGAAGCTGTCAGATCTGATAAAGGGACATTA
This sequence comes from Chlorospingus semifuscus, assembly GCA_035048045.1. NCBI lineage: Eukaryota > Metazoa > Chordata > Aves > Passeriformes > Passerellidae > Chlorospingus > Chlorospingus semifuscus. The sequence continues at coordinate 4,097,442 of JAWWMS010000075.1, forward strand.
AAATAGTCCTTATCTTCTTTCACTTTTCCAGCTCCCCTCAGAGCAGAGCAGTGGTCACAGTCCTGTCTGGGGGGACTGAGGGTGACCTTACAAGCCCCTGGCTCCAGAGAAGCTGCTAAAAGCAGCATGTCCTCCTGCTGAGTCAAACCCAGTATCTGTTCAGATCCCCACCCATGACTTTTCAGTTTATTTGTACCCATCAGTCAAATCTTTCCAGGGAAATTCAATCTTTAGAATGATTTTCCCATTAACCTTCACCACAGAAAGCCACCAGGATGAGCAGTGAAACAGCCACATTCAAAACCAGCTCTGAAGAGCTGCTGGCTGGAAACTCTCTGGGGAAATGTGAGAGGCTACAACAGCCCAAAAGGGACCAATCCCCAAAAAAACAGCAGCCAGAAAAGGACTATTACCCAAATAAACTTCTTGAAAGCCCAGTTCTGAAGCAGGGATGGGGTCAAAGCAGATAATCCTGTGTCTCCAGGAGCTCAGGTGGTGCCCTGCAACAGCACAGAGTGTCTGCAGAACCATCATCAGGGCTGAAAGCAGGGAAATAAGTCAATAATTGTGTAATCAGTAGCATCTTACTTTTTTTAATGAACCTATGGGATGAGGGTTTCCCCCAGCACCCTTCCTCTCCTCTTTTTGCCAGAGCTCATCTTTCACTTTGTCATGCAATTCCCGGCTGGCCAGCTGCAGCCTGCCTCCATCTCTTTTCCATTACACACTCGGCTGAGCCGAGGACGAGAGGGCCCCTGGATTCCAGCGAGAAGGTAATTAATTGACTTTCTGCTCTCGTTGCTATGCGGCAAAGGTGGGAGCTGCAGCAGCTACAGTTCATTTTTAATCCGGGAGGATTAGCCACAAACGGCATCATTACCGAGGTGATCAGCTGCCCCAATAGAGACACGGATCGGGGAAGGGGTGTTCTCCTCCTTAGGAGGAGGAGGAGGAGGAGGGCTGTGAGGAAGAGACCTGCAGCCAGGAGCAGCACACCCACCCCACTCCCTGTTAACCCATCAGTCAGGGGCTAATTTTGTAGCTCATCTCCTGAGTAGTGTTTTCTTTTATATCTTAAAACAGCCCTAACCTCCAGGCTGGGCAGAGAGCAGAGCCAGCTCTGCTTTGCTGGCTGGAGTCAGCCCCCCAGGCACACACTCCAGGGAGGAGCAAAAAAATCACTTTTTGGAGCTGAAAACAAGTGGCTGGTTGGATCTCCTGTCCCTGGCAGTGTCCAAGGCCAGGCTGGGCTGGGCTTGGAGCAGCCTGGTCTAATGGAAGGAGTCCCTGCCCATGGCAGGGGGTGGAATGAGATGGTCCCCAAGGTCCATCCCAGCCCAAACCACTCTGTGCTTCTGTGACTGTGTCATGAGCACCTTTCCCTGTTGTGACAGCAGTGCTGTGCCCTTGAAGGCACAGACACCACCAAAATCACCTTCTTAGTGTGATGGAATTGAAAACCCTACCAAAAATTTTAAGAAAATATTTTTTTTGTTTCAAAATACTAAAAACTATCCTCTAGCTGAGATGGTGAGACCAATTACATGCAGAAAATTATACATTTGCTGAAAATATGTTTGAATTTCAACTCCAGACATACACTGGAAATTAATTCCTCTCTCTTCAGCAGCAAAAAGTGATGGCAAGAATATGTCTGTTATTTGGACACATTCATCCAGGTGAGGGCTTCTCACTGCTCTGGAATTCGACTCCCCTGAGTAATCAGCTGGTTCTCTACAGCCCACTCTGGCTTTTGGTGATTTCTCACTTCTCCAGCAGCAGGATGCCTCCAGCCCCACAGGGCCTGGTGTGCTATTTGCCTGAGAAGGTCAGCAGCAGAACAAATATTTGCCCTTCCTGTGTCTCATTTAGGGCTTTATAAGAATTAAAGTTTTATTTTATGATCAAACTCTGTGTCTCTCTCTCTATTTTTTCCCAGGTTTCTTGTCACTCTGGAATTGTTTCCTTTGGTTTTCAGGGAGTACCAAAGCCATTTTGCCAGCAGACACATACAGAACCTTGTCAGGATACAAGTCTTAGTGATAGTGCAGAAAATATTGTTTTCATAGAATCACAGAATGTTTTGGGTGTGAAGGAACCTGAAAACCATCTCTGCCATGGGCAGGGACATTTTCCACTATTCCAGTTTGCTCCAAGCCCTGTCCAGCCTGGCCTTGGGCACTTCCAGGGATGAGGGCTCTGCAGGAATGCCCTGATGTGGAGCCAGAATAAACACACCTGTAACAACAGAAGGGATTTTTCTGCTTGTGTGCCTTGTCCTTCACTCATCAATGGAAGTTCAGCCTTTTCCACTCCTCGTGTCCCAGGACAGACCCACCCTGGGGCTGAGGGCTGGTTTTGGTCAGACCCCAAGCACTGCATGAGGAGCACACAGGGGATGTGCTGGGGGTGGAAGGATGGTCACTGCCCACAAAGTGAAACCTGGCTCTGGAAACAAGGCAGGGATGCTCTTCTCACTCCAGCCCAGGGCCATCATCAAATTTACAGCACCTGTAAAAGAACAAGGCTCCCTCCCCTGCCAGCAATCCCAGCAGAGCTGCCTCATTTGCTGAGGTGGCAAATGCTCTCCTACACGGATCTGAGTGCAGACATCACACCAGGGAGAGGCGGAGGGGCCTCAGCTGTGACAGTACCATGAGTAAAAGCACATTGTTAAAGGTGTCAGTTTACAGCACAGGGCTGGGGTGAGGCACAAATTCATTTTCACCTTCCTGAAACTGTTGCAAAGCCTGAAAGTAATTTTCTTTCACGATTTTTTGAGGTTGTGAACTGCCTCCTTCATCCCTGCGAGGTGTTTGCTCTGAAGCTCGATGAAGGTGACCCATGTTCCTGTGCTGCTTGCACACAGCTGTTCTGTGATCCTCACAGCCCCTGTGGCTGTACAGCAGCATCCCAAGGAGCTGATTCCAGCAGTTCCCATCCCCCCTTCCCATCGATGCATCCCAGGGATTTCTGCTGCCGTCACTGATGGCATTCCAGCCCTCACCTGCATAAGAGCCGTGCTTCCCCCCCTGCTCCCCAGCCGTCTGCTCCCAGGAACCGGGACACACCTCTGACGCGCTTCCCAGAGTGAATCTGAAGGAAATCACGAGCTAAAACGTGTTTTGCTGTTTGAACATTTAGCACCTCGCTCAGGTTTCATCAGCTTGGCGTTTACAACCCACTGTGCCTCCCCGGTGCCTGATGAGGCATGCCCTGAGCTGTGCTTTGTACAGCTGGAGCACTTCCCTGCGCCCACGGTGAGGCTGCAGAGCTGCTGCACCATGCCTCTGACGTGGGATTTGCATCAGCAAAAAAACAGTGCCTGAGGTTGTAAAGGAGAATTTCTGAATGGGCACACCCCCCTCAGCAGAGTGCTGCCTTATGAAAGAAGCAAGTTTATTTCCTGAGACGTAATAAAGTGAATTGTCTTCAAATGTGGTGGTGGAGAAATGTGTGCATATGACCTGTATGGAGAATCAAGAGTTTCCTGAGCTGGAAGGGCCCACAGGGATTGAGTCCAAGTGCTGTCCCTGCACAGGGCACCTCCAAGAATCCCACCCTGTGCCTGAGAGCAGTGTCCAAGCCCTCCCTGAGCCCTGGCAGCCTTGGTCCTGACACAGATTCATCTATTATATACAGAATACTGTGGTATAGGAGATCATTTCTTTTCCCCATGGAGTTACAGCACAGTGTATTTGGTTCAGGTTTTATGTCCTCAGATTCTCTCTAGAGCAGTTTCTGTAGGCTCCTGGGCAGATATTGGAGGTACAGCCACTCACCAATACCCATCCATCCATCCATCCATCATCCATCCCTCATCCATCCATCCATCCATCCATCCATCCATCCATCCATCCATCCATCCATCCATCCATCCCTCATCCATCCATCATCTATCCATGGATCCATCCATCATCTATCCATGGATCCATCCATCCCTCATCCATCATCCATCCATCCATCCATCCATCCATCCATCCATCCATCCATCCATCCACCCATCCATCCATGTCAGTTCCAGTTGTCCCTTTGCTCAGGAGGTCCCTTTGGGGTTCAGTCACAGTCACAGAGCCAGCCCTGGCTCTCAGCTCCCAGCAGGGTCGAGCGGGGCCGATTGGGAGCTCTGAATTTGGAACATTTTGTTGTGCTGCTGATAATCTGGCTGGGTATTGTCGGGCTGAGTACCAAACGCTCGCTGACACAGAGCGAGGGGCTGTGATTGTGTAGATAGCAGACAGTGAAACAGTGGGAGGCAACAGGGAATCATTCCTTGCCTTATCTCCTCTGCTCAGTGCCCGTCACCATCCCTGATCTCACAGGTCCCAGAGGATGTGGCTGCCAGTGCTGCTCACCTGATAAGGGAAGCTCTGTCACATGAGCTTTCCCCCCTTTCCTTATATATTTTGCATACCCACAACTGTTATTCTGCATTTCTTTTACAAGAAGACACATGGAAGGCAGCACATGCAATGAACTCTGATTAGAATGCACGTCTAGGCTGCTGCTGTCACAGCATCCACAGTGGGGACCAGGCCTGCAGGCCTGATATTACAGCACAACATGCAAATTGATGTTTGATGGGAAGCAATATGATAATTGCCTCAGAAAAAAACCAAATTGTCTGCACAAGAAGAGGTGGTGAACACTTACCTCTCTGCCTCTTCCTTGTGAGAACCCAGGAAATTGCTCTGGCTGCTCTGGAGGGTTCAAGACCCTGTCAGGAAGCTCAGAGACCTTGGCACAGAGCTCAAAACCCCTGTGCCTTTGATTTAGTCCTTAGAAAAAACAATTACCAATCTTGTACGAAGAATTACAAGCCATGAAAATTTAAGTAGAATGATAGTGAATTTATCACAGGGTGAAAAATAGATTTTTTAGAGTTTTTAGAATGGTGGTTCAAGGAGCAAGATAGAAGAATCTGGGCGTGCCCAGCCTTTCTCCTTCTTCTTCATTTTAGCCCCCATCTTCTGCTGTGATGTTGGCACTTTTAAATTAATTTAGAGTAGAAGCTTACTGTCTAACATAAGTGATAGGTATTAGAAAGTAATTGTAAATATTGTACATATAGTTTTTAGTATAAAAAAGTAACACCGCCCCAGGGGAAGCAGAGTGCCTCTGACTGTCTTGCTGAGCAGACCTTGGCAGGCCAGGAGAAAGACTTTTATAGATAAAATACAATAAACAACCTTGAGACCAAGAAATTAAGAGCTCTGACTCTTTCTTCAAGCGCCAGGCTGGGAAAAGAGACTTTCTAACATATATCAGGGTCACTCTGTCCAGCTAGAGACCCTGAGACTTCCTCCCCCACATTTAGCAGCAGAGGTGAGCCTCAGTGGGAGTTTGTAATGCTCCATAGAGAGCAGCCCATCCCCAAGGGCACCATTTCCCTGCACATCCCAGGTGAGCTGGAGCCTCTGCTTTCTCCTCTGGTTGCATTACACTGTAAATAAACAGCAGAGCACTTTAAGGCACTGTCAGCTCTCTTCCTGCACATTCCTGTGGCCAACTGATCTCCATTGCCAGTGACTCAGACAATAAACCAAAAGAAGCAAGCTAAGAAAAGAGAGGTCATAGCTATGGCCATGTGGGAAGTTTATCCTCTACACATCCTGCATGGAATATTTGTGTGCTTACCCAGGGATATTTCTTGCCTGCAGTCATCAAATAATCTCTGGTACAGGGGACTGCTGTGCCCCATGTACACACTCAGCTACTGCAAATTTTGCCTGTGCCCAGCAGAGACATGGGCTGGGCTCTGTAATTCCCTGTTGCAGAGCCCTGGTTAGTATTTAGACTGTCCAGGAAAGAAGAGTCAGCCTTTGCTATCTCCTCAGCTGGAAGATAGGGAGGCTGGCTAAGAAGTGTCCATCACTCATTCAGGGGCCAATGTCTGATTCTCAAGTGGCTCTTTTTAGGCTGAAGCCCCAGCCAGCAAATATGGTGTGTATCATGTCTGCAGCACCAGGTGAGATCCCTCAGCTTTTGTGCTTTTAGCCAAGGTGAAAACAGCACAATATTCAGGAAAGCTGGAGGTCCAGGTCTCGTTTAAACAAGAACTGGGGTCTGGGGAAATGCACACAATAGAACAGAGGGGTGTTTTCTGCCTTTCAGAGCTCCCCTCTTTGTTGGAAAGAGGCTAAAGGCAACTTCTAGATAAGAAATTAGGGAAGGAGATGCTCTGGGCTAGTAAGATGTGCCTATTTATTCACAGATAGAAAAGGTGTTATTCATCCACTTCTAAAAACATGGCAAAATACCCCAAATCTTTTTCTATGTCTCAGCATGCCTGCTCAAAAACTGGCAGTGCTAAGCTTACTGTTGTTCACAGCTTTTGGGGAACTTAAATATTTTGATCTCTACCTTTAGACCACTGGGCCCTTGGTGTTTCTTTCCCTACTCTGATCCCATTGCCAGAGGTGGAGGAAATTCTATTGCTTTCATGGGCAGATGGATCAGGATCATTGGGAATTTCAGACCTTGCCTCTTTGTTGTGTTCCATGCTCGTGTGTTTAAGAATTGGCTTATTGTCCAGCCTGCTAATGTTTTCAATTATGTGGAGGCCAATTCAATATCCCTACCTGACTGGGAGGCAGCAGGAGTTGGCTTTTTGTGTTGCCTGACCTAGAGCTGACTCCATTTGCTGCCTATCTGACTAACTAGTGAAGCAGAAAATGCTCACAATACAGCACAATTAATGACAGACTCTGAAAAACACACCAGATCCCAGCGGAGAGGAAGAAATTAGGCTCTTGCACAGTGAAGGAGTTTGTTGATGATGTTTTTCTATTTATAACATTTTAAAGGGCAGGCATGAGTTAGGCTTACTGGAAAATCCTGATCTTTATTTTTTTTTCCTAAAATTGGTTTAATTTTTTTTTAAATTGGAGGCAATAATATTCAAATGCGCTCCAGCTGTGTGGCCCTGTGGAGTGCCAAGAGAGGGAGAGGGTTTTTTCTGGCCTTTAACAATCTGTCTCCCTTGGCAAATATGGCAAAGTATTTAAATCTATATATAATGAGAAATACCCTTTAAAAATAATTGTCAGTGCTGATATACTACCATTAAACAGGATTTTACAGCAAAGAAACATATGAAAAGATACATCTGGAGTGCTGTGTCCTGTTCTGGGCTCCTCAGAACATGAAAGAGCTGCTAGAGAGGGGCAGTGGAAGTCACAAAGTTCATTTGGGGTCTGGAGCATCTCCCTTATGAGGGGAAATAAATTGGGGCTGTTTAGTCTGGAGAAGGCTGAGAGGAGATCTCATCAATCCATATAAACATCTCCAAGGGATGTCAGAGGATGGTGCCAGATTTTTAATGGTGCCCAGTGACAGGATGAGGAGCAATGGCCAAAATACAGGAGAAATTTCACCTCAACATGGGGAGAACTTTACACTGAGGGAGGAGAGCACTGGAATGGCTCAGGCTGTGAACCCTCAGTTTGTAGGAAAACACCAACACTGGGTCAGCAATTGCTGATTTCATGAAGTTCACCAAGAGGATGGGTTGCTGTAAGATCCTGGTCTGTACCTCTGGTGTGTGAGGTGCCTTTGGACCTGTAAAAGAACCAACAGGAGCAGCATGAGCTCCTCAATGTGATGGTAATAGAGGGAACAGGACCCAAGGCATCACAATGAGGTATGACAAGGGCAAGGTACAGGCACATGGAGCTATCTCAAGGCATGATCTCTGTAAATCAGGAATATATTGACTTATTAACAGTGCACTTCTCTTCAGGCTACCTCAGGAGGAGCAAACACTACTTTGGCAGATGGTGTTCACTAATAATCTTTAAACACTTCCTGCCACATTTAAATATCCAATCTAAATTTTAACTTCATTTCATCTCTACACTAGAAGGTTTCCCCATGCCCTGTATTCTCCCATGTCAGGGTTCCCAGCCAGCACACAAGTCCTGCTTCACATTACACATGGGAAGGACCCTGCTTCAGGAGGGAACACAGAACAGCAGCAGAATCCATTTCTGCTGTGCTCTGTGGCCACAAGCTCCATTCATTGCACAGAGGCAGATTTTGTTCTCAATGATGACTTTGTGCTTCCCCACAGGCTGTTTTTCATGGCCAATAGAGCAACCAGATTTTTCAAGCACTGTTAAATGCATCTGCCCATGATTCAGTAGGACACAGCAGCATCAGTCCCACCTCACCTCGGCAGCAGAGTGCTTGGTGTGTAGCCAGCTCAAAACACACAACAACACACAGCATCTCCTGGCTTTCCAAAGGACTTTCATGTTCTCCCACCTCTGGTATCTTCAAAATCCAAACCACTTGGCTGTAGTTGCAGACTGGAGGAGTTGGGCTACTCAAAAATCAGGTCTCAGAGTATCAGGCTGTGAAATGCTAATGTAGATCTACCTTTATCCTTTAGTGAGCAGCTTTTGGAAAGCAAATATTCTTTAGCTTGATAACATTCATTTTAATGCTAATATCTTTCATTGACCCTCTCTGCAAGCACTGAGCACTGTGCCAGGCCAGGTCTGTGATAAACAGGACTATGGCATTTGGCCTCTTTGAACTTTAAATCATTTGCATATTTTGGCAGTGCGTTTCTAATTCTCTCCTGTTTACAGCAGTTCATGGGGGTGGTTTTTGGTTTGGTTCGGGGATTTTTTTGTTTTTGTTTTGTTTTGTTTTTGGGGGTTTTTTGTTTTGTTTTGTTTTGTTTTTAATGGTAATTTAGCATCTGAACACATATTTTCATTAAAAAAAGGACATCTTTCAGAAATTCCAGCTCCCCAACTGCTTTTCTACACTTCCCAGTATTTTATTAGAGAGACATAACCCTGGATCCACGTGGTAACACAGGGCCTTGAGAGAGCCTGTAAATGGATTCTGAATTAATGTTTAAAAGCCTTTTATTTTTGCCCTAAATGGTAGAGTCTAATGAGTTTTAATTCCATGAAAAGCCAGCTACTGCAATAAAAAGATATTTTTCTATTACCAGCAAATCATCTGCTTTGGAGACTGGTTTACTTATTTATGTAAGGCCTGACCAAAAACGTATTTGATTAAGGCTGCGTTTGGTCTTCCAATAAATTCTAAGTGGTGCTGCTGAAGCAGGTTGTACTTTGTAAGCTTTCATAAAGAAGGAGAGGCGCAATGGAATAGACAAATTAGGGGAAAATCTGAGCATTCCTACCTGGTATATAGATAGTTTCCATGTGCTGAGAGCACTAAAACACCCTCAGAGTGCTTTAGGCCCCTCAGGAAGAACAGCAGCCAGATCACTCTCAAGACAAGAATAATATTTCAGATCTTAATTCACAATTTGGGCTCTTCACCTGAGGGTTCAGGAGAAATCCTTCCAGTTTCAAGAGCAGAAAACACTTCTGCCTTTGCCATCTTCACTGGGAGAGAACCTGGAGTGTCAGATAAACAGGGAGGAGATGAAAAACCTGCTGTCCCTTAAAGAACAAGGTGTTAAGGAACACTGCAGGAAACCCTGTGAGGATCACAGCACCCATGGCTGTTTTCTCTCCCAGCCCCATCCTGGTAAAATATGTCGCCTTACTATTGATTTACAGGTTAATCCAATGTCTCCATATCATTTCTTAAATAGGTTACAAGCGCTGCCAGCAGAGAGGCAGGGAGGTGTTGGATCACAATTTGGAGGTCTGCACAGCTTCCAGCTGCTGTGGGGCAGAGGAGAGCCATGAAAAGCGCTGTGAGAGGGGAACTGAAGCCCTTGATAACCCAACAGCAGAAGCAGAAAAAAGGGATGGATTGAGGGAAGGACAACAGCCTGTGCTGGAGCCCATGGACCCCTGAACTGCCCCAGCAGGATTCCCTCTGGACTCTTGGGGCTTCTGCTGCTCACAGTGACCCCGAGATGTGTTAGAAAGTCTCTTTTCCCAGCCTGGCTGTCAAAGGAGTCAGAACTCATCAGTTCTCTTTCTCAAGGTTGTTTATTGTTTCTTATCTATAAAATTCTTTCTCTGACCTGCCGAGGTCTGTTCAGCAAGTCAGACAGAGGCACTCTGCCCGTCCTTGGGGCAGCATTATGTTTCTTTACTAAAAACTACGGGTACCTTATTACCATAACTTTCCAATACCTATCACCTATGTTAGACAGTGAGCTTCTACTCTAAACCAATCGAAAAGTGTCAACAACACCCAGAAGATGGAGACTAGGAAGAAGAAGGAAAAAGGACAGGGCACACCCAAATTCCTCCATCTTGCCCCCTGAACCCCCATTCTAAAAACCTCAAAAATCTATTTTTCACCCCATGACAAACTAACTATTATTCTACTTAAACTCTTTTGACTTGTAATTCTTCATATAAAGGTTGGTAATTGTTTTTCCATGGGTCAAGATCAAGGGCACAGGGGTCTTGGGCTCTGTGCCAAGGTCTCTGAGCCCCCTGGGCAGGGGCTTGAGTCCTCCAGGGCATCCAGAGGAATTTCTTGGGTCCTCCAGGGCATCCAGAGGAATTTCCTGGGTTCCAACACTGGACAAGCAGAGGTGCCTGGGGAGAGCCCTCCAAGCAGGGACAAAGGGGTCCTGGGTGCCATCCCCTGCCTTGAATCACACAGGAGCTGCCCGGGAGAAATCCAAAACTGGAAGGCTCAGGAATGAGATTTATTGCTTGGTTAATGACATCCTTCCCTTCCCAATGACCCCGGTGAAGCAGGAAAAGGCTGAGTGGCTTTATCTTTATTCAGTGCCAGTCCTTGTGGGACACTTGAGGCTGATTGCATCACTTTGGTGTCAGCCTCGATAAGATGCTGATTGTGTTTCCCGGTTTTCAGGGGCACAGGAGTCCCCCAGCAGCCTGGGTGGTTAATGGGAGCTGACTGGCTCTCCGGTTTGCCAGAGCTTCCTGCTGTAGCGCATTAACACAACAAATTAACATTGTAATTGCGTTTTAACTATTTATCGCCGTGGAAAAGGGGAGAAAAACCTAGAAAAAAGGAAGATCACAGGCAAGGGCCCAAGAGACAGGTTAGTGAAGCAAGTCTCTGTCTGCACCTCCCTTCATTTCTATTTATAGCCAGCCATTAAGTTATGCTAATAAACAGCCAGCCACAGGCTATGGCAAATCCCCTGCTCAGACACAGGAAAAGCTGAGTTAAATAAATTCAGCTTACTCAACTGCCAGGACCTGTGTGACAGCTCCCAAAACCACAGGCATATAAGGGTAGCTCAGCACCTCTCACTGACACCCATTCATGCACCACAGCCGTGGCAAGGCACAGACATTTGGCATTTTTATACATACATATGTAAATCAAGCACAGGATAAATGAAACATGGAAATTCCAACAAAATACCCCCCATCAATGGCTCTGACTTAATCAATTATTTTAGCAAAGGCCAATTCACTACAGTTCATAAACTGATTCATCTGGGAGAAAACAGCCCTTTTAACCAAATAGCAGTGATACATCTGCCACCAATTTCTCCAGAGCAATTGGATCAAAAATAACATTTATTGTAGCTCTCCCTCCCATGCAATTGGTTGTTATTTTATATCTGTCTATATGCAGCAGTTCCTAAAGGGGGTAGCATCAGGTCCTCACATAACCTATATATTTAATCAGATTATCCAATTAAATAATACAGCCTTAAATGAAAAGTCTGCTATTCCCTCGAGCAGTTCTGGGAATGCTTTCATTGCTTGTTCTTGTGCTTAAGATGTACAAGCAGCACTGTTTTCTGCAGCTATTTTTGGGTATCCAGACTTTTGTAAAGCACTCATCACTAATTTTTAGATGCCAATACCTCCTTTTCCTCATCAAACTGTGGCAGTCAGAAATGTCACATTCATCTGTAAAGTCATAGCACATAAAAATAATGAGTTACTTTATGTTTTCTGACTGAGCAAACACAGGATGAAGAAGTGATTGTGATGATGGGTTTTTTATTGAGGAAAGAGGGGAATCCCAGCAGGGTGATGTGATTGTTGTCCCCTGCAGGGCTGCTGCTTGTGCTGAGCTGCACCCTTGGGATTTTACCTGGCAGAGGAGCAGCCAGGGAGGCTGGATAACCCCTGGGATTCACTCTGAGCCTCCCAGCAGCCAGCGCAGTGAGGTGCTGTGGGGCTGATCCAGCTCCTGGGGTGCCCCATACTGGCTGCAGGGCTGCAGCAGCACTGATGTTCCAGCTTCGAGGCTTTTTGTGCCACTCTGAACAACCATCTACAGGCAGGGAAAGGTTTTTATCAACCCGGAGCAGAAAATGTTGGTGTTTGCAAATCCCCAGAGGATGATTTCACATGAGGAAGGTCATCATAATGCTACAATAGTGCCACAAGGAATGCTTTTCCCTGCAGGAAACCCTGTGAGGATCAAAGCACACGTGACTGTTTTTCCTCACAGCCCCATTCTGGTAAAATATAAAAATAAAAAATTGATTTACAGGTTAATCCAGTGTCTCCATATAATTTCTTAAATAGGTTACAAGCACTGCCAGGAGAGATGCAGGGAGGTGTTGGTGTGAGGGAGTGGAAGAAGGCACCCAGTGGTTCGGCAATGTGGATAGGTGAGCACAAACACCAAGTGTTATAACATTGCCTTGTCCCATGGGAGAAACGGGGGGACAGTGACAGATTCACCCCAGATTGAGCAGATTCTGAGCACTGAGCTCTCTGAAAACCAATCACAAGGTCCAGGGTGCCAATGGGACTCCACCATGGTGGAGTGGTGCTCAGGAGTTTCAGGAGCCAGGTGCTCTGACTTGATGCTCAGGAGTTTCTGCCAGTCTGGCTCCCCCAGATTGCCCAGGCTGGGGCAGATTTGGAGGTGCTGGTCAGAGCCCAGAACACTCTCTGTGCTCAGTATCAGTTACACTGCAGCTGCATGAACAGAGCCATGAGCCTGAGTGTGCCACTTCTGAGTCAAACAAATGATTCCCAGCAAATTTTCTTCACCCACAGCACCACAAGGTAATAAAATAAATTTAAAAAGTGATTATCTAAAGAATCTGTTCTGTTTATTTATTCCTCCCTACCACCCCAGTAAAGCAGGTGAGAGGCATCAGCCCCTGCACCAACTCCTGGGCATTCCCTGGCTTCCCAGCCCTCCCCTTTCCTCCAGAGAGCAGTTGGGTGGAAAGGGGGATATTTTGCAGTCATTAAAATTTCATTTTATTTTTAGCCAGACACGTTGCCATTTGAAAAGCTCCCTGGTGAGCAGGGGATTGGCAGTGTTGGGAACAGAGAGCAGAGGCAGCAGGGGCTGGGGAGGGAGCAGGAGGTGTCGAATGCAGAGGCTGCAGGAGCAGCAGAGATGCTGCTGCTGCTCAGGGAAGGCTTGGCTTCTTGCCAGCCTGCTCTGGGCTCTGAGAAATAGCAAAGCTAATAACCTCAATTACAGCCCAGCCTCTCTGGGGGCTGCTGCTGATGCCTTTGTTTGTCTGAGTCCCAACGTGAAAGCAAAGATTGTTTTTTGTCTTCAGGGCCACGTGTCATAGAGACACTGGAGAAATAAACAGCCCATGTCAGGGAAAGAAAGGTCAGAGAATCACAGGCTGGTTGGGGTTGGAAAGGATCTTTAAAAACCACCCAACCCCCTTGACATGGGTGAGGACAACTTCCACTAGAAGAGCTTGCTCAAAGTGCCATCCCACCTATCATTGAGCCAGCGTAGATCAGCTACACTTCCTTCCAAAATCCACTTTAAACACTAACAGCTTTAATGCCTTAAATTCTGATTCTTCTGGGCTTGTAGAGATTTTAATTTGGCAGAAAATCACCCATAAGGTACCTATCAATGACTCAATCTCAGCTGAAACCTCACCCTGACCTGCTGTGGCTGTACCACTGTCCACATTTCCACTGCAACACTCATAACACATTTCCACTCATAACACTCATAAAAATGGGCCTGCTGTCTTTTTAAAGAAGTTTGGGGCTATTCTGTAGCAGCAGTTGGGAGCTGATTACCAAAATATTGATTTTATGACTATATTAGTTAGAGAGGGATGCCTGGAAGAACCAGGCAGAAAGAAAACCACCCCGATGTCCGTAGGATACTCGAGACCGATGCAACATTGCTGGACTTTTTGCAACTTTTCCTGCTTGATTCTGCTCTATATTCAGGAAATCTGGAAGGATGGGCTGAAGAAATCCTTCATCATGAGATGAGAGACCTGAAAATGGAGCACGGCAACATCTGTGCTGGGTCAAGAGAAATCCAGCCTGTGGTAGAGATGAGCTCTGCCTTCCTCACTGGGAAGAATTAACTGCAATAGATTTCACAGAAATGACTGTCACTGCAAGACCCTCCTTGTGTTCAGGGGCTGTTCCTGCTGATGAAATGAGCAGTGCTTGGTTCATGCATGGCTGCCCTCAGTGTGTCACAGGACCCCGAGCCTGCAGGCTCAGCCTCTCTGGGCTCTGCCAGATGGTGCAGACGGATGGGCCCCCACTGCAGCTGCAATGCAGCTTTTGCTGCACTGCAACTTCATTTTCTGTGTAAGAAAAGCCACATCAAGGCTTGTCAGGACCAGCAAAATCTGCTGTTGTCAAGTTACAGGTTCTCCTTCAGCAGCTCCTCACAGCAATACACCTCCAGGTTGTATCTGTATAAATTTCAATGAGGGTGAATTTATGCAATGGGAGCTAAATTTCCTCAATTCCCTGATGAAACAGAGGCAATCAGCCAGCACTCACAGCCATGCCACGAGTCAACTCTGTGCCCTGTGCACAAACACAAGAAACACGAGCCTTGTTCATCTGTAGCAGCACAAATCTGAAAATACATCTAATAATAATAATCTAACAACAATCTAGTCATCTAATACATCTAATAATAATCTAATATATCTAAAAATCCCCAGTCCCCACTCACCAGATACTGGATGCAGAGAAACAAAACATTTCTTCCTGGCAGGAGCCAATAAAAGTGCAATGCCAGCCTGCAGCTGGGTGAGTTGTGGGTAGCAGGTTACCAGGGTGTGTCAGACCAGGTTTGCACAGACTGATTAAACCCAGCAGGGCTGGTGGGGCTGTGCTGTTGATATGTTTTGGCCATGAAAAAGCAGCATCTAACAAGCGATGTAACAGCTCAGGGTAGATAACCCTGCCTCAGGCTAGGAGTCAAATTTCTCCTTTGCTAAGAGAGCCTGACAATTTAACCTTTGCCTGATCTCACACATGGCTGCCTCTTAAAAAATTACAGTAGAAGGATTGTGAAAGGGGGAGGGGGAGTTATTTTATCTTTGACCTTGTTTGCTCACATTAAATAACCAAACGTGGCGGGGTGGGACACTGCCAGGCTGAACCTCTCCATGGACACACACTGGCTTTTCCATCAGCCACAAAGAGCTGCTGGGAGATGCACATGAACTGTAAGAGCTGAAATAAGGGATGTGGGACTCCAGGCAGCTCTCCAAAATGCAGTTTATTGTATACAAAATGCAGTTTATTCCAGCCAAGAGTTACAGCAGTTCAGGGTCAAGGGTGACAGAGCTGTGCCCACAGCTGTCAGCTCCAGCTGCAGGCAGCCCTGAAGACCCTTTGGTTTTGGTTACAATGCATTCTATACTTTTCTTTGCTGAGCATCTTAATACAGTAGAACCAATCTATACCTTAACTGTTATCTATAGCCTATCATAATTACTGTAATTACCATATTCATGTTACTGTTCTCCAATCACTAAAAGTTAGTACATTACAGTTTAAGCTAGAAGTTGT
>JAWWMS010000075.1:4114400-4129262 GCA_035048045.1 Chlorospingus semifuscus
AAATCAGCCTTCTGAAACATGGAGTCAGATCCTCATCTCTTCCCTCATCCTCAGACCCCTGTGAACATGGTCACACTACACCACCCAGCACCAGCACAAACCCTGCTGTTACTGGTGCCAGAGAGAGATCTGACTTTAGTGTTTAAAACTAGGTGGGCAACATAAAACTCCAAATTCAAATTGCTCTGTTCTTCAAACTAAGGTTCAGCTAAATGTAGATGCAGCAGCTCAATAAGCACAATTAACTGAGCTCCAATTTCTAAGCTTAGGAGACTGCAGACAGCAAAGGATGCTCCCCCCTCCAGAAAGATGAGGAGGAAATAAAGAAGAGGGAGCAGTGCAGATGCTGTTGATGTTTCAGGGAGATCTGTGTGCTCGAGGTTGATTAGCAGTTGTCAGGGTCCTTTCTGTGCCAGAAGCAGATAAGCCAGGAGCAGAACACTGCAGGCAGCTGATAGCAGCAATTCCCAGATTGAGGCTTGTGGGGGCTGAGGATGCAGAGCAGGAAAGATTTCCTGGAGAAAACAACTTGTGATGCTGAACGGTTCTGAAGTTTGTGAAAAGTGCCTTGAGCTTACTAAATACAAACACGTCACTGAAATCTTCTTCTCATCCTAGAGAAGAGTTTTGTTTTAAACAGCAAGCAGTGTCTCCCAAGTTCAAGCCCAAATTCATTTCAAATGTAAATAATTTTGCCAAATACAAATCTTCAGCCATTGCTTACAACATCAACCACTTACAAACATGCAAGTTTATTTTGGAAAACATCACAAATCTTGTGCTGTCACTCCATATATCACCCTCATCAATAAAGGACATCAATTTCATTAAAATAAACAAGAAAAATCCCCAGCTTTAAAGCAAAGCAGTCCCTCATGAACTCTCTGAGGTTTACATGAGATGTAGGTGACTGGAAGAACCTATCCATATTTAATTTCTTAAGCCTCTTAAACAACCCCAAAACTGTTATGCAAAGAACCACAAACCCTGAGTTGCCAAGGAAAATAGAAAGACAGAGTTTCCGGGCCCCAAGCAGGACGAGAGCCCCTCTGCCTTTCAGACAGAGCATCAAACCCATTTCTGGGTAATAACCCTATAATTTAGATACCAAGCCCAGGCCAATGAGGGCCCAGCAGCCACAATCACCATGTTTTTAGCCATCCAACCTAGCACAGAAGCCCTCCAGTGTTCCCCTTTAGTAGCACATTATCTTTAATCACAGGCATAATAGAGACTCAATTTGAGCCTTCAGCTGCATTTTCTTCCTTGTTATTCACAGTGCTGCATTTTCCTCAGCAATAAGCAATTTTCCTCCATTTCATTTTGCATTGATCTGCCTCAAAGAGAGTCTTTTAAGGTTTTAATAGCCCTATGTGGAAGCCCCTGGCCAGTAATGAAGACAGAAATTTGGGGTTTTTACCCAGGAAATAGAATTGCACAAAGCAACTGCCAAGAGAGCGCCCACTTGTGTTGTTCTCCTGCAGAAAACACCCCTGGAAGTTTGACAGGTATTTTCAGCCATTTGCCAACATTCAAGAGCCCAAATCCCACCATCAGGAGTTGCTCCAGCACAGGCAGAGGCTGTTCAATCTGATGCTCTCTCAGGGTGCAGTGACCACCCAAATGTTTTGTTACCAGAGGTTTGGGCTTCATCTCCTTGCTCTGGAACCTCCTCCAGCCCTTTCTCAACAAGCAACTTCTTTGAGCAGCATCAGTAGTCTCAACTGTTTAAAAAGAAAGTTGCCAAAATATGAAATTAATCCAGGCAGTGTAAATACACATCTTCCCCCTAATTGACTCTTTAAATGCACCTGTGTCAATGCAGGCACCCAGCAATGTATCAGGGCTGAAAGGTCTGTTCCCCCCCAGAGGCAGCTGGGCTAACATTTCATAAATTACAATCATGTTTTCCTTTTCTGTTAATATTTTCATTCCAAAGGTCATTTACCACACACACACACACACACTCTCACAAAGCTGGGGAAGGTGAAGGAAGCTGCTCAATTCCCAGGCACAGGAGTCAGTCACTCCATTAATGAAGCAAACCTACAAATTTACTACAAAGATATTTCTATCTGCACCTGGCTGGGAAAGGCTTCATGCTGTGGATCAGCTTGTGTCTAACACCCAGGATTTGGGAGCAAGGGCAAGACTCCTCTCTGCACTTACCTTGGGCTGCTGAGGGTGTTAGATCATCCTCAGGGCCTGCAGCAAGGGAAAGTGTCCCTGCCCATGGCAGAGGTTGGGTGGAGATGAGCTTTTAGGGTTCCTTCCAACCCAAACCATTCTGGGATCTCTTCTGAAGCTCATTTGGGCACTTCCCTGCCATCCAGCAGGAGCTGCTGCAGCCAGACTTACTCAGCAAGGTCTCACAGGGGAATATCTCTTTGTTCCTGGCAGGCAAAAAAGGATCAGGACCCACAGCAGCCATGGGGCAACACCAAAAGAGAGACCCCAAAGGTGATGGGAGTGCTGAGCCAGCCTGAGCTGGGCTCTCTCACTGTTGGTATTTAATTCCAATATCTCACAAGGGGTGCTGAGCAACCTGCTCCAGGGGAAGCCTCATGGCAGGGGTTGGATGGAAATGAGCTTTTAGGGTCCCTTCCAACCCAGACCATTCTGGGATCTCTTCTGAAGCTTCATTTGGGCACCCTCATCCCACCCTGAGACAGCAGGAGCTGCTGCAGCCAGCCTTGCTCAGCAAGGTCTCACAAGGGAATACCTCTTTTTTCCTGGCAGGCAGAAAGGATCAGGATCCACAGCAGCCATGGGGCAACACCAAAGGAGGGACACCAAAGGTGATGGGAGTGCTGAGCCAGCCTGAGCTGGGGTCTCTCACAAGGGGTGCTTGGTCCCAGGAAACCTGGGCAGTGTTTGGGTGCAGAGAACATGGTTTATACACACAGACCTGAGAGCCTCCCATGCTTAATACCCTTCCTGAAATTTCTAAGGAATGTAATATTTTCCCTGACTATTATCATATTAGCCTGAGAAGGCTTGTGTGCCCCATCCTAGAGGGTGTCAGGAGCTTAATATTAATTAAATAGCAGATTTAAGGTTATTTCTCATAATCACAGCTGTGATTTGAATTATTGCTTGATGATATTCTACTTTGGCCCGCTCCCTGCTTTTGATTAATTATTTGCATTTGCTGGTTTATAACATCCATGCATTGCTTCAGACAGAGGCATCTTTTTTGATTCTAACTGCATTATATTCTCTGGTCAGATGATGGATTGGAGTTCCCAGCACACCATAAGCAGCAGCCTGTCCATGATATGTATCTATATCCCATATTCACTCCTCAGCATATCCTGTATTCAATCATCCTTATATTCATTTCTCCTGATATTATTATTATTATTGGCCTTAGGGAACTTGTTTTATAGGCTATTTAGTTTGAATTAAGCATGGATGCCAGTCACTTCTTGTTTCCAGAAGAACATAGATGATAAATGGTAGGATTTATGCCTGGACTCTGCTTTAGACTAGTTCCCATCTTTACTTATATTTGTGTATCATTACTATTAGGAAAACAACATTACCAGGGCCTTCCATGCACGCATTTCACAAGTTTGTTAGTGGGTTCATGAGGCACAATTGGAAAATGCATTTTCTTTCTACCAGCTTTCTGTTTTAGCCAAATATGCCCTCAAGACAAGGAGGACTTTTGCCATTTTCCCTCCATACTGCTACTTCCCAAAACTAAATTCCTTGATTGATCAAGATATTGATTATATTCCAGTTATGTTTCATCTTCATATTAAATTGTCTACACATTGAGACTTATTGAAATTTTAATTATTTTTTTAAATTAAACACGGTTATTTAGGAACAATTGAATGTCTAGACTGTTACTTGGGATGAGTGTTTGACCTTCTTTTCTCTCAGCTTTAAGGAGACTAAGTCAGATAAGCACACACAGTCAAAGGGCCATGTGTGCAAGTGAAGATGGAATATTCAGCCAAATAATCCAATGTTCCCCCACACTCAGTGCAGCTCCATTAGATTTCAGTGCTTTATCCCCTTCCCACAAGCAAAGCACGCTTCAGATGACACAATGCTCAAATTGTTCCCCATTATCCCTGCACTTTCTCATCCCACAGGTGACTCACAGAATTGTCCCTGGGGATGTGGGGATGCTGGCATCCCTCGTGGCAGGGGAGCAGCCACTGCCTGCTCTGCACCTTTGGAGCAGCACTGAGTCACCAGTCCCTGCTTTGGGCCCTGCTGCAATGGGCCAGGCTGCAGAGGGACAGCAGGGGGATGTCCCCTCCCTGCACAGCCACAGAGACTCCTGTGAGTCACAATTCAGGGCTCTCTCCAGCCTTTCTGTGATGTTTTTGCTTTGTGTTTCCAACTGATACTAAAAAATCCCTGCTCTCACCCCCTTTCTGGAGGCTTTTGCTGCACTGTGACAGCCTTTGGCACAGCAGTGTCACACACCATCAGCCAGAGCTGCACATTAGTCAGCCCTGCTCTCCCAAAATAGAAGTGAGCAGCCTGATGCACGCAAGAGGATTATGAAACTATTTTGTCACATCTGCACTGGGAGATTAAAAGCTGACAAATGATTATCATCATGGAAATGGGTTCTCCAGCAAGGTGAAGATTGGAAACAGCTGGGACGTCACCACCAGAGCTGAAGACAGTCAAGTCTGGCAGATTATCTCCTGTCTCCATCATTTTTACATACAATTCCAGCTACCTGAGCAGAGATTAGGGCAGGGAAGCCTAAAATAAGGCATGACTCTATTTTTTCAGACAGAAGTTTTCCTTCAGTATTCAGCTGACAGGATATTTGGGAAGGAAAATCAAACAAAGAAATCATATCCCTCCAAACCCAGATAGAAAGCAAATCCTCTGTGAGCCAAAACATGAACAGACAAGGAAAAAAAGCACCCACAATCTTTGCCTGGAAATTATGAATTAAGACGATAATTCTTGCTCTCTTCAAATCTTACAAATGTAAGTAGCACATCTGAGCAAAATGAATCCCCAGATGCTGCAGGATGGCTTTAAATCAAAGGAATACAGAAGCAGGCAAGCAGCAGGCAGCAATGCAGGCTCTGGGCAGCTGATGCAGCAATGCACCACCCCTGCTCCCCACACTGAGACACCCTGGCAGCCCCTGGTCACCCCCTGCAGCCAAACCACCAGGAGATGATCAGAAATGGCTTTGAGAGCAGAGACATCCTTGGGGATAGCACTGCAGAAGGATGAGATATTAACACATCCTTCCCACTTAATCCTTGCCAGTGTAAGCACTTTTCTCATGGAAGCTTTAAAAAATCAAGTCCTTGAAGCAGCAGAGGAGGGAGGTGTGTCCCTGTGCATCACTGCCTCCTGCTGCAGGTGCTCACAGGGCCAGGGCAGAGTGTGGCACTGAGCAGGAGCAGAGGGGGAATGGCAGCTCGGGCTCCATCACATTTCTGTCTCATTACCCTGCCAGCTGCAGCACTCTCACGGGAGGGATCACAGAATCACAGAATAATGAGCTTGGAAGAGACCTCTAAGTCCAACCTGTGCCCTAACACCTCAACTAGACCATAGCACCAAGTGCCATGGCCAGTGTGTTTTTAAACACATCCAGAGATGGTGACTCTACCACCTCCCTTGGAAGAGCATTCCAGTACTTTATTATTCTTTTGGTGAAAAATTTCTTCCTAATATCTGTAGGGGGACACAGTATGGGTGAATGAAGGTAATGTAGAATGCAATCTTATCCCCCAACGAGTTGCAGTTGGAACCAATTACTAAAGATTAGGAGTGGGCCAGATGATAACAGGCCACACCTGTAGCCAATAAGAACTAGTGGCATAAAAGAGTGGATTGGTGGGAACTGGAGTCAGATGGCTGCTGCAAGGACTGGGAACAGTCAGTGCTTAGAGGAGATGCCTATAAGAAACATCAAGGAGGTACGAGGCTCTGGTGCTGTGGGATCCTTGCACTACAATGATAAAAGAACTCTTAATATATAAGACAACATATAATGATAATAGGACTGTTGTAATATATAAGACAACAAATATGCAGCCCTGATGTAACTTGAGTCTGTGTCCTCTGGGTCTGTCAGTGCTGCCTGGTGGAAGAGACCAGCCCCACCTGTCTGCAGGCTCCCTTCAGGAAGTTGTAGTTCCTTGCCCAGAGTCCTGACTCACTGGGTCAGAGAGATTCAGGGTTTCAGGGCAGGAGGAGGAAGCAGGCAAGGGATGGAGATATTTTAATGCCTGACCTTCCTTGCATGTTCAGGAGCTGGGGTTTGCTTCTCTGAAGAGCCAGGTCTTGGTCTCACACACACAGCATCACTGAAGTGCTACAGTACTGAGAGAGAGCTGCTGCTGGAGCTGTGCTCCATGGAGATAGGAGCCTGTGCTGGGCAGAATTTGTGATGCTAAGGGGGTTCAGACTGGAACAGCCTGTCCCTGAAGGGCTGCACCCCATGGGAGACCCACTCTGGAGCAGTGCATGGAGAGCTGGAAAGGCTAGTCCTGGAGAAACTCAGGGAGAGCTGCAGCCTGTGGGAAAGGAAAAGTTCAGGGAAAGCTGTCTGTCGTGGGAGGGACCCCCCTGATAGAGCAGGGGAGGATTGTGAGGACCCTCCCCTGAAAATGAAGGAGCAGCAGGGTCAGTGTGTGATGAACTGAGCACAACCCCACTCCCTGCACCACTGTGGGGAGGAGGGAAAGAATCCAGGAGTGAAGCTGAGCCCAGGAAAAGGAGGGGGTGGAGGGAAGCTGTTTTTAGGATTTGTTTGTGTTTTCCATTACTCCATTCTGATTTTGTTGGTAATAATTTGAACTAATTTCCCCAAGTCAATTCTGTTTTGCCTGCAGTGGTAAAAGTGAGAGATCTCTCCCTGCCCTCATCTCAGCCTAAAAGCTTTTTGCTGTGTCTTCTCTCTCCTGTCCAGGATGAGGAGGAGAGTGATGGAGCAGCTTGAGGGAACATCTGGCACCCAGTCAGGCTAAACCCACCCAGCTCACACCATTATTCACCTCTGGGGACAGCATCACCTGCAGCCCCAGTGTCATCCTGACCACCACTGAAACCTCTGTTTCAAATATAAAATTCTACAGGTAAGTCCATCAACAGGCAAAAGACTCAAGATTTTGGTGCTGCTCCTCCTGCCAAGCTGGAGAAGGGGAGGGTGTGTGTGTGAAGCCTGTAGATGAAGTGTGTGAACATTTCATCTACCCAGGCCCTGCAGTGTGCACTTGTGAGATTTATTTAAAGTACCCAGACACAGAAAACATCTCATGAATTCCTAAGGACTCACAGTGTGAGCTTCTAATGAGTGAGCACTCAGGAACATTAAGGAAAATGTTAGGACTTTTAAATAAACGCTCAGGCTTGAGTACCTGATTTATAAATATTCTGTTTAACCAAAATAAAAGCAGAAGCAGCTCAGCTCCCTGGCCAGCACAGCCCAACTTCCAGCTGGGTGGGAATGGCAGAAAGAACCTCCCTGCCCAATTACTCACGGAAATTATCCAACAGATAGATCTGTTGAGTTTAATCAAGTTCAATATTTGGATAATTCAGGAAAAATCCTGCATGCTTCACATAGAGAAGGGGGTATCTTTGTACTAGGAGTAATCTGAAAGGATATCAATTTTCCAATCCCTGTATACTAACAACAATCTGAGTATTCCAGTTTTTTGAAGCTTATTTACATTTTGAACCTGCTGCCCTGCACATGGGATGTGCAGAAGAAAAGCCCTTCCTGAGCAAAGTTCACACAAGCAGAGCAGGACACAGCACAGAGCATTCAGCTCAGTTCTTCTGCATGTTCCAGGCTTCAAGGGGAGATAATAAAACCTAAACCCAGCAAAACCTCTGCCTGAATATTCAGAGAGGGAAGCAGGAGATGGGTGAATGTTGCTACACATTCCACTTGACCTGCTCAGTGTCCCACGTGGTTTGTAAAAGGTGTTTTCAACAAATACTATTAACTCACTTTGTGTCCTACATGGTACTGATTTCCAATATTTTAACAAGTCACTTGAAGCACTCTGTGATGTTTGTATTTATTGCTTGAGTAGATTGGAGGTCTCAGGTGCAAAACCTGCCTGGGGCTATGTGTCTCCTTCCACCAGAGACTTGATTAAAGGCAAAATCCAGACCAGTACATAAAAGAATAATTTTATTGTTACAAAGAAACAGTTTGGAGGAGAGAGGATCAGAATTTTCTCCCTTTTGTCATATATAGCTCAAAAATTTCACTTGCTCTCAATAGTTTGGTAGGGTTATATTGATTATAAGAAGAATTTGTTTTTCAAATGAGCATTTAATTTGTCAGACCCAAGAGCCACACTATTCTCTGTGCTCCTGTCTGAATGTGCTTTTTCCTTTTAGCTTCCTTCCACACAAAATCTGTCACCCTGCCTTCTTTATTATTGACCCGTCACAGTTTGGAAACACAGTTTAAAATAAATGAGAGCCTGAATGCCGTGGCCATGGAGTTATTAAACTGCCTGGCATTGAGGAAATTGCTTTTCATAAACATCCTGAGCTCCCATGGGTTTTTTTTCCTAAAATGCTTAATACAATGAGAACCCAAGTTAATCTGAATCAGTCTTCAAACTGAACTGTTAATAAGGGAAGATGTATTATTGTTCAATATTGAAAGGCTGAAGTCAGAGGACAGAGTAAAGAAAGGAGTTTTCCATGTACAAATAATATTCTTTGGGCTTGCTGTCACTCGATGCACAAGCTGATCAGTGACAGAAAATGCCTCCACATTCTCAGCAGGTGAGGCCACACAGGGGATGTTCATTTAATCTCTCCTCCACCACAGATCCCAGTGCTAGCATCAGTGCCAGCACCCTCCTGCTGGTACCTGGCAATTCAGACAGCAACAGGTGAACAAAGAATAAAACATAAAATAAAAAAAAAAAAATTAAGAAAGGGATTTCCACATTACTGTATGGGGCCACAGAAGCACAATAAATATCTTGTAGTTGTTAATTCCTAGTTAATCTTTCCAGTTGGGAGCACTCAGGCATGGCCTGTCTGTTCTAGGCACCAGAGAGGAGTGAACAAGTGCAAATCCACACAGATTTTTGGAGAGCCAAGTACATCATCCAGATAGATGGCACCTGGAGCACGTGAATCCCTCCACCAAAATCTAGACAAATAGATTATTTATATATCTAATGTATAAATAATGTCCCCATTAGGGACACCCTCATGATGTCTGGGCATCCCAGTTTCTCTTCCAGGGCAGACTGACGCGACCTCACTGCTCTTTCTGCACAACACACACCAAAGCTGAAGTTTTAAAAAGCTCTTTGAGCCCCTTCTGTGTGAGACAGCCAGAGCTGCAGCAGGACAGGGAGAGCACAGGATGCCCTGCCCTGAGCTGGGATTTGTTTCTTGCTTGCACCAGATAATCATGCTGCCCTTCAAAACAGGCCTGGGCAGCCTCTGTTTGCCTCAGTCTCAACATCTCAGGGTGCAGACAAAAGCAGATTGCTGAATCTCTTTCCTCTCCTTACGTCCAGTGCTCCTTAACAGCCCCACAGGTATGGCAGGTTTGTGGTTCCTCTGAATTCTGACCAATTTTCCAGCCTGGCAAGGAGACGCAGCAGCAGAACCCTGCCCTTCCTACACTTTTCTCTGAACAGGGCTCAGAGGGAAGAGGGAGCACCATCATCCTCCTCACCTGCAGTGACCAATATGGTACCAAGAGGGGCTCCCTGGAGATGCCTTTACATCAGACCTGAAAGAAACAATGAAATTTCTCATCCTCATCCCATTTCAAGCCCCAGCAGGACAAAGGGGTGGAAACCAGTCTATGAAAACCCAAACAAAACCTGGATTTCCGCAGGTTCATTTACCTGGTGAGTGTGCACCCACATGATGCTAAAACAAGGCCAACACCAGCTGCCATCTCTTTAAGAGATGTTAAACCTCAGCAAATCCTCCATCAGCAATGAACTCCTGTTTGAAATGCCTCCAAATTGCAGAAAATGAGTGTTTCTTTTGGCGGCCCGGTCCCCCAATCGGGGTTGCTATGCAACAGCCTCCTGCACATGGCTGATAACACTCCGGGCATTATCTCCCCGCCTGACTGCGCCGTCAGAACAAAGCCCGCCTAATGAAGCTTTCAGATGCTCCTGGCTCTGCCTTTGACGCTTCAACACGGGCTTTCTCTGCTCCTATGTGACAGTCACAGCAGCCACTCGCTGTCCCTCCCAGCCGGAGCAGGATGGAGATGCCCAGTGGTGAGCCATGGACAGCCCTGGGGCACATCAGAGCAGCCCCAAAATGGGGAGAGCCACAGAGCCTGCCACGGAACCAGGCCCTCTCAAATGCTGAGCCATCAGTGGTACAGGTCAAGCTCATAAAATGCCCCCCATTTATCCACCCTTGTCACCCCTCACTGCTGCCTGCAGGTGTGGGGACAGTGAGGATGAGCTCCTTCTGACCTATACAAAAAAAAGGCCAGAATGAAAACAGCTCTCCAGGTCAAGCAGCTCAGTTCATTGAAGCACTTACAGATTATTTTTTTAACAATCTGTTGAAATAAATGTGGCTGTGATGGTCTCACCCAGCATGTGCAGGCAGACCTAGGTGAAGTTGGTAGGAGCAGCAGCTCCATTCTCCTGAGAGACCCAAGGCTGACACAGACCCATTCTGTAGTGCTACCTCCACACATCTCATGAGCACTGCCAGGGATGGTGGTTCCACCCCTTTCCTGGGCAGCTTGTTCCTTTCTTTCAGTGAAAAAATTTTTCCTGTTCTCTAACTGAAATTCTCTAATCGAAATTCTTTAATTTTTTCCTATTCTCCAACTCTCAAATTTTTTTATTCTCTAATTTCCTCTGACACAACTTGAGGCCATTTCCTCTTGTTTTGTCACTTGTTACCTGGAGGAATAGACCAACCCCACCTGGCTATATCCTATCCAGTAAAGAGGGATAAGGTCCAGCCTGAATCTCCTTTTCTCCAGGCTGGACAACCCCAGCTCCCTCAGCTGCTCCCCATATTGTGCTCCAGGTGTAGCAGACTTACCCTTTCCCAGTTCATTTCCCAGCAGGGCAGAACCCAGTGAAACAGAGCATTTCCTTGGCCCTCTAGCATGTCACCTCCTTAATGGGATCACCCTCAGTACAGGTGTGGATGTGACACAATCCTGGCACGGCCAGGCAGGGGCAATGGGTGACAGCACACACAGTGTCAGTTTACCAGAGTGACAAACACACCACAAAAGCTTCAAGAGGTGTTGGGATCCTGGATGCTGAGAATTTTAAGCTTTCTGTGCTGAAAGGCACAGACTGGCAAGAGAGAACTGCATTTGACCTGAGGCTGTGGAGAAGAGTTCCAAAATTGATTGATAGCACTGGGATTATGAGTGTGCAGTTGGTTACAAGTGTGTAATATCACAGGGTGGAAAACTTAGAGTTTGAGGTTTTAGAATATAGAAATAGATATGAAGCAAGATGGAGGTTTTAGGGTTGAGGCAGGTTGTTCTTCTGTACCACCTTCTTCTTCATGGGTTTGGGTGATGTTTTGTAATTGGACTGAAAACTCCACATTGTGAGCTTTGAGGGATTAGTTATTGGATTAAAAGGGAAAATAATCCAGGTGTCATTTCTTAATTGGATAGTTTAGTCTTAAAAGACCTTGTACCAAGAGATTGTTGGCCATTTTGTGCCTTACTAATGAAAGGCTGCAGAACTCATGGTTGTGAAGCTGTTTCACTGATAAGAAATAATAAACACCTGAGTCCAAACATGAACTACCATCTCAGGTGCCTTCAATCCAGACCCAGAGAAACTCATAAAGAGGGACAAATCCCTATCACCAAATGCTTCTCAGACAGCACGTGGCTCTGGAAGAAGAGCTGGGGATGAGTGATTCCCACATCAGTGGGTTGGGAGGATTCCTGGAGCTAAAAGCACAAATATCCTCAGACCCCAAAATAATGTGAGGAGCAGCAGCTGGGGAGCTGGAGATGGTGACATCTGCTCAACTAATGACAACCTAAGGAATAAATTTTACTCTCAAAGACATAAATTCTGCAAACAACCTGGTAAGAGTCACAAGTGAGCACAGCACCCAGGGAATCCAACCCAGCCCTGCTGAAGGGGGAGGATTTAACCCAACAGCCCACCTGGCTGCTCACCCGCTGCCTCTGAGCTGAACAAAGTGCAGCGTGGGTGCCTCTTTATCGGAGACAAAATTGCCTAACAAGGGACAATTATGTGACATTACCATTAAAAGCAGTGTGTGACAAAAAAAGCTCTGAGTCTGTGTATCCTGAGGTCTGCAAACCCCTTTCTCTGCTTTTGTGCTAAATAGGTCTCATTTAGCCCATTTGTTCTGTCCCAGGCAGGCAAAGCGAAAGCAGGGTTGATCGATTTGTTAATTACAGTAATTTTATCTTAAATAGAGACAGCTGAGTGTTCATCAAGTCACAACTCTGCCTGCTACCGAGAGCCCTACCCCCTGCTCAATAATTAGGGATAATAAGTGGCTCATAATAAATGCAACCCACAACAACACTGAGCTCTGAGAGGGTGATGCAGAATCAGGAGCACTATTAGGGAACCCCTAGCTCTATTTCTCCTTTTGAAGAAAACAATATAAAATCTTTAATTGTCTCTCTTGAAACCTTGAGGCAGCTCTGCCAGTTTGTTGTAAGTAAAAAGCAATTATTGCACTTTGTGGCTGTGCTTGTGTCCAGAGAAGGCTGAACAGTGTCACCAGGGCAGGTAAGGGTGGCTCTTTCCTCCTGCACTGACTGGGCACATGCAGAAAGCTGAGGTGGGAGGTGACACCAGTGGGTTATGGATAGCCACACTCCTTGGGAGTTCTAAAACTCTGGGAAGGCTTAAAAAAATTAAGTTTCAATACAAGGCATGGAGAGTTTGTGCTCAGCTGGGAGCTTCCATCCACACACATGGACAAACAAGGAATATATTCAGCACTGAGGACTCACCTCACCCTTCCAGCACAGAAAGGACATGCTGGTAAAAGCTGAAAGCAAGGGAAAACCAACCTGTCATCCTCATCCTTCACAGGATAGGGAATTTCTGAAGCAGGTTTCTACTACAGCCTGCCAAGAGCAAGGTTTGGGATGAGTGAGGAGAGGGCAGCGGAACTCATGTTCATCTGCGTCTATTCCAAACCCTGAAAAACAAACAAAATGACACACAACCCACAGAGGTACACCCACACCCTGCATTTCTGTTGGGTTACTTCCTCTTTTTCTGCGTTATCTCCTGTGTAATTACCCCTGCAACTTCACCAGCTGGAGAAGTGCAGAGGGCCAAGACGGTCAGAGAGATGCAAACATCATTTCCAAGGACTAAGGAGAAAAGGAACACCTTCCTTCACTCCCTTTCCTTGGGTCAGCCCCTGGCCAGGGCTGGAGAGCAGAGCTTAGTGTGGAGGGAAAGGTTCAATCCCCTGAGCTCAGCGGACCCTGCCAGGTCCAGGTGTGAGGGAAGGACTTCGGCAGGGAAGGTCCCCACTCCTCAATGTCCTGGGGAAGGACAACCAGCACAAAGCTGCTCTGCCACCACAAACAGCAAAAAAACCCATACAAACCTGAGATTGGAGGGATTAGAGACTGCCCAGGCCCTTTCCCAGCTGGTAAGGCAGTGCAGCTGCACATTTTCTTTTCCAGTGACTTAAAACATTGAACTTCAG
Source organism: Chlorospingus semifuscus (assembly GCA_035048045.1). Lineage (NCBI taxonomy): Eukaryota > Metazoa > Chordata > Aves > Passeriformes > Passerellidae > Chlorospingus > Chlorospingus semifuscus. Next base: position 4,128,063 of record JAWWMS010000075.1, read on the forward strand.
CCTCTGTTTCCCCCCACAATGAAGACATGTGCAGCCCTCATGTGCAAACAGCATTTGGAGAGAACTTTAGGGCTCCATCCTCTTAGCGTGCAAACCCACTGATGTCATTTGTCTTGTTTTCAGCACTGGGGACTGCATGGGAGTAAAGAAATAGATTTAATCGAATGCAGTTGTATTTTATTTACAACAATAGTTGCTGTCACTTGCATTTATTGGAGCAAAGTATTTACTTGTGACATTTCCCTCCAAGAGCTGAAGCTTCATTTGCTCCTGTGAAGACTCTGTATTCTTGCAAATACTTAAGGCAAACTACTTTTTAAAAATCATTATTGTTATTTTGATATTTCAGTTCCACTTCATCCACAACTATGTTCAACCAGCATTTGCAAGATTCTTTTATGCTCTGTCTCTTATCTCAGCACAACATACAGCTGCATTCAGAATAAATCCTGGGCTTCTGTTCTGAGCAGGGGAGGGCTGTGTAATGATCAATCACAAAAGCCCTTGGGGATGGGAGAGATTAGCACTTTGATACTGCTGAAGATGAATGGGTGGGGTGAGTTTGATAAACTGGTGTTTTCCTCAGATAATTGCTCTAGAAGCTTTTTTGAAGCTGCTTGGATCCTCCTCCCCCTTTCTTTTTGTGTCTGGGTAGGGGAGCAAGCCCTGCTTTTCCAGCAGCACTGCTGGACAGGACACTGCACTGCTGTTAAACAGCTCCCAGTGATCCATGCCACATTTCATTGAACACTTTTAGTTGTAAGTTAAGCAAAGATCCAGGCTGGATTCCTGCTATTCTTGGTTGGTCCAGCACCCAATACCCTGAGCACAGCTGAGCTGAGCAGGACTGAGGGGTGGGAAGGGGATTTCTTGTGTCAGTGTTCACAGGGGTCTCAGGTTGAGGGAAGAGATGGAGATCTGACTCCATATTTCAGAAGGCTCTATTTATTATTTTGTGATATATATTATATTAAAACTATACTAAAAGAATAGAAGAAAAGGTTTCATCTCAGAAGGCTAGCTAAACTAAGAATAGAAAGGAATGAATAACAAAGGTTTGTGGCTCGGACAGAGAGCCGAGCTAGCTGGGCTGTGATTGGCCATTAATTAGAAACATCCAACGTGGGCCAATCACAGATGCACCTGTTGCATTCCACAGCAGCAGATAATCAATGTTTACATTTTGTTCCTGAGGCCTCT
>JAWWMS010000075.1:4137161-4153401 GCA_035048045.1 Chlorospingus semifuscus
TTTGTTCCTGAGGCCTCTCAGCTTCTCAGGAGGAAAAATCCTAAGGAAAGGATTTTTCATAAAAGTTGTCTGTGACATCAGCACACGCTGCAGTATTTCCCAGCATTGGTGTTTGTGGTTGTACTGGGAAGTGAATTGAGATAATTCAGGTCAAACACTTGGTTCAGCAAATGTTTCCTGATCACCCCTGACACTTCCAAACAATGCTAAAGGGCTCCTACCTTAATCCTGGTCTGGGACCCAGAAACTCTCAGGATGCCCTCTGTTTCAAGCCCTCTCTTCTCCAGGCAGGACAGCAGCTGTTAGAGGGGAAAACAGAAAGCTCTTAGGCATAGAGGATGAGGAGTCAGCCTGCCCTTAGCACAGACTCCTGACTCAGAGGACCAGAGGTGTGAATGAAACCAGCACAGAACTTACTGCCTGGAGTAGCAGAGGGACCTTGGTGTTGGGCAGCAGCTTTTGGTCATTTTCCAACAGGGTGTTGAGTGGAACTCCAAAGAGTCTTTTCTCTACAACAGAAACAACATTTCCAAGTCTGTCTCAACATTTCAGTCTCAGCTCTAATAGAGGTATAAGGGATAAATCCCCCACTGCAGACTTCTGTAAACACTGATACTGGAGAAAGAGGGTTAAACAGGACAATTGCAGCCAGATATAAATGTGGTAGTAGGTCTTGATGTCATGATCCACTGACTTCCAGGAGAAATCCAAAGAAAACACACCTGTCACAATGTTTCTTATCAAAGACCCTCTGTTCTAACATTTGAAACACAACTGATGAGTGTATGATGAGAAGATGAATGTAAAAAACAAAAAAAAGCAGAAAAAGAGTACAACTAACCTGTTGTTTTCAGTTTTGCTGCTTTGTTTCTCTTCAGCTCAAAGCCCAGGATATCACAGAGAGCTGTAAGTTCAATGAGGGCCAGTGTGGGGATCTTCTTCATGTCCTGAGCTGACAGATCTCCAATCCTGGTCACTCCTAGTCTGCCCTTCGGGATCTTAAATCTCTAAGGGAAACACACACAAAAGATTCAGCTCAAGTTGTCTCTCTTAATCCCACAAATGAACAACTTTTGCTGTAGTCTCATTTTTTTTTAATCATAACCAGGCATCTGTTCTTCCTCCTGTGCTCAAGACCAGACATATGCCCATAACTACTCCTACTCAACCACCAGCTGAATAAATATTTTCCCTTTTCAATATTGCTCTTTAATCATACTAGAGATGCCAGTTTTTCTAAGTTAAAGGCAGCCTGATACCCAGCCCAATCTACTTGACTTTTGGAAGCAGCCCAGTTCATTTGCAGAGAGGAGAAAACTTTAGAATTATGAGTAAGAAAGTGCAGTTAGTTACTCTCCTCTTTTCAGAGCAAACAACAAGGATGTGTGTCAAAATAGGGAGTTTCAGATAAAAGCGTTATTTATTTTGATCCTCCTCTACACAATGCCTATCCTTGCCCAATGTTGTAAAGATAACAGCACAACACACACCAAAATACCACCAAGCCAACAAGATAAATTCCTGCAGTGCTTACTGTCAGGGCATTTCCATCCTTTAACTTCCTGGATTCAGACAGGAAGGATCCCTTGAGCAGGACAGCTGCTTGCTCTGAGTAGGCAACATCCATGCTGAACACCTCCTCTTTCTGGGTCTGGGTACTTGCAGTGCTTCAGGGGCAGAGAGCAGGAGCCTGGGCTGTTTCCTGGCTGGGATTGTCCCTTTGTTCCCCGTGGGACACCATGGGAGGGAGCCACAGCTGTGTTCTGAAGGCTGTTCTCAAAATCTTAGCCCTAATCCTAAGTGCCCAGCTGGGTAGGGGTGACACCAGAGTTCACACAGGTCTTTGGGCAGGTGTAGCTTCTCACACAGTTCTTATTGCTCATTCCAGGTGAGGAAAAAGGAGAAGAAAGAACTGTGGAGGTAGAGAAGCTCCCAGAGGAGCTGGGTAGGAGAAGGCACAAGTGTGACTGGGTATTTAAGCAAGGATTGTGACAGGATATGGGAGTGAAGTCAGATGGACTTCATAAGTCTGCCTTTCCATGGAGTGCCTGTGCACAGGGGAGCTCTGGCAGCAGCACACAGCCACCCCAGGAGGAATGGCAGGGCTTCCCTGGATCCCACCTGATCTTTCAACAGCTTTGAGAATGGACAAAAGGTCTGTGAGAAGCCACAGCACACAACACTGCATATTTGGCTTTTGTACTTTTCCCAATGACTTGGTTGCTTCTTTTACTTTTTTAAAAAATCTACATGCATGCCTAGGTATAAACATTTTTTTTTTAATATCCAGATCCTGATCTGGCAGGTTCAAATGTATTTTGCTTACTACACTTGCTGAACTATTTGTGTGTATCATCCCTATTCTCTAATTTTTTAAGTGGATTGGTATCCATACACTCAACTAAAGCAAAAACGTTATCTTTACTCTGTGCATTCGTTTTATGCCTGGGCCTATTCAAAATATCACTAAAATTAAAGACCATTCCAGTTCCAGAAGGAAGTGTGAGAAGCCTGGAGACAGTACAGCAGCATTACTCAAACAAGCTCAATTCCACTTCATTCCTCAATACATATAAAGTTACACTTCAAACACAGAAGATTTTTTTTTTCTTATGGGATACAGTCATAAGGAAGTGCAAGTGAGAAAGTGCCCTGAGCAAGGCAGCTACTTGAAATTCAAAGATGAAAGAAACAATTTAGCAGGTGACTTCAACTTTAACACAGCAAACACCACAAAGCCTTTATCTTTTCAATTCCATCTACCACATTCATTCACTGCAGGCACCTCCAGTACAGCCCTACCAGAGGTTATACTGGGAAAAAGAAAAATCACAACTGAACTGATTGGCACAGAGCAGCTCATTCCCACTCTTCCTCTCCTATGCAAACTCAGTTTCCACCTCCTCAGTTACCACAGCAGCTCAGGCCAAGTTTTATTATTGCTGCATCAATAAAAAGCAGCCATGAAGCTCTCCTTGAGAGATTAAATAATTTTATTTTTCTGGAGAAACCTCATGTTGATGCAGCTTGCAAACACATGTTGTGACACAATTAAAACTCAGTCTTCAGAGTGTGGTCTTTGTGATTTTTGGTGTCATAATGAAACAGAACTTTTTTCATCATCACACCACAGTAAATAGAGCTGAACTTGAAGTCAAGTATTTCCCTAAGTGAATCTTCTAGCAAATTGTCTGGTTTTCCTCCATGGTCCCAAGTTTTGGTCTTTTCCCATGTCTAGTTCACAGAAGTTAGCAGATAACAACATCCCCTGGGCACAGCCAGTCCTGGTCCCACTCACAGCCCCTCACCAAACACCTCCTTGTTCTGCATCCATGGTTTCACAGCAGAACAACACACAAAAAGGCCCTGGTTTATTTTGCCTTTGGGAACTAGAGGAAGTGAAGTGTATTGCTTGCAAATATTGAAAATAGCCAATTCCAGTCATAACAGGAAACTGATCTTGCACACAATCCCACAGAGCAGCCCCTCCATCGGACATCCGTGTGAGCCTGCTGCCCCAGCTGGTGCCAAAGCCCCAGATTGTAATTCCTCTGGTTGCTATTTTGGCCCAGTTATGTTTGCCAGTAACACAAAAGGAAACCAGCAAAATGGGTTGTTTCTGGGGAAAAGGGAAAAATTGGACAGAAACAGGTCAGAGCAGAGAGATCCACAGAAGATAAGCTGCAGGTTTAAGCTTGGAGAGCTGCTGAGATTTACCTTGTGAGTTCCAGGCAAGCAGCATTTCAGGAGGGCAAGATTAGGAATGGTTTTGCAGAACTAAAGAACACCAGTTCCACAAATTTACTTGAAACATAACCTAGTCAAAAATAGCATTCATAATAAAGTATTCACTTCCCAATTATTTTAAGGACAGCTAGAACATCCTACATTTTTAGACTAAGCATTAAGAACAACTTCCCATCTAATGTTTGATGGTGAAGAATCCCCCTTTGCAGGCAGTTCTCAGCCACAGTTACATGCTGTAAGGTCACAAACAGATATTTTAGTGCCTGTGTCCTCAGCTGGCTGTGCTGTCAGGCCCTGGACAGAGCTGGGCAGACAGTGGCAGCAAGGACAGCACAAAGCTGCATTTCAGGAAAAGCTATTTCCTGCTCCCACCAACTGTTAGCAAGGCCATGAGTACCCTCAGCACCTTTCAGCTGCCCTAAACCTGTAGTTACACACTGCCACCAGGCCACCAGGAGCTCCCCAGGACACCCCTCCTCACCCAGGGCTTGCACAGGAGTGTTCCCAGCTGGGTCCCAGCATGTTTGCAGTGCCTTTTCTCCACAGCCTGTCCTGTCCCTGTGTTATCAGCAGCCATCTCCAGGCTGAGCCAGGCTGTCTCCAGACAGAGCTGCCCATCTCTCAGCTCCCCAGATTTATGCACAAAGTGATGGTGCCTCTGGCTCTGAGGAGCTCCACAGCCTCTGTGCTCTGAGAAGGAGCTGCAGAGATGTCAAAGCCAAACCCTGCACCCTGCACGCCATCCAAAGCTTCCCCACTCCCAGCACAGAGTTTATTTGCCTAAGCTCCTTCAGAGGAGGCATCAGGAGTCCCAGCCTGCCCCACCTCCATCCCCAGGCTGCTGGGAAGGCTTTGCTACTTGGAGCATCATTTCAAGCCTGTCTGGTTTCAATGGCCAATTAAGCACTCAGCTCCTGCCTGCTAGATTAATCTACAGCATTAAAAGACTTTTCCTCATATCCCTGCTTGTACACAGTAATCAAATTGCCTCCAGCATATCAGTCTTTAGGATATCCCAGACAGTCTTTCATCTCATGGGATGGTCTCTTTTTCCAGTCTGCTTCCTGGTGCACTCATTTTCTGAATCCCTTTGCATCTCTTCCACTTCTAAAAATCAAACTTGTTTCCTTTATAAAAAGTGACATTACAGCAGACCTTTGTGTTTACCATGTCCTGCCAATGATGGCAGATAGGGACAATGATGTTCCCACCCTGCTCTCCTGAGCCTCTCTGTGTCCCCATGGCCCTTCCCAAGGCCAGCAGCACACTGGGACTGTCACACAAACATTTCCCCAGGACACAGATCATCATCAATACCAGGCAGTTGTGCAGACTGCAAACCTGTGTTCAAGGGGATGCCAACCACCTCAGTTTCTTCAAAATAGACCCAGAAAGCTGTGATCCCCACCTGTGGGATCTCTGGGTGTTTATCAGCACTTTTCAGCCCTCCAGCAGCCCAGGGTGTTGTACTTTCCATGGGACTGCTCATAGGAACTGCAGTGACAGGACAAGGAGTAATGGGTTCTCATTGAAAGACGGGAATTATTGGATATGAGGAAGAAATTCCTCCCTGTGAGGGTTCTGAGGCCCTGGCACAGGGTGCCCAGAGCAGCTGTGGCTGCCCCTGGATCCCTGGGAGTGTCCAAGGCCAGGTTGGATGGGGCTTGGAGCACCCTGGGATAGTGGCAAATATCCCTGCCCATGGCAGGGGTGGCACTGGATGAGCTTAAAGGTCCCTTCCAACACAAACCATTCTGTGATTCTACAGAAGGAAAACATATCCCAAAAGTTTTGGAATAACTGGCCCAGTTCCAATTATTCCAAAGCACTGGATAACATCAGTGCTCCAGAAAGTGCATTAGAAACAACCCATACACATTTCCTCCAAAGAAAGAAAAAAGGATATGCAGGAAAAACCTTGTGTGGAGGGACTCAAGGCTTTCTGGATGTTTATTGTGGTTTCTTGAACAGGGAATTAGAGAAGGAACAGTCAGCCTTCCACACAAGCAGCTCCCACAAAAGCCACTATGATGAATCTCAGAACCATGCACACAAACAGCCCCAGCTCTCACAGAGTGTTTACCCTACACCACCTGAGCTGCCGCTGAGAGCCCCCACCCTTGCTGGGGCTGCTTGAAAAACCTGGAGCCTTGAACATCTCCTGGGACTGACCTTTGGAGTCAGCTTTGCTCCAGAAGCCGAAACCAGGCCAGGCCAACCCTCCCCTTCTGCAGGGCATTATCCACCACCCAATTAAAATAATATCTCTATCCCTGATTGACTGATAATATTCTAACCATACTCCAACATGCTTCTGAGTCGTTCAGGTGCATAAGCAAATCTTCTGTTTCAGATGTTCACATTCCTCTCCTCACTCCCAACATTTTTGGCAACCTACCCTCCTGTGTTTTGACATCTGCAAGGCTGCATTCCTCCTGCTCGGCTTCAGCGCTCTGTTTAATGTTCTCCACTTCCAGCCAAAAACTGTCCATTGACAAGTTGTCCAAAGCCTCTCCCCTGGAATTCGTGCTCTCTGACACTGAGGATGCCACAGCACTCTTTGGAGGAAGCTGGTTCATTTTCCAAGGGCAATGTCTGCTGCTGAGAGAGGAAGAGATAAGGGGAGAGAGATTAAGCTCCACGTATCACACACGGCATTCGTGTCCAGCCTCCCCTGATTAACGACTGCAGCAAAGCCAAACAGAGGTGAGTGCTGAACTTCCTCTGCTTGGTGTTTGGCAATACAGACAAGGCTGGGACTAAATCCCCCAGAGAATGGGGAAAACTGCTGTCCAAACATGTGAGAGGACACAGACCAACAGAGTGTTTTCAGTGCTGTCCCTCCTGTGACCTCCAACACAGCACCTACCGCCCCACACTCACTCCAAGACCTCCCTGCAAGTTTGCAGAGACATCTCTGCATTCACAGCCACCCAGGATGTCCCAAGTCCAGTGCATGTGTGCTCCAGACCTGGCACAGAGAGGAGCCTGGCAGCTCCCAGCACAGCAGCCCAAACCCAGCAGGTTTGTGCTCCCTATGCAAAACCCAGCACAGCTCCATCCCCTGCACTTCAGCTCACACAACAAAAAACTCACAGGGCTGAGGCCCCCTTTTCCTGCCTAGACCAGATTTTTCAGCTGTGAAACAACACGAGGTGTCCTGGGAAACCCAAGCATATGGAATTTTCTTACCACCCTGCTGATTCATTCATGCACAGCTGAAGTCTCAGGCTGGCCTCATTCAGCTTTCAGCCCTGGTGCTGTGAGCTTCTCATCACTTCATAAAACAGTGCCTCTCCTAAAATGAGCTATAATTGTCTTCAAAGAGTTCCAAGCTATTTAAACCCTGCTATTTTTCAAAGACTTACCAAAAAATGGGGTAAGTGGAACATACTTATGAGAACACCTCAATGCTTCCACTGATGAATACAAAAATTAAAGAGGTGAAACACTAACTGTGGGTGGTTCAAGAAACACACATGAACAGCCACCACTACCAAACACAGGCCAAAATTCTTTTATAGTTTCATTAAAAAATAAAACAAAAAAATCAATTCTAAGTCTTATACCTTGAAAACCATGACAACATAACACCCACAAAATACTATTTAGCCTCCTAGCTCTAAGAGCCAAAAGTTATAGATGGCAAAATATCTGGAAAGTTTTAGCCCCTTTCATTCCAGAAAGCCATTATTAGCAGTTCTGGCACTAACTTGCTTAGTGCCAGAGCACTTTGTTGAGGAGCACTTCAGATTTTAAAAAGCTAATTTGAAGATCTAATAACTAAGAGACAAACATTGTAGGCCACTCTGCACTTGTGTTTACACACGTGCATGCACATCACACTCCTCACTCTAACACACACAGGCAGCCCCTCTCTTCTGGAGGTCAGAACCACAGCAAAGGAATCACTCCAGGAACATCTGGAGCCAGGCACAGTGTTCAGAACAAGAACCAAAGGGGTTTGCTTGTTTGTTTTACAGGAACACAAAAGTGAAAGACTGACTTGAGCTATTCTGCCACCCAGCAGGCAAGAACAGAGGCAATCTGCTTTCCTATTTCTGGATACCCAAATAACACTCAAGATACCAATTTATAGCCTGGAGGAGCACTTAAATAGTCAATCTAAGTCCTATTTTTTACCTGCACAGTTTGTGTCCAACTCTCAGTTCCATTGCAGCTACTAACTCAATATATTTTTTTCTCTTTTCAACTTTTTACTTCTACCTTTACCCATTAGGAGTTAAAAAATGATATTTTATCCCTCACCTTAACTCTTCATCTTTAGTATTCCTCTCCATTTTCTCACATTTGCTGACAATCATCTCATAAGATTAGACTTAAACAAAGACACCTTGCTAGTATCAAAAAAGACTCTTCAACACCTTGCTAGGATTCTATTGTGAACCAGTCCACAGAACTGATCACTTGAAACATGAAACTAAGTGGAAGGAGGAATTCAGATTATTTTGAGGGAGCTGGTTTTGGCCATATGAGGAACACTGGTAGACAAACTTGCACTGAAGAGGTCTCCCAGTGCACAACACTCAGGAACCATCTTACAAGCCCTCCTAATTGCTCTACTGCAGGATTTCAGCAGGCACAAAACAACTCCTCTTGCCTTAAGTTTCTGTCCTATATTCCCATGGGATCTAGGTTATACAGATTAAAGCAGCTCCAAAATGCACCTTTCCTTTGTGTTCAGCTTGGTTTGGAACTGGCTCAAAACGCCCCAGAAATCTCCAGGGATCAACACAAAACAGAACTGAGGTTTGCAGCTCCAGCAGAACCTGCCCCAGACCTGACCAGCAGATGTGCTCTGTGTCACCTGTGTCACCCGCAGCTGTGGCAATTCCTTCCCATGCCTGCCTGGAAAAAACAACACCATTTTAAGCCAATAAATAAATAAATAAAATCTTCAGCTCTTTCCAAAGGGTGGCTCTTGACTTAGATCTCATGCATGGCTTACCCAGACACCAGGCTCTGAATGCCAGTTCCATTCCAGGGGATGTTATTCCAAGGGGAGCATTATTCATGTAAGGCATTAGGGCATATTCCTGGAGCACACCTGAGAAGGGTCACAATAAAGCCCTCACAGCCCAGGTTTCAGACTATGCCATTGCCAGCAGCTTGTTTTGGTCTACCTTCAGTCCATATCTCAGAGTTCTGGTGCAAGGACAGAGTTTTGCCAAACAGGGAACTGCTGCACCTCATCCCACCCTGACTGTGCTTCTCACCATCCACAGTTCCCTGGCTTCATTCCACAGCTGGAAATACAGATGTTCTGGGACTGCTTGCACCGAAAGCCCACCAGTCACACTATAAACCTACTCTAGGAAAGCCACTGCTGAGCTACTTGTGTGCCAAACAAAAGCCATCCTAAGTTCTTCCCCTCAGCTGGTCCATTTACTGATGCACTAAACTTGGTTTCAGTGAGCTGCAGGATGCTGATATCACACAGCAGCTCTGCAGAGGGGCAGCAGGACCCAAAGCCAAGCTCTACCAGTGTTCAACTAGAGCTGTTGCTCCTGTCTCACAAGACAACAAAAATCAGACCTTCACATTTAGAAAATGTTTTATTTTCTGATCTAAATTCCTTTTTTTCCCCTTGAACTCAGTGCACAGTGCTTTGCAGCTCCAGCTGCCCAGGTGGAAGGCTAATTTTAGATTCAGTGCACCTAAAAGATTGTTCTTCCTCATTGCATACCCGAGTCAAGTGGAGGGCAGCCTGTGACGTTCAGGCACAGCAACAGCTGAGATTGAAAGCAGAGATTGTTGGCTGAAAATGTTAATGGCTCAGTGCAACTGGGCAAAGAGGAGGTGGAATAATCAAGTTCACTCCATTGCACTGTCAACCTAGCAAAAAACATCAGATTATGAAGCTTTAAAAATTAACCCAACAGAAAGGAGACTGGCAAAAAGATCTTGTTAAGGGCAGCCATATAGGAAGGGCTCTGTGGAAAGACTGAGCATCTCAATTCAAATTTCTCCTCTTGTTAAGGGCACAGCCAGTTTTAACAAGGCTCCAGATTCACCTGGCACCTTCAGCCTAAGCCTGACTTCACACATTAATATCCCAGCTGTGAGGAATTAGGCTGGCACAGACCTCGCAGTTTATTTTATTCCTTCTCCATGTGCCCTCCACGAGGATCCCTGCAGCTCTGCATGCCTGGCTCGGTGCTGGGGGCTCACTGACCCTGGGCTGCAAAACGCAGCCCCAGAGGAGTTTTTGATCTGTTCCTAGATACTGTCACCACTCTGCAAGTATGTTGCAAACACTCATGTAATTCTTCACCCTCTTGAATACCAAAATACAATAAACACTGTTGCTATGTTCACTCCAGGCTTGAATCATTCCCATGAGAGAGTTTCTCAAAGGACCTGGAGCTGCTTGGGCTTCTTTTCTGCTTGCTCAACATCCCTCCCTCATTGAAATACCTCTCTAGCAGATGAATAAATAAAAAGGTTCCTTCTCAAGCATTTCAAACAGACCAGGTGGCAACAAGTGCAAGCCAAGAAAATGGAATTCCTTTCAGTTTATACTTCCAGAAAACTAAGATGAGAAAAAGGCAACAAGAACAGCAGAATTCAGGCAGACAAGGCAGTCCTGCCACACAAGCAGCACCCAGTCTTTAAAGACATTTCCAAAGATCTGGAGCAAGCACAAAGGCACACATGGAACAAAGAAACAGACAGAAAGTCTGAATGAGCCTCAAGAGCAGCTTTGGAGTAGCAAACCAAGTCACAGCATCATTCACAAAAAAACAGACCATAAGCATGAAATACAACCATCTTGCAAGGAAAAAAAAAAAAGAGAGATTAGTCTATCAACTGGTTGCAGTATTTTGACAGATAAAGACCCTTAGCTAGAGAACAAAATGGTATTAATGTCAAACCACACACATCCTATCTGCTTTCAATTTATTTCAAGGACAAAAACAACTCATGAGTACAAAACCAAAAACTTGAAACAAACAACCAAAAAGTCCATGCAGGCTCTCCTCACATTGCTTCCAGTTTCTTAGCCTAAGCAAGAAGTTTAAACCTAAATAATGAAATGTTTTTAATTAAATGTTTTTAAATGTAGTTAATTCTGAAGAGAAAAAAGTCAGCTACAGATCAGCACATCACAGTTCATAACATACTAGGTTTTCTTGTTTAAACCATGTAGTGGGATAAAGGCATCCAGCAATAACAGACAGGAGAATTTGAAAAACTGAGAAAATCCTGAAGCAGTAACTCACATATATACTTTTATTTTTTTTCATAGATGTAGCTGTAGCTATTTTTCTCATTGGAGGTTTAAACTTCAGTCTATCAAAATTATCAGTGCAAATATAAAAACAGGCTCCTGTATGGAAGAAGTCAGTCTACTCATTATCAAACCCTTACAAGAAATACACATGATCACTGTTTCATTCAGACACACAGAACTACACAAAACTCCATTCCTACCACAGAGAGCAATGTTATGCAGGAGATGCCTCATAAACAAAAATTCTACAACTTTTCTACTAAAGGTCTAAACCAGAAGAAAGCCCTACTGCAAATCTTTAATGCCTGGCTTAGTTACCCTCAAAATACCCTAAATTTCATACATGAACACCACTACCAATTCCTCCCTTCTCCCCAGTATGCAGAAAAGACCTCCTAAGGCTTACTCTTGAGAGAAAATGGAAAGCACATAGCTGGTTCAGATGCCTCAGCCCAGGCCATAAAAGCAAAGAGAGGCTAATTATCAAATTACTGCAGTGGCAATGAACAGCAACTTACTCAACAGACTCTCACCATGCTTCCCTTTCCCTGCCTTAACCAAAGCAGCTAGAGCCAGAATTAAAGCAATTTTGGATTTAGCAGTCTGCTACTGCTGATGATGTACCTCTGCATATCTCTGACCAGAGATTTGCTCACATATTTAATAGTTTCACCCTGTGAGAAGTCACAGTGCCTTTAGCCCAGGCTGTTTTATCCAGCACTGCTGCCAACCCCCACTTATGTCCCCATTAAGGCATTTTTTATCAAGGACTTTGCCCACGTGGGATGGCACAGTTGAAGGTCTGTCTCTGCAGCACCAGGGAGAATAGCTAAGATGGCAGTGCCACAATTTGCTAATAAGATTACAGCTTGTTTTCAGTAACACAGCAATCAGCTCATCAAGATCTGCCATTATGCAAGCAGCTCGGGGAGCAGCGTCATTTCAGGGTGTTTGGAAGAAGCGAGTTCTGCAAGTGATAAAGAGGACATGCCAGATCCTGCTCTGTGTGTGCAGCAGTTCCCAAAGCTGCAGCTTTGCCCCGGTGCAGCAGTGAGAAGGCACAGCCTCACCTCCTGTCCTGGCACTCTCAGGGACAGCAGAAAAAGCAAACAGCAAACCTTTGCCCAGAGCTGTGTGGAGTGGAAGATGTGAATCCTGAGGCTTGTGTGTATCCCACTGCTTCAGACTGGCAACTCCAGTGTTTTCTGTGCTGGACAAACTCCAGAGGTTGATGGAGCACTGGCACAGAGAGGCTGTGGATGTCCCATCCCTGGAAGTGTTTAAGGCCAGGTTGGACGGGGCTTGGAGAAACCTGACCTGATCTTGGGCATCCCTTCCCATGGATCAGTTTAGAACTTTATGATCTTTAAGATCCCTTCCAGCCCAAACCATTCTATGATTCTGTTACCTCCACCACAGTTTTGGATCGCAGCTAAAGCACAGGTTGTAATTTTCCTGATAAAAAGTGTCTCTATCAAAGTATTTAAGGGCAAAGAAACTCCATCTCTACTTTCTTGTCTCAGGCCTTCATCTGGAATTGATTTGTCTCCACTCCATGTAGTAAGGGGCTAAATAAGCAAGCTAAGGAATAGGGAAAGTTGCCTTTAATTACAGATCTGCCTAGAGGCATCTCTGACTGAAACTCAGAGCAGAACAAGAACAGGATTGATAACCCCATGCAGATACAGCCAAATTAAAAATCTTCAAAGCCATGTTTAGCTTACACTATTAGCTGGGTGTCTGTCCCACCATGCCAGGGCTTGTTTTGGCCTCAGAAGACACAACCCATCCTCCCTGTGCATGGCTTTGTGTTTGACTGTAAGGTCACAGTGGACGAGCCTGTTGTTCACTTTCCCTGCATTAGCAGGGTAAGCCAAACAGGAAAGGGCTTTCATCCAAAGGGAAATCCTGCTGGGAGAAAGGGGTACCTGGCCAAAATAAATCTTCAGTAGTACTGGGATCTTTAATGTGATTGTGAATTGATGAAGCTGATCTACAGGATGATTAGATGTCAGTCATTAATTAAAAGGTAGCATTCCTAACCCTGTTTTCATCTCCACTGAATCCACGTCCATTGAAACACACCAGCAGCTTTGTCCATGTCCTTGTCCACAAGGACCTGCTCTGCCTTTCCAATTCCACCTATCAGCATGGCACCAGGATCCCAAACCCCTCAGCCCAGCTGGCATGGGGCTACAAACCCCACAGCCCCGTAGCTCCCACACCTTGTCCTCATCCATTCCCCTCTCCCATACAGGAGCTGCCCCGGGCTGAGCCTGTGCACAGGAGTGCCATGAGGAAAGCAGCAGGCAGGGAATCACTGCCCTTTGGCAGGGAACCACTGCCCTTTGGTGCCTTTGCTGTCACAGCCCCGAGCACACCCTGCCAGGGATTCTGCTGAGGCCAATGAGTCAACAGCTCCCAGTCACTGCACACATCCTCAAAACACGCTCCCGTTACACCAGCTGAGGCACCCTGCCCCTATTGCCATCACTGCTGGCACTTCAGTGAGATGCCCAGCCTGTGCACACCTCAGACACTCAGCTGACGGACCAAGGGCTGAGGCATCCCTTGGCTTCCAGAGGAAAGGCTGCCAGCTGTTTGAATCCACCATGGAAAGACTCTGAACTTATTTCCTGTGTGATCATTCACTGTCTTTTAGTGAAGCAGGTTCACACATAAACATTTGTCCTACAGCTTCCTAAATGTCGAACTTGGAGTAAATCAGGGTGATAGAACTCATCCTTATTTCTTCTTCTAGCCCATTCTACCAGCTGTAGCTGCATTAGGCACAGAATGAGTAACTGCAAGTTGTTGCTCAGCTGCATGAGAACAGCCCAGAGATGCTGGAGAGGCCACAAGAGTGACGTGCTGAGCAGCACAGGGGAAGGAGGGTGGAGAGGTGTGCTGGAATCCAGCGATGCTTCACTCACGAGAGCTTCAGGGATGCAAGAAGGCAGGGAGGAGTCATCAACTCCTCGCTTGGATTTCCCAGGGCAGAGTTATTACACATAACACAAAGTACTTGGCTTACCCTGCCATGAAAAGCCCTTGGCTGGGATTTATAACCAATTCTGGTACTGGAGTGTCACCAGCCAGCCCAGAGCCACCAGAGAGAGAGAGCTGCCCCAGGTCCCGCGACGTTTACAGCACTGAGAGGAAGAGGAGGAGGGAGGCAGACCTGGCTCAGCAGTGGCTTTTGCTCCATGGCAGCACCACCAGCCCCTTGCAAACCAGCAGGAATATTACTAGGAACTCAACGAGCACGTCAGTGTTGCTGAACAAAAATAAGCCCTGATTATGGTCAACTAATTGGAAACAGGCTGGCATATCCTTGCCCTATTGGACAGGTAAGTTTTAGGTCAATCCTGGGCAAGAGGCTTAGCTACACATAAACACACAGACACCTCACCTGTGGAGAGTCCTGAGTGAGCAGGTGGGAAGTGCTGCTTGGCTGGGGTTCAATGTTTTGGGCAAAGTTGGTGAGCAAGTTTGAGGTTCCTGCTGCAGCAGCTCCTCAGAGCTGACCACAGAGGTGTTCTGGCAGCAGCCCAGACACTGGAACTCAACTAACTCGTTTGGCAAAAGCCTTAAGTCCTTAACAAATATTTTGATTTTTATCAAAGAAAGCCTGCAACACTGGAGGTTTCAATCTCGTTCTCTTCCACGTGGGTAATTTTAAAGTAATTTACCGTATCATTTCTGTGTCAGTCCCCCTACAATTATTACCAATTTTTTTATTTCACAACTCAAATTTTGCCTGGGGTCTTCTAAAGAGTTTCTGTCTTGCTTTGAATGCATAGTGTCATCCAATTGGACTGGAAAAAATGACAACTAAGACAGGCACATGAAAATGTGAGCTGTGATTAGAAGTAAAACCACTGCCAGCACATTCACCCAAAATCAACAGATTCTGACCACTACAGCAAGGAAACATTCTAAAACTCAATGCAAACTTCTCAACTGATGCAAATACACCTTAGATGAATTCTTAACTCATATAATATCTAATAAACACACAAGCAGAACAGTGTTTGTCAAGGAAAGCAGTTCAAATTTCAGTTCTATCCTCCACTACTTGCATGATAAATCAGCAGTTTTTACATTCATATAGATGCACAAACCCCTGAAGAGCTGGCAGACCCCAAGGCAGGTGACACTGGGTCACAGGGAAGCATTTCAGCCCCTCAGGTCCCACTTCCCCAGCTTGCTGCACTCAGCCCACAGAGAGCACAGAGAAAAGAACTGGGATTTTCGTAGGCTTAGCATGAGGAAGAAGAAAGGGAATTTCCACAGGTTTCATTTCATGATCACGGCACTCAAAGCACTATTTTAAGAGCACACAACAGCCTGCTCACCTCCAGAAATTCACCTTGCTTCCACCCACCCCATCCCAGGTGCCCAGCTTTAGGGACCACCGGGACCACCCCGTGTGCCAACAGGGAACGCTCCGTACCTGCTGAGCAGCTGGGCACAGCTGGCAGCCCGCACAGGTGCCAGCACCCCCCTGGCCATCCTGGAGCCACACGAGCCGCGCTTGTCCATGTCCAGCCGGGAGGAGGGTGTCGGTCAGTCCATCCGTGCTGAGCACACGCTGCGGTGACAATGGAGCATCCTCTGCTCCCTGCCCGTGTCCCCCCGCCCCGGCGGGAGTGACAGTAAATCCAGCCGAGCCCTCAAGCAGCGCTGCCCGAGGCGGAGCCACCCACGCTGGGACACGGGGGACAGCCCAGAGAGAGCAGAAAATAGCAGCGAGCTCTTCCCGAGGCTGGGCTGCAGCCCGGGCTTGCTAAACATTAACGTGAGACTCAGCCCACGCGAAAAAGGAACTCCCAACGCAGCCTAGGGAGGAGGAGTCAAGCAGAATATTCGCTCCTTTGTGTTGTACTTGAAAAGAACATCAAGAAAAGAACAAAATATCTGCCCGGGGACATGGGGAGGACAGGGGGGAAAAAACCCTGAGTGCCAATTAAAGAAGCAATTCAGCGTTTCTTGCCATAGTCGAGCAGTGAGTAAAGCCCAGCTGGATGTAAGACACTGGTGTTGAAAGAGCAGTGTAAACTCGTAACACCCACAGAGAATATTTTGCAAGATCCAGATTATTCTTTAAAAATCTCACCGACAAGCAATGCACACTTGTGACAGCGTTCACAGGGGTCTCAGGTTGAGGGAAGAGATGAGGATCTGACTCCATGTTTCAGAAGGCTGATTTATTATTTTATTATATATATTACATTA
>JAWWMS010000075.1:4153501-4176784 GCA_035048045.1 Chlorospingus semifuscus
TTGTTCCTGAGGCCTCTCAGCTTCTCAGGAGGAAAAATCCTAAGGAAAGGATTTTTCATAAAAGATGTCTGCGACACACAAGCGAGCAAAGGGTTAAAGCAATCGGATGCCCCGTAGCCGTTCCTGACAGGTTTTGCTCTTCCCTTGTTATTCTCTCTATGGTGTTTCAGTAACTCTCCTTTCTTCTGGCATTTTTTATTCAGAATCCTGAAGATAAAGGGATTTATTTAAGTTTTTAAACATTATTTAATTTTTTAAAGTTTTTTAGTGAGGGCACACAAAGCTCATCCAGCACAAGGAGCAATCCCACTCTGTGTTTGCCATATCCTCAGTAAGGCTGGGTCCACAGCTCAGCCTGCTTTGCCTCCAACAGTTATTTGAGAGACAATCCCTCATCATAAAAGAGCCCATCTTGGTTTTGTTCCTACTAACACATCTATTGCCCCAACCACAGCTGGAGCTCACCCTGCTGCTGAAGGAACACTGCCTCACTCCTAGCTTCAGACCCAGGGAATGTTCTTGGTCTGGGACATTTACAACTCCCCACATCAACTCTGCAAAACTATTCATGGGAATTTCCTCTCTTTTCCTCCTTACCCACAATTCCTGTAAAATTTATTCCTCCGCCCGTAATTCAAAGCTCAGGTTTATCCACATAGCTCCTCCTACACCAGCCCCAAAGATCAACCACAGAAAATGCCAGCTTGTGGAGTTCAGTTCTAATCAAAACCCAGAGACCCCAGGTTTTATAGCAGCACAGAATCACACACAGGCAGGGAGCATAGAATGGTTTGGAAGGGACATTCAGGACCACCCAGTGCCACCCCTGCCATGGCAGGGACACCTTCCACTGTCCCCAGGGTGCTCCAAGCCCTGTGCAACCTGGCCTTGGGCACTGCCAGGGATCCAGGGGCAGCCACAGCTGCTCTGGGCACCCTGTGCCAGGGCTGCCCACCCTCACAGGGAACAATTCCTTCCTACTATCCATCATAAAAATTCACCCACTTGTGAAAATTGTAGGAACACACAGAAAGCAAATTAAAGATTTTTTTTCATCCTTTTTTGCAGCTACACAGACTACAATTGCTGCAGAAGTGTCACCACCATGTGTGACCACACACACTGCTCCGGATGTGAGACATGGGAGGGGAGAGCAAGGAGGGATGACAACAAAAACATCTGCAAGAGAAGATGTGGCTGCTCTTTGCTTTCTGTTTTTACAAAATTGGAAAAGCATTTTGTTCTCCCCAGGGAACACTCAGCCTTTCCAAACCACTCCCCACCGAGCACACCTTGCCCTGAAACAAGGGGTTGGGTTCCAGGCCATTCCTTCTCCTGCCAGCACTGCAAATAGATGGGCACCACAGCCCATAACTTTATTTCTTTTGTCCCTCAGTGGTGTCCCTTGTCATTAAATGTCTTTTAATAACTCCAGCAGCCAGCTGATCATCCTTTTTAATGGGTCAATTTACAGACAGAGCCTGCCAGACACTCGTACCAGGCAGTTTCATCCTCAGGTTTCTCATGCAGTGGTAATAACTCAGCCAGGCTTGTTGCACAACTGAGCAAATTTAAAGCATCCAGATGAAGACAGAATTCTTTAAGAGTACATTCAGCTTTGATTACTCACACAAAGAGTACACAGCACTGCTGAAAGTTTCTGATCTCTGTGGATAATAACAGCTGCACTACAGCCTTTCACATCTCCACTCTTGTCTGCCCTTCAGCTGTTCATGGCATTTGAGAGGAGTAATCAGTGAGTTTATCTCCTAGATTGTGCTTGTGAGAAAAAAAAGGTGGAGGAATAGAGTCCAGCTGAGTCTGCTTTTTCAGAGTGAATCAGGATAAATATTCCAGCTCTGCTTTTGAGCTCTCCAGCATGTTTCATGCTCCAGGACAGTCTTCCTGGCATCATTAGAGATGAGACAAGCTCACTAGGATAAGATTATCTGGATCACAGGAGCTGAATCTTACTCAAATATGGAGACAAAGAGACATATGATGCTCTCAGCAGCCAATTAGTTCAAATGAATCACGGGAACAGACCCAGCGCTGTTACCGTCACCACTTTAGTGCACAAGTTATTTCTGAAGGTATCCACACATCCTGCCAAGCTGACATGACTTGGCCTGACTTTTTCAGGATCAAAAGGAGGTGGGAAAACATCTGACATGCTTTTGGATAGCCAGGAATTTCAGCAGACCTAAAGAGGGGAGGAATTCTCTGCAGTTTGGGAGAGCTGCCCGGCAGAGCTGGGCATCAGAGCCTTCAGGTCAGCTGGAATAAACATCCATGGGCTGCATTGCAAGATCTTATGGCAGCTTTACATTTTTCAAGCATCCCAAAACTAGATTGTTACCCTGAGAAATGAATGCAAGTGACACACTGCAATGTGGAGTAGCAAAACTTCTTCAATTCTTTTTTTCTCAGGTTTATTTTGAGGGTACATAGCATTAGGAAAACCTGAAAATCATTTATCCCTGCTCAATCCACCACATAAGGAAATCCTCAAGTGGTGCTACCTATCCATCACACAGACTCAGTGAGATTAAGAGATTATTCCAGTTTCTGGAGTCACTAAATCAGTGAGATTATCCAAGCCCCAGCTTGCTGCCAGTGTGGCAGGGAGCAGCAGAGTGAGCTGCACTCAGGTCTGGGTAAGGAAACAGCTCCCAGCAGCTGGGCCTGCCACACATCTAATTCTGCTCTGCCTGAGCTGGGAGAGAAAACCAGCACCTCACAGGAGAAGAGCTGCCAAGAAACAGCAACACTCAGGCCCTACAAAGTGTTTCCACTCATGACTTTACTGCATGAGACAAGAGCTAATCAGTCATCCTGCTGGGAGGATGCCCAGGGAGCTGAAGGATCAATAGATAATACCAACAAATATCAGTATCTCCAGCTGCCCACCCTGTTTGAAAATGTCCTGCCTTGGGAGAATGCCCAGGGAGCTGGAGGATCAATAATCAATATCAATAAATATCAGTATCTCCAGCTGCCCACCCTGTTTGAAAATGTCCTGCCTTGGGAGAATGAAGGAGGTGGGGTAGGGGAAAAAAAAAAAGTCCTACTCTCTTTAGACACAGATGTATATTCAGATAAGTCAACTGTAAAGTTGCTCACACCTAATTACTACTGTAAATGTAATTTAAATCACCCAAAACATTTCCACTGCTCAAGGAAGAGCTGCAACAATAGGAGGAAGCACTAAGACAGGAGTTATTCTTAACACTCAAAAACATTTATTCTGATGAATAACCAAGACTTACTTATTAATGTAAATTGAATATGCCTCTGCCTCCTGGGCACTGGAGGCTGTGTAAAATTAGAAGGCTTAGCGGGTTTCAGAGGATGACCTCGTTTACCTCCCTGGTACCTCCAGGGGGCTGTGCCTCGCAGGAAAACCCCTCTCCTGCTGGACACTGAAGGCAGAAAGCAGTCACAGAGTAATGACCAGCAGGCTGCTTGTTCACTTCCTCCAAGCACAGGGACCTATTATCCCACAGCCAGGTGACAAGGGCCACACATCCCTCTGGAGGAGAGGCAGGTGGGACCAGGGAGCAGCACTCAGTCAGTCCCCTCTCCAGCTGCAGTGAGCGACCAGCACCTCGTGCTGAGAAAACACAGGAATTCTCTGACTCCACTGTGCCCAGCTCATCCCCAGAGCACTTGGAACACCCTTCATTTTCACAGAAGAAGAATATGCAAAAGCTCCAGTTCCCAAGCTCACACCCCGGCTGATTTCACAAACCTCATTTTGATTTTTTGCACGTTGGATTTTCTGTTCCCTTCTGGCAAAGGGATGGGGCAATGGAGCAACAAACAGAAAGTCCATTTCTGCCACTCTTTCTTGCTGGGGTGCCCCAGTTCTCAGGCCAAAGATGTGATCGATTAGGCTGTCATCTTGTTTATTTCCTGCAGCACAATCACAGCAGGGGATGGGCTCTCTGGGCTGAGCTCACCATGAGTCAGTTCGTGGCATCCCGCAGGAGCTGCTGCCCAAAGAATGCCAAACATGCACTCCTGGAGAAGTCATGCCCGTGGCACAGCCCCACAATCAGTGCAGCTACCAAGGTTATGAGACAGCTCAACAATAGCTACTGATAAGCTGGGGTTTTAGCAAGGATGGTAAGACAAGGGGAGGAGAAAAGGAGGAGTAACCTGATCATAATTCCACACCTAAGCTATTTGTTAAGATTAAAAGTAAAACACCTGAGCATGGACTAAGTGCAAATAGAGTTTTCAAAGCAGTGTTTCATTTAGGAGGTTTTCTTGCTTGTTATGACAGATTTTAGCATTTTATAGCTTTTATAATCACCTCAAATTTTTATATTGGGTCAGACTAGCTGAAACTACTTCAGAAATTAGGCTGGACACCCCCCTACCTCCCCCCCTTACTAAGCTTATATTGTTGAATGATTACATTAAAACCTAAATCCCATCACCTAAATACTCCAAGATTCAGAGAAAAATAATTGCCAAATAGGACCCCACACACATTGTTATAGGGAGTTTACTTGGGAATGAAATGCCACTGTGCCCATTTGTGGGTAGATCCACCAGACTCTGAGCAGGGGAACAGAAGGACACCCCCTCTCCAGGGAGCTGCATTTTCCCAGATCCTGATTGCTCCATCAGTTATTTCCAAAATAAAAAGAAGATTTAATACAGTCAAGTAGCAGAAGCTCTTATTTAGCAGCCAGGCAATTGTAAGTGCCAATTATTCCACTCATAAGCAACAGTTTTGTTGTACTCCAAAGTGCCATCACTTATCCTAACAGGCTTCTGTTCCACTTTGTCGTCTCTTCAGCTGTAACAGGTCTGTCAGGAAGAATCCAAACTTCTCTGTGTGGAGAGAGATTACTAGTGGCCTGTAATTTATATTTATGGGCATTCTCCTCATTTGTCCTCGAGAAGAGAGCTGGACTGCTGTTTAAAGGCTCAGAAGTGAAAAAGAAATAAATCAGCATCCACTATTTTTGCTCTGCTGGCGCCTGGCTCTGAAGTCACCACTCAGAGCTTGTCTGTACTGGTTTCATGTTTAAACGATGCAACAGCTGGAACAAAACTGGTTGAAATGCTGGACCTGATTGCACAATTGAGCTCACAGCTCTCACAGAGCTATTTGTAGTCAAGAGCCTGTTAACTCATTAGAAGAGAACTTGTTTTTCCAAAATTTTAATGATGAAGTTTAATTGCATGAGTCTTTATGAAAACCAGGGCTGGAAGATGTCAGACATGATCTAGGTTTGGCCAGTGAGGGGATGGAGGAGCTTGCTACAGACAGTCCCAAACAGCTTGGGAGTGCAGGATTTACAGGAAGAACTGAGGGCAGCTGAGGCTGGTGGTGTAAAATCATCTCAAAGGTCAGGCAGGGATTAGAGCAGTGTCTCTAAATCCCCACGTGCTGTTTGCTGCGCAAAACCCTCTGCTCTAACACACAGGAGATGGGACACAGAGTCTCAGGCATCAGTGTCAAGTGATGCAAGACAGATTTTATTGTTCAGTTTACACCTGATGTGCAAGGTCAGTCTGAGGAGCGCTCAGTGCCAAGGCCAAGAGAAGATTTTTACATAGATCAGCAATTGAAAGGCCACAGTCAAAACCAACTAGTGAAAGAAGCAGAAATTCAACCTGGACTCACAGGTGAATTGAAAACTAGGAAGATTTCATAAAAATAAACCTAAAAACACACAAAAAAGGAATGAAAGCAACTGTGTTTTACCTCACAGCTCTAGTATTTTGATGAATAAACGCTTTAACCCAACTAACATTCAGAAAAGCACATTTTAACCCTGGTGTAAGCAATCAAACTTTTGTACATTTTCTGACGCAGGTATCACCTGGCTGTGGCTGCTGACCTGAATCCAACTCATGTTTTGGCCCCAAAAATGCTGATACAGCTCAGCCTGATCTGTGCTGGGAGCAGCCACTGGGCTAAAACAAGAGCTACACATATGGCAGAGACAAAGGAGAGGAGGCAATGAGAACTGATGCTCTTGCAGCTCTGCAAAAACAGCTCTTGGGCAGATTCTGATATGATAAACCCTTCAGAAATAACTGGAAGAACCCATAGGAATGGCAGAAATCAAGCTTCCATGGTGGAAGCTGTAAATACATCACCTTACCAAAATGCTTTCAGTCAGCACTGCTGAGGCTCCCAGGGCGCCTGCTGTGATACTTGTACCATGCTGGAGGAGAAGGGAGGAGCAGTCTCACCATCAGATGGGAAACTGGCTTCCTCATAAGCATGGGAGTTAGGGACTTTGTCAATTAGCCAATTAATTAGAGAATTAACAAGCTACCATCCCACTGAGAGGGGACTGAGCCCTTGTTGAATTTTTTACCTGATGAGCTCACGTAATAAAGCTGGCTTCACAGTGTACATCCTCCTGGAACTCTGAGAGATCCAAATGAGCTGTGATGCCTGACTTAGAGCCAGTGTCAGAAACAGAACTTTTATGGGTTAAATGATATTCACAGACCCCCAGCTAGCAGCTTCTTGACCTTTACAAAGACTGTTTTTCCTTTCCCATCTGCTTTGTTAACAATGAGGTGATGCTAATCCTTTACAAAACTGCACAGACCACATGAGCAGAATTCACAGGAATGCCTTAAAGCAGCAATTCCTTGATCTTATTTACCAATTCCACTCCCCAGTTAAGTTTCCTTCCATCTAACACATTATTATAGTGACATGGTGTGCAATGCCAGTGCCCCCATGAAAATATATGCTCCCTGGTGTCTGCTGTGAGATATGACCAGGAATAGAGCAAAGCAGGCTCCAACTTAGGAATAAAGAAGAAAAAACTTCATTAACCTACAACTATATATAAAAAGAAGCACACACAGAACTCAGAATGAAAACCTTCCAAAAACATTCCTCCTCCCTCCACCAAACTTCCAATACATCCACCCCTCAGATCATCAACACTCACTCCATCACCACCCTTTAGATAATCAATTCTCAGTTCATGAAGGAGAGAGGAGTCCCTCTCTCCAACCAGGGGGACATCTAGAAACTGTCCCTCTCTCCAACCAGGACATACAGCTAGAATGAGCCTTGCAAAAAGCTGCTCTCCAAAAGAGATTTTTCCAGGGTGAGTGCTGGTATTTCACCAAGCCTTGGATTCTCCCAGGGGAGCTGGCAGCTCTGTGCTTGCTCCAAACCCTTCCTGCCCTGCAAACATCCTGCAGCCTCGTGCCTGCAGTGCTCCAGCCAAGGCAGCGTAGGAAGCATGGAGTGAATGAACTCCAAAGCCCTTGGATGAGGGATATGGCTGCTCCCAGCAGAGATCCTTCCTCTCCCGTTACTCAAAGGAAACACTGCAGCTAAATACAGCTGTTACCTTTATCTCCTTTTACCCTGCTGGTGCACAGGCTGGAGGGAGGCCAGGGCTGAGGAATGTTTGCCCCAAACAAGGGGCTGGGAGATCAGCTGCAGGGATGTATACACTGCCCTGCATGCCTCACCTTCCGCTGGGGGACACACAGGGATTTCCTTCCACTGTGTCAGCCCCGCTGCTTTCCAACAGGAACATTGTCCCAGCTTTACCTTGACCGAGAAAAACAACTTTCATCAGCAAAGCTGTATTTATTTGTTGCCTAAAGAGGATATCCTTCCAGTTCCATTATATATTGGCCACCTGCTATGGGCTTTGCAAGAGCTCCAGGCTCATGTTCACTCAAGGGCTTACACACAAGAAATTCCACCTTTATTTCCAGTGTTCACCACTTGAAATCTAATTCAGAAATGAGAGCCTTCAAAGAGAAAAGTGCAGAGACAAGGGAGTGAAGAGTACTCCAGATTTGTGCCTTTCCAAGGTTTCTCAGTTACAATGACACATCTCTCATGCTTCCCTAGGTGACCCAAGCAGAGATAAATGAGGGATATAAAATAACTCTTGGCCAGCAGCCTCGTGTCAGTGCTTCATCCATGCCCAGGCTGCCACTGTTGACCCACCAGTGTGCAATGGGCAAGCAGGTTATTGTCATTTCACTATGTGATGGGAGTGTCTATGTTCACAAGGACATCTCACAACCTTCAATTGGAGTTATCACAGATGGCAAAAATTCCATATTATATAAGAACTAAACTTTCAGAGAACTAGTGAATTCATAATGGGCTCACCAGACATTATACAGGGTCCTGAAACTTTTCCCTCTAAAAATTTGAAAGTATGGGAAAGAAATACCAGAATGTTGTTTGTTCTAAAAGGTCCCCAGTGGGGGCTGCCCTATTATTTTTCTGTATGATGAGAGCAAAGCTCCCTTTGCACACAGCTGGCACAGAATATTTAGTGAGAAAGATCCTCATTCTTAGAAGAAACACAGATTTTAACAGCTCAGCAGTCCAGGCACTGGCAGCCCTGGGGGCTGATGGAATAAGCCATGCAGATGGAAACAATTATTTAGGAAGGGAAGGACTCCTGCATGCACGGAGCAACATCTCACTAAAACTGAAGCCTCCCACCAACACATTCCAGACTCTTGGAGTAATTTGCTTTGGGGAGTATGCTTTAAGCTACATCAGCTTTTGTATTTCTTTCTCCAATCTTAATTGAAATCACAAAACATACTCCCCTGCAAACTGACCCAACGGTCTGACCAAACAGCAACAAATACCAGGAAATATTGCAAACATCTGAAGCTCAAACCAATTTAGAGACCCAACTCTTCAAGCAACAAGTTCTGATTTCAGACAAGCTTTCCACTACACAGCACACCTGGAAGGACTTACCCACCCAATCAATAACTCTGCGGTGGATGACTTACACCTAAAGTCTGTGGCATAAATAATGAATAAATCACACAGGCTCTACTTCATATGCAGTTTATCAAACTGAAATGCTTTACATAAACCAAAATCATGAGTATTGGCAAGGAACAGAATTTCCAAAAGCACTAATTGATTAGAAATATCTAATTAAGGCTAGTCCTTTCAAGCCAGCTGCATAAAGAATATTTCATATAATATGTTGCAGGAGAAAAGTCACTCCAGCAGGTTTCAATTAAGCCTCGTTGCCATATGGATTTTGCATCCGCAGCAGGAAGGCTCAAACATCATGTCACAACTAAGATATTTTTATGTCTCCAACTGAAAGCATTTAAACTGCTTGGAATAGAGTCATATGGGCCATAACATCCCCAATTAAGAAAATATTTTGCTGAACTGGGAGCCTAAAAGGCATATGAAGCTAAAATGCATGATATTGTTGGTCAGGTATGGTAGTTTCTAACTTTTAAAGGATGTAAAAAGCTGAGAGTGTATTGCATGTATGCCCTAGTGACCTCCTTACCCAAAAGGGAAGATCCCAGTGCCAGTCACACAGGGATTTTTAAGGAGACTCTGAAGGGATGGGGGCTCCTTTGCTGTACAGACAGGGAAGGGCACTGCTCCTGGAGCAGTTTGCACCACCATAACCAGTGAGGGGCTCCTCAGGCCACCACCCCAGCCAACCTCCTGCTTAAAGCAAAGTCAAAAACAGCCAGAACAGGGTTCTGAAAGCTTTGGCCAGCTGGGTTGTAAAGAACTGAGGTGCCAGCCCCTCTTTGGGCTCCCACTTCAGCACTCCAGTGTGTGATATTTTCCTTAAGGCAAGCTGGACACTCACCCATCGCAGTTTATAAAGCTTTGACAAGTAACACAAGTCTCAATCCAACTAATCAAAGGTGCTGTGAAGTGGGAAACAACAGTTATGGTTTTTTCCTTTCCATATATAAAAAAGTGACTTCAAAAATGTGTTTTGATTAACCCAAGAGCTCGGCTGCTGTTGCTGCTGCGCCCTCTTGGGATCTTGAGCCAAACATTCAGTGTTATTTTTCTTCATACAGCTTGGACCCAAGAAACCCAAATTCCTCTTTACTGGAAACAGATGTCAACCAAGTTAAATCATCCCATGACTCCTGCAGGAGAAGGATGTAAACAGCCACAGCTCACCCAGCTGTTACTCAGAGAGGTCCTGCTGACAAGTTAGGGATCCCCACATGCTGCAAGACCTTAAAAATGCTTTGACATAGTGATTTGAGATATGTTTATCACTTAAATCCACCAAAATACATTAGGTCACTTCAGTTTACACTAGATTAGAGTTTGGGTCTTTTTACCAACATCTTGCAGAGTTTTGAGCCCAGAGGAGAAAGAAATTGTTATCTGTGTTTTTATACATACAATGCTTCCCAACAGAGTCTTAATGTTTAACAGACCCCACCCCTGCAAAGTAAAGGCTTTACAAACAAGAGAGGGAAAAAAAAGAGAGATTAAATGATGTGCAAAAGGTCACAAAAGATGTACAGTACAGTTTGGCACACAGAAATGCATCCTCCACCTCCCAGGGGGCTTAACTTCATCCAAAAGGAACTACCAAATGACAGTTCTCACTAATGCTGTGCCCCAAAGTGTTCAATCCAGGTTTTGCTATCTTTAAAGCTGAGAAAATACCTACTTGCTGCAGCATGGAAGAGCTCTGGGACAGAGGCTGCTGGATTCATATGAGAAATGATGCACCAGGTGAACAAGAGACCCTCAGGTGAATTAAATCCAAAACTATTTGTGGTCAGTGTAAACAACCACACTGACAGGAGTTCCACTACAGCATCCAAGGCTGCAAACCCTCTTGCTGATGCCCAGGAAGAAGCTTTTGCACACAACAGCAAAAGGAAATTAAAGCACAAACTCATGGATGCTATTGAAGCACTTGCAGACTAAAAGGCAGCTTCAAGGTCATGTTAAATTCATGCTGAGAGCTCCAAATGCCCAGCAAAGACAGCCACAGGAACAGGCATTACAGCCAGATTCAGGGAAAGGAAATATTTTAAGAAATGTGGATCACAATAAAAAGTCTACAGGGTTCAAACTGAGACCCTTCATCTGTAGGTCTGAGTCCATTATCCAGGCCAGTTCACAAGAGGCACTGACCCACAGCAGAACCAAAACACCCTTTCTATACTACTTTTAGCTAAATTCACACACAAACGTCCTATTCTTAGCAGCCAAATATTTATTTGTGCATTATTTTTCATAGCTCAAAGACAGGAAAACCAGGTTGAAACCACTAGTGCCATCAGCATAGCTGTGGTACTGGGGAACTCTGCAGGAGCTAGAAGTCCTCAAAGTAGCTTTCTCAAGCAGGTTTTTGCAAGCTGGCACCAACCTCCCTGCTATTACAGTGACACTGCCAGGGACAGCCAGCCCAGCCAAGTTAAAGCTATTCTGAGTGTATTTACACAGACTAAAAACTACACAAAGCATACACTTTGGTAGCACCAGGCTTTAGAACATCACCATGTAGTACAAGAGGCAATATTCTCCTAGACCTTTAGATTGTTTATTTACCCATCTCAGTTCATCCTCTTCTTTGCAGTGATGGTCCTAGTTTAACATTTTTGACTTAAACTGTGGCATTCTGGCAACTACCTCAAGATAACAGGGTTTCTTTTTGAGCAGAGATTAGCACAGTCTAAAAGACTCAAGCAGCCTAAACAAGTGAAATCCCATAGAGACAGGAGGTGTCATCCCCAGGGCTTCAGCTGCAGTATTAGAGACATCCCCAACAACGCAGCTGCCAGATGAAGCCTTTCTTGTCAACACGTTTTAAATGTGCATGGTGGAAAAGGTGAAGAGAAAAACCTTGACACTACCAGCAAACATCCTTCACGCTGGCTCAGGAAGACAGCTTTAAGATGTCAGTACAGCTGAGACAATAACCCCATTCCCCACCGGGGCAGAAGCCAAATTCTGCGGGAAAAGCAACAATTCAGGACTGCACAACCACGGCATCCAGACCCCGGGGCTGCGGGGCACGGCCAGAGCCCCCAGCAGCGCGAGCATCAACCTACGTGGAGGGGTCAGTGCCTCCCTGGAGGGGTCAGAGCCTCCCTGGAGGGGTCAGAGCCTCCCTGGAGGGGTCAGTGCCCACCTGGAGCAGTCAGTGCCTCCCTGGGGTGGTCAGTGCCCACCTGGAGCAGTCAGTGCCTCCCTGGAGTGATCGGTCCCCACCTGGAGTGGTCAGTGCCCACCTGGCGGGGTCAGAGCCTCCCTGGGATGGTCAGTGCCTCCCTGGGGTGGTCAGCACCCATCTGGAGTGATCAGCACCTCCCTGGAGTGATCAATGCCCACCTGGAGGGGTCAGTGCCCACCTGGAGCGATCAGCGCTGCAGAGCACGGCCGGAGAGGAGGAGGAGGAGGAGGTGGAGGAGCGGAGAGCGCGGGCTTCTCCCGACCCGCATCTCAGCTGGCCGGAGCCGCCCAGGGCCGGGCTCGGAGCTCGGCGGAGGCGAGAGCAGGAGCGCGGACCCTTCTTCCCTCCGCCCCCGTCCCGCCCCGCTCCCCGCCCGCTCCCTCCGCATCTGCCCGGAGCATCCCACCCTTCCCTGCCGCTGGCAGGCGGGGAAAGAAACGGGGGATCCCCGCTGGAGAAGGACCCCGAAGCTCCCTCCCGGGAGAGGGGGATGTCCTGGGCAAACAGCTTTTCTTTTTCTTTTGTGTTTTCCTTTCTAAAGAAAGGAGCCGAGAAAATAAAGATGCGGGCAAACAAGTTTTATTTAAGAGCGTGGATAAATATTTGGCCATGCGGGGCTGAGGGGATGGGGAGGGAAAAGCAAACACAAGCAGGATGGGTTTCATAATTTTTGCGGGTGTTGCACAGCGTGCCCGTGTAAGGCTCTGGAGTGACAGGCACCGCACACGGGCACAGAAACAATGATTCCCACAAGCGGCAGCCCGCTCATTGCATTACTTTGTAATTCAGATCCTCTTGAAAACAAAAGAGTGTGTTGGACGTGTGCATCAACACAAGAGCACACAGCTGTTCTGTTCAAAACCCAGCACCTCGATAAACCCTCAGGCTACAAAAAGATGGCTCATCACAAGCTCCTCGCCCTCCTTGTGGTTCCAATAACTGGTTAAATGGAGCTGTTGTGAGTGCCTCTCTAGGCTGTAATCTACCTTACATCAGCCTGCCAGCTGTGCTGGAAAACAAAGCCCGAACGGAAATCAGGGACATGCATGTTCAGGATCTGCTGAGGGCTTAATTATTTCTTGTTAATTGGAGGTAGGTCTGCTTCATTTCACAGACCTGGGTGTTGAAAAGCTGTTTCCTACTTTGAGACCTGACAAGATGCAGATGAGAAAAGTGTTAATTGAACTATGAGTATAATAATCCTATGGGTGTATTGCATTTAAAATCCTGTAAGAACTACTACAGAGAGAGATTGCCTTGATCTTATTTATTTGAAATCAAAGATTAGTGTTGGTGAGCAGAAACTACTACTGGTGCTGGTGGAGTGCTCAGTCCTTGTAAAAAAAGGAGTTTATCCCCCAAGAAATTGGCAGCTGTCATCCATTTCACATTCAGGCAGTCAACGCTCTGAAAGCAGCTGTGGTGAGCTGAGTAGGTGCTTAGTCTGGAGTGGGTTTCTCTTTCAGAGAATTCCCCTCCCTCTGCCATGCTGCAGTGGCTGTCACCAATGCTGACCCGGATTGCCATGGGTCTCCCTCCTTGTTCTCACCCTGAGGTGGTTCTCTGGGCCTGGCTCAGCTGCAGTTTCCTCCCCAGGACTGAAAGCAGCAATCCTCTGCTCTCCAGACTCAGGGAGCTCAGGATTTTGCCAGCTCTTTCACCCAGCAAAGTGGAGAGCTGAGCCACGTAGGTAACCAGATAGGATGGCAGCAGCAGAGTCCTCAGGATGTTAAAGGTCTGGAGCAGCAGGCAGACAAAATTCCAGGTGAGAGAAGAAAGCAAGGAGCACAGCAGCTGGGGAAGAAAAGGAAGAATTTAATTGTCACTGCAATGATGTCTTTGGAAGAGGCTCCATTTTCAGCAGGATTTTGCAACCACCAGTGCTTGTTCTCCTCCCTCACCCACCCAAAAATGTTATGTCCTACAAAAGAAAAGTTCAGGCTGCTGTGTTCAAGTCAATAGCTGTACATATGAGGAATTCTAGGAGAACCAAATGGTACCCTAGACAAGATCAAGCTCATTGTTAGTTTTTGAAGAACTAGGAAATTAATGAATGTTAAATAAATTGTTACTACACTGAATTGGTACTGCCTTGGTGGTGTTAATGGTCTTAAAAATGCTTTCAACTGAGGTATTGCTGATGGCATGCTAAAGCTCAGCTTCAGGGTGTGTTAGTCAAATAACTGCAGCAGGTTAAGATGATTCCAGTGCTTGGCTAGTCCAGCCTAAGCAAGGTGTGCACTCCAGCAGAACTGGTGGAAGGAAACTTGAGTGAGTACCTCAGCTGCTGCAATTCAAAACTCCCAGCAATGTAACTGAGCAGACAGGAGTGGGAATAGTGACAGTGGAGGCACAGAGCAGCTTTCCCTTGTGAGCCCCTTCTGCAAAGGAACAGACAGTCAAAGCACAGGGAAAGAGAAGACACACAAGACATGAAGCTCTTCCACTGCTTGAAATTTATCTTTTGGGATTTGTGTAAAGCCTAAAAGGATTAGGGCTGCTGTGTTTGCAAAGAGACTTCTGGCCTCAGCTCTTATTGAGCAAGTGAAATACATCTTATTTTCAGTCACATGCTCCACTGTAAGAAATCTGAAGCAACTTTTTAAAGTACACAGTACCAGCCATAAATACCAGGAGAGTTCTTACACATGGTTGAGTTAAACTTCTTATCTTAGAGGAATAAGTGGCAAATTTTGCCATTTTAAATGCACTTCTCAAGGACTTTTAAAATATGTATATGTACCTTTAAATATACACACACACACACACACACACACACACACACACACATATTCATGATTGTCATTCTGCACAATTTTGTGTTGCCTTTACCTCATCTACAGCAGGAGTCACCACAAATAAGGAAGGCAGAAAATAAAACCTCCTGTTAGTTATTAACCAGGCAGAAACCTGGTTGAAATCTTGGAGCTTTGTCTTGCCCAAGAGGCCTCTGAGTCAGGCAGAGGTGAAAAAAGTCAGAGCTGAGGCACAAAAGCAGTGGATATGCAAGGAGGCAGCCTGGCCCCACTACTCACTATCAAGATGTTGTAGAAAATGCTCTTTTCAGCACGGGAATATCTTATCTTCTGCCTCCGGGACCAGCTGTTTGAGGTCACAGCAAGAAGATTTTGGCTTTTAGGATTTGAGCTCAGATAAGCAGGCTTGGGCCTCAGTCTTCCCACAGCTCCACTGGATTGTGACTCCTCTTGCATCTCTGTACTGGATGCATCACTCTGGTTTTCTTCCTCTGTTAGTTCATTTTCAGAGTCAGATTCAGGCTCATCAGGAGATTCTTTCTCAGTCTTTTCTGTGCTGGGCATCTGTGCTAGAAGCAGGTTTAAAAAGAACATGTAAAACACCTGTATGTGACTTTTTTCCCATGGCTGCAAGGCTTGCACATCTTACCTAGGAGCTGGACAAGGTTCCTCTGGACTTTTTCCAGCTGAAATAAAGGATTTTCAAACCAAACTAGATAATAAAAGTTGCCTTTACAAGTGTTCAATTTTAACTAATTAGCTCTTAATCAGCAATTTTATTAAAGGAGAAGCTGAAGCACTACCTCTTTAATTGTGCTTGTTGTAAACTAGCATAGAGGAAGTGGATATGACTGAATTTGTTAGGAAGTTATTAAAAAGAGTACTTTTATTTTTATAACTGAGAAAAGCTTTAATGTTCTTATTCTGTAAATATGGTGGTATGTAAAAATTTAGTGATGTGTCTAGTCTTACTGGTTAAAATGTAACTTAGAGCATTTGTGGAAACAGTTGGAGGCCTGGTGCTAAGAGCAGTCACTACAGGCCAGAAATTGTGAATGTAAATGTAGCAAGAATAACCTGAAAAATCTCCTTCAAAACATCAAGAGAATTGCTCTGTCCAGACAAAAGCCTGAGCACTCAATTGCAGTGTAAGGATGTGGCACAACTATGTAAAATAGATATTTTGTCACTGATTTGGAACTTCCTCAGCTGGGATTAGATTTTTTTTCCAGCTTTAGAGCATAGTAGCAAGGCTTTATCCTCACAAGTGCAACAACAAGCTTATTATTAGTCTAAACCAAAGCCTGTTATTGGTTACTGACATGTTAGAAGAAAGAATTGGGGATGGAGTGGAAAAACAAACTGGAAAAATACATAAATAAATGAAAATCTATGTTTTGCTCCCTTCAAAACTTTCTATCAACCTCAGCATAAAAGAATTCCTTACCAACTCCCCCAGTAAAACCCTCCATGCCTTTCCAAAAAGGAGAGGTGCAAGAGGACTGTGAGGCCAGAATTTAAAGTGCACAGATTTAGAGGATTAGCCTTGCTTTCTGGGAGATTTTTGAAATAGAAACCTGTAAAAATTACTTGCCCTTTGTCCTTCTTAAATCAAATTATCACTGAGAAAAAGGGAGAGTGCAAGAAGGGTAAGTAGCAGTTTAGTTGTCTTATAAGCATTTTTAGCAGAAAAGCCTAATAATTTGTTTGTTTTTTCTATATGCTACCACCAGTACTAACAAACCTTTAGCTGCCTCCTGTGACAAGTGGCATGAACTTAAAAATAGCCAGCAGAGTGCTTTAAAGAGGAAGTTAACTGTCTGCAGCAGCATTTTACCTGATCAACTGCCCAACTTACCTTCATTAAGCAGCAGCTGTAGCCAGACAATGGCGATGATCAGCAGCATGACAAAGGGCAAGCAGAACCAGAAGAAAAGCAGAGGAAATGTCAGCTCGTTCACCAGAGGAACCAGGGGATACCTCATGGCTTGCTTCAGGTTACTCTAAGTTTAGAACAGCCCGAGTGCTCCCCTTTCTAACACCTTTTAATAACTCTCATTGCAGCGCTGGTGGCCGCAGGAAAGGAGTGGTAAATCAGCAAAGGGGACAGCCCCGTGCTGGGGAGGGAGCAGCAGGGATTAATAGGGGATAAGAACAACTGAGAAAGGCCAATCGAGTCAGATGTTTTTCTTCAGCTGCTATTTAGAGGATAAATACAGGTTAGGAAGCTTTCCAGGCTTATGTTAAAACTGTAGTTATAGTTCTTTGGATATAGGGGAGGTAACCAAGTGCTTTGGCCACTTTGAGGCTGAGCAGCCAAGGTTGCTCTTGAGAATAAAAGAGATTCAACCTTCCAGAGAGGTGTAGAGGATGAGCTGCTACAAGATGCTGCTCCTGGGCTCTTATTCAATGTAGAGCACAAGTGTGTTCCATATAGACTCTATTTTTAGCCTACTCTGTATAGCCTCATCTATTAGTTAATCCTTTAGGGAAATAAACCTTTCTATTTTAATTGCCCTTCTGTCTTCTCTTCCCTAGAAAGGCAACTAGCACATTTCATAGGATGTGTGTCTATAAAAGTATTGCTTAGGAGTAAAGGAATTCAGCAGTGATCAAAGAAGGAACTGGATATGGACTCGATAACTTGATATTCATCATGCTGTGGGTTTCTCCTTCAATAAAATAAAGTCATAATCTATTGCTTACCTCACAGAGAGTTGTTTGACTAGATTGTTTGTGTAACTCTCAGGAGAAGAGAGCAGTTATGAAAATGCACGTTACAAATGACTGCCTGCATTTAATGTTCTTGCTCGTGAGCCTCTGTTTGTTTCTATGTAGTAACAGCCCCTTGAAATGAGCCTTTTTAATCCCAAGATCTAAATGAACTCTGCAAATTCTTATTAATCCACTTTAATAACACCTTTGCATGATAAAAGAAAGCTATTAGCCCTGCTCTGTGCATTGGGTAAACAAGTGAGAAAAGCCATTAAAGCCCTGAGCTTCAAGGATGCTCAATATTTGAGTCCCCATTTCACACAGTGGGGGTGGCAGGTCGGGGGCACCTCTGGAAATCAGGCTGTTGATAGTTTGTCTGCAGTGCTGAGAGGGATGGAAAGGAGCTGAAGCTGTGATCTGTTTAATTTTAATGATGAGTTGTGTCTCAGTCACATCACGGGCAGTCCATGCTGGCTCTCACTGAGCTGAGCCAGCCTGGGACATCCTTGCTGCCATGGCAGGATGGATCCCACCCTGGAACCCCTTCTCCCCAGGGAATGGGGGGTGAAATAAGGGGGAAAGGCCCTCTCCATTGCCTGGCAGGTGGCACAGGAGTGGCAGATGCCTGGGCTGTGTCAGTGACCTCCAGGGCAAGTGGCATAGCCCAGGGCTCTGGGGTTTCACCTCCACACAAGCCACAGCCACTGGGGAAGTTTCCCAGCCCAAGTTTAAAGGGCAGGGGGGCCCTGTGTGAAGGGGAGCAGGGGTACAGCCCAGCCCCAGGCTGATGGTGGTACCCACAAAATTGTATTTGTTACCTGGTGTGCAACAAGCCAATAATGGCACACTCGAGAGGGACATTGTTTATTTCAGAGCTGCCCCAGCCTGGATGCTCAGTGCTAGTTGAGAAATCCAGCACACCCCCATGGACTTTCCCTGCCATTATTTATACACAGAAATTCAGAGTTAGTGAATTTCAAAGCACAGCCCCTCTTGGAAGTCAGGACTGCTTAGTAAGTTCCATGCAAGTTACATCAGCCCAGCAATTTCTGGGCATTCTCAGGGGAAGGGTCTTTTTTAGCATTATAATGAATATATTGAGCTCTAGAACACATAGACCTTGAGTATTTTGCCAAGTTAGCAATACATAGATAGACATACATCAACATTTTCATTTGCTACATTCTTAAAGCTCGTTAGCTTCAGGATGGGATGCCCTTGACTAAGGGAGGATCCTGCTGCCTGTTCCACTGATCAGGTCTCCTTCCTTGCTCATTAGGCTTGAAAGCACACAAAGGTCTTACATCAAAGAATGTAGGGGGATACAGTATGGGTGAATGAAGGTGGTATAGAATGTAATCTTTTCCCCCAAAGAGTTGCAGCTGAACAAATTACGAAAGATTAGAGCAGGCCTGATGTTAACAGGCCACACCTGTAGCCAATAAGAACAGTGATATAAAAGAGTGGATTGGTGGGCTCTGGAGTTGGATGACTACTGCAAGGACCAGGAACAGTCAGTGCTTAGAGGAGCTGCCTGTGGGAAGCATCAAGGAGGTATGAGGCTCTGGTGATATGGAATCCTTGTACTATAGTGATAATAGAACTCTTAATCTTTAAGATAGCAAAAGAACATCCCAATTTAAAATAATCTTGGCAGTTTCCACCCTGGGGGTGCTGGTGGGTAGTGGCTGAATGTGAGCCAGCTGTGTCCAGGGTCCCAACAAAGCCCATGGCACCCTGGCCTGTGTCAGGAACACTGTGGCCAGCAGGACAAGGAAAGTGATTCCTGCCCTGTGCTGGCACTGGAGAGGGTCACCTTGGTTCTTGTGCTCCGTTTTGGGCCCCACAGCTCAGGAGGGACAATATCCAGGGCTGGTGTGGTGGTGTTTGAGGGTCCCCAGGATGAGGGAAGAGATGTGAATCTTGACTTCATGTTTCAGAAGGCTGATTTATTATTTAATGATATATTTTATATTAAAAGAAAATTATATACTAAAATTATGCTAAAGAAAGAGAAAAGAGATATCAGAAAGCTAGAAAGGAATGAATAATAAAATCTTGTGGCTGCTCACAGCCTCAACACAGGTGGCTGTCATTGGTCATCAAGTAAAAACAATTCACATGATGGGTAAACAATTCTCCAAATCACATTCCAAAGTAGCAAAACACGGAGGAGCTGAAGCTCCCTAGCTTCTCAGGAGAAAAGATCCTGGCGAAAGGATTTTTCAGAAAATATGTCTGTGACAGGCTGGATGAGGCTCTGGTCTGTTGACATGGTTGCCTTCTCGTAGGTTGGACTCAATGATCTCAGAAGCATTTTCCAACCCAAATGATGCTGTAATGGATGCTAGCAGGTCAGGACAGACAATTGTGACCCTCTGCTCTGGCGAGACCCCACCTCACACTCAGGGCACAGTTGTGGTGTCTGCAGCAGCAGAAGGACATGGAGCTGCTGGAGCAGGTCCTGGGGAGGCCACAACGCTCTGAGGGCCCTGGAGCACCTTGAGACAGGCCAGAGAGCTGGGGCTGTCCAGCCTGGACAGGAGAAGGTGTGTGCAGACCTCATGGCATATTTCTAGTGGGTGAAGGAGCTACAGGGAGGCTGAGCAGGGACTCTTCCTCAGCAGCTGCAGTGATAGCAGAAGGGGGAATGCTACAAATTGAGAGGGGAAATCTAGGATCAATATCAGGAATATATTTTTACTGTGAGGCCCTGGCACAGGCTGCCCAGAGAGGCTGTGGCTGCCCCTGGATCCCTGGAGGTGTCCAAGGCCAGGCTGGACAGGGCTTGGAGCAGTCTGGGATAGTGGAAGGTGTCCCTGCCACGGCAGGGGGTGGAAGGAGATTTTTTTAAGGTCCATTCCATGATTCTGTGCTATGCTGGCTGCTCCGTGTCCCACCGGTTGGGTCTCCTCTCCTTGGAATCACACAAAGCCCTCACATTACGGAGCACACCCATTTAAGATTATCCCGATTATTTCAAGACCCCGCGCCTCACAGCAGCGGCGCCCCGGAACCCCGGAGCGGGCCCGCGTTGCCGGCCGGACGCGGGCGGGAGGCGCGCCCGCCATGGCGGCGCCCACGCGGGTGTTCGCGTTCCGGGACGCGCGCTGGGCCCCGGACCCGGTGCTGGAGCCGAGCGCAGCCGTGCGGAGCCCGCAGCCGGTGCCGCTGGTCATCGACAACGGCTCCTTCCAGACGCGGGCGGGATGGGCCTGCCCCGACCCCTCCGTGCCCGCCGAGCCGCTGCTGCGGTTCCGCTCGCTGGCGGCGCGGAGCCGCGGGGCCCGCGGCGGGGCCGGCGCAGAGACGCAGGTGGGGAACGACCTGGGCAGCCCCGAGCCCCTGCGCTGGCTGCTGCGCTCGCCCTTCGACCGCAACGTGCCCGTCCAGCTGGAGCTGCAGGAGCTGCTCCTCGACCACGTCTTCCAGCGCCTCGGAGTCTCCTCGCAGGTACGGCCGGGCCGGGCGGAGCCGCCTGTGGGTCCCGGAATGGTTCGGGTTGGAAGGGACCGCACTCCACTCCCTGGCATGGGCATGGACGGCTTGCACGGGACCAGGTTGCTCAGATTTCTGTGGCCTAGACACTTTCAGGGATGGGGCAGCCACAACTTCCCTGGGCAACCTGTGCCAGTGCCTCACCAGCCTCACGGAGAGAAATCTTTTCTTAATATCTAATCTAAACGTACTCCCCTAAACTTA
This sequence comes from Chlorospingus semifuscus, assembly GCA_035048045.1. Lineage (NCBI taxonomy): Eukaryota > Metazoa > Chordata > Aves > Passeriformes > Passerellidae > Chlorospingus > Chlorospingus semifuscus. The sequence goes on from JAWWMS010000075.1 coordinate 4,174,635, forward strand.
CTGCTGGGTATTGCTGTTATTAGTAGTGTTTACTGACCACCTGCATACACAACTGTGTGGAGAGTTGCTCTTTTCTCAACACAGCTGCTTCTCAGACCATGGAGCCCTTTGCCTGCATGATGACATCAGTTTGAAAACTTTACCCAGAGTGGAACTAAACTTTACTGGTTTTCACTCACCTCCTCATTGCATGGGGTTTAGTTACTAAGATTTTTAATAATTGCATGGATTTTGGTTACTCAGACTTTTAACAATTTATATATGCCTTTAAAAGTCCATTCTCCTCCACCATTATGAGTTTATTCTTTGTTGGAATTAATATTAACATTTTTAAAATTAATATTAATCTTTTTTACTCCTTTAAGCACTAGATAGAATTTAATTTCCATGATTAATACCCTGCACATAAAGTGCTTTCTAATGCCCATTTTGGAGGAGTTTTTGCTGATGATGCTTAAAAGAAGCAGCAGAAATAACTAACCCTGGCTTTTCCCTTCATACCTTTATTACTGTTCTTTCCTCTTGTCTCTCCCAGGGCTGTGTGGATCACCCAATTGTTCTGACAGAAGCAGTTTGCAACCCTCTGTACTCAAGGCAAATGATGTCTGAGCTCCTCTTTGAGTGCTACCAAGTGCCAAAGGTGTCCTATGGCGTGGACAGCCTGTACAGTTTTTATCACAACAGGAGGCAGAACTGGCCCTGCAGTGGTTTGGTGATATCCTCAGGGTACCAGTGCACACACATTTTGCCAGTCCTAGAAGGCAGGTGAGTTCTGTGTGTCTTAAGGCTGGTGCAGCCACTGGCTTTTCAAGTGATGCAAATACCTCTTCCTCCAGCCCTGCACTATTAACTCTTGTAGTGATTTATACTAACGAGTTAAAACCAGGTCTGCAGATTTTGCTAAGTTGTGTTGAGTTTTGAATTGAAACAGTGCAGCTCTCGTAAATGTTGTGTTTTAGTTGTTAATTGTGCCTTGATGTGTACTTTCAATGGGAGAAGAGGATATGTACCCCTGTGAAACTGGGCATTAACAAACATAATTTAGGTTTTAAAGCAGCTTTGGGACGAAAGGAAGTGCTCTGTGTGTGAAACTTCTGTGGTGCTGGAGGCTTTTATCAGTCTGGTTATTCTGCTACATTGCTCTACTTTTGCTTTTTTTTCTCTTTTCTTAATCCTTACTGCAGGAGATGACTTTATTATATCTGGTAATAAATTTTCAAGGTTTACATTTGTCCAACCACTAAGTGTTAGGTTAAGATTAAAAAACTACTTTTAGCACCACTACCCATCATTTCTCTTAGAATCGAACATCTCCTTAGATGCATTCTGTGTTAGAGCAGAACATCTCCTTGCTGTAGCCAAAATTATTTCATATTTGGACTTGTTTTTAAAGCAGAACAGAGCCTTTCAGAATAAAATAGTGAACCAGCAGTTATAAATAGTTCAAATAGTGAAACAGCAGTGATTTTGCTGTTGCCTGAGAAAAGCAGGTGTGTTAGATTCTCTGGTAACCGAATATTGAATCACTTATCTATGAATATTCATATACAGAAATCAAACACTTCGGGGGGAAAGCAGGAGCTCTGTTTGATTTGCTGTGAGTTCCCTGAGTGTGAGCTGTGTCTGTTTGCATTTTGAGGCTGGATGCCAAGAACTGCAAGCGCATTAACCTGGGGGGGTGCCAGGCTGCCGTGTACCTGCAGCGCCTGCTGCAGCTCAAGTACCCCGGGCACTTTGCGGCCATCACCCTGAGCCGCATGGAGGAGATCCTGCACGAGCACAGCTACATTGCCCAGGACTACATCGAAGGTAAAACCAGCTCTCATTCACTGCCTGCTGGTGGTTGCTTGTGGGGGTACCAGTTGTGGGTTTCTCTGGGTCTGGATTGAAGGCACTTGAGGCAGTAGTTCGTGTTCAGACTCGGGTGTTTATTATTTCTTATCAGTAAAACTTATCAGTCTCACTACTGTGTGTTCAGCAGCTTTTCATTAGAAGGCACAAAATGGCCAACAATCTCTTGTTACAAGGTCTTTTAAGACTAAACTGTCCAATTAAGAACTGATACCTGGATTCTTTTCCCTTTTAACCCAATAACTGATCCCAAAGAGCTGCAATGTGGACTTTTCTGCCCAATTACAAAATGCCACCCA
>JAWWMS010000075.1:4176884-4192042 GCA_035048045.1 Chlorospingus semifuscus
CTTTTAAGACTAAACTGTCCAATTAAGAACTGACACCTGGATTATTTTCCCTTTTAACGCAATAACTGATCCCAAAGAGCCCACAATGCAGACTTTTCTGCCCAATTACAAAATGTCACCCAAATGCAAGAAGAAACATGAAAAAGAAACCCAGGATGACACCCTGTGCCCTCCGTCTTGCTGCCATCCACAGCATACTAAAAATCCCAAAACCCCAAATTTCTCACCAAGTGATGCACCTACACTGCTCTCTATAATCTATTGCACACTTTTGTGGATTCTAGTCTGTCTTTAAGTCTGTGACACTTTCTCACTTTATTGTTGCTCACCCACCCATGCTGCTGTTCTTTACCATAATTCCCCAGTAGTTCTCGATGTTTTTGCTTTGTCCTCTCTACCCCTTGTTTTGAACTCAGCTCAAATTCTTCCAGAAATATTCTACTTCTGTTTTGCTTTCTTTGTGGTAACCTGCCTTGCATTTAACAGGAGTTAAATACTTAAAATTAAGCCAGAAATAAAACTTAACTACTACTACTGCTATAAAGAAAAAATCTGTATTGGTTCAGATTTCTCTGTGAACAAAAATTGTGATGGTTTCAGTGGAAAAGAATTTAAAATGAGCTTATTGTTTCCTTTATATGTCAACAAAACATCTTAGTGGGTTAGGATTTCTGTGTTTCCTATCTGCTCTAAGGTTTCCAGAGTTGCACAGGACATTTCTTATGACTTTTTGTGAATTAAATAAATTTTTAAATTTCCATGGCAAATGTCATCAGAAATAGTGCCTGAAGAAAAGTGGTTTTTTTACATTTGTCACTTGTGAATGAGCATTCCTTAGAAATGTGTGAGTGCTCTCCCTCCCCTTGGGCAGAGTGACTTCAGTGTGCACTTGCACTTTGCAGTACTTGGTGTTTCCTGCAGGTCAGCACTCAGAGCTGCCTGCACTGGGTGTGTGACCTGGAGGCAGCACTCAGAGGGGACAACCAAGCTTGGGAACAGCTGCCAAGAGGTGACAAAATTCTGTGCTTGCACTTTTTTTGCCTTCTTTCCTCACCTTTCATCCTTCACACAAGGTACACACAACACGCGAATCGCTGTTTTGTGCTGCCAGAACAAAAAGTTACTTTGCTTTCCAAATGCCCAGAGCTGCAGAAGTGGCGGTGCCCAGAGTACTACGAGGACAATGTGCACAAGATGCAGCTGCCTTTCTCCAACAAGCTGCTGGGCAGCACTGTGGCATCTGAGGAGAAGCAGGAGAAGAGGCAGCAGCAGCTGCGGCGGCTGCAGGAGCTCAACGCGCGGCGCCGGGAGGAGAAGCTGCAGCTGGACCAGGAGAGGCTGGACAGGTTGCTGTATGTGCAGGTAATGCAGGCAGAGTGCCAGTGTGGTGTCTTGGGAGCAGGGCAGGCTGCCCTCAGAGCTCTATCAGAAGGTCACACATCATGGTAAAGAAGCTGTGGCTGTTGTGGGTGTTCCCTGATAGGAGCTTGCCAAGGTTAGTTGTGAGTTAATAGAGAGATTATTGATGCAGGGGATGTTTTCAGTTTCTGAACAGCACTTCTGGGAAATACTTGAAATGCTGTCAAAGTGTGCCCATCATGCTCTGCTTGCATGACTAGAGACTATCTATACATCACTGCTGACTGCTGTTGCCTTGTCTTGTTCATCACAGCTAACTCTGATCTGTCCACAGGAGCTTTTAGAAGATGGTCAGATGGATCAGTTCCACAAAGCTTTGGTGGAGCTGAACATGGACTCTGCAGAAGAGCTTCAGTCTTACATCAACAAATTGAGTCTGTCTGTTGAGCAGACAAAGCAGAAAATCCTACAGTCAGAAGTCAATATTGAAGTAGATGTTGTGGACAGCAAGCCAGAGGTAGGATGTTTTCACCAAGTTAATCCTCATTTTATTTTGTCTCTGAATGAATTAAACTTCTGTGCTTGAAAATGAGTCCCTTCAGACTTCCACTGATGAACTAAGCTTTTTCTTTAACACATTGCAAGTCATTATTAAGTTGGCAACTGCTTCTCTCTTTTCAGAGAGAATGTCCTGAGACAACCATCCTTAACCTTCAGTAGTCTTCTGTTAAAGGTACAGAGGAGATAAAGATACAACCCATCCATCTTTTTGTTTAAAAAAGTATCTGTTTTCCTTTTTGTTCTTCCCCTTTAGGTGCAGAGAACTTAAATGGTAAACAACCAACCTTACCTTCATTGTAGCTGCCTATTTCTGGTGGATTTAAGCAGCATGTTCTGTGTTGGTTCCTTAATGAAAGATTAATTGCTACACTTGGTTATTGGAGTTGTCTTGAAGATGAGGAGCTCCTTGTCTGCTTTGCCAGACTAACACAGGCCCAGCACACAGCAGCTGCTGCCACGGGGTGCTCTAAGGCTGCTTGTGCATGTGCTTTTAATTGCCTTTCAAGTCACTTTAGACAGCTTTTTTAGCTTTATCAGCCTCTGTTCAGGGAAAAGGAAGAGAGAAAAACAGAAAATTGAAGCATAGAGGGGAGATCTTTATTTAGGTTGCCCAGATAAGCTGTGGCTAACACATCCCTGGAAGTGTTCAAAGCCAGCTTGGAGTAACCTGGTCCAGTGGAAGGTGTCCCTGCCCCATGGCAGGGGGTGGAACTGGATGAGCTTTTGAGGTCCCTTCCAACCCACACCATTCCATGATTCTGTGATAATCAGTGCAAGAATCAGAATGATCGTGCTTCAGCAAAATTCAGGGAGATGATGGGCTTATCATTGTGGTGAAGAACCTTTCTGCCTTCTGTCAAAAGAAGATATTCTAGAAAAAAGAGAATTGAAAGGTTAGCAGTTACCTGTGATTTTTCTGTGACTGTGCCTAAATTCCAACATCTCCCACACCCTTGCACTTTGCTGGGTGCAATCTCAGACTTCAGAATGAATCCACAAGCTTTATTTGTTCTGTGCCTTGAGAGAGCACTTGGAATTATCACAAAATCCCTTTTTAAGACCAGGTGTTCAGCTGAGTCTGTGTATCTTTCTGTTTTTGTCTTTTTCATTTTTTTATTAGGTTAAAAAAAAATGTATTTAACAGGACTTCATGAGACTACATTTTTTGCTGTAACAATGAACATTTCTAAACTTCAGTTTGATTAATTGAATTTGTTAAGTAGATATAAAATAGGTACTGAGGAATGTTTGAAGGATGTCATTTTGGCTCATCCTGGCATTGCAACAAATGTTTCAAGTTTAAAATAACCAAAACAAATATTTAGTAACAAAATCCCAGAGGTAACATTGTAACACAAAAAAATGATGATAATTAAAAACCTGTTCCTACCTCACAACAGGAGTCTTGTAGGATTTTGAGTGATGCTTTTCATTAGGACAGAGCTTCATGTCTGTGTAAAATAAAAGGGGATTTGGTGCATCCTGTGAGCAAATAGTAGACAGTTGAAACTCTCAAAAATTGTGTGGTGGCTTTGTAGCTAGCAAATATTTGTTTTCCAGTACCACACAAGCAAAATAGGGAACTTAATGGTAATTATAGAGCAGTTAGAAGTGCTGGAAGGGTACCAGGTTTTAACCAATATAAAAAGCTGTTTTACTAAGTTTTAATATGCTGTTATGCTTAGGACATGGCTGCCTGGGATCCTGGCAGTCAGCCTGGTGACTGAGGCCTGCATTTCTGAGCTGGCATTGGGATAAATTTATTGGAAGTGTTTGATTTTTGTGCTTTGTGTGAATGTCTGTTATTTCTATTTCCTGGGCATACTTGCTTTCAGGCATGTTAAGAGTTGAGATTTGAGGAGACTGAGTTTTCCAGCTGTGTCACCAGAATTGAAATCACCCCTGAGCTAAGCTACCATAACTTGCTCTGTTTCCAGACTCCTGACTTGGATCCACTGGGCAGTGAGCAGTCCCTGGAGGATGTGGAAAGCATTAATGAGTTTGAGCCTTTATTTGCTGAGGAGCAGCCTGAAGCTGAGAAGCCAGTTGCTGCAGTGCAGGTTTGGTTTCTGTATTTACACTTTGTGCCAGGGGTTTGCATCCCAGCTGTCCAGCCAGTCTGCTGACATTTCTCCTCATGCAAACATTGTTTGCCTGCTCTTGGAAGAGATGCCTAAACTACCTGAGCAGGACATGAAGAGAGAAATCCTGGCAGTTTTAGCTGGTGGTTTAGGATGAGAATTCCCTCTTGGCTCGCTCTGCAGGCAGTGCCTGGTGTAGCAGTGCTGTGTTATTAAGGAAAAAATGTTCTGCTCAAGTGTTTTTGTCTGTGATCCATAGCCTGATATCCCAGTGGACACAGCTTTCAACTTGTGAGGTTGAGCCTTAGAATTAAGTGGCTCCAAGCAGAATAAATTATAGGAAAAGTCCAGCTTCCCTGACCCTTTGGAACCTTTAGCATAATGCTGTTTCTCTGTGGGAGCATTGCCCTTTGTTTTTTGGTTTTTTTTGTACAGAATTGTTTGGCAACATTGGTTATTGTAGACTATTATTGTTCTTTAACATAATTCCCCACTATTCTCAATGTTTTTAAAGCCCGTGTTTAACCTGGCAGAGTACCACCAGCTTTTCCTTGGCACTGAAAGAATCAGGGCTCCAGAGATTGTCTTCCAGCCCTCCCTGATAGGAGAGGACCAGGCTGGGATAGCAGAAACCATGCAATATGTCCTTGAGAGGTGAGTTTACAGAACTGTTTACTTCAAACAAGCTATTCTTTATTTGATACCAGCTTTTGAAATGCTGGGGGTTTAGCAATAATTGCAGAAAATATATTGAATAGCTCTTTTTGGTGGAGTCAAGAATTGCAGGTTAGGCATGTCTTCCTGAAAGCCACATGTAACTCTGCTTGTTTTAAGTCAGTGAGTGTACAAAGTTTTTTGATCCATAACCCTATCCATGATAAATTTTTGAGTATGCACCTCCAGTATATGTATATTTGTAAATTGCAGCTACTACTAAACTATTATGAACGTGTTAAAACATACACAAAAATAAAAATTAAAGAAGAATGAGATCAAGGTGAAACAAACACTATTTAAATGTATTTATCAATATATCTGCCTGCACCTCACTGGGTTGTTTTGCACAGACCCCACTTTAGAAATCCATGGTCCAACTTGTTATTGAGGAAAACAACAAACACTTGAAACAGTGAGCTGGCAGTCTGGTTTTGGGAGACAAAATCAGGAGTAACATTTTAAAGTTAAGATACAGGCACACCTGCTGGACATTTCCAGGTAAATTAGCATTGATGAAATGTCACTCCTGAATTGAATGAACAAGGGACATCATGTTTTTCTGAATGGTAAGAATTCCAGCCCTGGAAAGAAATCCAGCTGATGATTTATGGGGAAATGAGTGCTTTCAGGATTTTTTTCTGCCACCCCCTTAATTTCCAGAAAATAAAGAAAGGTTTTGGTGCAAGGAAAATGAAGTTTCTCAAAGTGAATCCTGGGACAGGATGCCAGTACTCCCCACAGCTGTTCCAGTTCATAGGGCAGAGGTTCTTGAGAAAAGCTGAAGCTGTTCTTGCTCTTCACAGGTATTCCAAGGAACAACAGGCTATCCTTGTCCAGAATGTTTTCCTCACTGGTGGAAATACAATGTACCCTGGACTGAAAGCCAGAATCCAGAAGGAGCTGCTGGAAATGAGGCCATTCCAGTCATCCTTTCAGGTGTGTTTGTTGCCATGGTGTTTATGTGACCAGCCTGTTCTGCTGTGTTCTGATGGAATTGGGTGAGGTGCAGAGCAGGGGCATGGAGAGGGTTTTAAGGCAAGACTCTGCAAACAGCTTTTTGGCCTGAGATAATGCAGGTTAGCAAAGATTCAGTTGCTCTTTGTGAAGACAGCATAGTGAGTAGGGAAAAGGAAAGTCTGCTTCTGCTAAAGGACCATGCACACAAAAGCATGTTTGGCTGGAAGCTTGCATATTGATTGCTTAGGAATTGATAACAAGGTGAAAACACACTTGAACCTAACATTACTCTTTCTGAGAGACACTGAGTGATCAGCTCAAATTTCTGAAATTCAGCTCTGTGTGTCATATACCATTGTAACCAGGGTGAAATGGGCTTCCCTTTCCTGTGCTGAATTGACATTGTTGTTCTGTTTTCCTTCCATCCAGGTCAGCCTTGCTTCTAGCCCTGTCCTGGATGCCTGGTATGGGGCCAGGGACTGGGCAGTGGAGCACATGAACCGTGAGGAAGGCTGGATCAGCAGGAAGGACTATGAGGAGAAAGGGGGGGAATACCTCAAGGAACACTGTGCCTCTAACGTCTACGTTCCCATCCGCCTCCCCAAGCAGCCCCCACGGGCAGCAGAGGCTCCCAGCAGAGCCTCGGGCACAGGGAACCCCGGTGAGCAGCCATAGCCGTGTCCTTGGCACCCTCAGCGCTGCAGGGAAGGGGTCCTGCTGTGCCACAGGGCGGGGCCTCGCTGCCTGCTGAGCTCCCATCCCGGCCCTTGGCCCAGGAGGACGGGACACGCTGGCACAGTTCAGTGCTGCTCACACACAGCAGCTCGTGGAGGGGAAAACTCCCTCTTAGAGACTGTCATAGCAAGGCTCAGGGGTTTTGGAGAGTGTGTGTTTTACAGCTTTTTAAGGTGTAACGAATCCTCCTGGTTTTAGATGGGCTTTATTGCAGCTGGGCTGTAGCAAGGCAGGCAGCCCAGCAGGTGTCCCCCTTGTCACAGTAGTCTGTCGGGACATGTCATGCAGGTCGTGCTGCAGGAAGGACACCAGGGGGGCTGAGCTCAGCCCTGCCTCCCGAGGCCCCATGTTCCATCTCCTCCCTGCTAAAGCAGCACCACATAACCAGTGGGTGCTTCTTGTCTCCATCGATGTCAGTGATAGCGATGCTGTGGCTGAAACTGGAGAGCTGGGCACATGCAGACACAACCCTCCACAAAGCACAGTCCAGAGGCACTGCCAGGCCTTCTGCTGCCCTGGAGTGGTTCTGCAGGCTGAGCAGGGCAGCTCTCTGATGGGACTTCTTGATCAAAAGTTGTTGTAGCAATAAAGCAAAGCCTTTTGCTTTACCACTAACTTATGTGTTTCAGTGATTTCACCTCTTTAGAGCTATGAGGATGGGTTTGATTGGTTGTACCTTGCTTAAAAACACAGGTTTGCAGCCAGGCCCCTGTCCTGCTGTACAATTTGCCTGTGAATTCAGCTCTTCCACTGAACAATTTGTTGCTTTCCCAAAAGAATAATCCATACTGAATGCTGAACCCAAATCTAAGGAGACTCCATCACTTTGGCAAAAGCTGGAAAAGGTGCAAGGTAATGGGGGAAATATCCAGACTGTAACTGATATAAAGAAAGTGTAGAGGCGGTGTTTGGTGTCCCCAAGGGCTGCAGAGCATCAAGGTAAGTTGTCATCTGGCATATTCAAAGCAAAGAACATGAGGAGCTTGCTTGTGCTGAAGTTGGTTGCCACGGGATAAGAATTTTGGATTCAAAAGTATTACTGAGATTTACAATTTTTTATAAAAGAGAAATTTGTGTGCAAACATTGAGGTCTCGCCTGTGCACTGAGGGTTCTTCAGAGAGCCTGTGAGGGAAGGGTTGTTGCAGACCTGCTCTCCCACAGTTCCTGTGGCACCCAGCACTGGCCAGTCCCAGGTGGGATGCTGGTCCTGGTGGCCCCTGCCTGCTCCTCACAGGCTGTTGGGCAGGGCAGGAGAAAGGAGCTGGCTGCCTCCAGGTGACCTCAAGTTTGGATTATTGATCCTATCCCTGACTGCCTGGAGGCAGTTTTTAGGACAATTAAGGGAATTCTGTGGGTGGTAAAGAATGTGGAAAAACATGCTGTGCTGAAACCAGCCAAGTTACACATGAAGATGTCTTTTCTGATCTCAGTGACCTGGAGCCAATGCTGTCCCATTGCTGTTTGACCCCTCTCTGACCCATCTTTAGCTTTACTTTAGGCAGAGGGACTGCCCAAGGTATGGAAATAGTTCTGATACTTGGTGTTGCCTGCTAAACAGATAAGTGTGTTGTGCATAAAACTGTTCCAGAATGAGGGCCTGAAAGGGCATCTGTAATGCATGATTATGTGACTTTTAATCTATGGCCAAATCATGCCAGCCACTTCTCTTGCATTAATTCAAAGCAGAGCTATCTAATTCTGCAAAGGGGTGCCAGAGCAGCTGCTTAAACAGCTTGAAGGAAGCAGAATTTTATAATCTCCTGAATATTAGCTGTTAATTTGTTACTTTGTGCCACGGTAGCCAGAGTAACTGATGAACTTGGACCAGGTGATCACTGTCACAGGCTGCTCTGAGTGTGCTGGTGGCCACTCAGGTGCTTGGAGAACACCATGAAAATCATGAATGTTGCAGAATGGGATGAATTTTAGCCATTTCAGCTCAGTTCCCTGGTAATGATTTGCTGTGGTGCTCCCTGAGCATTGGTGCTGGCAGGAGAGAAGTGGAAGGAGTGGTGCTGAGGGCAAGAAGACAGAGCAATGTCATTTCAGACAGTGATGTTGGAGTCCTTGTGGAGCTTCAGTATTGTGACACGTGTGACAAGGTTTTCTCACCCCCATGTGCAGGAGAATTTGGTTTTTTTTCCATGTGAGTGGCACAGGGCTCTCCAAACCCAGAAGGAACTTGGGCTGTCTCCTGCCATTGGTTTATGCCCCCTGAGAGGGGGACAGGCCAAAGGACCCCTGTTAGGCCTCTTTAATGGGACTTTTGGTTGTGTGAGGAGCAGTAGGAGGAAAAATAATCCTGCTGTGGAGAGGAATCTCAGAGTGCTGCTGTGAGAGCCTTTGGCAAGTGATGGCAGGGCTGCTGTTGAGTGAGCTGCTGTGCCAGCAGCCTCAGAATCACTGCTGTGCTTATCCTGCAGTGTCCTCCAAGCTGACCCAGGGCTGGGATGGTCAAGTGGTTCCCGTTTGGTGCTTGGTAAATGAAGTTCAAAGCAAGCTGTAACCTGGTTATACAATTCAGTTATGCCCTAATTCAGGTCAAAGAATACGAAAGTACAATTTCACAGCAGTGCTGAGTTTGGTCTATTTAAAAGAGAGCTCAAACTGGGTCCCACCTTGCACAGGGTCCCTAAGATCTGCTCTGGGTGGAAACACCACGTCAGTGAGCAGCCCTGGAGACTGAGCATCCATCACATGTCCCATGGCCCAGATTTCCTTTGGAGCTGCCTACAAGCCTCACTTTAGGGCTTCAAGGCTTCTTATGTTTCCTGTGCCACAGCAACTTCAAACATGTTCTTTGCTAAATCTCTGCTAGGACACCAAGATTAGAACTCTCTGCTCCAGTTATTAATCTCTGGAATACTTAATGTGCTGTGTAAGACAGCATCTTGGAAGAAAGAGAAGATGCCCGTGAAGTGTCACTTAAAATTTAGGATTATCCCTCCAGAGACAGCCCACAGTGATCCTCTGGCAGTCAGTCATAAACCACAAGTTTTGAAGCTTGTGTGGGATGAGCAGGGGAGAGGAGAATGCTGTAATGGATTTAACATTATCCCCAAAGTCATATGGTGGGATTTCCAGCCATGGTTGGGAATGCCAGGCACAAGCAGCTGTGCTGATCCCCACTGCTCACTCCCACTGCTCTGTGCAGGGAGAGAGCTGCTCCCTGAGCATCAGCTGCAGCAGAACTCGGGTTTAAATGGCTCAGACCCTGAGAGTGGTTTGCCAAGAGATTTTCAGCTCCTTTCATTCCTTTTCAGGCACTCAGTTTCCTGTGTGTAGTTGACAAACACCTTTTCCCCTCCTTGTTCAGACGATCTCAGCCCTCATGTTAGCAAGGTGTCATAGTTTCAAGGGATTTTTTCGTTGTTTATTTTTAAGTTATATTGCTTTTTTTTACACCATTAGGGGTCTTTTCTTTCTCTTTTTGAGCAGTGGGCTTGGTTCCCATTTCCTAATGCAGCAGAGTCCATGATGAAAGAACCATATTCATGGATCCAGCTCATAGCAACGTTTGCTTGTGACAATTTCCAGCTGTTGCTCTGCCCTCAGTTCTGTCTCAGCAGAGCCAACCTGAGAGTGGTGCTGGCTGAGGCTTTCACAGAATGCACAGCTCCTCTGGGGAAGGAGGGAGGTCAAGTAAAACCATGGAGACTTGGTCCATCTGTGCTCAATCCACAGTGTGCCAAGTGGAAAAATCTTCAAATCATTTCCTGAAGCCAGTAGAAGTCTCAAGTATGGTGAGAATCACTCTGTGCAGGTGTACTTTTATTTTTAAACAATTGCTGTTCCCCAATATCAGAGCATGAAGCAAGCTGGATTTATGCTCTGACTGAAAAACTTGTGCTCTTAAAATTCCTGGGTTCAGTCAGGACAATATTTTTTAAGCTTTTTAATTATTTCAGAACTGAGGAGAAGTATGAAACAGCTTCTCCCTTCATCTGACAGGAGGTGATGATGGGGAAAGCATTTTTGTGTTGTCACTGATGTTCTGTGAAGGCATCTGAGTTCCTGCACTTGCAGCAGTCAGGCTGTTCCATCAGGAGGAAGCTCATCCCCAGGGAAGCTTGTGGCAGGTCTGGCTGGACCAATGAGCATCAGAACACACAAGGAAAAGCTGTGGCTTTGTTCAAACCTATGTCAAGGGAATTCCAGAGGAGAGAGACCTTTGGAAAGCTCCTCTTGTTTGATCTTTTTGGGAATATTGTGGGTGATAGAGTATTAGATAGCAGGGAAACCATGGGGCATTGGGTGCCTTCCTTATTTAGGGGAAGGGCAAGGATGCATGGTGGACCTCTGGGTGGGAGAAGTTTGAAGGATGGTGGCAGCCTTCAACCCCCAAAGGGCTGTGGTGGCACTTTGCTGAGTGCCCTGGTGCCCAGGAGGGTTGGGAGGCTGTTGGCTGCCCCAGAGGCTGATTTCCCTCTCTCCAAACAATCACCCTGTTTCTGCAGCTCTCCCTGGAGTGTGCTCCCTGCTCCTCAATGGCCCCTTATGCCAAGTGCAAAAAATGTCCTGTACAAGCCTGGGAGGCTGGGCATTCACTGCCTTGTCTGAGCTTGCTTGGCAGCAAGTTCCAGTCTGTGCAAACAGTTTTTGGGTAGTCTTATCTTTCCACTGAACATTTTGATGTGGAGGCTTTTTTCTTCAGGGTATTTTCATCCCCTTGAAAGGAGAATACTAATGGGTAAAACTGTCCTGCCTCACTGACACTTGTTCTGCACCTGAACAGCAGCCCCAGATGAGGAGCAGTCCTGTTGGTCTGATCTTCCTGCTCTGCTTTGGAGGCTTCACAGGGCTTCCCCACAACATTTTAGAAATAACTCAGTCCCTGCTAGGATGCCCAGAAGTCACCTGTGGTACACAGAAGTCTCTGTCACACCCTCACCTTGAGCCCCTGCTGCCTTTGAGTGTTTTGTCTACTACACTTAGATAAATCCACCTGATCTAGAAGCCATCAACTGATAAAATCTCAGTGCTCCAAAGGCAAAATGCCTTGAGAGGGTCCCAAAGTGCTTTCTTGAGCACATCCACAATGACATGTAACCTTTAAACACAGTTTTGTGTTCCTTGTGCATTAGCGCATTGCTCCTGGCTGACATTGCTTCTCAGCTCTGGGAAATACATTTCATATCCTCATCCTTAGATCAGTTTATTTTTCCCATTTTACAACTTGGTTAAAATATACCCCACTCCTCCTCTCACCCCAGATTCCTGCCACATACCTGGCATTCTTTCATCCTTAATGAGATGAAGGAGTGGGGTGTTTCACCCTCCTGGAATTTTAGAGGAATACTAAGTGGATTTCTCATGAAAAGCTCCATTTAGGATACGAGTCTCCCTGAAAGATAGTCCATGACAGCAAACCTTGCTTTTGCTGGTAATGGTGAGCAGAGGTTTTACTTCCCTATTCAATAACTACTTTCTGCTTGGTTTTTACAAGTATTGTCATTGATGGAGACCCTGTTGGAGCAAGTTCCCAGTGGAGGAACCAGAAATTTGCATTCTTGCAAAGGTAGATGGGGAGGCTCAGGCTTCAATGTGGCCAAACTCTCCATATAGATACCATAAAGGGGGTTAAGTCAAAATAGTTTCATCCAAACTCAGTCATTAAGTTCCCTTAATAAACATACAGGTTTCTTGGATCAAAGGTTCCTCCAGCCTGGCCCTGGAAGTGAGCTCCAGGAGATGTTTGGGGGGAAGTACAGGAATAGGAACAGAGTGATGTGTGTGTAAAACAGGGAGGGGATGGGAAATCATCCCAGGTGGTCACTGCTGCACAGCCAGGACATGGGAGCACAGTGATCCTGGAGTGGGATCCATCCCACAGCCCTGTCCTCTCACACATGTTGGCAGGACAGGTGAAAGTACCCAAATTACAGCAAGGATGATGAGTTTGGAGCAGCAACACCATCACTGAACATCATTGTATTTGTGGGGTGCCCCCATGAAGGAAGGAATGATGATCCTGACTCCATGTTCCCAGAAGGCTAATTTACTATTTTATGATACTATATTATATTAAAGAATACCAAACTAAAGAATACAGAAAGGATACTTTAAAAAGGCTAAAAAGATAATAATGAAAACTGGTGACTCTTTCCAGAGTCCCAACACAGCTTGGCCCTGATTGGCCAAAGCGTGAAAACAACTCACATGAAACCAATGGAACAATCACCTGTGGGTAAACAATCTCCAAACACGTTGCACATGTGAGCACAACACAGGAGAAGCAAATGAGATAAGAATTGTTTTCCTTTTCTCTGAGGCTTTTCAGCTTCCCAGGAGGAAAATCCTGGGTGAAGGGATTTTCCAGAGAATGCGAATGAATGCCACAGGCTGGGGATGCTGCTGAGCCTGCAGCCCCGGGCTGTGCCCAGCAGGGCAGGGCTGGGAGGGGACACAGAGTGCGGCTCTGCTCCTGCCCTGCCAGAGGAGCACAGACAGCAGCAGGAGGAGCTCGGGGCTCCTTTCATCCAGCTCTGCTGTGGCAGACGGCCACGGGCTGTCCTGGCTGCCTGGGGAACAATGGGGAGGAAGGCTTTGATTCCAGCGGCGATGGACACCCTCCTGCTCCAGGGTGGTGCCGATGGAAGGAACTGGGGGCTCGGTTATTTGCTTTTATCCTTTGTTAACTGCTGCTAGCTTCTTGTTGTGGGAACTGCTGTGACTCCTCTGGAGGGTTTATTTATGCTTTTTGCCTTTGATATTCAGCCCCGGGAGTGTCCCCTGGCCTGGGAACGGGAAGAGCTGAGCTGGGCTCATCCACCCAGGGCCAGGGGCTCTGTCCTGCTGTCCTGGCACTGCACATCACCCATTGTGGGCTGTCCCCAGCCTGCTGGGTTGGATTACTCTTAGTTTTTCAGAGAAAATAGAATAAAATATTTATTCTATTATCAGTCAAAATAGAATATTTTATTCTATTGTCAGTCTCGATGAAAGGTAAGATATAAGAGATGTAAAACTTAATGCTATTCTATCAGAAGCTAACCTATTTCTTGGTCATAATACCTTATAAATGGTTTTTAGTTTATTAGCTTTTTCTACACAATGTAGCAAAATTTGCTACACACTGTAGCAAAATTGTGTGAACTTTCTATCGGGTTTCAAGAGTTCTTTGCAGATCTCTTTCCCCACGGTGATTTGTGCCCAGCCTTGCCCTCCTGTGCCACAGCGATGTCCCTGGCCAGCAGCAAAGGTGGCTGAGAGCAGCTGGTGGTGCTGCAGGGCCGGCAGGGGGAGAAGATGCGATTGGGCACTTGGGGAATTTGTGGAGTTTTTCTCGGGAGAGAAGAGCTAGGAGGATACAGAGCTTTTAGCACCGGGTTCATGCTTCAGGTCCGTGCCTGGGAGAGGTGAGGATACCCAATGTGTGATCCTGGGGCTGCACTGAATCCGGGCTGCCAGGGATGATTCCCCAGCTCCCCGGGGCTTGGCTTGCCCCTGTGCTGTAAAACTGCCACATCCATGCCTTTTACCTCAGCTCCTGTTTCTTTTCTGCCCCTTCTGCCCAGATCCATTTGTCTGGGTACTGGGTGAAAACAGCTTTTATAATGATGCAAAAATTGGAGGGAATAACTCATATCTGAACTCCCCCTGAGCCCTGTCTCTTGGATACATGCTAGGAATTTTAGTTAATACTGTTTTTCACCCAGGCAGCAGAGATGACAATTCCCAGGAACCATAAACCCCTTGAGTGTGTTTACCCGGCTCAAAATGCACTTTATAACATTATATCACCTTCAACCCACTCTGCAATTTTACATGCTGGGGTTTGAAATAGGTACAAGCACTGATTGTGCTCTGTGTCTTACAGAGAGCTTGGAAATGTGTATTTAATTATGAATTTAGGAGCTGTGCATGGGAGTTTAATGAGCAGTGTCACTTCAGTCACAGGAGCCAGCAGCCACCAGCAATTGATTTTATCAGGTATCAAAGTGCACCCTTACACTCTGGGAAGCAGGGCTCAGAGAGGCGTTTTATCTCAAGCTGTGGGCTTTATTCAGAGGGGTTAAGTAGATGGTCACTGTTTCAGGAGAACTTTAACTTCCAAGTGCTCTCCAACACCCCTCTGCAGGGGCTGGCAGCAGGGACTGAGCCACAGAGCCAGTGAGAAGTGGAGCTGGCTCACATGGGAATGTCCCTCCTCTGGAAGAAGTAAATATTAAGAAAACAACCAAAAAAAAATCACCCCTCCAAACACCACTGCTGTGATTTTGGACCCAAAATAGCAATTCGGTGTTTCCCATAGAAGGAACCCTCCGTGACTGGTTCTGAGCAGTCCCCCTGACCATTTCCTATTTTTCTTCCTTGTAGGTGGCTACTTGAGCAGCTCCAGCTCCTGAATTGAAGGAAGTGTTTTCCTGAAATGCAGACAGAAATGCTCCTGGCTTTTCTGGCTCAGGAAATCAGTCTTCAAATCTGAGGCTGACTTTGGAGCCACAGACACCAGCAGTCCCCACCAGGCTGGTAGGAGCCCAGTGAGTCCAGCCCTGGCAGAAGTCACAAATTCCAGTTCTGCTTTGCAGACTTCTTGTCCTTGACATATTTTTGTTTCATGTGCTTTGGCAGAAAATGTCCAACCAGGCTGCTCCTTCCTTTCAAAAGAAGGCACTGTGGCTTAAATCTAAACAAAAATCCCCTTGTATTTTATAAATTATAAGATATATATAAATATTTTATGTTATATATAAAACTAATATAAATTTATACATAGTATAATATATAAATATATTATATTTATA
>JAWWMS010000075.1:4214585-4225732 GCA_035048045.1 Chlorospingus semifuscus
GCTGCTGTGGAATGCAACAGGTGCATCTGTGATTGGTCTCATGTGGTTGTTTGTAATTAATGACCAATCACAGTCAGGTGGCTCGGACTCTCTGAGAGTCAGAAGCTTTTGTTATCATTGCATTCTTTTCCTTTCCTTGCAAGCCTTCTGATGAAATCCTTTCTTCCATTCTTTTAGTATAATTTTAATATAATATATGTCATAAAATAATAAATCAGCCTTCTGAAACATGGAGTCAGATCCTCATCTCTTCGCTCTTCCTGGGACCCCTATGAGCACCACCACACCTAAGAGCAGCCGTTCTTCCCAGGTGAGGACTTTAAATCTTGGTATCTTTGGGAAGAGTCTCTCCTGGACAGCTCTGACTGTTTGCACATTGAGACAGCAGAGAAGAATGGCTGAACGTTGGGCTCATCAATGGCTGAGGTTCTCAAAGGTTTTCCGAGGTTTTCCTTGGTTCTCCTTGGCCTGTGGCAGCAGAGCCCTTGTGCTGGTAATCTCAGAAATGGCAGAAGCAAAGTAAGAACTGGACTGGTGAATTGCTGCACCAGCAATTCTGGTTCCATGCTCACAAGTCGAGTTAATCTAAAGTATCAGAAATCCTATTTTCAAACTAATAAGTGGTAAATATTTGATTAAACTAGATGTCAGAGCAATTGTATTGTCAGAGCAGCGAGTCAAGCCAACAACCACCATGACTGTGGCCAAGAGGAGCTGCAGAAAGCACAGAAAGTAGGGCACGTATGGTGACGCGCGGGTTGATAAAAATAAAGGTTCTTCAGCAACAGAAAATCTGCCTCGCAAGCAAGGCAGTGGCAAGCTGCTCCCAGAGTCTGATTTCAGCCTGAAACTGGCGATGTTGGCACCGCAGAGAGCCGTGCTAAGGTTTTGTTAGCATTCTGCTAGCAAAACATTCCGTTTCCCTCTCCTGGCTTGCGTGTGAGATTAGGCGAGTTCCTCCGGAGCGGGCGGGCAGGGGTGGCAGGGAGAGGCGGTGCTGCTTTCCTTTCCCCGTGCAGCTTTCTGCTCATCTGCATCTTAAGGAGCCTTTGTCCTCTTCAAGTATTGTGCTTCCACTTTCTAGAAGATGCTCTTGTAATATTCCTGCAGGCTCCCAGGGAAAGCAGCCTGGGTTGCCCTGGTGCTGATGGTGGGTGCTGCTGTGAGTGGGCTGGCCCTGGTACCCTATAGCAGCTATAGGGTGCTGCAGGGGGTCTGTAAGTGTTGGATCAGCAGCCTCAGGGCCCCTTCTTGCATGCTGGGTGCCAACCTTGACCTGCAGAATCTGGATGAACTGGAGGATGAAACTTTTGGTGACACGTGCGTGGTTTAGGTCAAGAAGTCATCGTGGAGTTCACCAAGGTATAAGGGTTAAACCCTAGACAACAAATCCAGATGTTTGAGCTGTCTGGAACAAAGCATCCCACACTGTCACATGGATAATTAATTTTGCCCAAAGTCTCCCCTCTTTACTCCCCCAGCAGAGCCTGTGGGCACCCTGCTGGTCCCTGCTCAGCAGAGGCAGGAGGGTAACACCATCCTGAACAGCTGTACGGGCTCCCTGATGGATGCAGCATGGGTCAGAGGGTGTCTTTGTATCTTATTTTGTTAAGGCCTTTTGAGGATTATTGGAATTGTTATAATGTCAATAATGTCCATAAGCTTTAGGGTTGAGAGCATTTTGTTAGTGGTAATTAAATGCAACCGCTGGTTAAAATGGATGGATCAGATGGTTGGGAAGAGAATCCTCTCATAAATCTCCCACAAAATCAATATTCCTCCTGTCAGGTGTGTAGCAAACGCTTTTAAATTCTGCCAATCAGTGGCTTTGTCACCGTGGTGCCATAAAGGTGACAGAATCTCACCTTTCCTTGGA
This sequence comes from Chlorospingus semifuscus, assembly GCA_035048045.1. Lineage (NCBI taxonomy): Eukaryota > Metazoa > Chordata > Aves > Passeriformes > Passerellidae > Chlorospingus > Chlorospingus semifuscus. Next base: position 4,216,462 of record JAWWMS010000075.1, read on the forward strand.
AAGGGACCAGCAAGGCAGGACTTGCTTTTGGTGGCAAAAACCCCAGAAAATCAATAAAAATTGTGGAATGCAGTCCCACTGGATGGTAACTCCCTGTAAGAAGGCACAGCCCTGGGGGTGCACATCTGCATGGGGGATGTGTGGAGTGGGAATTCCCAGGGAAAGGCACATCCCTGTCCATAGCTGGGACCCTGCAGGAGCCCTCCCTGCTGCTGGCACATCCCCCTGGCACGGCCTGAGGTGCCCAGGAGCTGCAAATGGAAAATCCAGGCACTTATCTAGCTTGTTGCTGTGCCACAATAGGGCTGTTCCTAGGATTATTTTTTATTCCGTGGGCCAAAATATGTGTAAATGGCTTTAAACAATGGAAGGATTTCTGCTAAAAAGAGTGGGGTGAGGGTGTGAACAGGGTTGTAATTTATATCTTGAGGGAAGGGTGTGGGCTTTTCCAGTGGTGTTTTTGAGATTCTGTTGGAAATTAACTTGGAGTTTGCTTTTTTTTTTTATTTAAATTTTCCCCATGTCTTATTTTCAAGCCTGTTTTGAGAGAAAATTGTTGTTTTCCAAATTACAGATCTCTCAATGTGTAGCTGAAAATGTCAGGAAGAGGGATGCAGTTTTGGAAGCCTCCACACATCTGTCTGTGGCAGGGTTGATAAAAAATGGAAGCTCTAACCAGAAAAACAAATAAAAAGAGGTAATATCACTGTCACAGATGGGGTCGGGCTGCTTTCCCTGCAGGTGTCTGCACTGCAATCCCCACTCCCATATAATGTGCTGTGGAAAAAAATAAATTGAGAGCCCAATCGGAGACTTATGCCCTCAATTAATTTTTGTTCCACATAATCAGAGCTGCTGCATGCCTTTCCTTCAATATTTAACTGCCTGGCTCAGAGGATGGGGCTGCTCTCGTGCGAGGGAACTTGGGATTCTCTTCGTGTTTGCACAGAAATCCCATTCTGATCCTCCTCTCTTCGCCTGAGGGCAGGGATCCTGCTGCTCCTCTGATGCTGCAGATAAATTTTGTTAGCAGACACTTTTCTGCTAAGGGGAGCAAAGGGGAGAGGGGAGTGGTGTGTGCTGGATTCTTGAAGGAATAAAATTTCCTTGTCTTCAAGCATCATCTTCCCTGGAGCTGTCTGGGGCACGGTCAGAGGGGAGAGCTCTGCTCTGGTTCCCTGAGCTCAGGGAGAAAAGCAATCAGGACAATTAGTGAGTGCTGTTGAGTGGGGTTTCTCTGTGCACTGGGTTAAAGGGGAGTGCCTTGTTCTGCTGTAGTTTGAAATTGAGCCCTGAACTTTCTGATTTTTAACTCGACTGAAAATCTCTGTTAAGGTTTTCAAGTTCAAGCTGGCAGAAATGCCCCCCTCCCTTCTCCTTGTGGAATTTCATAGCCAAGAGCCCAGAGTGTCTGTTTTTACTGGTCCACTGATAGACCTGAAAGCAGATGGGAACCCAAGGTGTCCCCCTTGGGAAGGACAAGGGGGCTGAGCCATTTTTACAGATGGGAACCCAAGGTGTCCCCCTTGGGAAGTACAAAGGGGCTGAGCAGTTCTTACAGCTCCAGAGCATCCTTCAAGTTGTTACCAGTGCCTGGAGTAGAGCTAGAGCTCAAACTGGACTAGAGCTAGAGTTACACTTCAGACTGGGGCTGGAAAAACCCATTGTGCCCATGGATGTGCAGGAAGAGCCAGTGAGAGTGGAGCTTGGCTGGTGAGGAAGATGACAGGGAATAAAAATAGAGAGGGGACAGGAAACCTCCAACTATTAGAGAGTGGGAAAACCATCCACATGGAAGTTCTAGATTTGAAAATATCCCCAGGCAAGGGCAGCTTAATGCAGAAAGGTATGTGAGAAATGGTACTCACTTTCAAAAATTTTAAAATGTTTATTAAAACCTTATCAAAAATACAACAGAAGACTGAATAGAGAAAATATTACAGCACTGAGAGCAAAGGATTTTTCCCGCCATGTGCTCATCCAAAAAATTGATGTTCCACCTTTTAACCCTTTAGTCCCTCCCAAAGTTCTGCCCATCAACTCCTTCTTGACTGTCCAGTGGTGGACACCTCCTACATCTTTATGGAGGTCAGGTGTTGCCATAATAACAAGCCAACCCTCCCAAATGTCCCAGGCCACCCCTGATAACAATGCAAGGGAGGGTGAAACTTAACTATAAATCTATAAAGCTTCCCTTAACACACACACACACACATATATATATATATATATATATATATATATAATATTTGCTCTTTAATTGTGAGAGTCAGCCATGGCATAACTCATCTCCCACAGGTGGCAGCTCCCACTGAAGGGCTGTGTTGAACAGAAGCAGAAAGGTGCATTTGCTCTGCAGAGCTTTTGGAGGAAACCTGTTTTTTAAACACCTCCAGGTGCTGCTGCCCTGTGCTGGGCTGCTCTGCACAGGAGCCACAAAGGGAGGGAAGTGAGATCTGAGCTGGTTTAGCTTTAATGCTCTGGTGTGCTCCTAAATCCTGGGTGAGAGCTGTGCCCAAAGCCTGCCCTGCTGTGCCTGCTGAGCCCCCAGATGGAATTCTCCTCCTCCATCCCCTCTGTGTCTGGGCACCACCACCAGGTTTGGGTCACTCCTCACTGCACACTGATATGGGGGAGGACTGCCTGGCACAGAAGGGGTTTTTAAATTTTTAAAATTTCTTTAAGGAAGCCCACGTTGACATATTGATAGGAAAAAGGATGTATATTGTGCTGTGTTGGGTGTTTACAGGAAATATATAGTGAAAATACTGAGGGGCTTTCCTCAAACAACTGCCAGTATCGTTAGGAGTGGAACAGTTGGGAGGAGAAAAGAAAGAGGCACTTAAAATTTTCTATTACCAGTGTTGGCTCCAAAGAGAAATTTTTTACTTTCTTCTTCACTTTTTTTCTTCTTGCTTGTATTTTATTCCCTCTGCTGGGAAGGAGCTCATTGAAGACAGAGAGATTATCTGGAATTAGAGATAAAGCAGCCAAACCAAAATCTTTCTAATTCTCTGGAGCAGAATTTAGCTTGAAATTTTGAGCTTTCCATCAAGCTAGAAAAATATTTTACAATGATGCACCCTTACAGCAGGCAGCAATGAAAGTTCCTTTGCTGCAGATGGTAAAACAGTATCTTCCCTTTAAGGAGGTAATTGGGGCACAGATTAAGTTACTTACTTTGCATACAAGAAACCTGTGGGAAAGCCAAGAATCTCTCCCAATTTCTGATGAGATCTCTCACCCAGAATCTTTCTGTATCTGCTCTTCCCCACCAGCACTCCAGGGCAGATATAGGAGTTGTGTTCCCTAAGGGGTCCTGGCTGAAATTTGTATATATTTATATATGTGTTTATTTTTATATATATGTTTATTTTTATATATTTCTATATATATATTTTAATATATATTTATATATTATATATATTTATATATAAAATATATAAATATATTTATATATTTATTTATTTACATATTTTATATATTTATATAAATATATAATTATTAATATGTATATATTTATATATTTTTAAAATGATATTTCCTGTCACTTTGCCTGTCATTCCCTCAGGAGGAACCATTCTTCTGGTAGTGCTGAGCATCTGCTGCTTAAAGTGTAGCTGAAGCCCTGAGTGAGGAAAGGAGCTGTTTACTTCTAAGATACCAGTGAAATTAAATCAGGCAGCAACAATTTTCATCATTTTCACTCCTCCATGTGGTTAACCTGTGGGTGCTGTGGGGCTCACAGAGAATCACATAGCATGCAAGAAGAATTTGCCACCAGAAGGAATAGCCAGAGCTCTCAAAGCAGGACTGAGGGGCTTGTAGGTTCCACCAGCACCTTGTGGCAGGAGCACAGGACTGGAAATAACAATCCTGAGGTGGTGATGGACTGGAAATAACAGTCCTGAGGTGGTGATGTGGCTCTTGCAGTGGCTTTGATCTGTGTTCATCTGCTCCCCTGTGGATGCTCTGCAGAGGGGTTTGGTGCAGGTGACTGTGAGGTGCTGGCTGAGGTGTGTGTCCAGCTGTGGTTTGATGTGCCCTTGGGCTGTGGGCAGGTTTCTCTGGCAGGTTGGCCAGAGGAGAGGCTGTCAGTGCCCACCTGTATCACACTCCATGCACAGAGAGCCAGACAAGGGGATGGTGCAACCTGCCTGGCAGGGTGGTTCTGGAGAAATAAACATTTAGGCTTCAGGAAAGAAGGAAACCCTGCAGGAGGCTGGAAACATGGCTCTGTAGGAAATGGGACTGTGTCCTGTGGCATTGCAGGTGAAAATGAGTGGTTTGGGGCTGTGATTCTCTGGAGGAATTGCTCTTGTGATTTGAAACCCTTCCCAGTTTGCTATGTGGTCACTGTTGGTGTCACCTCTGTGTGTGTGAAAACCCAGTGGCCAGTCCCCAGTTTTGGGTGTGTGAGGCTGTGCCAGGTGGGGCTCAGGACAGTGTCCTTTAATGAAATGTTTTCCCAAAAGGCACGAAGTGACAGAGGCAATTTTATAAAAAAAAAAACCAAAAAAAACCAGTTTTAGGCTGTGGTGGTCTAAGCATGAAGGACCCCCTTGATTTGATGCTCTCTCTATGAATTAAACAAATAAACCACCCAAACTGCAAGAGCTCCTGTCCAGCACAGGGCTCCTGCTCCCATCACCCTTGGGCTGTCTCCTCCTCCTGTCTGTGCCTTTCTGGCTGGCTCTGTTTGGCTTTTTCTTGTGCCTCATTGGGAACCCAGTGATGAAGAGCTGCTCTGCTGCTTCCTCCAGACCTGGGAAGATCCTGGCCAGCAGTTCTGCACCCATGCAGAACACGCATCTCTGGCTGGCCTGTGTCCCTCGGCAGGGACAGTGCCAAAGGAAAATCCTGTGAATTCTTCATTGGTGCCTGCTCCAGAGGATGGGCTCAGCAAAAGGGCTGCAGTGGGGTGGTCACCTTGCATTTTGAACACACATATTGGCCTTGGTCCTCACAGGGAGCAGAAAAGGTGAATTTGGCAGCTCCTCACCTTGCCATGGTGCAGGAATTGATGTTAATGAAATAAATAAATCAGGGCTGGTCACCTTGCATTTCATGGGACAGGAGCATACAGATTGGCCTTGGTCCTTGCATGGAGCAGAAAAGGTGAATTTGGCAGCTGCTCACCTTGCCATGGTGCAGGAATTGATGTTAATGAAATAAATAAATCAGGCACCACCTCCTCTGCTGGCTGCTTATACACTCAGATCCCTGCTGGAGGCTTTGGTGCTGGGTTTCCAATTCCAGATTAGCCTGGTGTGGGGAGGAGAGGGCTATTTCTGTCTGCTCATGCCCCTGGCTGGACTTTGTGCTGCAGACACCTCACCTGACCATCCAGCAAAGTCCTGCAGGTGCCTCACCACGAGCAATCCAGTGGCTGGAAACAATCTCTTTATGCCCAGAAAGTTTTCTGCTTTCCCTTTGCTTGAAAACTTTAAAAAAATCTCCAGTCTTGCACTTCAAAGTGTACCATTGCTCTTCCATGGTTTGTGGGTGTTTTTTTGTGTTTTTTTAAAGTGGAATAAAACTGAAATCAGTTGATGACACTTAAGTGAAGGGCTTCTGTGAGTGTTTGTGTTCTGCATCAGTGTCATGCTGTGCTCTAAGTGGTGCCTTGGGAAGATGTGACAGAGCATTTGCAGGTCTCAGCTCCAGCTCCATCAGCAGATGGGGAGATGAGGAGCCTCTCCAGCCTCGTGGCTGCTTTACCAGACCCAGCTCCAGCCTCAGCAGTGATGGGGCAAACTGTCTGCAAGTTGTATGCTTAGTAGGAAGGTCGGGGGGCAGCTCTGAGTGTGTGCTGGTGAAGGAAATGAGTACCTTTGGTTCTGACCTTTGAGGGAGGCAGGTTCCAACCTCAAAGAGTGAAATGGGAAGGAGTTTGTGTGTTGGTGGCAAACTCCTTCACTGAAGTGGGGGTTCACTGAGTCTGCAGCCCTGACTCAGTGAGCCCCCACTTCACAGAACTGCTGTCTCTTCCTGCATTGGCAGTGAGTAACCTTGCCTTGAGAGTCCTCTTGGGCTGAGTCAGGTGATACAAAACGCACAGGAAATGCAAATTTACCGAAAAACCCCATGATGGTGTTGGCCAACGCTTGTGTACCCTTCTCAGGAGCCAATCTTTGGTCAGAGTGAGCCTTTCCCTGCTGCAGTGCTGGACCAGTGCCTTGCCTTCCTTTTGGCCCCTGCCATAGCCCCATTGTCCCACAGGGCCAGGGCTCTGTGTGTGTGTATGGGGCAGGATGTGCTCAGAGTGGTGGCACCATTTGTGCTGAGCTCATGGAAACTGCTCAGCTCGGTCCCACACGAGAAAAGTGCTTTTCTTCCTGCCCCCTCTGCTTCTTTAAATAAAACAGAACCCAAAGTGTGATACCTTGCAAGCCACAGACGCCCACACAGCCACTTCTGTGTCACTTTGCAGGTAAACAAGTGCTGGGGCCTGAACCTGAGCTATAGTTAGCCTGACCTGTTTGTGCCACAAGTCAATGTGCCGTTTCTTTAGGTGCAGGGAAGGAACCAGGGCACTGGAAAACAGGCAGCTATGGGGACAGAGTCTTTTTTTGGGACTCTGGGGTCTGTGAGAGTGATAGGGAATTATGTCTGGGAGAAATTGAGCTGTGTCCACTTCAGGAAGAGCTCTCAGGGTGACCTTTTAGCTCCTTTAGAGGTTTGTTTTCTGGTTGAATTGAAGGCATGGTGGCATTTGGTACTTCCAGACATGTCTTGATGTCTGTGGATCTCCCCTCTCCATTCCACTCCGCTTTACATACCCCCTGAATCTCCCATTTCTGCTGTTGTGAGAGCTAGTGGAGGAATAAGCTGCATGCAGGAAAGCTGAAACATGGCACACTTGTCCTTTACTTATAAATTGCACTTTCCAAGGTGCAGCCCTAAACCCACAGGAAAACTTCCAGCCTCTCTTGTGAAACGCTGAAATAAAGTTTCCTGCTTTAGCAATCCTGCAGAACGAGGTCCCCGTTTCTACTCCAGGTATGTTTTGGAAAATATTTGTTCATCTTTGAGCAAACAATGGCAGAAGTGGCCTGGAAAAGGAGCGAGGTGGGAGTGCCTGTGCAGTATCCTGAGAGGCATTTCCTGCCCTTATCTCCCCTCCTTCGAGGTATTGTGACTGGGCCTTCAGATCTGCAGGCTGTGCTGCTGCAGCAGCAGAGGCTGAGATTGCCAGCAGAGATACTGCCCAGGAATGCTTGCCAGGGGCAGCAGCTGAGTTCACCAGAGGTGCTGAAGAGCTTTCCAGCTGAGTGCCTGCGTGGGGAAATGTCTGTCCCAAAGGAAAAGCTGCTTGGGAAGCGCAGTCATGCATTTTCTGCGGGGTTTTTGGGGACTGTGGTGAGTCCCAGCCCGTGGGGGCTGTGGGCAGGGGTCAGGGAGAGCTGTGAGTGCTTTTCCCATGGCTCCATGGCACCCTTCCCTTGCTTTCCAGTGCCATGCTAAAGCCACAAATTGGTATTTTACATCTCAAACAAGTCAATTGAATTTGAATTTTGAGTTAGTAGCTCCCTTATGAAACACTTTGCAAGGATTTGGGTTTGTTCCTGTGTGGAACTAAAGCATTTTTTTGCATTCTTAAATTCTTGTGGGATTAAGCAGGGTTTTGGTTTTTTTTTCTGTTCAGGTCTCTCCTGAAGTTTTCAGAATAAGGTTTGCAGGTGCTGCTGAAGCTGTCCTTGACCATTTGCTGGATACAGCAGCTGCCTGGACCTGGCTGTGTGCTCTGGCTGAGTTTGTTTGTTTTCAGTTCCCAAACCAATTATCTGTTGGAGGAAATGGCCTGTCTCGCTCTCAGTCTGCCCAGATATTTATAGAGAAGGTCAAAGCCCTCTGGAAGGTCTGGAGCAGTGTTTAGTAGGTGTGGATGCCTCAGCCAGGATTCCCTGGGATGTGGTGGGTGTGCTGTGTGCTATGAACACTGCCCTGCAGCCCCTCAGTGTCTCCTTGATGGGCTGCTTCACCCTCTGACAGGGATGAGCTGGGGCTTTTCCTGCCTCCCCTGCATGGGAAGGGTTTGGTGTCCTCACCCTGGCAGCTGGGGAAGGTTTGGTGTCCTCACCATGGCAGCTGGATGAGGTTTGGTGTCCTCACCCTGGCTTTTGGGTAAGGTTTGGTGTTCTCAGCATGGCACCTGGGTGAGGTTTGGTGTCCTCACCCTGGCTCTCAGCTGGGTGAGGTTTGGTGTCCTCACCATGGCTGGCAGCTGGGTGAGGTTTGGTGTCGTCACCATGGCTCTCAGCTGGGTCCAGCTGCCTCTGCACCTTTTCCCATGGATTCTCTGCATCCAGTGCTTACAAGGCTGTTGCTTCCTCTCTTTTGCAGCAGCAGGGCTGAGCTTCAGCTGTCTTATTGAGGCTTTCTCAGGTACTTGTCAACACTTCAGTCCTTCAATCACCCTTTCCCATCAACACTTTATTTTTCTTTTCTCTTTGTCCTCTCCAAGCTGGCTGAACCACACAAGCTCTCATACCTGATTATTTGCTGCTTACCTGGATTTTGCATGAGCCATTCAATGTGCTTTGCACAGGTCTGATTAGAAAGGATAAATTCTCTTTGCTTGTGATTTCAGCTTTATTTCAAATGGACATCTCCTGAAATGTGGGCTGTGTTTCCTCCTCCTGTGCAGCAGGTGACTGCTTGGTCACTGTGGGTGGCCCTGCTCAGAGGTTTCTGTTGTGGTCACACAGAGGGTCAGGAGCTGTGAACTTGACTGCTCTCATTGCTTGTGGACCCTGAACAGTAAAACCAGAGTGATTTAGTGTGTGATGAAGAGAAAACCTGAAGGAAGAGGGAAATGAACACAATCCCCATGTTTTTAAGAGCTGAGGTGGTTTAAGTGTTATTAACAGCTGGGAGCCAGGTCTATCCATCTGTCCTCAGCTGGGGCTGGATGGATGAGGCAGAGCAGCACAGATGATGCTCCTGGTGGGGAGAGTTCCTCTGGGCAAACCTGTCTGGCCTTGTGGCATCTGTCGTGTTCCTCTGGGGGCTCACCAAATGTGGGATTTGTCTTCACTCAGGGTCACCAAATGAGATGGTGTTCACAGGACTCCCAGGATGAGGGAAGAGATGAGAATCTTGACTCCATGTTTCAGAAGGCTGATTTATTATTTTATGATATATGAAATATGATATTATATAAAATATATATCATATTATTATATAATATGATATATTATATTAAAATAAAATTATAGATTAAAACTACACTGAAAGAAAAGAAGAAAGGATTTTATCAGAAGGCTTG
>JAWWMS010000075.1:4246624-4260768 GCA_035048045.1 Chlorospingus semifuscus
CACAGATGCACCTGTTGCATTCCACAGCAGCAGATAATCATTGTTTACATTTTGTTCCTGAGGCCTGTCAGCTTCTCCTAAGGAAAGGATTTTTCATAAAAAATGTCTGTGACACCCTCCCACTTCATTTCACAGGAGGTTAAATGCTCCATGATGTCTCCAGGAGCCAGGACATTGGGATTGCTTGGATTGCTGTCCTCTGTAAGGGCCCTGTCCCCTTGGCTAGCCAGCCCTACTCCTGTTCATGAAGGGCTTGCTCTCACAAAGGTGTTTAGGAGGGTGCTCCAGGTCTCTTCTGCTGGGTCTGCAAAAAACAGCAGAAGCTGCAGGAGTTGCTCAGTTACACTCAGTGCTGGAGATGCTGAATTTTGGGGTTAGGAGCAGGAGGAGCCTGGGTGCAGCCCAGGGATGGCACAGGGCTGCACATCTGCCCATCCCCATGCCAGCTCCTGTGCTGTCACTGGGATCCACCTCTGCAGCCTGTAATTAGTGCTGTCAGCAGAGCTGTAAGCAGCCACTTCAGCATTAATTACTTTAATGAACTTACCCAGGTGGGTTGAGCTACTACAGCATTTTGTTGTTCCTGTAAATGTTCAAGTCAAAATATTAAACTGAATTGATGGGGGATGGTGCAAAGCTGGAGCCTGGATTTCCTCTTGCCTTAATGTTCAAAAATTGGGGTTATTTTAGTTAATTTGATCATTTAGTCTGTTCTCCTCAAGCAGCATGGCAGGAGAGAGTAAGGAGGCTCCTTTACTCGCCCTTTACTCCTCGGTGTAAGGGGAGCAGTGAGCTCAGAGCAGTCTGCCATTCATACCCAGAAGATGGATGTCACCATTCCTGCTCTGTGACAGCTCAAAGGTGGTCCCTGGCACTCAGGATCTTGTAGTGTTAAATATGTAATGAAAACCTCCCTGATAAGAGGGATCTGCTGGTGAGGGAGCTTTCAGAAGCAAACAGGGTGGGATGAAATGGCTCATTAACAGCACTGGCTTGACTACAGAAATAAGCAGAGTTTTCACTGCTGCTGGGAGGAGAATGCTCCTGCTGTTGCTAGTGGCAAAACTTAATGGGGAATTTTAATGGCTGTTAATTATTTTGCAAACTGCCATTTTATTGGGAAATGTGATATACTTTTGCAAACTGAAGCTGTTCTCCACTGGTGCAGAAAGGAAAACTGGAACTCCTCTGAGCTGCCTCTTGCTGCAGAGGCTGGGGGAGGCATTCCACTTGCAATTCTGACGTGGAGATTCGTCTTTTATCCCAGGATAAGAGTCCTCTCACAGGGATGAAGGGAGGGAAGTCAACAGATGGTTGGACTTGATGATCTTAAAAGTCTTTTCCAACCTTAGCAATTCTATGATTCTAAGTGGGATATACTGTGCTGCCTCTGCTCCCTGCTGTTGACTGTAACTCCTTGTTCCCAGCATCAAGGAGCTGTGGCTTCAGTGTTCAGAGATACTGCTCTGATGAGTGGGGTGCTTTAAACCTCTGTGGGAGCTGCAGGAATGACGTATTTTTTAATTTGGTGGTTTGAACAATGTGTTTTGTTAATATATATTACAACAATAGATTCAGATAATGCATAATACATATAATTATAATAAGCTCGGCGTGTAAACACAAAACAATGAATTAAAAATAAATAAATCAGTGTATGCATAGAGACTGAAGTGCTCATCTCACATCAGTGACCTGGCCTGAAGCACTAAGGCAAAGCACTTTCTGGAGGAAACTTTCAGTTCTTTTCTTCTTTATGTTGAGTAAAAGGCTCTCAGGCTGCCCCAAAGGCTCAGAGTCCTGAGCTCAGAGCTCCAGGTTTAGGTTTGGACCCCAAACCTGTCCTTGCTCCAGGGAGCATCCTTGTAGCAGACCTGCCAGGAAATGGAGAGCTTTTCTCTCTCTGCCCACCACGGATCTGAAGGGGTTTGCTGAGTTCAGGCTGCATTGTGCAGATGAAAGATGGAAGCTGATGGAGATGGCTTTTGAAAGGGAGGTGAAAAAGGAAAGTGCTGCCAGCCCCGTGCTCAGTTCCTTTCTTCTCTGCATCAAAGTGCTGCAAGCTCAGCAGAGGAGAGCTGGCAGCAAAAGCTGTCCTGGGTTCACATGAGGCTCCCTTTGGTGTCTGTGCACAGGGCAGGGATGGGTGAACACAGCCTGTTGGGCTTTTTTGTGCCTTTCTGAGGTCTGAATGACCTGTCAGGCTCTGGAGCTGCCTCCCATGGGCCTCCCAGCAGTCACAGAGCTGCATCACCCTGCCTGGGAATGCTCATCTTCTCCAAATGGTGGCAAGCAGAAATAACGTGGAGCTTGTGGCAGAAGTTGTTTGGGAGAGTTTTCAACTTTATGTGATGGAACAGATGAGATAATTATTAAAACAAGGTGTGTACAGCACTCACAGTCAGGTTATAGACCAGGCCAGGCTGTATGCCTGCTTGTTTTGACCAATTTGAAGGCATTTTTTGCAGTGTCTGCCTCATTTATTGCAAGCACCACTGTAGCTGTAAAAAACCTGCATTTCTGCCAAATTCAGGTGCTGACTTTTGATTCCACTCTCACATTTATGAGCTGATTTCCCTGCAGTGCTGAATGCCTCTGGTGATGATGTTCACAGAGAAAGTTGGCTTCTCTGACCAGAGTTTGTTGGTAACCAAGGGACACTGGACTTTGGGGATTGCTTTGGGATTGGAGGTGTTTGACCTGGAGAGCAAATTTGAAAGCACTGCTTTCAAAGAATAAATTGTGGGCTGTGTGAGAGTAGTGATAAACAATTGCTGTTAGCCCTGAGGTTTCAGCTGCTTTGTCCAGTTTTGAACAACAGAAAGGATGGGGGAGAGCAGAGTTTTCTGGTGCTTAAGGGGCAGAGCTGGGCTCAAGGGCAGTGTCACAGCTGTGCCATGGACTGTCACTGTCACCTTGGCAAGGAAAGGTCCCTGAGCCTCCAGAGCCTTGGTCTAACTTGGGCTGAGATGTCATAGCTGTGAAACAAGGCAAAAACTGATTGTAAAATCCAGGAGACAGCCTGGAGCTCACTCCACTGAGGGCAGCTGCACTTTGGGAGATCTCTGGATGGAAGGTGCTGTTGAAATTCAGATCTCTGAAATGTGCAAGATTTCCTGCTGAATAATTACAGGTTGCAAAAGCATTGCTAAGGATTGCCAGTGCTTCTCTGGTAAAGTTCAGGTTGCTGCTTAACTTGCATGAAAGTTTTTTTCTGTAATGTTTGGTTTTGAAAATGAAACCATACTCTGTCTTTATCTGAAAAGGGCATGTGGGGAGGTGATTTTCTGCTGTTATAGACATTTCCCTTCCCACAGTGCACAGCAGCATGGCATTTCCAGTTAGAAACAGAGCCAAGGAGCTGAGGTTTTAGCAGATTACTCTTTGACTGCTGGCATGTCCCTTGTGGTCTCCCAGGTGGGTAATGGTGTGAGGCACATCTGGGCTGGCAGCAGCTCCTGCTGTGGCACTGTCACACAGAGCTGGGCATGTGTCCTGGTGTGAAAAATGCCAATCACTTGTTTTTAAAATTTTAAAAAGTTTAATGATAATAAAATGGTCATAAAATAGCAATATAATTACAGTAATAATAATTTGGACAATTTGGATTTAGGACAATATGAGACAATAGAAACAAAGAGTTATGGACATCTGGGTACCTCTTTCTGGGCAGCAGAAGCCTGAAAAAGGACCCATGTTAACAGAGGATTAACCCTTAAAAGCAATAACATGTTGCATATTCATACACCTCATACATGATGCATAAATTCCATTCAAACACAGGATTCTGTCTGGCCAGTGTCAACTTCTTCCTCTTAATCCTGACGGTGTTTTCAGGGCTGAGGAGGCAGGAAGAAGTTCATTTCTTCTGATAATGGAGCAATAAATCTCTTTCTCTGAAAGATTTAGCTGTCCTGTGGCTGCTACCTCAGTGTGAGTACCTCATTCCTTTCTTAAAAAAATATCCCACATACATAGTTTCTATTTTAACCTTATGTTGTAACCTAAACTATATTTAACACACTACTTAAAAAAATTAATACAGCATAACTTTCTAACACAACACATACAGTATTCATTTTAATATTTGCGAAAAGCCAATCATAAAACACTCATTTTTCACACTGGCACACCAGGCCCTTGCAGGCATTCACAGCACAGCCTGGGGCAGGAGTGCAGCCATGCATGGGAGCAGACCTGAGGGTGTGATGTGGGTCTGTAGCTCTGAAACATCTCCATTGCCACTGTTCTCATCTCCATCCCCATTGTACTCATCCTGAACCAAAAAGAGACAGCTTTGGAGGTAGGGAGGGGAAAAACCCCAATAAGCAGGGTTGATTGAGGTCAGAGAGGGGAGCAGGTACTGAAACAGCCAGAGCAGATGGAGAGAGCAGAGCAGGGCTCTCTGAAGATCAGAGTGTGGTTAGAGAAACACAGAACGAGTCCTGGGCAGAGGAGGAGAGCCCAGGCTGCCAGGAGCTCCTGGGATGTGGTCAGCAGGCTGTCCCTGCAGGGAATTGTTCAGCATGAGCTCAGGGCAGCTTGAGAAGCAGATCTGGATTTCCCCACCCTCCAGCACAACCTCTCTTCCGCTACTCTGAGTAGAAAGTTTCCTGTTTTATAATTGAAACTCTTAAAAACGTTCCTGTGGTTCAGGTCAGCATTCAGCTGCTTAGCTGAGGCCAGGGGATGCCTGAAACACGAGCTGGGGGCAGAGGCTGTTGGCTCTGGAACCTAAGAGCACTTTCAAGTGGCAATGGGAGCTATTTCCTGCTCCACAGAGCACATCAGAGTATCCTCTTGCAAATCCTGCCAGTCTGGCTCTGCGTGGAGGTTGGAGGGGGCCTTTGCAATCCTGCTCCTCTGATCACCTGTTGGGTTATTGTGTTCATGTGGCTGGGGAGGCTCTTCACAGACAGCTGCAGAAGTTTCCCTCCTGACACCACTGCTCCCTTTTATCTAAACACTTCTCAGGCTGTCATTTCTATTAAAGCCAATTAATTTTTATGATGCGTTTCCTTTTTAGTACCCTGACAGACTTAATTTCTAATAAGATTAGTACAGACAGGTGCTGAGTGCTCCATGTCTCGGTAGATGGATTTTGGTCCAACACATCAAAAGTTGTTTCTGAACTCGTGTACAAGTGAGATCCTCTGTGCTGCTCAGATAAAAGGCACATTTAGTGTTGATTTTGTGTTGTCTGAATGGATTTGCTTGTGTTGTAATGACTTCCAAGAAGTGCTTCTTGTAGGAAGAAGGCTGGAAACAGCCAGAGGAGGAGGAGAACAGGAGGTGCTGGTTGAGTTTCTGGCTCTGTAGGTGCCCTTTGTCTCACTCTGCCTGAAGCACAGATTAAAACGAGATGTGTTTCTCACCTGCTTGGGCCCACCAAACCCAAAATTTCAGGTGTGAACTGAGGAGATGGGGGTGAAGATGCACCTGGAGCTGCTGCTGGAGGATGTGGCTGTCCATCATCCCTCTCTCTGTGTTGTTATTCCCTGCTCAGGCCACTGACTCGTGTGGTTCCACCACAGCAGGACCATTCCCTTTGGGAGCTCTGACACCCTAAAAGCCAGCCCTGCTCTGCTGGTGCCAAGCTCCTGAGTCATCCTTGGGAAACTTGGCCTTGGGTTGCTTGGTCCATGCCTCCCAAAGTCTGAGTTAATATATTTTTTTAAGTACTCTTTAAATCAGGACTGTTCAAATAACTGTTTTGAAATGCCTCTGAAGAGAGAGGAGGCTGTGCTGCAGCCCAGGTGTTTCTGTCCCGGTGATATTGGGGAATCTGCTTTCCTGGCTCCCTGCCCACAGCAATCCTGCTGAAGGCAGCTGAGCCCAAAGGTTATATAAAACACTCATCCCTTTCAAATCCCATCATCTGTTTAAAAACCATCCCAAAATGATTTATTTATTCTTCCAATACCAGATGACAAATGGGAAGCCAGGGAAGTAACCTTTGACTTTAATTTTGCTTTATGTATTTAACATTTCCAGTGTGGACCAATTTCACTGCTAGCCTGACATGAGAAGAGGATCAGGATACTTTTGAACATGACACTACATCCTTAGAAAGCTGTGTCAGAGGGCAGCATCCTCTAATTTTTATTTTCCCAACTGAAATAAATTTGGCTTTGCTTCTGCTACGCCCTTCAAGCACTGTGGCTGCAGATGGGTAACTTGCACATTTCCTTATCCCAGTAATCCCAGGTGGATGGCAGCCATTGAGGAAAGATGCTTTATCATCACTACCACTAAGTGGATTATCAGAGCTTGAAGTCCTGCGTGCAGAACAAGAAAAATGTGAGATGCAGAAGGGTGGGGGAGCCAGGCTGTCCCCATCCATCTGAGAAGCAGCTGTAGGAGGTTGTCCCTTTGTAGCATTGCTCTTAGTGCTGTGGTGCTGCAGTGATGGGTAAGGGTTGAAAGCATAAAGCAAAAATGGATTGGAATATGCACAAACAGGGGGAGAAAGAATTGGACTCTGTGCATTAAATAAATGTACGACTTGTTGACTTGCTGTCAGAATAAAACTTGTATAAGCCAGGCCCCCAAACATGCAGGGGGAGCCTGCTGTGAAAAACAGGCTCCTGGGGGCTGAGGAGGGCTGTGCCCTCTTAACTCAGAACCATCAAAGTCAGAAATAGATTTTCCTTGAGAGGAGCAGCCCCTGGACCGAGCGTGGCTGCGTGCAGAGTGCCTGCCCTGAGCGTGGCACCAAGCAGATGGGGCTCTGCTGGCCTCTCTCCAGACTTGCCAGGTTTTGTGGGTATATTATGTGTGTGCCTGGCTATCAGCTGGGTGGGAAGTGTTTAACAGGCTTTGAACCTTCCTGAGAAAGCTCAGTGATCAATCAGGATGGGATGTCTCGGTCGCTGGCTCAGCAGGCAAACTGGGCCATATTTATTTTTAGGTGTACTCTGTGTTTGAAGCTGAGTGTGGCATTTTTGCTTTCTGAGGGGTTTTTCTGTCTTTCAGAAAGCTTTAGGGAGCTGTGGAGTTTATCAATGGGCCAGCATGGGCTATCAGTTGTACATTGCAGGGAGTGGAGGATAAGGCTGAGTGAGTTCATCCTGTTATTGCTCAGAGTTTAGACATGCTGTAAAATGTGAGTGTCATTGTATGCTGGGCTGGGGAGCTGGCAGAGCACTCACAGCTTCAGTGCTGTTTTCCTGGCATTGTTTCTCCTGTGTAATAAATATCCCTGCACAATCACAGCAGTAAACATGCAGCTTTGAAGTAGCTGAGCTCCTCCACAGCCCCATGCCTGGCAGGCTGGGATCAGTCTTGGCAGACATTTGCCAACACCCCTGCGTGAATGTC
Source organism: Chlorospingus semifuscus (assembly GCA_035048045.1). Lineage (NCBI taxonomy): Eukaryota > Metazoa > Chordata > Aves > Passeriformes > Passerellidae > Chlorospingus > Chlorospingus semifuscus. The sequence continues at coordinate 4,253,945 of JAWWMS010000075.1, forward strand.
ACTACAAATAATGCTGCAAGGAGCTGCTTCTGCTACACTGGGTCTCTGACCAAAGCTGCATTTGGGTGAAAGGGACTTGGAGCAATGTGTAACAATGGTTTATTAACCCGAGTGAAACTTCATTTTATGCAGTGAAGTCATGTGTGAACATACAGAAATCATTGTACTGTTACAGACACCCCACCTTTTAAAGGTGGCCTAAAAGTGCCTGGTTCACAAAAAGGTGAACATGAAGAGTTTGGATGATTTCAAAGAGAAATTGTTGAGTAAAAAAGATTGAGACAAACCTGGATTTTTGCAAAGTAATGGCCTGTGTGTGTATGTAAACTTGGAGCTCACAGGTAAGCCTGCTTGCCAGGAGAGGCAGTTTGCCATTATATATTTTTGGGAGGAATCAGGACCTCCTATCAGGAAGGTGTCTGTTGGATTTTTTTTTTAATCCCTCCATGATATCCATATCAGTTCCAGCTGGCTTTTTCTCCTATGAGTTATTAATGCTTGAGGTATGCAAGTGCTTGGTATGGATGGGAGTGTAACAGGATCCAGGATTTTATGGTGTAGCTTATTGACTTAGGGGAAACTGCACTAACAGAGGCTTTTTTTTTCCTTCATCTGGTTTAAGAACTTTTCTGGAAAAGCTGTTTCTAGAGTAAACTCAGTGGGAAGTAACACCAATAAAAAAATTATAGCACTGCAACATCTCTTCAGGCTGGAGAGTCGATTGCCCCATGTTGAATTTTCCTTTGCAGTGTTGTTTTTGCCTTTCCCCTGCTTTTTAGTTTTTGGGGAGAATAAGTGAGGCTGGGAGGAACAGGAGCTCCTGAGAAGTGGTTTGCTGTGTTTGGGGAAGAGAATCTTTCTAAGGCTGCCCCAGGACAGTGTTTGAGCCTCCCTCCTCCCTGATGGAGGGAGGCTTAAAACCGAGGCTGTATTTTTACAGCTGTTGTGGGAGCTTTTTCCATTTAACACAGCGCAGATGTGAATGATAAAATAGAAATTGAAGATTAATGTACACCATCTTGCTGTGTGAGAGTTTCAATTATAGGCAGAGCAAGGAGAATAATGGAAAATACATTTGAGTGATCGCTCAGTTAATACAATTTGCAATGAATTATTCACAACAATTTGTTCACCCAGCTCTTATTGCCATCATTTTCGTTCCTTCATTTGCCATGCTTTTGGAACTGCTTCCCACAACTTGTGCTCGATGTGTAATGAAGAATCTCCAGGCACCCAGCCCCTGCTCCCCACCTGCCTCCACCCACGTGCAGCTCTGACAGGGCTCAGCAGTTTTGGCCCTGAGCTCTCTAAGAAGTTAATCAGGTGTTAGTGTGCAGCCTGATGCTGCTCAACACGCTGATGTGACCCCAAAGAGCCCCTTCTGTGGGGCTCAGGGGCTCTCAGAGGGCTCACTTCTGTGCTGTTCCATGAGCATGGAGGATTTTCCTTCCATCTGCAGGCTGAGGCTTGAGCTGACAGAAGGTGATCAGCTGGGGCTGGGTGATTAATCTGTGTCCTTGGGAGTGAGGGTTTGCTTCCTACCTGGACAGCATCAGTCATGCCTGGAGGTGGGGTGGAAGGTGTGGGGCTCTGCAGAGAAGCGTGGGACACAGCAGGGCTTGAAGAGAGAAGCATTTTGCACGCTCAGGTCGCTGTGACTGATGCTGTGTGTGAAGCAGCAGAGCAGGTCTGTACTGCCACAGGTGAGGGTCCAGCTCCCAGCACTGCACAGCAGCACAGATGAGCCCTCCTTTCCTATTCTTAGGGCACTGGATATCCCACAAATGCACATTTTCTCCTGAAGTTTATCAGAAAGGAGGAATTGTTCTTCCTGGCTGTTTGGGAAGGGCTGTTCCTGGGTGGTGGGCATGGAGAAGGTGTCCAAGTCCTCCCTCCATGTGCCTCTGGAGCTCACAGGGAGAGGGGGTGACGGAGCTGCTCTTTGGCACCCCATGCCCTGCTGCTGGGCTGCTGGGCAGGAATGGGGCTGTGTTCTGCTGTGAGCTTGGGCAGGAATGGGGGTGAGTTCTGCTGTGAAATTGGGCAGGAATGGGGCTGTGTTCTGCTGTGAGCTTGGGCAGGAATGGAGCTGAGTTCTGCTCTGAACCTGGGCTGGTGGGCAGGAATGGGGCTGAGTTCTGCTCTGAACCTGGGCTGGTGGGCAGGAATAAGGGTTTGTTGCTGCCTGACCTGTGCTGCCCTGAGCCCTGAAATGCATTACCTGAGCCCTGAAATGCATTTCCTGAGCCCTGAAATGCAATCTTCAGTTTAGGACTGGACAGAAAGCAGTCTGATCTCTTCTTCATGCCTTGTTTGCCTGGACTCAGTGGTACCACATCCATGCCTGGCTGCATTATGTGACTTTTCTGAGCCCTTTTCTGGTGTCCTGTGGCTGTCAGTCCTCAGTGTGTTGGGAAGTTCTGGGCAATAAGGTGAGCCTGTCCTGAGGGCAGAAGGGAGCCAAGGGGAGGTGCACTGGGAGCACGAGGGCTGCTGCAGGGGTTAGGGAAAAATTCAAAGCTTCTTTAGGGTGAGATTAAAACTTCTCTGAATCTCAACCCTTCAGGGCCTCTTACAAGCTCTGTCAAACCATGATCACAGTGCCTTTGACACAAACCCTGTAACAAGCTGGGATTTATGCTGCTGCTTCTTCCCATGGAGAGACAGCACTTACAAGGTTAATTTGCCAGCATCTACTTGTCCAAATCTCCATAATCAGGCAAAACATGATTATGGAGCTGTGTGTCATTAGTACACAATGGCACTTAACTGACTGCGATTGAATTAAAACCCTAATGGCAGAGCATCCAAGGTAAATAAGAGACAAGCAGACTCACTGGTGGATGACTTGTCTATCACTCAGCTTGGATTAGGAGAGCAGGAGCTCAGGGCTGGCCAGAAACAGTAGAAGCAGAGTCATTAAATTGGATATACTGGCTGAGGTTCAGTGCTCCTATTACTGTTCAGCATGCAAGTGTTGGGGCTGTGAGTGCAGTGTAGGCGTGGGCTTCCTGCACTGGCCTTTGAGCTGGAAAAAAATAAAAAGGCTTTGGATTCACTGTGGTGCTGGATGAGTTTTGTCTTTGCTGTATTCTGATTTTTTTGCAGCAGTTTCATCGAGCAGGTGTCAATGCCTTGAAATTATTTCCAGCAAAAGTAAATCCAAGCATTCATTTTGAGTTGGGTGAAACAACTCTGTGATGTGAAGTGTTTTATTTCACTTCTGTCTGGTTTTGCCTTCCTTTGTGATAACGTCAGAGCAGCAGCTTCCAATCAAAATTTCACTTTGCTTTCCATTTGCCTTTCTTGCAAGTGCCTTTTCCAGATCTCTTAAACAAAGCCTCATAAATCATGCCTGATGTCATGGTGGGTGTGTTTTCCATGTTGTGTTTTGCGTGCCAGAAGTGCTGTGTCCCCAGGGACAGCCCTGCAGATGGTTCTCCCTGTGGATGTGCTGGGGAAAGAGCTCCCTCTGACAGCAGTGATCAGAGGCTGCAGGATGCTCTGGAGTGAGCAGCCTTGCAGTGTTTGTGATTGCCAGCTCTGAGGAAAGTTATTGTCCTTTTAGCTCTGTCAGTGATCCTGGCTGTGCAGCTCTGGTTGCACTCAGTGCTTGCACGCCTGCCATCAAATCAGATGTGATGTGAATATCTGTTGCTGCTCTGGCCCTGGGGAGATGATTATGAACCTCTGGCTTGTGCTTGTGCTGTCAGTGACATTTGAGGTAGGAAAAGCATTAGGTAGTGACATCTCTGGGGAAAAAACAGGGAATGAGCAAGGAAACAACAGAAAATGGGCATGGATCATCAAGATCTGTCAGCAGTGTTGAATTTGAAGAGTTTCTGGTGTTGCTATTAATTTATGCCCTCTGCCAACCTTGTTGCTGTTGCCCTCTGCAAGTTTTTCACCTAGGGGCTAATGACTTTTCATGTATTTCAGAAATTTGCATTTTAATGGAATAAATGTTACCCTTTCCCCCCAAAGCAGTGATTAAAAATGAAAGCCTCTGGGAAGCTTTCTCCAAACACCCAGCAGCTCAAGTGAAGTGTCCAAAGCAACCCTGGTGTATTCAATGTGGCAGGGCCCTGAATGCATGGATTACTTCTTGAGGCAAAGCCTCATCCCTCTCATGGTGGGAGGAGTCTCTTCCATGGTTGTAACTTGGGACCCCAAAATCTTCTTTAGGCCACAGAGTGCACGGTTGTTGCACTCGGGCATTGTGAAGCACACAAAAAATGGAGACTGTTCCAGCACAACTGAAGGAAAATTGTAACTGTGCAAAGTCTCCTTTGGAAGGAAGTTGGGGGAAAATTGTGTGCTGGTGCTCTCTGCTGGATAAAGCCAGGAAGGCTCTGCTCTCACCGCGGTGACAAGCCAGCACTGATGATTTCACACTGATTGTGTGAAATGCATTGCTTTAACCTGTCCAGGGCTGGCTGGGAGCACGAGATGTGGCAGGGTGGCTGCTCTGACTCTCCTCTGTGCTTGCCTTGCAGTGTGTTACCTGCTGAAGAGCAACATCAGCCCTGACCTGTGCAATGAGGATGGATTAACTGCGCTGCATCAGGTGAGCTCACACCTCCCTGCTGCCCACTCAGCCAGCCTGGCCAGGAGTAATAGGGAAACCTCTTAGATTTCCTTTTTTTCCTCTGTTAAAGCAGTGAAACCTCACCATGTTGTGCTGGTGATCTGGTTTCTTGGGCAGCAAACTGAGATCAAATAATTTTCTTGCTATCCCAGACTTTATTCAGTAATAAGAGCTCAGGGTCAGGGCTGGACTTCACATGTGAACAGCATTTCCCCCACTCGAATTTTTGTAGGACTGGGCTCTAAATTCTCATAACAGATAAACACAAATTTAGAGACCTTGGCAATCCATGAGTTTTTGAAAGTGATTTAAATAAATGATGCACAAGATGCTTGAAGAACCCGCTGCTGCTCGCTGTAGGGACTTCCAAAGTCAGTATGAGATGGGAGTAGCTGGTCACCAGTGAAATACAGACTTGCTATAGTGGTGTGTAGGTCTGTGGCCTTCCTTGGAGCCCCTGGGCTGTTTCCATAAGGGTTTTTCTATTCTTTCTCAGGCACGTGGGACTGGCCGTGCCTGGCAGCTGCCGCCCCCACTGCTGTAACAACAGTAGTGTGGTTGTCACACGAGCACTCAGGGCTTTCTGGCCAGAGCTCCCTGCTCTGAATGCCCCCATTGACTTGGGATTTTGGATTATTGTGCCAGTTCCTTGCTCTCTTCAAAGCTGCATGAATGTTTGTTTAAAAATGCAAACTGGCTCCTGGAAGAACAAAAGGTGCCACCACCATCACCTCTCCTGAGAGATGTTATCCTGCACTCAGAGAGACACTGACAGCCTCCTTGCTTTCCCAGCCAGGCTCTGAAGCCTGGAGAATCCCACCTTGCCCACTGAGAGGTTGTAAAGGTGCATTTGGGTGCTCTGATGGGAGCTTTGTGTCCACTGGAATTAACTGAATCCCTGAGCACAGAGAAGCCCCTCAGTGGACACATTAGCATTCCTTCCAGTGAATGTGACTTCCTTCCACTTCTGTGATAACTTGGCTGTGTGACAGGCATGACTGTAACCCCACTTCCATGTACAAACAGTGAACAAAATAGAAATACCTGAAAGGTCCTTGTCACTCAGCTGCTGAAATGTTTGTTGTGTGCTGGAATTCAGCCCCATTAACAGCCTTTACTGTGTGCTGAGCTGTGTGTGTCTGCAGCAATGCACAGACCACAAACAGCCTTCTTGCACAAGAATAAATCTTATTTTAATGTCTTTATCACATGCACATTCATGTCTAAAGGTGAACAAGAGGTGGATCAAAGAGCAAATTCCACCTTCACCAAAGGAAGGAGGTTGGTATAGCCTGCTGGGCTATATCTAAATGCAGGAAGGAAGCTGCTTTTTTTCAGGAAGGGAAAAGTGCCCTGCAAAATGCCCCGTAATCCTGGGAATCCAATTTGTGCCTCCCCAGATAACTGTGGTAGGTAGCGTGAGCTCCTGAGAAGACTTTTGCTCATCACATGGCAGTGTGTGGGATTCTCCCTAAGAAAAGGGAATGTCAGCTTGCCAGCTCATCCCTTGGTATGTGGTTCTACTGGTTACATTGAATTTCTGCTGTGTTTGCTCTTGAATATGGAAGACTCAGTGGAATAGAAGCTGTGAGCTGTTATTCCCTGCTGGTTCTGCCAGAATAGGCCCTGGAAGACACCAGTGACCCTTTGGTCTGCCTTTTTGACCTGCTGGTGCTCAATTTGGTGTTTAACTCTACTGGAGATGCTCCTTGCCAAGCAGTGCAGGATAAAGTAGGTCTCCATGTCCAGATGCCCTGTATTATTTTACAGCTGAACAGGTATGAACCCTCATGTTCCCAAAGTTTAAAAAACCCCAATGTTTCTGCATTTCTTCCTGCCCAGTGCTGCATAGACAACTATGAGGACATAGTGAAGCTCCTCCTCAGCCACGGGGCCAACGTCAACGCCAAGGACAACGAGCTGTGGACTCCACTGCATGCAGCAGCCACCTGTGGCCACATCAATCTGGTGAAGATCCTCATCCAGCAGTAGGTGGCTTCTTGTGTCTGTTCTTTATGTGGGTCTCATTCTACCCACAGCCTCTGTGGATGGAAAATGAGGCTGTTTAGGACCTTGGGAGGTTGCAGCAGTGGTGGTGGTTCCCTGCTTTCAGTTTGCTCATGGGGGTCCTTCCTGCCTGGGGGAGAAGGGAGTGAAGGAGTGTCACAGACATCTTTTATGAAAAATCCTTTCCTTAGGATTTTTCCTCCTGAGAAGCTGACAGGCCTCAGGAACA
>JAWWMS010000075.1:4260868-4273617 GCA_035048045.1 Chlorospingus semifuscus
GATGAAATCCTTTCTTCTGTTCTTTTAGTATAGTTTTAATGTAGTATATATCATAAAATAATAAATCAAGCCTTCTGAAACATGGAGTCAAGATTCTCATCTCTTCCCTCATCCTAAGACCCCTGTGAACACTGTCACAAAGGAGGAAGAGCAGAAAGGCTCAGGAGACAATAAAACCTTAGATGAATAGGCTCAGTTTTGTGAAGCTTCTGGAGACTGGGCCAAAATGTGCCCCTTTTTGCCTGTATTCTGGTGTGTCTGTGTGTGTGCCTGTGGAACTGTGAGTGCTGGGGGGGTAGAAACAGGAGCAGCCAGCAGCATCCACCCTCAAGCTCCTAAACATCACTTTCAGATCTTCCAGCCCCAGTCAAGCAACCACTGGTGTAGGAGGGCAGCAGTGTGCTTGTGTAACTCAGACACCTGGGTGAACCTTGTGACCTCTCTCACTGGGTTTTAATTAGTGATCACCAAACTTCCTGCAAGATTCGATCCGCAGTGCTGACACAGGGTGCTTGACCAAGTCCCTAAAGCTCAAGTCTTGCCAGCAAGGAGGAGGAAACCAGGTGTGTTTTGAGCTGTTTCATGAGCACCTGTGGTTGTGCCTGTGTGTGGAGCCCTCTCCTCCCTTTCCCAGAGTGCTGATGCTTTGGGAGTGATAGCCTGCTGCCTTGCACAGCTGTGCCTGCTGCTGCTTCCCAGGGAGGGAGACTTCTCCCTGTGGTGCTGTCATCTGGGACATCAGCATTGAAAATTTGGCTCTTCTTTGACTGTATAATGAAGGAGAGAAGAGGATGCAGTCAAGCATCCCTTGGAGGATGTTCCCTCTTGGGTTAGGAAATTTTTGGAGGTTATAAAAATGGAGCAGATGTGGAACACAGGGCATTACTGACTCAGAAGGAGGTGTAGTGTGCTGCCTTTCTTCCAGTTCTGGAATTAATCTTCTCCTCTTACAGCTCCACAGCTTTGCTTGAAATCTTTCTTATCTCATGCATACATTGGTGGCATTTGGGCAACTATCAAATCCCAGTTAGTTTTTCCTGAGCATTTATCCCAGAGTTTGGCACTGTCTGCTGCAGGGTGTCTGAGGTCCTTGCTGGTGTAACTCAGTTTTCCCCTTGCAGTGGAGCAGACCTGTTGGCAGTCAATGCAGATGGCAACATGCCATATGACCTCTGTGAAGATGAGCCAACCCTGGATGTCATTGAGACTTGCATGGCCTATCAAGGTGAGGAGGCTGAGTTTATGTAAAATACAGAAATGGGTCAATGTGGTACTAAAAATTACCCTGTTTCTCAGCTCTGATTGGCCTCTGGAGAAAAGCAGAGAGCTGCTCCTGGCATAATTTATTGGGGCTTGACTTTGGTTATTCTGATTCTTAAAGATCATGAGGGTGAAGGATGTGGGGTCATATCAAGGATCCTAAATGTTATTTTACTCAACCTTTCCAACTGTCCTCTTTTAACTGGAATTTGAACAGGGATTACCCAGGAAAGGATCAATGAGATGCGAGCTGCTCCGGAGCAGGTCATGATCTGTGACATTCATGACATTCTTGCCACTGGCCAAGACCTGAACAGGACTGATGCCCAAGGTGCTACGCTGGTGAGTGAAACTGCAGAGGCTTCAGTTTTGCTTTCCTTCGGCCCAGAGGCTGTGAAACCTGCCCTGGAGCAGGAGCTACCCAAAATCAACAGGTGCAAGTCACTGAGAGGACAAGTCCCACAGAACATAGCACATCTGCTGACCTGCAGGGAACTGGGCCTGGAAGGCCTCCCAGTAACCTCTTGCTTCTCATGGGCTGATTGGAGTCCTGTGGAGGGGATGTGAGAGCCCTCTGGTTTTACCAGGAGCAGGACCCAGTGCTGCTGGAGATTTCCTGCCTCCTTTCTGCTTTGTGTGGCTCTGGCTCTCACAGAGTTTCACTGTTTGTTCCCCCTGGTGGCACCTGGCCCTGGGCAGAGGTGGGCACCCAGGACAAGAGTGCAGCACAAAGCAAGCTGGCATCTGATTTGTCTGCACAGGAACTTAGTTCTTTTTACTCCACAAATATGTCTCCTAAATTGTATCTTACAGCAGTCCCAGCTTAGGGAAAGTTCAGTAATGGGGTCATGTGTGCTGGGAATTAAATACAACCAGGGTCATTTAATGCTTGGGTCCAGACATAACTGATTACAGGCACTTGGTTCGTGTGTTTGAGGGCCAGGCCACAGCAGTGCATTCCATTTTCTTAATCTGAATGTCATCTTCAGCATATACCAGAAGTGTAAGGGAAGGGCAGGCTCCCCCAAAGGTAAGCTTGGATGATTGAAGTCTTTATTGCAGACTATTTTTTAACACATTTTTTCCCTTTAACAAGGGAACATTCCCTTTAACATTTAAACACAAAAGGGGCTCCCCCTTTTGTATCACCCCCAACTGATTCCTTATTAATTCATGTGGCCTCTAGAAAGTGGCATAACATTTATGTAGAAATTAATTGAATTGCCAGAAAGCATCAAGATTTATTTCCAGATGAAGTTTTAACCCTGTGTGGTGACACCCTCATGAAAAATTTTTGAAAAGAAGCTTTGATTCTCTCATTTAGCACAACTGAAGCAGGAGGAGCTCTGAGAGGAGTTAATCCCTTCAGAGCAGTGCATGGGTCAATGTTTTGCTCAGAGATGCAGCAGCAGACTGCAATTAGGAAAATCTTCAGAGACATGAAGTTGGGGAACAGAAAGAGACCATTATTGATTGTCTCCAAAGTGGTGGCTGTAGTTGGAAGCCAATATTGGAAAAATCATCCTCCCTTAAGTTAAAGTAGCCAAGGTTTAAAATGTTTTTGACTTTCAAATGGTGAAAATAATTAGAGTGTGATTGGAAGTGCAGTTGCACAGAGAGAGTCCTGACTAAAGCAGGCTGTAAATTTGATTCAAAAAAATCACATCCACAGCACTTCAGTGGGGAAGAGAGATGTTCTTCTGGCATAGAGTGGATGATGTTCTGCATTGCAGGCTCGTGTTCTGATGGTGCTTTCCCTACAGATTGGAAAGCACTTAAAAGCCCCTGATTAAAATGTGAATACATTATTTTTCTCATCCATATATCTAAGTTATTCTAAGAACTCTTAAGCAATTTCCTCTCCAAACAGAATTACATGCAGGCAATACTGAACTTTAATAACAGGAACAACCTGCGTTTGACCTGGTGCCATCTGCTCAGTGTAAAATGTGCTGCCTGTCCAGCTTTAGGCTCAAACATTATCCAAGAAAATCCTCTGAAACTCGGTGTATAAAACCGTTTGTGGTCCTTGCAGGCAGCTCATGCTCTGTTCCTTATCTCCTAGCTGCATATAGCTGCAGCCAATGGTTATCTGCATGCAGCTGAAGTGCTTCTTGACCAGGGGGCAAGCCTGGATGTGAAGGACTGGGATGGCTGGGAGCCCCTGCATGCTGCTGCTTTCTGGGGACAGGTAAGGATTTTGCTGTGTCACGTGTGAGGGTGGCATTTCTTCCTGCCTGGACAAACTGTGGAGTACTCTGCAAATGGAATAAATGTGAACTGGGGCTGGGCTCTCTGGACAGCATCAGAGGAGATCCCATGGGCTCCAAAAAGAACTGGTTGCTGAGAAATTTCAGGCAGAGCACGCCAGTGCAAGTGGATGGTGGGAACAGTGTTCAACATCACACACATACCAGAGTTATTTGAGGCAAGTTGAACCTGCCTCTCATCTTATTCCAACCTTTCAGCTTTAGGGAGGAAAGCTTAAATTGCCTAAAATGACTCTATCAACATGGCTTTCTTTCCATTCTTTAGATGCAGATGGCTGAATTGCTCGTGTCCCATGGGGCTAGTTTGAGTGCCAGGACATCTTTGGATGAGATGCCAATAGGTGAGTTTATGAAGCTTAAAGAAAGAAATGTTTAAGAAATGGCTGGAGTCTTCACATGGTGCTTTCCAGAAGCATTAACATAATGTTTTAGGTATCCTATTAGAATCAAAGTTAAAGTTTCTTTAACTGGGACTGAAGTTTTTAAGCACCTACTTTACCACAGAAAATGCTTCTTCCTGCTCATAAAAAGAAGGAAGAAGGCATATCCCAAGCACCAATTCTTCCTGCTGTGTGTTTTCGCTGTTATCCCTTGTGCTTGGGAGCCTCCCTGCTGTTGTGTGCAGCCCTAAGACCTGAGTGTCTAACTGGGAAGGCACAATTAGTAACGTGGTGTTAATGAGAATATCTGACAAAGGGCTTGGTCTGTGTGTGTGCCATAGATCTGTGTGAAGAGGAGGAATTCAAAGTTCTGCTTCTGGAGCTGAAGCACAAGCACGATGTGATCATGAAGTCCCAGATGAGGCACAAATCCTCCCTGAGCCGCAGGACCTCCAGCACGGGCAGCCGGGGGTGAGTTCTGCTCTGCCCTGCAGGGCACCTGGGCCCCTGGCCTGGCCACCCTGTGTGTTTCACCCTGGGGTCAGTGAGAACATCCCATCTGTCCTTTCTCAATGAAAGGCACTAGCTCACTTTGGTTGCTGAAAGCAGAGCTCCTTTGAAGAGTGGTTTTTTCACTAGGAAGAGGTGCTAATTCTTGGGGGGAAATGGCTTTGTGCTGGTGTGGTTTAAGAACTGCCCAGAGCACAGGACCAAATGGTGAGAATTTACCTTGTTAAACCACTGAAACTGGTGTTGGAAATCGGTGCTTCAAGTGGATTAACTTGAGCTGTTCAGTAGTATGTCACATGGCCAAGATACAGTGCTGAGACACAGTTTGTAGAGGTCTTTCTTTGTGAGATGATTCTAGACACCAAAGCAGTCCTGCACACCACAAAGCTCCCTAAACAGCCCATGGGCCATTTTCTTCTACATTTACTCCACTGCTTGCAGAATAGATCCATAAGGTGACCTGTATGAACTCTAAAACAAATTTGCAGTGTCAGTTTAGAGCTCCTTAAAATTCCTCCCACCTTCATTATCCACCCCAGTGCCTTCACTTTGTGTGGGTGCCAGGAAGCTGAATCCACGTTCCGTTCCAGAGGGAGAGGCTGTGAGGAGGAGGAGGAGGTGAGAAGAGCTACAGGCTAAGAGGAAATGTCATGTCCTGCTCACAGCGTTGATGGCCCTTGTCTCTGTCCCACAGGAAGGTGGTGAGGAGGGCCAGCCTTTCGGACAGGACAAACCTTTACAGGAAGGAGTGTGAGAAGGAGGCCATGGTGTGGCAGCAGCTGGGGGCAGCAGAAGAAGGAAGAAACTCGGCTCTCATTGGAGAAATTGGGGAGACTCGGTCTGACCAGGAGAATACAGACCCTGTAAGGAATCTCCTCTCTTTCATGGGACTCACTGAGGAGGGCTGGTGGTGCAGCTTCAGTAGCAGTGGGTGGAAGGTGGCTGAAAAATTTGTAGACGTCATCCACCAGGTGTAAGCAAAAGACCAAATTCTCGTTTGGTATAAACTGGGATGTCCCACTCAAGTGGAAAGCCTGTTCTGGATGTACAGCTGCATCCATAGTTTTGAGATAAAAATGAACCAGGATGCTCCAAAAAAATAGTGTCTGCCTTTCATTCTAAAGCCTGCAAGCTGGTAAGCACAAAAGAATGGTAAACTTGCTTTGCAGTGACTTGTTTTAAACTAAGTTATTGTCATTTTATGTAGATAAGCATATTATTTTTGTGTATGTGTGTGAGGCCTTCAGAGTTAAGGTTCCTGTTTGGGAAACAGTTCCTGGTTGGGGCTGACAGCATTAGTGGGGGAATTCAATGTTTGTCTGGTAGAAAGGCTGAGTGTGAGCAGACTTAGGAGGTTGTCACAGGGATGAGCCCTGCTATGGGGAATGGTAGAAAATGCTGTTTCTTGTCTCGTTGTTACAGAACTCAGTGCTGGAGAACTCCTCTCTCCTCCCGGAGCTGGCGAACAAAAGCACCCAGTGTGACACCGAGATCCCTCTGCAGAATGGACTGATGGCATCTGCCAGCCCTTACCAGTACACCTTTTCCAACGGGGACATTTGGAGCATGCACCCTGAGCCTGACAGCAACCCTGGGCACGTTCTGCCCTACAGCAGCCCCGGGCTGCCCGAGGCACCGCAGCTCTGGGGCACCTACAAGGAGCACAACCACCAAACGCTGTCGGAGCTGAAGAGGCAGCGAGCTGCAGCCAAGCTGCTCCAGCACCCCTTCCTCAGCACCCACTTCAGCACTGGCATGGCAGGAGTTGCTGAGAACGTGGCCGAGGCCAAGTCGCACTTAATGGAGTCCAGGACTTCTCCCTACAGCTCCAATGGGACCTCGGTGTATTACACAGTGTCCAGTGGGGATCCGCCCCTCCTGAAATTCAAAGCTCCCATGGAGGAAATGGAAGAGAAGGTGCATGGGTGCTGCAGGATTTCCTAGTCTGGTCTGTGTCTCACCCCAGAGGACAGGAGATGTGGGTTGGATCTATCACAGTTTGCATTTCAAAGGGAGAATTTGGTTATGGACATCCTGACTGTGGCAGCCTTGTTCATCTCAAATTGTACTTTGCCCTGCCAATTACTTCCATTGCAGCTGGATGAGTAATGCAGGTGGAGCAAGGCTCTTAGGAGGGATGTGCATCAATATGATGTCAAAAGAGTCTCCTGAGTCTTGCTCCCTGGGGAAGAAGGTATGGTGTGCTGCCTCCCCATCCTTGGGAAGCCATGAGATGCCTTGGAACAAAGAAAGGATCTGAATTCAAATCTTTGTGTCTGAGCCTCTTGCTGTAAGTCACTGAGCAGCTGGAAGGTGACAGTTCAGACCTGTGTTGTCACTCTTGGGGGATGCACATATCCAGCCCCCACGTGAAGTTTGCAAGAGTGGACAGAACTGTTTTCCACACAGCTGGATCCATCACTTCCTGGGCTGGAGCAACAAGCAAGCACAGATGCTGCACTTAGGAAGTCTGCAAGGTGTTACCTCCTTGCAGTGACAGCTCACCATCACAAACTGTGCACTGGCTGGCTCCTGTTCTGCTCTGTCAGCTCGTCACTGCAGACTGCCATCAGGTTTGAAGCAGAACTTTTCCTGGAACAGGCTTCACTCAATAGGCTTTAAAACTGATGTTGCAATAAAGGGGCCCTGGCAATAGAATTTTACTGCAATAAAATACTGACAAAGGTCTATATTGGGATAAGTAATTTAAAAAACTTATTTGTACTATTTAGACTCTTAATTTGTTAAAACTGAAAAGACTTTTGTTGATCTCACTTTCCTATTGATTCTGTTTGTTTACTCTGTATGCTCAACACAGATAGCAGGGGCAATATGCTTTATGTTCTGATTTTTTCTGGATTTCCAGAACCACAGGGCTCAGGAGGGATGGGAAGGAAAGGCTTGCCAACACTAACCCAGGAAGGCCATGAAAGCATTTCTAATCCCGTAGACGTGAACAGCACTTGCATGAACCTGCAGTCTTTGGCTGAGAAATAACTGTGACCATTGCTGTGGTAGCTGAACGCTGCAGCAGGACAGGAGATGTTTTGTTCTGAAGCTGTCAGCAGTGGGTAGCAGCTGGCAGAGGAAGGTTTCAATGCCTCTATGTCTGGGGGAGTTGCCTGACACTTAACAAAGCCTCTGTGCTGCGGAGCAGCTGCAGTGCCAACACTGTCTTGGTGGAGTTCACGTGAGCTCTGACAGACACGGGGTCACCTGGGGGTTTGGCACTGGCTTTGCAGCAAGATCAGGCTTTGTGTACCTGGGGGAGGTGAGAGGAGAGTGTGGGCAGCTCTGAGGAACTGGCCACACTTCAGTTGTGTCTAAGAAATAACTGTAAATCTCTAACTCCTCTGCACAGAGGGGCTGTCACACACCTAACTGTTTGCCTGCATGAATCTGTGTCTTCTTGGGCAGCTTAAATTCCAAACTCTGAAGACATGAACCTGTTTGGGTCTCTGTAAGCCTCAGTGGATTAAATCCAGCTCACTTAGTTGTGCTTCAGCCAAGCAACAGCAAATGCACCTTCTATCCTTTATCTGGCACCTGTTGGACACCAATGTTCCCCTTCACATGTACTCTCCCTCTGTGGGGATCCTCACAGCCTTAACTTTTTTCTAGGCTATAAAAAGTTGACTGAGGCTGCCAGTGACTGTTAAAGTGCTACCCTCTGCCCCCCCCTCAAATCCCCCCATTGCTGGGGCTGGATACATTCCCATGCAGGGCTCTGGGCTCCTCGAGGCCGCAGCTGTGTGTCACCACTGTGCAGGTGACACCTTTGGACCATGAGGGACCAGGCTGACAATTCAATGGTTTAAATTGTAAGGAAATAGAATTCTCTTTCCTCTCCACTTTTGGGTGCAAACTGGAAAGTGGTAGCAGTTGATCTGGTTCACTCAAAACCCCAGTTCTGCTAAAGGCAGAGCTTGAAGCATTCAGAGAAGTTGGGCTCCCTCCATTGTTGAAACATAAGCTAATTATAGAGCTAGGAAATGCTTCTTGTGCTTGACCTTAAGGGATTTTGAAAGTCATTCTCTAGTAGTAAGAGGATGATTTGGTAACTGGAAAGACTTTACTGCATCTGTGTGTGGTTAACAGTGGATCTTCTGATTACCTTGAGTAAATTATTCTGGGATAACACCAAGTGTGGCCTGGCTATTATAGAACAGGGGAGATGATTCTTTCAGGTGCCTCTCTTCTCCCATAGTGGTGAGGTTTGTCTCTCCACATCCATCCTGATGAGATTTCTGAACTCACTCTAACAAATTTTGGTGCCGCTATCTA
Organism: Chlorospingus semifuscus; assembly: GCA_035048045.1. NCBI lineage: Eukaryota > Metazoa > Chordata > Aves > Passeriformes > Passerellidae > Chlorospingus > Chlorospingus semifuscus. The sequence goes on from JAWWMS010000075.1 coordinate 4,269,573, forward strand.
CTAGGTTGTGTATGGTGCAAAATCTGGGCCCAGATGTTGCCTTCCCTCCCAGCAAAGGAGGAGTAGGGCCCTTTTCCTTCTCAGAGCAACTTTGTGCTAGCAAGTGTATTGAACCCTGCCTAATTCCAAGGAAATGAAAAGGAAATCACTGAATGCAATAGCGTAAAGTAGTTTGAGGCTTCTTTTCACTGAGAGCTATTAATACATTAAAACTGCAGGAAATCAGTCCATTTTACACAAACAGCTTTTTGGCTTCCACTGGTGTTTCACATAAGTAAAACTCTGGGAACTCATCATCCTAGCTGTGAATCCAGTGGTGTTTGATCAAATGTAATCCATTCTTAATCAGACAGGAGAGTTATTAATGACAAGAGGCAGTAATGGATAAATCTTGCAGGATGTATTTCACAGCCCTGCCAAGTATTTACCTCCATTGGCTTTGGGGTGAAGTTCCACCAGGGTGTGAGCTGGAAGGCTGTTGAAGAATGGCCTGGGATTCATGCTTCTGTGTGGTGACATTTGGGATATAATGGTCACTGCCTGTGCAGCACTGGCAGGGCTGTTGGTTGTAGGTCTGGGATGAGAGATTCTGTAAGGTGGATAATTAACTTGCTTCTGGTGGACTATTTTGTGGAGAAAAACAGGCTTTTGGGGAACAAAAAACACACAAATACAGTAAATGGGCATTGTAGCAGCCTACCTCTAGGAATAATGCTTTTCACTGCAAAATTTGGCAGTGTTACAATAGTGGGGGTTTGATATCTGTGTGTTTTAAAGGCTATCCCAGAGGAGAGCTCTAAGGTACAGAGCAGAGGGCACTTGGCTGTTTCATTGGATCTTCATATGGCTGAAAATCTGTAAAACCTAGAAATCATGCTGTCACTGGCATATCTTAGTTTATTAGAGGAGCATTTGAGGTTTTTATGATTTACTGAATGGTTTTAAGATCAATAAATATCTAATTACAGATTCAAGGCCAGATTAGAGTCCCAGTTAAGTTACCAGTGAGCCAAAGGCTGTAGTTGTTCACAGAGACTGTGCAAAGATCTGAGAATGTGAATGTACTGACAGGTCTGTTGCAGGCAGAGCTGCATGAGAATAACCCTTCCTTCTCCTCACATTTTCCTGTGTGCTGAATTTGTACTGTTTCCAGTGGTTGATGAGAGCAGCTTTACATTCCATGTTGAAAGAAATTTGTTGGTTGGAGAAAAAGGTGTCTTTCAAAACAATGTCTCTACTTTAGTGAGCTCAACACTGAAATGTTAGATAAGGGCTTAAGTCCCACTGCTGGGATCTGTTTGAAATCAGGCCTGGATCTGTGTTTCACATACCACATGATGCGATTTCAGCCCATTAAATTTCACTTCTTTGGTGCTCCTGAATCTTAAAACCCTCCCAATTTTGTGAAGAACTGAGTCTAGCTGATGTGATTCTGTGCCACCTTGGAGGTGTGGTTGAAGAACCACCTGGATGAGGAACTCCTGGTAGGGAAGGAGAAGAGCATGGCAGGGCAATAGCAATAATGACTCAGTGCAATACTCAGTGGAGGCAGTGAATTCTTGAGTTTATTGAGCAGGATCTTATTTCATGGGGTTGAAATCCCTTAAAAGCTCCCAAATGACATTATAACTTCTGCCTAGTGTCTTTTTTCTTCAGTCTTGGAGCTCTGATTACCCCCATCATCCCTGCTGGAACTAAATCAGTTACCATGGAAAAGGGAATATCCTGAGAAAGCAATAGCACTGGTCTCCAGTGAGCCAAGGGTGAACTGTCTGTCTGTCTGCTGGAAGGTTTCTCCCTACACCTGGGTTATTTCTGTGCCTTATACTTGCTAAAGGTAACTCGTCTCTGGAAGGTTTGTGGTGACTATACATTTCTTGCTGATCTTTAACTTGGAGACTTTTGCAAGGGCATAACAGTCCAGAGCATGCCAGATTGTGACATTATTATTTGTTCTTTCAATTTCTCTCATGAGCACCACTTCTCTCTTCCTAAATACACAGAAAGGAAATGCACAGGGGCTTCACTGTATTTTAACAAATCACATTGACTGCTTTGGTGTGTCAGTTCTCTACAGGCAGAATCCAGAACATGCTTGCAGCAGCAAGCTCTCACCCCTTACACCAGAACACATTTACATTTTTTGGTTTGTTTTGCCTGTGGCTGTGTGACAGAACAGTTCTCCCTGGTTGTTCTTCACCTTTATTCTGTTTTCATGTTGGCCAAACTGCCAATGGACTTGTCAGTTCCCTCACACAATTCAAGTACCACTGGGCTCTCTGGGCAACATCTGCCATGGCACAATTATGACCTAGAACATTTTGCTGTATTTCAACCATGGAAGCTGTAGCAGAGGAGACTCTGCTCGAGATACCTGTTCCCAAAGCTACACCAATGCAATGATCTCCACCACAGCTGGAGGGGACACACGGGTTTTTAAACAGTGCAGATGCAGCCTTAGCATTGCCACCACCATGTCTTCAGCCTTTAGATTGCAGTGAGAGGTTGCAGGAGTGTGGATAAGCCTGGTACAGGACAGTAAGAGATGATGGCAAGCCTTCTGCAATAACTCGTAATTCCATTGATCAGTAGTAAAATATGTACAGATAAAACTTGATGAAATGTATTTTATGTGAAGAAAAAAAAATAATGTAAGAACTGTATATTGTATTAGCAGCTTTGTGTATAAAATGGCATTTTGGCAATCAGAGTCTAATATATTTAAAACTTTTTTTAAAAAAGGATATTTGATATTGTATGGAATTGACTTTATTGCTACTGTAAGTATGAAGATGGTTTCTTAACATGTTGAAGCAATGCATAAAATCTTAAACTTTATGTAAAACTCATGCCAAAAGCGTATGTTTGACAGTATTAGCACCTGACTCAGTGTCTTTAATAGAGAGATTGAATTTTTTAATTTAAAAATTATATTAAATTTCTTTTAATAATACAAAAATGTCACTGAGGGGTTTTTTGTTTGTTTGTTTGTTTGTTTAACTGGTTTGAGTTTTGGCACTGTTAAATATCTCTGCCTCTCAGCTGTCTACAGCCAGGAGATATCTAGAGGAGGAAATCTAGGCAGTGGGTGGGTGTAACTTTATTTCAAACGCAGAGCTCAGGAAGCGTTTGGACAATGCTCTCAGGGCCATGGTGGTATTCTCGATGCTACCCTGTGCATGGCCAGAAATTGGACTTTGATGAGGCTTGGGGATCCCTTCCAGCACAGAATATTCTGTGATTCTGTGAAGTGGCAGCAGTTGGAACTGGAGACAAGCTGGACAGACAGCCAAAGCTGTGCCTGCCTTCCGTGGGAGCGTTCAAGGCTTTAACTCCAGCATTTGTTAGCACGCATCTGTATGAGCACAGAGGGGCTTGATTCTGTTCAGGGCAAAAGTTCCGCGATCCTTGCCGGTCCCCTGAAGGGCAGCAGGGTTCGGGCAGGGCTGTCCCCAGCCGGGAGCTCCACTGAAGGGCAGCGGGGCTCAGGGCAGGGTTAGGGTTAGGCGGGAGCTCCACTGAAGGGCAGCGGGACTCGGGTAGGGTTGTCCCGGTACCATTGAAGGGCAGCAGGGCTGACCCTGGCCGGGATCTCCATTGAAGGGCAGCGGGGCTCAGGGCAGGGCTGTCCCGGCTCCATTGAATGGCAGCCGGGCTGTCCCCAGCCGGGATCTCCACTGAAAGGCAGCAGGGCTGTCCCCAGCCGGGATCTCCATGGAAGGGTAGCAGGGCCGTCCCCGGCCGGGAGCTCCTTTAAAGGGCAGGAGGGCTCTGGCAGGGCTGTCCCGGCTCCATTGAAGGGCAGCAGGGCTGTTCCCAGCCGGGATCTCCGTCCCGGTCCCGCCCGGCGGAGGCGGTGCCCTCCTGCCGGAGCCAACGGCGGCGCGGGGCGGGGAAGGCTCCTCCAGCGGCGGCCGCGCTGTTTGGATTCAAACTCTGCACAGAGCGATCCCGCCGGGCTCGGAGCCGCGCTCCGGCCATGGCCAACGCGTCGCAGTGCCTGGAGGAGGGCTCGGGGCGCTGGCCGCCGCCGGCCGGGCCGTAC
>JAWWMS010000075.1:4286937-4311351 GCA_035048045.1 Chlorospingus semifuscus
AATCTTACACTAATATATTAATATAAAATTATATTAATATATAAATAGATGAATTTTATATTAATATATTAATATTCTACGTTGTATTAATACATTAATATTTTATATATTGGATATAATTAAATTATATAAATGTAATATAATTTATGTAATATAATTATATTATATTTATATTATAGATTTTTATATAATATATAACTTTCTAGTTATATATTTATAGCTATTTATATGCTTTCTAGTTTAATGGACAGATGTTATAAGGTTTATTTTGTTTTTTTAACTTATCACTTCTCCCACACTGCAGATACTTTTGTCTAACAGGCTGCTGTTGTATATACACATGTTTCTATTATAACTTCTAAACTCTTAGCTTATTCTGTATAACCTCTACACTACATATATATAACCTGTATAATCTATATAACCTCACAGCTACATTATAATCCCTTCACTATCTTATCAATACAGTTTCTCACTTACTTAAGGTATATTGTTACTTACAACTATAGGAATATAAGTTTATGATTTTTCTGTTTAATGTCTGTGTATTGTATTTTTACATAAGTTTAAGCTTCTTCTAAGGTTGTAAATCAAATTCTTTAGAATCTGTGGAAGTGTCTATTTTTCTGATTCTGCAGTTGTTCCTCTGGCTTGTTTAGAGATACTTTGTTCTTATGTGCTAGGTGTTAGAAACTGAATCTTTTTGTGACTCAGAAGCACAAATGGGGCAGTCAGCAGTTGCAAACATGAAATATTGATGCAGCTCTTAAAAGTGGTGAGCTTATTAAGAAGTTTGTTCTTTAAGGATTTTGGTTTCTGAGCAGTTTCAGCTTTTTACACTTACCAGTATTATAATCTCTCTTCTCTGACTGAAGTCTTTATAGACCTTGCATTTAACAAAAGGGCTCTGGAAATCCTTTATGTAATTCAGAGTAAACTTTGTATCTCTTTTTTTCCTAGGAATAGCTGCCAACCCCAAATTCTTCCCTTGAATCAACGACCCTGGCAGTGCACAAAAATTGCTGTTATAAATAAATCTCTTGGCTACCTTACACTGTCCAGAGAGCTGCAATCAAAGTGTCTGTTCTCAGCTGCTTAATGAGAAAAGGCTTTGCAGCTGAACACTCCCATTGCTGATGGGCTTCAGGTCCCCTCTAGTTTTACTGGAGCTCTGAGATGTTGGAGATGAAGCATTTTCCTTTGTGCTTGCCAGCAGTTGCCACATTAAACCAAGCCATGATTTATGCTCTGAATTTATATGGATCCAGTAAGAATCAGGAGACAATATGTGCTACAGAATATCCCAAGCTTCCATAGCTTTGGGAGTGTTTTACTGGAGAAACCATGAATATATATCTATATCTATATCTAATATATCTATACTGAAGATATTTTTGTGTGCTCAAGAGCTCAAGGTCTAGGGAGTGCTTTAAGAAGTGTTTTAAAGAGGGGAAAAATAGAAAAGAAAAGAACAAAGTGCACAGAGTGAACAGCAGCAGAGAAACAGCACTGTCTTTGTCCTAGGGAAGGTTTGAGATAGAAAAAGGTTTTGTAGAAATGAAAATAGTATGGGTGAAAATAATGTAGAATGTGCCCTTTTTTTTTACTGCAGAACAGTTGGTTAGTTAGTGGAAGGTTTTATCATTACATGGAGTATTTTTCCAGACTTGGACTTTATAGTGAGTGTGATTTTAAAAAGGCATTGTTAAATAAATTGTTTTTCCATCCTTAATCTTTATTTAAAATATATATTTTAAACCATTTGAGTAGTTACAAAAATAGTGTTCTTGTACTGAAAGTATGCTGCTTTGAAACTTTTCCATGTCTCTTAAAAAGAAATGCTTTTTTTGTAGTATTGCACCCTGCCTTTTACTTTCTGACAAAACCATTGAACAGAAGAGAAACAAAACATTTCCAGATTTCTGTGAAGAATTTATAACACTTCAGATTGAAATGTGGGTGGGTGAACTACAAAATCAAAACTGTAGCCAAAACCATTGAATTTCTACTTAAATAAAAGTAATGTAAAATAAAGTAATTGGAGAAAGATCATCTTTAGGATAGAGAATATCTTTTAACAGGTGTTAATTATCCATATGTGATAATTTAAATGGGAGCTGAAGCTCAGTCCCCAGCTGTGATTTTCTCCCCCCACAGAGGAGGACTTTGAGAAGCTGCCCAAGTCCACGGTGCCGGAGATGCAGCGCAGCAACCTGGCCCCTGTCATCCTGCAGCTCAAGGCTCTGGGGATTGACAATGTGCTCAGGTTCCCCTTCCTTTCGGTGAGTCCAGCCTCTGAAGGCTTTCCTTGGGCTGAAGAGGGGTCAGGGGATGATGTGGGGATGGCCACAGAACCATTCACCATTGCCCTGCTTGTTTGGAAAGCGTAGCTCGTTGTCCCCTGTCAGGCAGCAAAGTGTGTTCCTGGGAACCAGCAGTGCAAATAATATGTGTGACCACTTAGAAGCAACCATTTGTATTCCAGAGTTTGATGTTGCAATTGTTGAGAAGTTAGGAAAGTCTTAAAAATACAAACTGTGAGGAAAGTCTTAAACAAGACAAAAGACAAACCTCTACAATTCTATAGAATTGTAACTGCAGTCCCTTTGCACCAGCTTCATGAAGGAGGAAGACTGTGAGAGCTCTTTGCAGCAGAGAGCAGGTAGTTAAGGATTTTGCAAAAGAGGAAGATCTATGAATTAATGTTCTGTGCTGATAATTTCAATCAATGCCCATTTTCTCTTCACAGCCACCCCCTGCACAGTCGATGGTGCAAGCTTTAGAGTTGCTGTATGCTTTAGGAGGTGAGATTTTCATGCTTTGCTTTATTTGGAGCTATATTACAGGAATTGTGAAAAAAACCCTGTAATTTGTATTTGGTGTTAGAGGGACATTAATAAAATTTGCATTTCAGAACTGTGTTTTAAGAAAGAAGGAGAAACACAGGTGTGACTGGTGGAAACTTTTGTTGGTGGGTTTTTAGAGTGTACCTCAATCTCTTCTGGGTTTACTGTCTTTTCTTTTAGTTATTTCAGATGGGTAAGCAAACAAACAGCAGCAATGGAGTTTAGACTATTTAAATTGGATAAATGAGTATTTTATAGCTATCTTATCTGTATTTCCTTGCAATTTCATGACAGGAAACCACCTATTTATCCTTGCTAGGAACAGGGCTCTGAGCTGATGAGGATGTTTTTTCCCTTCCAGATCCTCTTTGTGCTCCTTCAGTCCTTACAAAATGGTATGAAGATAAAAATGGAGTTTGGACACTGATTAGAGCAGTAGAGGGGTCAGACACTAACTTTACCTGCACCCAGTTAGATACATTGTTACATACCTAGGACTTGGTGTGGTGGTCTTGTATTTCATGTTACTGTGCCAGCAATGGCAACATGTAACACTTGCAGATATAAACAGGAAAAGTTGTAAGCAAAGGTTTCACTGTAATAACCCAGACTTTATCAAGGCTCATAAAATTGCAACTTTGTTCCTTAGTGGGGCTTTGAAAAGCACATTCTGTCTATTGTAAATTTTCCTGTTAACACATTGCAGTCATTATCTGATCTTGCTGTGTGTGTGCTGAAACTCTGCCTAACGGTTGTGAGTCAAATGTGATGCCTGAATTTGGGAGAGCTCAGTCCCTGGAGGCTGTGCATGAAACCCCACAGAGAGTGTGATAGATTTCAAACTGCCTCCTTGCTATGATTTTGAAGGTTTTACTGACAGAAGTTATTAAGAGCTAATTTAATTACATTTTTTAAAATTAATTCCAGTCTGTTCTCCGCTCTGGATTCAAGATGGGCTGACCACACCTGCTGTAGTGTAATGCTCTTCATGTTTGTGCTGTTGCTCCTGCAGCTGAGGAAAAGTTCAAACCCACAACAAGTCAAACTGCTCTGATTCTATTAGCTGTGATTACAGGATACAACCACTAAAAAAACCCCTGATCATCCCTAAAACCAGCACATTTTCTCCTGGATGAACTGGAATTGTGTTTCTCTAGGCAGTGTGTGTGTTTCAGTGAACAGCTTTCTGGCTTTTCATGCTTTTAAATGCTTTCCACTTGCAAAGACTCTGCTCTAGTTTTAGTTTTGAACTTGCCAGTTATGGACCAGTCAACAGATACACACAAACTTGTAATGAAAAGATTAGTCTGACAGATCTTGAGAGCATAATTCAAAGTACTTTTCTACTATTTAGCTACTTAAAAGAGTATCTTTTTTAAAATTCTGTTCTCTGTGTTACTAATCACAGCTTGTTCTCCAATTCACTGTAGTCTCAACAACACTGTTGGCATATGGTTTGGTTTTAGGTGCTTCTGTGAGGAGCAGGGACTTGGACTTTAGCCTTATTGGTGGGTCCTTTCCAATTTGAGATAGTCTTTGATTCTGTGTGTTCATTCTGCTTTTATTCATTATGCTGCTGTTGGATACTTTTAACACTCAGATCACACTGTAGTAATATGTTTTTATACACAGTTTTCAACTCCTTTTTGTGTGGTGAGTGGGATGCCTGCTGCCTAATTTTGTTTATAGGAAGAACTGTTATATTGTTGAGTTTTTTTGACAGCTGTGTAATCTTTTTGAATGCAACAAACTAAACAAACCAGAAACTTGATGTGAGGCCAAGTAGTCAAAACTAAGCTGTGTTTGACTTCAGCTCCTTGTTTGTAGCTAATTCAGAGTTGACAATGTTTGCTCCATAATGTAAACATGAGGCAGCATAAAGGAGATTGTGTAAGTTTTGGAAGCTTCCAGAGGTTTGTGGCTGTTTTTAGACCACTCACAGATGCTGTGCTGTAACTTGTGGCAGCCTGCTCTCTTTTTATTCTCATGGAGCTGTAACTCTGCTTGGCCAGGATTTTTTGCCCTGTGCTGGTTCAGTTCCATCTTGCAAAGGAGGGTTTCACTTAAGACACTTGGTTCTTGGCAACCTCTGCAAGCTTGGAACAAGGACCTTCACAGTGGCTCAGGAATGTGTTGCAAGGATGAATTCATAGCCAAAACCACCTTAGGGAAATGGAGAGGAAAGTTCAATAAACTCACTGATTAGCTGGGTGATGTTTTGGCAGAAGTGTTCTTGCTCATGTAGATTCAAAGAGCTCTAATTCTCTTGGCTGCACAGCTTTGTAGCAGAGCAGAGAAGTGCTGATCTTGGTGTTTCAGATTGAAGGAAATGTGTGTGATACTCTTAAGTTTTTGCTGAAGTTTAAGGTGAAGTTAAGTTTTAGTGGTTTATGATGAAGATTTTATATAAAGTGCAGAGGTGAAGCTGCCCAAGCATTTGCAGGTGCAGTGAGGATTAAATTTCTCACTTGTTGTGCAAGTTGGAACATGAATTTCATCATTGGCATTGCAGCCACATCCAAAAAGGCAGTTTGGGGTCAGGCCCCTGTTGTGCCAGTGTGGTGCCAGCTCGTGCAGGGCAGATGCTCCCAAGGTGAGATAGCTGTGTTGAATAAACACATCACTGTTTGTAGAGGGATTATTTTTACAGTGGTGCAAACTGATTGCATCAGGACTATCCTCAGCCTTCTCCTTTGATGCCTTTTTGAGAGTCTGAGTTGTCAGGTGCAGTTTATTGGTTTTAAGCATCATTTAAGAGGTAAATAAGCAGGAAAAAAGTGGCTTTATTTTTAGGGTTATTTCAGGTCTTTGTGAAGATTTGTTTGAGAGTTGTCACCTATCAGAAACAACCACTCTACCTAAGTTTATAAAGGATAGTTTTAATCTCTCAGCCTGTCACACACTAGTAGTGGTTGTTACTTGAAGCATTTTAGTGCCATGGTACTTGAATAATCTCTCCTCAGCACATTTAATTAAAATCTTTATAATACCCTTTTCTAAGATCTTTAATTTCCTGTATATATGTGGATTCAGTGATTGCTTCCAGGATTATTTGAAGGAAACTTTCACCTATTCCAAACTAATATCCATTGCAGGCTATATTCAAGCTTATTACTACAAATAGATCTGTGCACAACCCGTATATAGATCATGCAAAATTGTATTGACATTTATAGGATGCAGCAGAAGCCAAAGGATTTTGGCTTGATGCACCTGTAGAAAGTGGTGCATAAATATATGGAAATTTCTCCTTTTTCCTGCTTAGGAATGCAGCTGCCTTTCTGTAGATGAAAACCTATCTAAGCTCTTAGTTGTGTTAGAACTTAAACTTCTCATATGGCACCAGTCAAATGAAAGCTGTCATGCCTTCATTTTTGCAGGTGCTGTGGCTTTGTGTTTAAATGTTAGTTCACCATTGCACAAAAGCTGCCTTTGGTACCTGTTTCTGAGGAAAACTCTGTTACACAATGTGAAAAGCCTGGTAGGTTTTTGTTGGACAGTGTAGGAGTGTGTGAGTGAATCACTACATTGTCATCAGTTAGTAGCATATCAGATAATAAAATAAACACTGGCTGGAGGGATCTGTGGGTTCAGATATGCTGACATGAGTTATAGGAGATCTCATTCCTTGACCTGACTTGTGGTTTTGCTTTTCTCTGTGAAACAGAGCTGCAGTGCAGCTGTGGCTTTGTAGCACCACACAGTCTGACAAATAATGTGTTTATATAATGTGAGAGCTGTGGTTGTGTTTCCTCAGGTCTCTTTGCTGTGGTTGGTTATGCAACCTGCAGTGCCCCAAAGTCCTGCTATGGGCTCTCACTCACCCCTGCTTGTGTAGCCTTTCTCTTGTGCTTACCTCTTTGTCATACCTCATACAACTGAGCCTCTTGAAGTTTTCTCTTTCAATTTTTACTCTTTGCTGCCTTTCTTAGCAAGCTTTTTTTCCTTATCATTGTTCCCTGTGTATTGTATTTTTTTTTATCCTACATCCTCTTGCAAAGGAAAGGCTTTTCCATTTACATCTTTCCCTGAAATCTCAGCACAAAGCTCAGAGTTAGACTGTGACCTGTGCTTTGCTTGAGTCACCCTTACTGCAGGAGTTTCACTGGAGGGAGCCAAACCTCTAAAACAGTAAATGTTCAGGGCTGCTCAAGGCTGCTTTGGCCATCACAGATCATGCTGTCAGGCCTCCCTCCTGTGCCATCTCCAGGGAAAAGGCTACAGCTGGAGCATGAGTGGATGATACTTGAGGCAAACTAAACTGTAGGAAAGCTTCATCAGCTGTGCATCTCTTATTTAGATAATATTGCATTATTTTTCTCCATGACCTAAGTAGATATGTGTGGTGGTGTTCACAGGAGTCCCAGGGTGAGGGAAGAGATGAGAATCTTAACTCCATGTTTCAGAAGGCTGATTTATTATTTTATGATATATATTCTATTAAAAGAAAGTTATATATTAAAACTATACTAAAGAAAGAGAAATAATTTCATCAGAAAGCTAGCAAAGAAAGGAAAGGAATGGAATCATAATAAAATCTTGTGACTGACCAGAGTCCCAACACAGCTGGACCTGTGATTGGTCATCAAGTGGAAACAACTCACATGGCCCAATCAAAGATGCACCTGTTGCATTCCACAGCCGCAGATAATTATTGTTTTCCTTTTCCTCTGAGGCTTCTCAGCTTCTCAGGAGAAAAAATCCTGGCAAAAGGATTTTTCATAAAATATGTCTGTGACAGATGTGCTTAGAAAAATGACACCCTACCATCAGCAGTGCCTCCTGTTCCTGCAATAATGCTTGTTCCACGTTTATCCCCATTTTCATTCTCATCTGCTTTACATCCCCATGAACAAAGATGTTACTAAATATTTAAAAAAAGGATCAGAGGTCTAACAGCTAATATCCCCTCTGGCCATGGCATTGACTTGGACTGCAGTTTTTTAAAATTATTGACAGTAAGAGTGAAACTTGGTCAAAATAAAAAAACTTGTGTGTTCAAGTATTTTTGAAAAATAAATCTGGTGACCCCTGGGAGAGTAAATGGGTATCATGGATTGCCTTTAAGCTTAGTGTAATGTACACTTAGCAACTCTAAGGTGCATTTTCTGTATTTTAGCTTGTAATTCTGCTCTTTAATACAGTTTAAGATTAAAAGAAGCCTTGCTGTGCTGTTTTGCCTGTGTCCCAGCTACATTTCTGAATGTGCTGCAGGTTTGGACATGCACTGCCGGTTAACAGAGCCTCTTGGGATGAGAATAGCAGAGTTTCCTTTGAATCCCATGTTTGCAAAGATGCTTCTGGAATCAGGTAGGAGACAAAAATCACAGTTTCTTCACAGCCATGTAGTTGTAATGCATGGCTAGACATTTACTGAACTCAAACTATATACTTCATCTTGGTGTGGTCTGCAGTGAAAAGAATTGGTTAAAATCTCTATTAAATAATTTGTCTAAGACATTTCACAGTCTAATAAGTCTAACATTTGCCTCTTAAGTTTTCCACTGAAAACATTCACTCATACTAAAAAAAAATCTAGGAATTTATGCATTTTTGTTTTAAATACTGTAAAAAACATATTCTGCTTCTTTTTCATTTTATTCTCTATGGTGGTAAGTTGAATGGAAGATTTCCTTTATTGAATTTCTCCATTTACTCTTCAGGAAATTTTGGCTGTTCCCAAGAGATCTTGACAATTGCTGCCATGATGCAGATTCAAAACATCTTTGTGATCCCTCCAAATCAAAAAAACCAGGCTGTAAGTTCTGTTGTGTCTCCTTCTCTGTTTGTTGGTTCCACATTTCTGGACTTCTGGCAAGTATTTTACTGGTGCCTATTACAGACTGCAACTGTGTTTGAAAATAAAATAAAGTCTGGAATTGTATCTGTTTTTTGTAGGTAGAAAAAGAAACCAAATAACAGGGGAACCTTGGAGTAGTGCTAAAAACCTCCTTGTGAGGGCCAGGAACTTGAAAGTTATAAAACAATATTGGTCAGTGGAAGGGTTTGCAAAAAAATCCCCCAAAACCTTCCCACACACTATTTCCTTTTGAGATGAACAAAGCAGGAAGGATGTAGCAAATTCTTAATAGCCTAATTTTAATGAGTAGAGATTCTTGATCTGTTGATTTTTCCAGTTTCAGTTTTAGAAGTGTTCCTGAGTTTAGGGGGGTTAATAAAGTATTGCTGTTGCCCAGAGGAGCTGCCCTAGATGGTAAGAATTTAACAGTCCCTAGGAAATACAGAGCTGAAGGGAACTGGGCATGTCAGACATGATTTCAGCAATAATCAGTCTGCCTATAAAATGGTATTTCTTGTTCTGCAGGCCAGGCAACACAGAAAGTTTGCTGTGGAGGAAGGTGATCATCTGACCATGCTGAATGTTTATGAAGCCTTTGTCAAAGTAAGTCAGCTCAAGTGGATGTGGATTTGCAGGAGTGGGAGGAACTTGAGGTTCTCATTTCTGAATCTGGAAGTTCTGGATACAAAAAGTCCTCAAAGCTGAGGACTTCCCAAGCCTATCAAGTGATAGTTCTACATTAAAAGAATCTCTGGTCACCATTTGCCACAGATCTTCCACAGTTCTCTGAACAGGGAGTAAAAGAGAATTTAATGGAGTACAGCATGGAAATCTCATGGGTAGACAGCTGCATTTTCAAGGAGATAAGGATTTTGTCTTGGGGCTTGGGGAAAGCAAATGTCCAAATTTCCAGTGAAATTAGTATTTTTTTCATGCTTTACTGATGATAATCTGCATTTAAATCTAGCAGTCTTTTTTCTGGTGTTAAATGAAGTCATTGATCATCATACCCTGAGGTCTAACACCAACCTTAGTACTGCTCTGTAAGCTAAGGTTTATTTATTAGTTTTGAAGTTGCTACACCTATTTGGGAGAAGTATATTTTGCTGGTATAAACCACTTCTGTAGTAAAATACTTGCAGCAGTGCTGAGTTGAAGCAGTATAACCACCCAAGTGTTCAAACATGACTTTTTTTCCCCCAGCCACAAAGCAGCCAGGCAGGCACCAACTGAAATGTTGCCCTTCACATTTTGTATCTGTGTAATTCTCTTAGAAACACTCAGATGCAAAAGCTCTTGGAGGGAGTGCTGGATTCTGGAGAAACAGCTCTTTGCAGAGAGAAGACCAATGAAAACAGCACTGAAAAGGTTGTTTACATTTTGAGGTTGAAAACAGACGAGTTTATGATCTGAGAGAATTAAATGGAATGAGTGATGCTCTCCTCTTTCACTACATATGAAGAAATGAAGCATAACTGTTTGAAAATACCCCATAGCATTTGATCTGCTGCTATTTACAAGTTGTTTGAGACATGTTTTTAGTTACTAGTGCTCCATACCTTGTTAGTTGCTCTGTAAATAGGTAATTTTCAGGGAAAACCACAAGGAATGCGTTGTAGGAGACCAGAACTAAAACAGAACAAGGCTATCCAAAAGAGATTGGCTTTGCTTTGCTGATGATATCTCATTAAGATTTTTTTTCTCTTCTCACTGTACAGCACAGCAAGAGCTCCCAGTGGTGTCAGGAACACTTTCTGAACTACAAAGGGCTTGTGAGAGCTTCTGTTGTAAGAGAGCAGCTGAAAAAACTTCTCGTCCGCTTTAAAGTGCCAAAGAAGTCCAGTGAAGGTGATTTTTTTAAACTCTTATCCAATACACAGTGAAGGTAGTTCCCAAACTGTCAGTCTGCTCCCTGCTTTTCTTGTAACCTTTGGAGTATTTTTATCCTGGCCTCAAAATAATGTTAATTTAGACCAGATTTTTTTTCCTAAAAATGGCTGCAGATGAGCACTTTAGCCTATTGATACAATTAAATTTTAGTCCAGCCTTCATTAGTTGAGATTTCCAGCAGAAGTTTAAACCAGTGATTATCTATTTAATGGACAGATTTTCCAAAAGACTCATAAATAGGTCACCCTGTTCCCTCTTTTGTCTTTTCCAAAAGGCCATTTTTGTTCAAAGTGCTGTTCAGCCTTTGGGATGTGATTTCCAGCTGTGCTGTGTGTGCCTGGGTACTGGGACTGGTTCTTAGCACTTGTCTCTACCTGCTCTGAAAAATCAGCCTTCAGTGCTCATCTGTCACACTGGGCTGCTTTAGGGACTGTGGAACTCTTCATGGAGACACAGGTGACAGCATTCGTTTTTTAGGCAGCAGTTTTTGCTTTGCTGTGAAACTGAAGTCAAAAGGAATTGCAGAGCTTGTCTGCTCTCCTGCCTTTGCTGTCAAAGCCTGATGCACTCTGAAAAGTTGTTTGAGATTATTAAGGGGTATTTTAGGGATTTTTGCCTTTCCATTGACTTATCTTACAGAAAATTTCTTCTTTCCAGGTGATCCAGATCCTGTTTTGAGGTGCATAGTTTCTGGATTCTTTGCTAATGCAGCTAAATTCCACTCCACAGGAGCTTACAGGTGACTATATGCAGTTTCACTAAACTGGTGCTTTGTTGGAAAGCTCCCCTGATAAATAAATCTAAGTTTAATCAACAAGCAGATGTTTCTCCTAATTTGCAATTAGGAACATGTGCCAATCAATGCACTAAATATTTGAAGTTCTGTATTTGGAAACTGCCTCAGTGTTTATCTCTTCTCCTTGGCAAATATAACTAAAATTATTAATAGTGGGAAGCTGCTACTGGTAGTTATTAGATGGCTTTAAGTTAAGTAGTGCAGTAGTGTTGTAGCACTCCCAGGGCACTGAGTAAAAGCCTGGAATGCTGCTTTTTCTTTTAATATAGATAAAACTCTGTTAGGACATCAAATTATTGGGTTTTTTTGCCAGCATTTAAGCCTGGTTTCATCTGTTCATTAAATGCAAATATTGTTAATTTATTCCAGCCCTTTCGTTCTTGCTTTTATTAAACTGAGGAGCTATTTTTTCATACTGGGGCAGAGAGGAACCAAATGTTAAGCAATAAAGAGAGGCACAGTCTGATAGAATATCTTGTTTTCAAGGACTATCCGTGATGACCATGAGCTCCATATCCACCCCAGCTCAGTGCTGTATGCAGAGAAACCTCCACGCTGGTAAGTTAGAGCTGCTTCCTCTTCTTTGGGGATTTTTAAGGGATTTGCAGCATCCAAATTGAATTGTTTCTCTCCATCAGTGGAGGAATAGATGTAGAAGGTCATAGTTCCCACAGGGAGAATCCAAGTGGTGTTTTCTTTGCAATATTTTTTGGGAGTATCCAAATAAATAAGAGGAATAGAGTGATGCTTGACTGTCAAAGAAACCTGCAGAGGTT
This sequence comes from Chlorospingus semifuscus, assembly GCA_035048045.1. Classification (NCBI taxonomy): domain Eukaryota; kingdom Metazoa; phylum Chordata; class Aves; order Passeriformes; family Passerellidae; genus Chlorospingus; species Chlorospingus semifuscus. The sequence continues at coordinate 4,299,046 of JAWWMS010000075.1, forward strand.
GGAAAGCAGAGCCAGGTGACCCTGTTTAGTGGGCATCTTGCACTGCAGAATGTTCTCCAAGTAGTCTCTGTACCTAAACAAAGCTAGGGTTAATTAAGCCTATTAAGGAAATACCCTATCAAACAGGTGTCACTGACATATTTTCTGAAAAATACCTTTGCCAGGATTTCTTCTCCTGGGAAGCTGGGAATCTTTTGCTCCTCTGGAATGTGATTTGGAGAATTGTTTACCCAGCATGTGAATTGTTTTTAATTAATGGCCAGTCATAGCCAGCTGTGTCAGACTCTGAGTCTGTCAGGAGATTTTATTATTCATTCCTTGCTAGCCTTCTGATGAAATACTTTCTTCTATTCTTTTAGTATAGTTTTAGTATATAATTTTCTTTTAATATAATATAATATCATAATATAATAAATCAGCCTTCTGAAACATGGAGTCAAGATTCTCATCTCTTCCCTCATCCTGGGGACCCTCAAACAGCACCACAAACAGGTGCTGCAGAAATGGTAAATGGATTGCAGGGAAAGGGCTTACACATAAAATCATGATGTGAAAAGTTATGGCTGTCCAGCAGACTGAGGTAAGAACTGGCTGTGCTTCCCATTAGCTGGGATATGATCATTCCATTTGCAGGTCAAAGGTTCTCAGATAACAAACAGAAATGTGTGTGGAGCTCTCAGGTCAGCATGATTAGCCTGAAGTGTTTGGACTTCCATCCTGCACTGCCTGCTGCTGAGACTTGGAAGGATAATCTTGACCTGATGTGATCCTGTCACACAGGAGTTAATTTAGTCAGCAAACTAAATTTCAGTGCTGCTGCAGCCTGGGCAGCCATCCTCCATTGAGGGCTTCAGTTCTCTCTGCTACAAGTGTATAGGAAATGTGTTTTCATTCTGGTTTGTTTTCCTCTGATTTATTTTTAGCTGTGTTAGTTGCCATGTCTCAGGATGCATTTGGCAAAGAGAATTTTGGACTCTTTCCTCTTTGCTTTTGAGAGCTAAATACCAATTAATGAGAAACCACAAACCTCAGGTGTTTGCAGCTCTGCTGTGTGCAGAAGGCAGATGGTGACTAAAGGATTTGGTAGCTGCCCCTTCAGTGCAAGGGTTTGCACTTCTTGGGGAAAAAGACCTTACCTACTGAAGGTGACCTCAGAAATAGATTGTCCATGCTGGCAACCTGACTGTACTGGCAGTGGGGATGAGTCCCATGGTTGGATGTTCCTAAATCTCTTCCCAGGAGATGTTCTGGCAGGGGTTGAAGCTGATTTCTTCCTCTGATGCTTATCTCACCTGGCTGCAGACTGGCGCCAGGGATAGTCATGCTGGGCTTTGTGCCCTCCTTGTTGTGGGTGCAGGGTTTTGGTGCTTTGGACATTTTCCCTTATGATATCACAGAGTAATTCATATTCTGTCTTCCAAAGCATCAGTTTTGAGTCCCCCTTGACCCTATTATAAGAAACCTTTTATGTATACCTTGCACCCTTATGGTCTGGTAGTATGTGAGATTGTTTTCATGGCAATCTGAAGATTTTTTAATGTGGACAGCTCTGACTAACTAGAGAGAAAGGTCAAGAGGCTGAATTACACTTAAGGACTCTCTTGTCACTCTGTAAGTGCCACCTCTGGCAGCATGTATGTGAAACTGTCTAAATACATGTTAATCAGCTCTCCCTCATTGCTTGACAGCAAACACTATTCACTTTTGTCTCCTTTCTCCCAGGGTAGTGTACAATGAAGTCATACAGACTGCTAAATACTACATGAGAGATGTGACAGCTGTGGAATCCTCGTGGCTCTTGGAGCTGGCCCCTCACTTTTACCAGCAAGGAACGGTACGGAATCGCCATAAAGGCCAAACGGTACCATTGCTGCTCAGCAGCTCTTGTGTCTGACCTTTCTGAGGGGTTATGTTCTGCTTGGTCTAATGGGACAGAAATCAAGTTGGCTCTGGTCATTGTAGTGGTTTTATTATAAAGGAAGAGGTTAATAAGTTGATGCATGAAATGTTTTTCCCTGTGATCCAGCCAAAGGATCTGAGAGTTACAAAATGAGATCCATTTGCTGGTGAAGTTACATTTCCCATTGTATCACTTTGGGAAATGAAGCCTTCAGCCATTCCACACTTCAGTATAGGCCCTTGGTAGCACTTCCCTGAGCAGCACTGTAGGTAGGCAGTGGTCATGCTCTGCATAATAATTTTAGGAGAACCTTTGCATGCTTTGCAAAAGTTTGTGAAAGTCCTGAGCATTAATTATGTTTACTGCAGAAAAATCAGTTCTGATCTATTCAAATGTGAAATGGCAAAGAACAGCTGTTCTTTGTGCAAAGCTTTATTGCAAATTGCTGTGTGTGATACAGATACCTTTTATTTATAAGTATCTTTTATAGTTGTCACCAACCTCTATTGACAGTCCCATGTGAATCTGTCAATCCAGATTTATTCACTGGTCATTCTAAGAATTGATATTAAATATTATCTAAATGTTAGCTCAGCTGGATCTGTTGGTACCACATAACCTATAAATACTGTACAATTACCAAATTGATCTTGTATTTGAATTTCTCATGTAATATCTACCGAGCTTTATATTTAAAATTAATGAAATTTTTCCAAAATGTGAGTGAAAAAATGCATTTGCGTATGAGACGTGTGAAAAAGGTGGTGTGTTTCTAATTTATACATCTGCTTCACTGTTTGGCTTCTTGGAGAATCTGATGTTTGTTTTCTTCACTTCCTTGGAGTTTTGTCAAAATGGAGAATCCTGTGGTGCAGGGAGCACCTTAGGACACCTCTGTGGTTACAGTTCCCAACAGTTTGGCATCTGATTGACTCAAGAGAGGGGTTTTTTATGCTCATTTTGGATAATTCATCTCAATTATCCAGACAATTCCCACCTATAAATGGACTTAAAAAGTAGCTGAATATTTTCTGCCTTTTTCCTGTAAGACAGTGATGAGCCCTGTAGGGGAGAGCCTTGAGCCTTCAGCTGCTGGGAGATGATCTGCAGAAAAAGAGCTGAGCCAATGTTGTATCAAATCTGTTCCTGCAATAATTAGTCCTTTGACTCACATATTTACAGTTGTCCCATAACTTACATTTAGCAGCCCACACCCACACAAAATCCTGTTGTGACCTCTCCATGGGCTGAAGTTTGGGGTGAGGTTTTCCTTTAGGTAGGTGGTAGCAAAGAGGACTTGTCTTGAATGAGGGAACATGCTTTTCAGGGTATTGCTACTACTGCTGTAGATATTCTAGGAAATTACATCAAAACCCCATTTTTACCAATTTTTTTACCTTTTGATCAAGTGAAGTCAGTTTGCAGTATGATCTAATCATTGCTTTCATCCTAAAATAAATGGTAGCTCTCAATGATGGTGCTGGTTTTGAGGAAAATTCTCTCTTCCAGCCTGGTCAGTTTTCCATATCAGCCAAAAGTCTTGGGTGTCCTTATAAAATGTTTGAAAATTAGAAATATTTCTTTTGTGTAAAACTTTCAGTCATACATGTGAAATTTGAATAAATGAACTGTTACAAATCACATAGGTTCATGCTAATTTACAGATATTCAGACCCTTTTTCTACTGAAGGATACATCTTTGTGCTATGAAGGAAAGGTTTTATTCCTTTGTCAAGTTACAAACAAATTACCACTGAATAGGACTCTGTTAAAAAATGTTCTTCTACAGCTTGATCTTGGTCAGTTATTTCTCATTCCAAGTTTTGCAGAACTCTCTTCACATTTCATTCCACATTTGAAGATCTTTAAGGGCTCAGAGGTTCCAAAGATCCAGTGCAACTTCAGGATTAACACAGTTGTTAAAATCTTGTCCTTCGTTCTCCTGGTGCTTTTTGCAGATGTATTGTTGGGAGCACATCTTTCAGTGCATTTTTACACCTGGAAAATTGCTTCTAGTGGGAAATTGCTTCTAAGCTTGCAGCTAGTGCAGAAGAACTAGGAGTTATTTTGTTACAAGCCTGAATATCACTTTGGGACACATGTGGGTTTTTATTTAATGGGTTTATTTTAGTTGTGTCAGTAACAAGCAGAGGTTGGATGGGTGTGGATATTTGTGTTAGAATTTGTTTAAATTGTGATTAAGGATACAAAGCATTGTAGGTGATTTTTTTCCTAATTTTTGGTATATCTGCTAAGCAGTTTTTTTGTTGTTTTCTTTTCTTGCAGCATCTTTCCTTGAAAGCAAAAAGGGCTAAAGTAGATGACCACTGACATAACTTCAATTATTGTGACATCAGAAGCAGAACCTACCAGTGATTTCAAGCTGGCTACAGTCCATTCAGCAGTCAGTTCATTAGCAATTTGATCTTCCATCAACCTAAATGTTTAAATGCCTGCCAGGATCTGTAGGGGTTTATGCATGACCAGTACATTGTAAACCTAGAGCTTGCATTGTGGACATTTTAATCTTTGCCTACTTGACCTCTCTTGTTAATCTGGGCATGTTGCTCCTTTTAAATAGCTAGAAAAAACGACTTAAAAAGTAAGAGGACATACAGGACCACAAAAAAAAAAACCTGAAACCTTCAAGAAAGAAACAGATTTCCTGGAGTGGTACTGCCTTATGAGCGTGGGGAGTAGGGTACCCTGCCTCCTGTCAGCCACAGCACTGTGACTTACACCGGCCAAACTGAGCCTGGCTCCTGCCAGCAGGAGCTCAGGGCAATCAACTACCCCTTGAAATGCAAGGTGCTGCCATGGAAACATGGATTTCCTGTTGGACCATCCCAAACTGGTGCAGCTTGTGCTCCCAAGCAGTAAAAGTGTCCTGCCCGAGGCTGAGCTGGCCCAGCTCGCTGTGCTGAGCAGTCCCTGGGGACTCAAATGTCTGGGTTCTGCTCATGGGAGTTGCTGTTTGGGGAGGAGGAGAAAGAGCAGCTCAGTATTTTTAAGATGGATTAATTTTCTGCTCAATCAGGGGACTAAAGATTTCTGTTCATAATCAATCAAGTTCACAGACAGGGCTTTACTTTTTTTTTTTATCCTATGAGGGAAAAAATGTTAACCTTCCACTGGCTGGAAATACCAGTAAATTTCATTGGGGAATATCATAGAACTCTGTTTTTAGCCTCTGTTGATCAGCAAAGAAGGAAATGTTCTGTACTTTCCTATAAGGAACACAGTCCTTTATATTTCTTTTATTACAAATCTATTCTTTGCTGCTTGGGACTCATTTTCCTCTGTTACTGAGGAGAAGGATGCTCTGAACAGTTGCTGCTTTAATTGGGATTCCATGGCTACTTTTCAGTAAGGAATTATGCTTGTTTGTGTTTTAACAACACAGCTTGGATACACGTATTTATTTATTTCCATTTTTACCTATTGCTATTTATTTTAGAAATACATTGCTTGAAAATTTTATTTTTGTAATTCAACTGATTTGATGAATGTGTTTTTTGGCATATTAACTGTTTAATTTTCTTAAAAAAAAAAAGGATGTAAATAGGCAAAAATTTCTACATAGAAAAAATGCCTTCCTCATCACAGGACTGCCTTGAAAACTTTCTTGAGAGCTTCTTTACCTTGTCCCTTCCAAATACCTGCAGAGAGAACACGTGCCACGTGCACTGTGTGGTCTCCTCAGTGTGTCCATCCTGACTGCCAGCACAAACACATGTACCAGTCTCCAGGAATGGCACCAGCAGCATGAAAACTGTGTCACCTTCCTCCTTGTTGTCCCTGTGCCCCTCACCTTTGTATCAATCACTCTCTTAGACTGGAAGCTCCTCGGGGCAGGGACTGTCTCCTAGCCAGAGCTGAGAGCAGTGTTGGAACTCACTAAAAAGATTTCATTTGCAGGTTTTTTTCTCTTAAAGGATTGGAGAAAGAGCTGAATATGAAGACTTGTCAGTTGTCCGTGTTTCTTTGTCCTCTGGAAGTATTCTTAAGAAAAATAAAACTGTTGAATTGAGGAAGCTTGGGAATGCATCACTTGGGCCTGAGCAGGGGGTGATTTCCAGGGGTGCTGGGTGGGTGTGATGGGGCTGGGCTGGGCTGGCAGAGGGTGGCACTGCATTTGCCAGCTCTGAGAATTGTGGGTGGCTTTATAGACCTGTCTTGTCCAGATGTTCTTTTACCTGGCTGCACAGCTGCAGAATTTCCTCTAGGAGTGATTGTGATTCCTGCTGAGGTCAGAACCCAGGGATGTGCCAGCTTTGTCACAAGCTGCAAACTGTCATAGGTAAGAATGAGTGCAGTAGATCTTTATAAACAAATAAAAAATTGAAACTTTTTAGCAGTTTTACAAACTATTGAGTTATCACCACACCCAGAACAGAGACCCTACACTAGAGATGCAGGCTAAGAGTAAGTGTTATTAGTATCCAGACTAAGGTCACCTTTAGAGAGAAAACACTGCTGGCACCAGAGATGTGGGCCCTTGGAAGGTGTTGGGAGACAGAAAACTTTAAAAACCCCTGAAAATCTCTATTTTGTAAAGCTTTGGCCTCCAGCTCCCTGCTAGATTAGTACAGAGCACTCTGCTTTAAATGGCTTGGTCTAAGGAGGTGGCTCACTGCCTTGGTGTGGCTCTTTGCTGCAGTGACAGGCTGTTGTGGGCAAGGTTGGAGTCATTTGAAGATGGTTGTCAGGAGTTTAGGGAGCATTTAAGGATTTGAACCCTGGCTTTTAGAGAATGAGGTTAAAATATCAGCCTGTTGAATCAAAATACTGCTTGGAATAGAAATCATTCCACTGCTGGCAAGTAAATTTTTAAAAAGTAAATTTACTACCCATTGACATCAAATGATTATAGGGTAAAAAAAAGGTGCAACTCCTCAAGCCCCTCAGAAAGTGCTGTCAATGTTTCTACTCAGGACTTTAGTATTGTCAACTCTAGAAGAAAATCAAATTAAACTGGAAAAAGATTCAGCCAAGAAAATATTAATTGAAATATGTTTCTCATCTTGTGGAGTAAAAGTAATTCTGATAAACTAATGGGAAAACAGTCACAGCCCTTTCTGGTTAATCTGAAGAGACAAGTAATTAAAAGTTGGGAGCCTTGGTTGCAGGGAAGGAGGGGAGAGAAGAGAGCAGGGAGCCTTTCAGAATTCCTTCTTTTGGGAGCAGAAGTGTCATGGATAACTGTGCTCATCCCAGGATTCTGGTAATTGTCTTGGAAACAGATTTTTTACTCTAATTTCATAATGTTTATCTCTATCAAGTGATCACACAATCAACAATTGGCAAAGAAAGTCGACACCTCAACTCAGCATTTAGAGAAAGTGACTTTGCTGGGGCTTGGAATAAAAAAGTTGCCAGATGAAGGTAAGTAGCTTGTGGAAAAATTGTTCTTATATCCAGTTTTTGGCTGCATTTTGAGAAAAGTGCCAGTAGATGGCAGGCACCGGTTTCAAAAAGTACCTTTGGGAAAAACTAATTTGCCAATTCTTCAAAAGTTTCCCTTATTCTTCAGTTTTAACATTTAATTAGTTTGATGATAAGTGGGATGAGAAAGGGTAAAGGACAAAGCTGTCGGTGGCTGTGGGATAAAGGCAGCATTTGAGGTGTAGAGATCAGTGAAAAACCCAGGGAGCTGAATGTCCTGCTGGTTTAAAAGCAAACAAACAAAATGCCCTAAAAAACCCCCAAAATTCCCAACCAGGACATTCTGTAGTGGTTCTTTCACTTACACCCTGAGTCATAGAAAATGGCAGTTTGTCCACACTTCATATTCACTACAAAGGAATCTTTGAGCTCTGTTGGATTCTAGCCACTATTGTAAGAAACAAAATTAACAGTTTAATGCAAAAAAACCCCAAAAAACCAAACAAAAAAACCCAAAACCAACCAAACAAAAAAAACCAAACCCCAAACCAAACTAAGAAATCCCCCTGTTATGTTTGTGGCAGCATGGCAGATGTGATTTGTCTCAGAGGATGCAGGAGTATCTGCTTGCTCCATTCCAAAATTGGCTTTGCAGGGCTGTGGATGTGCAAGGCTGGGAGATGCAGGGGTTGAATTTGGCTGTGTTGCCAATTATGCACAATTAAAAATTTCCTACAAATAAAAAATCCCTCTTTTCTCCTTTCTAGAATAATAGAATTTAAAATAACTAAATGCATTTAACTTGTCTTGCAGATTTATTTGAACTATCCTTTACAGTTCCTGGAGTGCACAGAGCATCAGGAGCTCCACTCCAGGAAATCCCTGCTGGAGAACTCACTGTGGGGTCAGGAGCTGCTGCAGCTGCACATCCCACCCTTGCTGCTTCCCTCTCTCCCAGCTCCAAGGCTGCTCCCTGTGCTCTCCTCCCAGGCAGAGGCACAAGGGGGGCAAAGCTGAGGCAGAAGCAGTCAGAGGAGGATGTTTGCTGTCCTTGGGCTGTTTCTGATGTCCTCCCACAGATGGAAGTGGGTGGGGGTCCCTGCAGTGAGTCCTGCTCTGCCTGTGCAGCCTCTGCCTGCAGAGCTCCCGTCAAGGTCTCCCATCTGAGCGGGGATCAGCCACCAGATCCTGGTAGAGTTCCCATCCTGTACTGCTCGGAAAAGTCAAAATTTACAGGAGAGAGAGCAGGACAGAGAGCAGCAAATCACAAGAGCTTCTTGGCTTCCTTCAGCCAAGAAATAGATTGTTTATTGCAGATGCCTGTTGGCAGGGAGAGGATTCTCTTTTATGTCAGGAAACATCTTCCATGAGCCAGGTATTATGGAACTCCTCCTGCTTCTCCCTTTGGTGTCTGGGGAGATACCAGGGTTTCACAAGCTGTGCAAAGACCCTGCTGGGACCTGGAAGAGCCAGATCATGTTCATTCCTGCCACAGGGAGCAGGATGTGCCTGGCCCTGCTGTGCTGGCACAGCTGGGGCAGTGCTGGTGGGAGGCATCCATCACAGAGGCAGCTTTGGGTGTAAATCCAGCCTGGGCAGTGTGAAATAGTGGTGGCCATTAGGAGCTGTCAGAGCAGCCAGGACACCAGGAACGCTCTTTGCTGCTCCCTGGAGATGCTGGCCAGCCTGGCACATGGAGGGGGGTTGTGACAGAGCTGCAGCACTGCTGAACAAGTCTTACCCAAAATCTGTCTTTTGGCAATTGCAGCTGCTGCTGATTTAACCCTTTGCATCTCACAGGTGGGAAAGCAGCATTTTACAGTGGTGAGGGATCCATCAGAGAAGCCTTGGAGCCTCTTGGTTTAGCTAGAGAAGCAGAAAGTGATTCCCCCTGCAGCTGTGTGCAGGGGAGCATTTCCAGAGGAGGAAATTCCTGTTTCTGGCACAAACCCTGCCCTCAGAGCTTGCCTGGCTGAGCACCACCAAGGCAGGGAATCAGTGCAGGGTTTGGAGACCTGATCTGCCTTGCAGGGCTCACCATGGAGAGAAGGAGACAGTTCTGGTGGTGAGTGTGTGTGTGCTTCTTGTTGGCAGCAGGGCCCATCTCCCTTGCTGTGCAGAGAGGAACCAGGCTGTCACTGCCCCTTTGTCTGGCCAAGGGTCCCCACGTGGTGATGCTTGTAAAGTCTCCACATTCCCTAGCACTGCTTTTCCAAGCAGCTTTCAAGATTCATGTTATGTTCTGTTCCTCATCCTGGAGGAATATATATCTATATCTATTATATATATATATATATATATACACACACACATGTATATATATCCATGTATATATATTTCTATATATATGAAAAAGGCTAATTTTCAGTGAATTCTTTAAATGGCAAATGGTCCATTCGCACCTCATGACCCCCTGCTCAGAATGTCCCCACTGGTGCCATTTTGGGGGCAGGATTTGCAGCAGGGGAGCAGAGTCAAACCCACTCTGTGCAGGTTACTCTGGGGGTATTTGTGCCCTTGGTGTGATTCATTGTTCCACCTCTCCATTTCAGCCCCATTTGGAGACCTCCTGAGGATGTGCTGTGCCGCAAGGAAGTTTGTGAGGATGAGTGAGGAGCTCCAAGTGGGAAGCACTCACCATTGAACAGGGAATGAAGGCAGCAGGGGCTGGTACACATTGGTAGGAGCAGCTGCTGCTCTGGACCTGCTCCATGTCCTCCTGCTGCTCTCCATCCAAAAGCTGTTCCCAGACACCTCCTAACTCTTGTCCCTTTGTCACAAAGTCCTCTTGAGTCTATTTAAGGGTTGTCTTGTGAGAGTGAGGAGTGGAATACAGAGGGAAGATGTATTGTAGCAGGAAATCTCAGGGACTGGGGAGGCTGAAATATGTGGGAACCCGCTACTCAGTCATTTGAGTGAAGTTCCCATTAGGGTTTGGAAACTTTCCAGGAGCCCTTGTACCTAAGCAAGCAATAACTTCTGGCAAGACAGGAGTTTTAGGCTTTGCCAGAATTCCTGCATCAGCTGCAGTGAGAGTGGAGCTGACAGAGCTTTGCCCAGGGCACAGCCACGGAGGCAGGCACAGTGCCTGTCACCATCACAGCTCTTCCCCAGGTGGGGTCTCCAGGGAAAAACACCCTCAAGGACTCCAGAGGCTCCATCCACCACTTTGGAGAGGTGTATTTTATATTTGCTTGGTGTATTTTTACTGAAGCTGGTAGATAAACATTGACTATTCTCCTCCTCCCTCCAGATTTTTATTTTGGAATCACTTTTTGGTTGGAAAAAAGGAACTGGAACATGTGAATGTTGATGTTGACTTTGTCTCTCTCTGGGTAAATCCACTTGTGGTTCATTTCAGTGAAGTGTAAATATGGGTGAAATTTTATCTCCCACAGCAGTAGGAGCCTGCAGTGTCTGTCAGATTTATTGACACCCACCAACACGAAGCTTTCTGGAAGGCAAAAATGGTTTTGGCAAGTGGGTTTGCATGTTTGGAGTTCTGTCGCCAAAACTGGCAGAGATGGTTTGAGAGAAAACTCTTCTTTGTAAAGCTGGAAGGAGCAGATTGCTGACATCTGATATTTCTCAGTGCTGACTGATCTCTAAATGCTGTGCTTGATTTCAGCTGCACTTTTTTCCTCACTTCACTCTGGCTGAGTGGCAGAAAGCATTTTGCCACATCCCTCTCCTTGCTGCGCTTTTCCACTGCAGAAAGATGCAGATCTGCAAAGGAAGCTTTTCCCCAAACCTCTTTCTTTTTAGAAAACTGTGAGAGAAGCAAGGTGAAACTTCAAAGGATCAGGATCTTTCTTGGAAAAAAAGATCAAAAATGTTTTAAATTAAAGTTTTCAGTGAAAAAAAACACAAATTAAGCTTATGGCATTGTCTGCCACTGCCCATCTGTTGAGGTGGGGCTCCCCAAGCTGTGCTTTGCACACACACCCCCACAACAGTCCAACTCACTGGGCCTTTGCAGTGAAATGAAAATATCCTTCTAGAGACTTCCAGCACCTCCCATTTGCTCCTGCAGGCTGGTGCTGTTTTGGCTGGAGGGTTGGGAAGGTGGGAAGCAGTGAGAAAGCTGCAGTCAGCAGGCTGCTGTTAACATCTTGCTGCTTCTGTGATGCTGGACAGATGATATGGAGCTCCCCATGAGCAACATGGGGCAAACACACCATGAAAAATGGCAAGGAAATCAAAATTAATGATTATGAGCAGCAGCTTCTCCAGGCAGTGTCTTGTGTGTGCAGCCAGGATGGTTTGGTGGTTTAGAAGCTCTTTTAACATCTTTAAAGATTAAATCCCTCATCACTGTAGTGTAAACCTGCATGAGTTATTTACAGTTCCCTGCATGAAAGGGCTCAGGTGTGAGTCAGGGAGCTGTGAGGGCTGAATTTGGGGTGTCTGGCTCCTGCAGGGGACACCACAGCCTTGTGTGGGTGTCTGATCCTCCATGCAGGGCAGAGGGACTGCTGATACTAAAGGATAAGGTGCATGGCACCCAGTTTGCTCACTGAGATACCCAAGGTAGCCAGGGAAAAGTGAGTTTGAGGTGCTCAGCTCTCTGAGCTGCTGTGAAACCTCCTGTGGAACTGAGTTTCTGAAAGCTCCATCATAAAGTGATGTAAAGAGAGGCAAAGCACTTCTGACACTGAAACCCAGAGCTCAGAACCAGTGAGATGCTGATGGCCAGGAGTGGTTGGGCTGTGCACAAGTTCCATCCCCTTCTGAGGGAGAGGGACACATCCACTTTACTGCCCTCTGGCTGTCCAGGATGGCCAGGACCCCTGCCAGGGGGCTCAGAGACCCTGGCACAGAGCCCAAAACACCTCTGGGTTTGATTATGACCCATGGAGCAAGTTACCAACCTTAGATGAAGATCAGCAAACCACAACAGTTTAAGTAGAATATTAGTGAAGTTATAATGGGGTGAAAAAGTAGATTTGGGGTTTTTGGTATGGGGGTTCAGGGGGCAAGATGGAGGAATCTGGGCATGTCCAGCCTTTCTCCTTCTTCTT
>JAWWMS010000075.1:4321405-4331518 GCA_035048045.1 Chlorospingus semifuscus
TAAAATAATAAATCAGCCTTCTGAAACATGGAGTCAGATCCTTGTCTCTTCCCTCATCCTAAGACCCCTGTGAACACGGTCACACTCCCCCAATGTTTTCCTCCCTGTCTCTTTTTATTTTTTTTTTCTTGTCTTTCAAGAGAAATTGAGTAGTTGGAAGAAAACCAATCAGAATTCTTGATGTTGGCCAATGAAATCCAACAGAGGACCATCCTGGATCTTTCACCCAAAGCCAAGCTGAGCTTCTGGAGCGCCCATCCAGCCAAGCTGAGCCTCTGGAGCTCCCAACCCAGCCAAGCTGAGCCTCTGGAGCTCACACCCAGCTGGCACAGCTGCCTCTGCCCATCTGGGAGGGTCCCTGGCCATGGGTGACTTTTCAGTCACACTCTGCAGGACAGATTTATTTTTCTAGTTTTATCTATAAAATTAGAGCTGCACAAACCCATTTGAGTAATAGGATCTCCAGTGACAGATCCTGTAGGGTTTGGTTTATACCCTCTAGTGACCAGGGCTTTTAGTGCCTTTTAACGCTGGAATGGAGACAGTGCTGCTTGTTCTTGTGCTTTTACTGAGCCTTGGGTTATTTGGGCTTGTGTTTATTATCCCAGCTCGTGGAGACAAGGGACTGCAAGGGAATCTTGGCTTTTGTTTTAAGCATTTCTAGGAATTGTGGTTTGTGAGAATGGCATTAAAATGGGATCTGGCTCCACTGTAAAGACTCAGGGACTAGAAGAAAAAGAAAACCTTAAGTTAAAAAAACCCACAACAACCCCAATTAATTTTTGAGCAACTTATGTTCTTTTTTTTTTTTTGAGGGTGGACAATATGCTCACAATACATTTATATACACTTTATATACATTTATAGATCATTATATATATGGAGGTGTTCACTTCTATTTTCTTTTTTCATTTGGAAAGTTGTGTGTAATGTAAAGAACTGGCAAGCAGCTACTATCAACTACAACAAAAATATTTGAAACTGCTTTCCTCCTGTGATGCTTCACTTGCTCTGCATCCAATGCAAGCCAAAGAATGCTGGGCTTGGAAATGACTTTTCATGGTGAATTCATGTCCAGTTGGAAGTGGCTGTAGGAACTTCTGCTGCTGGAATTGAGGAAATGCACCTTGGCATCTAAAGGGATGAGCAGGAGGTGGTGAGACCTTGAGTGGTTTGGATAATGATTGTGATCCAAAAAGAACTGCTATTATCCAAAACTCATAACTGTACCAGTGCTGGTTTCGGGGTTTGTTTGTTTGTTTTCTTTCAGGCATAAAAATGGTATGAATTAGTTTTTCTGTCTCTGTTATTTTTGGTTCTGTTAACCATGTTACACTTTGTATGGACCATCAGAGGTAGCTGCAGACTTGCTGTGTGTCAGAGTAGCCTGCTGGATTGTAAACACTTGTGAAGAAACAGAATTGGTGCAGTTAATTGTTCACAGAAATGTCTCTGAGAGCTGTTTCTGCTCACACAAGTGCCGTTATCCTCTTTCACTTGGTGAGAAGGCTGTGGTACCTGCCATCTCTCCAGAATACTTTTTGATCTCTCAAGTTTTTGGTTTCTAAAGAGAAACAGGCTGAACTTGGAGGGGTATGGCTGGAATGGGACATTTCCCACCACCTTTTATCTGTTCTGCAGCTGGCCTTGCCCCACCATGTAAATGGGAGAATTTTGTGGTGAACATTAACTCTGCTTTTGCAGACCTCTGTCAGAAACTTCAGCCTGTGTGTGGACGGGCCAGAAGCACTAAAACAAAATTTCAGAGTGAACAAGAAGGATTTCTATGACTGGGTTTTTGGTCCATAGCCCAGCAGAACCCTTAAACACATGTGCAATCCGAGGGAAGTGTGTAACATCTTAAGTGAATTTGTTTCAGCTGTGTTCACGCCTCTATGTCAAGTACTTCCCATGAAAATCGGGACTATAAAACCCTGCTGGTATGAAAGTTTTTTCTTCTATAAAGTTTAAAGTTGTGTGCAGCAGTATTCCATGTCCCAAACTAATAGTTTGCATGTGTGAACCAAAGTATTAAATTCACAGTTTTTTGAGCAAAGCCAATGTTTATGATGTGACACATCCAGTGTGTCACTTACCTGTTCAACACAAAGCTGCCTCAAATATTGTGAAATTGGGGTCTGTGGGATAGCAAGGCTTGCTGCTGCAAAGAGGTTAAATTAAGCAAGTTGTTGTTTGAATGAGAGAAATTATTAGCTGATCAAAATACAGAGTTCATTTTTGTAGCAAAGTGAGGTGGATGGCTTGCTTATCTCAGTGTCCACATGCATGTGTTCCTGCTCCTTCAGAAAATTATCTCCAGTGCAAATTCACAGATTTCCTTTCTTTAGACTAGCATAATTCAGATTTCTGGCCATGAAAGTGATTCCAGGCAAAGCCTAAGAAACTGGATCCTGTTTAATATCTGAAAGTCATCAGCTGTGCTGGGGAAGGGTCACCACGTGTTCTGTCAGCAGAGTCACCAGCATTAAGCACACACATATATCTGGGGCTGCATGATTTAAAGGGGTAACATTTTTCAGTAGTTAAAAGATGCCAGCTGGGTAAACAAACCCAGACCATCATGCACAAGTCCTCCTGCTTCCCAAAGTTCATTAGAGATAACAAGACTCTTGGCATTTGGATAATAAATCCACGCTCTAAGGGCTGCTGTGTGCAGGTTGGGGAGCTCAGATGGTGACATTAATGGTGCAAATACAATAACATTTGAAAAGAAACTTCTTGGAGGGAGCAGGAAAGGGCAGCCAAGTGTTGGAGCACTGGGGGGAATTTCACCATTTCACCTCTCTGTGCAGAGCACCCACCATGGATGGACCTGCCACAGGCTGCTGGTTATTTCTGTGTCAGAGAAAAGAGTTGGAGGCAGTGAGAGGAGGGGAATGGGGATGTTCCCTGCCTGGGCTGGGTTGTCTGGCCTCACCAGCTGCAGCAGTGGGGTCGGGTGGGCTCAGGGACTGCCTGGGATGGTCACTCCCAGCTCTTCCCCCTTCACCTGCCTCCCTGCCATGGTTTGCTTTGCACTGAGTTACCTGCCTGCGAGCCTGGGCTGGGGGTATGTGTCTGTAATCCCAAAATACTTATTGAAAAGTCAGTGCAGGGGAAAGCTAAAAACCTCCAGAAAAACACTGTGAGATACTCTGGACCTCAGTAAGGCAGGGACTACTTGTGATTTTTGGTAATAAGCCTCTTTTATTGCTTTAGTGCTAATTACCAACTCCTACCCAGATGAAGGAAGGAATGATGAATCTGACTCCATGTTCTCAGATGGCTAATTTATTATTTTATGATACTATATTATATTAAAGAATACTAAACTATACTAAAGAATACAGAAAGGATACTTACAGAATGTTAAAAAGATAATAATGAAAACTGGTGACTCTCTCCAGAGTCCTGACACAGCTTGGCCCTGATTGGCCAAAGGGTGAAAAAACTCCCAGCAGAATGCAATGGAACAATCACCTGTGGGTAAACAATCTCCAAACACATTCCAAAGGAGCAAAACACAGGAGGAGCAAATGAGATAAGAATTGTTTTCCTTTTTCTCTGAGGCTTCTCAGCTTCCCAGGAAAAAATCCTGGGCAAAGGGATTTTTCCAGAAAATATGAATGCCACAATCCACATGAACACACAATTGGGGATACAAGCATCACAATGTCACCCTAGGACACACACCAGCAAGGTATCAAAGGCTTTTTTTAATGCTGCATGTTCTCCTTTTTTATACAGTTTTACAGACCTCCTGTGAGACTCTAATAGGTTAGTAGCTTTCTTGCCAATTACTCTATTGGTTAGTAAAAGGTATTTTTCTTGTCCATCAAATCTCTCTTTTCTTAGATTTTTAATATATTTTCTTCACTTATTCTCATGGGACAGATTTGATGTTTATGTAGGTGCTAGCTGTTTTTCACCCAGGAATAAATTGTTATGTTAACAAACTGCTCACACCAGGACTGTTTTCACATGGGAACCTGCAGACTCTAACAGAGCAGGCCTAATTTTATGAGGCCTTTCTTTTATAATTTTTCTGCCTTACTGCAGCAAAGCTGTGCACAGAATGTGTTTTCTCAGCCTCCTGTGAGTGATCCATCTCTTCCTGCCACTCCAACCCCACTGGAGCTGGCTTTTATGCTCTGCTGTCCATGGCAGTGCTGAAATGGCCAACATGAGCCCAAATCACAGAGTTTAGGGGACAGGGATGTGGGTGCAGTGCTCTGGCTTTGCTTGGTGAGATGCCAGGAGATTCCCTCTTTCTTGTCCTCACTGATTTCAATGGAAATTGGAGAAATGCTAAGAACAGTGCCATACTTCCTAAGGAAAATGTGTGTTCAGGCTGGTGTGCAGGGTCTTTTCCAGAGGCAGTTATTGCATTTCCTGAGGTTATGATCCCACATTTGCAGTTATCCCCAGATCATCAGCCTGTAATCAGCCCATGTTCAGCTGGTCCAGAGCCCCTCTCAGGAGCTCTTGGCAGGATTTGGCTTGCAGTGCTCTGGCTTTGCTTGGTGAGATGCCAGCAGATTCCCTCCTTCTTGTCCTCTTCCACTGATTTCAATGGAAATTGGAGAAATGCTAAGAACCATGCCATACTTCCCAAGGAAAATGTGTGTTCAGGCTGGTGTGCAGGGCCTTTTCCAGAGGCAGTGCTGCTGTCAGACAGTTACTGCATTTCCTGAGGTTATGATCCCACATTTGGAGTATTACACACCACCAGCCTGTAATCAGCCCATGTTCAACTGGTCCAGAGCCCCTCTCAGGAGCTCTTGGCAGGATTTGGAGGGAGCCAAGTACCCAAGTTATGGTGTTATGGGCCAGGAGCAAACTGCAGGAAGTGCCCTTTATTTCTGGGGGCTGAGGAGAGTAAAGGGGCTCACAAAAATAAATATATTTAATAGCACAGAATGAAACAACAAATTGAAATGGTGCTGAAATCCAATTCTGGGGTTTTATAAGCCACAGAAACTTATTAACTTCAGAGACCTGTGCGAGCTGGGGGGAAGAAGTGAGCTTTCCACTCCCCAAAACAGGGAGAATTTAAAGCACTTTTATGGTGCATTTTAGGACAATGACCTGGGCAATGTGTTCAGCTGCTTTGCTTGCCTCATAAAACCCAGTTTATACAGTCCTGGAATCAATCCTGTTCTCTTTGTGGCTTTGTAGAGCAGAGACTGCCAGCAGAAGCACTTTATGGTATGCAGTATCAATGGGACATGAGCAGAGCCATGGTGCTCACCTCTGTGACCAATAGGAAAGGGATATTTAGACATAAATAACTTTTGCTGTGGCATGGGCAGGGCCTCTCCCTGCAGCCCAAGGTTTCAGGGAACTTCTCTCCGGGATCTGATCTTTAAAAAAAGTTTCCTTACATAAGATAGCACAGCTGAAACAAGAGGGACTCCTTAAAAAAGAACATGAAGATGACACTTCCAGCACATTTTACTTGATTGTGCCAGGGATCTCCACTTCCTGGTGCTGAATTTTCTGTAGCAGTGTTTGAATTTTATTGTGTATCCATTCCCCCAAGAATTTTTCATTCAGAAATACTAAATGCATTTTTTTGGTTGCTTTATACTTCACATTGCATAATTTCATTTTTTTCAGGGAATAAATCTGCTTTCCCTGTTTCCAGATCTAATTCTGAATCTGTGTTTTAATGAGATTTTCCAGCTCCCCATTCAAAAGCAAAAAGGGGCAAATTGTCCAAAGGTTGCAGGGTGGGAAGGAGCTGAATATTGCACAATTTGAGGAGAGAAAAAAGTGTGGTTCCTCAAGACAAATCCCTCACTTGCTGCTTGTGCCTCCACTCTGAGTTTTTTGAAGTCTGCTTGTTTTTCCTGCTGGAGAAGCCTAAGAAGGAAAACATCTGGAGCCACAGGAGAGGTTTGACTTAAATAAGAAGAAAAAATGGATTTGGGAGAATTAACTCTATTTCAGCCACACAAATAGGCCAATATCTGGGTAAACACTTGAACTTTAGTTATTTTAGCCAAAAGTGTTTGCTTGTAGTTACCATTTCTGCAGTTTCCATGAGTATTTAGCTCATTTCTCCTTGCAATGACACAGTAACTGGCATTGTGGCCACAGCTGTCACTGTCCCCCCAGCCAGTGTGCACATTGCCACAGAGGGAAAGGAGAAAAATCAGAATTCAAGTCCTGTCTGAAAAGTAAAAGGGACAAATTAGTTTCTTGTCACTGCACTGCAATAAATACATTGTCATTTTTATACCCCAGTGAATCATATTCTCCATTTCCCCCGTAACTATTATACAGTCTGCTGGCAGTACATCATTTTTTGGTAATTTTATTTTCACCAATTGTTTTATGAAATTTTTGAGTTTTATGGACACTAAAACAAATCTAGCCTGCGCGTATTATAGCCCTTTAAATCACCAGCAGGAAATCTCAAGGTTCCTCCAGACTGTGAGAGAAGGAAGCTTTAGGAAAGAAAGATTGCTCCTAGCTTATAAACTGAGCAAAAACCCAGAGATAAGTTTGTAAAAGGGACATACATCATCACTGGCAAAAAGCAGGACGTAAAACAACATCTCTCTGCTCAGCTCCCTTAAGAATAAAAATGGATTTTTATTTAGCAGAAACACGAAAGTAGTTGGGGAAAGGAACACACAAGCTTTTCCATGCTTTCTTAACCATAACAATCCTTATTTCCTGCAGAGCTGCAGTGTCAGGCACCGCCTTGGCTAAATTATGGTTAGTGTAGTCCCAAACCAGAGGGAAATTGGAAGAAACTCTGAATTCTGAGCTGAATGTTGGCAGTGCTTGGCTGAATTTGAGCCTCCTGGTGCTGAGGAAGTGGAGCCACCAGGGCATGGGGAAAGGGATTATCCAGGTTCTCCTCCTCTTATCCATAACCTTTGTTAATCTTTCCATGGCTAAATAATCTGGACTGGTTTTTTGAGAAGGTTTTGCTTAAATCAATGCTGAGTTGGGGTATGATAAAAACTATTTACCTTATTTTTTTTAATAAATAGGATTTTTGTTCTCAAAACAAAAGTGGATTTTCTTGACCCACTCTGTGTATCCCTGATTATAAGAAAGTAAAAGAAGATGGGATGGCCTTGCTTAGATGGAACACTGAACAAGAGCTTTGTTAACTGTAAATCTGACAGGGCCAATGAATGAGCTCTCACCTCAGTTCTGACTTGGACTTTGCAGTTTTGAATGATCTACTCCTTTTTTGCTTTTCCTTTTTTATTCACCTCAATATATTTAAGGGCTCTGAAGAGATTTGGATTATATATTTGACTTGTAAATTGGAAGAAAGATTGTTTTTAGAGCAAATTGAATAATTTTTGTTTCTAAGAAATTATGAAAAAATAGTACACATAAGAAATTTGAAAACTGGTATAAAAATGGCTGTTCTGATTCAGACTTGTGGTCCACTATGGCTGGAAGTGGAATGGTATAACTGTGTATGCATATATTTCCCTCAATATATCCTTCCAGCAATCTATTATATGGGAATATGATAGATTGATATGAGCCAAAGGGAACACATGTGTTAATGGCCCTTGATGGATTTTTCCCTCTGTGAATTTATTGAGTTGAACATATGTACATTCATTACTTCCCCTCTGTAACATGTGGTGTGATGGGAAAAAAAAATCTCCTTTTTTCCCTGCTTTTAGACTCCTTTTTGCCTTCCTTCACCTGCTGTCCCACTTTGTGCTTTGTTAAGGAGCTGTGCTTTGTCACCATCCCTTCACCTGCCCCGTGGCACCCATGGCCTTAAAGACTCCTACCCTTGTCTTGTGTGGCCATCCCATTCCCAGCTGGAGAATCCCAGGTTTATTACTGATTTTGGACAGAAAAACCTTCCTGAGGGAACCTGGTGCTGCTCCCAGAGTGGGCTTGGCTTCACATGCTGCAGATTTGGGAGACTGGAGCTGCAACTCTTTTCATTGGCAGCAAGAGTGGGTTAAATCTCAATTCAACACTTTTCACTCAGAAGTCCTGAAAAAATGAAACTAGTAAAGACACATCCCATAAGGGAATGGTCTTTTGGTTGCAAAACAAAACTCTCTGAAAAATAAGTGCAAGCTAAATTCTCCATTTTTAAAGTTAATAGTTCCAGACCATGGACTTCATACTGTGTGTTGTGAATAAATCAGTTAAAGATAAACATGGGCAAGTTTTCCAGCCCTATTTTTATATCACCAGAAAAGAAATATCTACAGGTTTGAACTCAAACTGGCTTGGACTCTGCGCTCCTGGTGTTAGGAGAGCTGTGCAGTCTCTCTGTCCAGAGCACATCAGAGCTGCTCTGTGTCTCTGACCCGTTGCCATTTGAGTGTTTCAGGGGAGGATGTCTTTAACAACCTGAGGATCAGCCCCTGGCCACGTGGATGGTGATTTTCCTCTTCACTTTAGCACAAGAGCATCCTGAGGGTTTATAATTGGTTTTTATTCCTATTGTGGCTGAAGGGGTGGCAGAGGTGAAGCACTTCCTACTCTGAATGGTGGTGAGGAAAAAGGGAAATAGAGAGGAGTGAGTGAGTAGATGTGCTCAGCGTGCCTTGATCCCTCCAGGAGCCCAAAGCAGGGCATGGCTGGACAGCAGTTATGAAATTTAGAGTATAACTGGATTAGCCAAAGGTTTTATGTTGGTATAACTGTGCTCTGATGAGAAGGAGTTAACTCCAGATTTCTAAAGCATTTTCATGTCTCTGGGGCTGTAGTCATGCTAAAGGCATGGAGTGCTTCAATGAAAAGTGTTCTCCTCAGGGTTTGGGCCATAGCCCTCCCACTCTGGCTCAGAGGTTTGGGAAGGGCTCTGCACAGCTAAAGGGAATTGTGAGGAAGGAAATGGCCGAAAAGGAGGGCCTACAGCTCTGTTCAAAGTGCTGGAGAGACAAACCACAGCAGCAGCAAAGATCCCTAACCCTGGTTTGCTGTGTGGGGGTTGCTGTGTGCCTCCTGCGTCACCCCCTGAGCCTCGCCTCGCTGTGCACCCATTTGTGTTTCAGGAACGTTCATCTGAGCCAGGTAACAAGCACACAGCTCAGCTTCTCTGCTTTGCCAGCTCTCTGAAACCTCTTTTAAAACAAACCTCACTCTGCTACTCACTCCTTCACCTCCCTCTTTGCTGCTTTCTCCTCACTCCCCTCTTCTCTTTGCACAAAGTGCAGTTCCCAATCTTTTGCTTTTGCTCTCTGTAGCTAAACCTACTTTTAAATTTTTTTCCTCCTTTTTTTTCTTTCCTTTTCTGCCTGTTTAATCTCAACTCAGCCCCAGCACTGGTGCAGCGTTACAACAGTTTTGTCATGTTTGCTGTCACCGTGCTGACAGCCCTGTGACAGCTGGCAGATGTATGGATGATGGATGTTTTCTCCCTTGTGCAAGGACGATGGGATAAAAGTGCAAACAAACCGGGTAATAGATGGGAAAAGCAGAGCAGTGTTGATAAGGCCTGGTCCCCACTCTGTGATGTATGGGAAAGCAAGCTGCAGGCAATTTGTTTCAGAGAAATGAGGGAGTCTTTGTAGAGAGGGACACAAGCAAAAGAAGGGGGGGGAAAAAAGGAAAAGGAGAGAAAATAAAGTAATAATAATAAGAGAGGGAAATACCTAAAGCTTGTCTGTGTTGTGCCAACACCAGCCTGTTGTTATGGCAATAGGCAAATCTCATTTCAAGGACAGGCTTGGGGTCTTTGGCATTCATTAGGGACCCCAGGAGGAGGTGTCTGGCATGGGAACATTGAGTTTGTCTCATTTCTACTCTTCTCTCACCTCCCTGCTGGCTTGCTGAGGCACCTGCTGTTATTTATGGGGCCTGGTGTCATCTGAAAGAGCTCCCAGTGTGAGCTCACTGCTCACACTCTGCAGTGCCTGAGGGCAGATAAACTTCTCAAGCCACTCACCAGCAGAGCTGAGAAGTTCCTGCATGCCTGGATTGATGTGGAGGGGCTGCTGCTCCTCACCATGAGTATTGCAATGCTGTGATGGCCCCAACGAGGGGAGAGAATGATGCAGCTGACTCCATGGATATCAGAAGGCCAACTAATTTATTATCATAAATAAATTATTTAATTTATTTATTATAGAAATAAATAATTTAATTTACTTATTATACTGTATT
>JAWWMS010000075.1:4341537-4371429 GCA_035048045.1 Chlorospingus semifuscus
ACCATCACAGCAGAAGATGGAGGCCAAGAAGAAGAAGGAGAAAGGCTGGACATACCCAGATTCCTCCATCTTGCCCCTGAACCCCCATTCTAAAAAAACCCAAAATCTACTTTTTCACCTCATGATAAATTCACTATCATTCTACTTAATTTTTCGTGGCTTGCAGATCTTCATATAAGGCTGGTAACTTGCTCCATGGGTCATAATCAAACCCACAGGGGCATTTTGGCCTCCGTGCCAGGGTCTCTGAGCCCCCTGGCAGGGGTCTTAGCTACTCAAGACAGCCAGAGGGATGTCCTGGGTCCTGAAATGAGTGGAATTCACCCTGTGGGAATTTAACAGCTTTCGGTGTGTGGATGCCCAGAGTTTTTGTGGGGTTTAATCAGCTCATCAGCTGAAGCTGCAGTGCTGCCAGGCTGGAGAAAAGCATCCCTGGGGAGTCAGGGGATGATGCTGGGTCCTTCTGAGCAGCTGCTGTATGGGCTGGTGGGCTTATTTGGTACTACTGCTTAGGTTTTTGTGACATTTTGTGCCTTGGTGCCTTGCTTGCCCACCAGACTGCCTTAGAGGCACTGTGCTAGCCCTGGAGTCTCTTCTGGCACACAGTTCATCTATCCAGCCACTCTGATGTGTCCCCTGCAGTTTTCCTTGCTCTGGCAATGCTGCTGCTCAGAGCCAGTGGGGCTCAGGCACTGCTGGCAGAGCTGGGCTGTGCTTTCCCTTTGCTGAAATGCACATTATCTGCATTTCAGCCCCGAAATCCCAGAGCCTCTTTAAAGTCAATGAGGTGGGAAATCACCTCTCTTTCACCTTTTCCCTTCGGAGCTGCTCTGCAGTGCTACTCCAGCCCGAGGAGAGGGCAGGCACTCGAGGCTGGCTGCAGCTGTGACCTGGAGCAGGAGGTGTTTGCCTTTCCCAGGATGGTGCCTTCTCAGCTGGCACACCCCTGGCCTTCCCCAGCTCACAGGGAGCCCTGCACCACCCTGCTGCTGTTTTCTGCTCAGGCTGAAACAAGCCAGGTGCAGACACCAGCCCAGCATCAAGCCTGTCTGGTTCTCTCTGTGTTGGAGCTCAGTATGCAGCCACATGTGCACACAGGGAGGGTGTTGGAAAAGGCCAGAAACAGGCACTCCTGGATCTGGCTGAAATTCATTTGGCTTTTAATTTCCTCACAGGCTCGAATTTTGGATGAGGTGTCGAGAGCTTTGAACTTCCCCAGGCTCCGGCTCTTCGTTTGGTGTGAGGGCTGTGCCATGCTCAGGTGTGAATCACTCCCACATGGAGAAACTCAGGACTTCTGGCTGGAATCAGACCTATTACTGTTCCTCTCCTCTTGCCAGGCAGTTCATGTTTAAGCTTTCATCAGATCAATTCTCTTCCTTTGAAAGGAAAGTAGCTGGTTAACCTGTGTGTGAGGGAAATGGAAACACTGCTCTGCCTCTCCCCAGTGTGCCATGCAGGTGGAGAGGGGCTTAGAAGTGATAAAAGCAATTAGTCACGTGTGGAATTGAAGGAGGAACAGCATCCAGCTCAGAGGTTTGTCTGGGTTTGCTGTAAGCCTGTTAAGCTCAGTTGTTGGATGGAGTTTTGTGAAGGATGGGCAGGAAAGTAGAGATTGTACTGAGTTAACTGCACAGGTTTCTGCTGTTTTTAGAGCCTCATGTCTTCCATATGGACTTCCCATCCCCATCCATAGAGGAGCCTCATGTCTCCCATATGGACTTCCCATCCCCATTCTGCCTCAAGGAGGTGAAGATGGGGAAGGAAGGGTGGAGAAATGAACACTGCTCTTTTTGCCCATAGGAAGTGGATGGGTCTCAGCTCTGGAGAAAGAAGTTTGGTGTGGGCCCTGGGAGCAGGACCAGGCTCAGAAGATGGGTTCCCCTCAATCACTGTTATCTGCCAGTTGGTGTCCAAACACTCCCAAACCCCTCTGTGCCTGCAGGTCTCAATTTCTCCCCCCTTGACCACTCACTGCTCAGAAAATCTCCACGGAATAGAGCAGCTCAAAGATAACAGTGGCACCAGATAAATCATTCCTCCCCTGCCTCTCCCCCTTCCCCAAATGGCTAAAGTGTCTTTATTATTTAAAAAAAAAACCTGCACAAAACACAAAAAAAGCCTGACTGAGAGAGACAGAAAGCAAAGGAAAAGGAAAGGTTTAGGCAGCAAGCCACAAATAAGCACCATCAATCATGGTGCAGTCAAAAATGTACATGTGTTGGTACCTGCTAGTTATTGGCAGTGCTCAAGAAGTCTCCTGAGTACAATCTTCAGGGCTCCTCAGATAAATAAATAAATAAAAAAAATTTCCATGTTCCTCTGAAAAACTGCTTGTCAGCACTGGAATGGCAGGTGCATTAACTCCCTAAGAACCAGATTATGCCCTGCATGGCAAAAAAATGCAAACACAGAGAAATAAGGTGTCACTCAACTCCTATATCCTCTCAGTTTATTTTGATGGGAAGTATTTTGAAACATAAATACAGCCTGTTGTATAAATGAGTTTAGGAAAAAAAGAGAGATTCTGATATGTACATGGTTTAGTTACCCTATTTACATGTTTACTCCAAATTTACATCTGTCTGACATATGATTTAATTTTTTTTTTTTCATCCTCCACAAGGATAGCTGAAAAGTTTAGATTTATTTAGCTTCCTGTCCCTCCCAAGCCTTGGCAAACACTCTCCTGGTGCCACCTGGCTGCCTGCTCACCCCCAGCTCTTCTGCCTCGTAGCTCTGAAATGTTTCCTCTAAAATTAAAATCCCTCTCTGAGAGCTCCTGTCTTTTCTCCTGAGATCTCTACTACTCTCTGCCTTCCCTTGGTTTTGCTTTTATTCTCCTTAATTGTGGACTTCAAGGTTCTGTGGCCTTGGCTGTTCTGCAGAGGTCCCCAAACCTCTCCCATCCTTCTGCTCCTCCCTGCTCCTTTTCATACACTGTCTTCTTTTTAATCCAGGAAAGTGACATTATTGCCAGTGGAAGTCCTGAAGGAGCAAAGTCCTGTCCCAGGATGAGCAGAGGTTTCAAGCCCTAGTGCCAAAAGACAAATGGGTTTGGGGAAATGGCCACTGGCCCTCCCCTGAACTTGACAATGTGTTTCCTACGATTCCTATCACATCTAGGAAGAAGCTGATTATTTTTAGCTGTTCCTAAGCCACCCTCCAGCCCTCCCAAGGACAGCAGAGACATCTGCAGGCTCTGCCTCAGCCCTGGCAGCATGGTGAAAGTGAGAAGGGATGAATTCCTGGTGTACCTGCAGGCAGGGAAACATCTCCTCACCTCACCCTGCAGGATGCTTTCCTTTTCTCCAGCACCTTGATTTGATTCAGTGAACCCTTATTTGAGTTTTGTCTGACTCTCAGGATGGTTTCAACATAACCAGTGCAGGTAATAAATGTTAGGAGAGAGGTTTCACTGCCAACCTACTCCTTGCAGTCCATCACCACCTTTCTCTCCTTAGTTTTCCCAAAGTAAGGTCCATGTTTAGCTCAGTTTAGATGACCTGGGCTCCATCCATGCCAGCCTCAGCTGTGTCCTGGGGTGTGAGTGAGATGTGGCTGGAGCAGAGCTGGCTTTGCATCCCCCATGGTGGTGACCCTGGGTGGCAACTGGACCAGTTCCAAGCAGGACATTTGGAGGCACCAGACACTTCATGTCATTGCAGATCCATGGAACCATTTGTTTGATAGGATGCAGCTGTGTGGCCACAGCTCTCCTCACAGAGAGCAGCAGGCACAACTTCCCAAGGATTTTTCCTGGGGAAGGCAGTGAGAAGCACAGAGAGAAGAGGAGAAAACAATTCTTATCTCTATTCACTGCTCCTGTTGTTTGGCACATGTGGAATGTGTTATGGAGATTGTTCACCTAAAGTGATTTGTTAATTGGATTCTGCTGAGGATTGTTTTAATTCCTTGGCCAGTTGGGTCAAAGCAGTGTCCTGAATGTCTCAGTCAGTCATGGGTTTTTCTTTAGTATGGTATAGGATAGTATCTGTTTAGTATAGTGTCATAGTTTGATACTGTGGTGCAATGCCAGTGCTCCCATGAAAATATATTCTCTCCAGTGTCTGCTGTGAGATGGGACCAGAAATAGAGCAAAGCAGGCTCAAGCTTAGAAACTTGTTTGAGAATCCAAGGTTTTGTCTCACTGTGCTGTGTTGGAAATTGGGTGGGGGGAGGAGGAATGTTTTGGAAGGTTTTTATTCTGACTTATGTGTGTGCTCCTTTTTACATATAGTTGTAGGTTAATGAAGTTTTTTTTTTTTTTATTTCTAAGCTTCAACCTGCTTTGTTCTATTCCTGGTCACATCCCACAACAGACTGGAGAGAATATATTTTCATGGGGGCACTGGCATTGCACCAGAGCATCAAACCATGACATGTAGTTATACTATAGTATTAGTGTAATATAGTATAGTTTTAATTAAGCAATTGTTCAGCATTTTGAATCATGGAGCCAGAGCACATTATTCACTGCACTGGGGGCACCTGGCTATGATAAACAGTGTACCACTGGTTTCTCTCATCATGGAGATATTTCTAAAGATTTCACTTCTGGTCTTTAGGCTTGACATTAAATTAAGGAGGTTCAAAGATTTATGAACATCCCAAAAATATATATCTTCAGGGATGGTCCCTGATTGGCCTGAACAGAGTGGAGATGTGAATTTTGAGTGTGGTTTCCTGTGGGAAAGAGATCATAACCTCCTAAGGAAAATCCTACTTCAGAGTGGGGAAAAAGCACTTAAATTGGGATTTACCTGTTGCCACCTCAGAATTAAGAAACCCAGAAACGCATTACAGAAATCTGCAGGAGCAGACTGTTGGCTTTATCTGTGACCTCTCCAAAGCAGCAAAACTCGACAGCCTCATTCCATGACAGGACTGGAAGTTTTTACTCCATCAGATGAACAAGGTGAGCCTTCTTCATCTTTATTTCCCTTTTATCATATCTCTCGTTTTGCCCACAGCACTATAACTTCACCCTTGATCCTGTGATGGATGCAGGGGGGAGGCAGAGGAGGGAGTGAACCCAGAGCCATCCCTGCAGGAACTCAGCTCCTGTACAGGCAAATGCCATAAAATGGCAAATAATAAATGTAAAAATTAACTGCAGAGTCTGGGATGCAAAAGAGGATGCCCAAATATCCTCCTTTTTCTTTTTCTGGGATTAAGGAGGGAAGAGCAGCAATGGTGATAAGCAGCTGCCAGCTGGTTCCACTGGGGAGCTGTGTGGCCCCTCTGCTCCATTCTGTGCCCTTCTCCAGCCCAGCCACTTTCCCTTCCAGACCACAGGTTTATTTAATTTCAGTCCTACTGCTGGCAATGGTTTTGCAATGGGCTGTGGGTTAGGAAAAAGCAGAGAATTCTTCCTTAAGTGAGAAAAGGAGATGAGATTGCATGGCAAAATAGAGTAAAAAATAGTTTGTTGCCTGATTTTTTTTCTATGCCTTGCTTCTGTGTGTGATGCCAGCAAAAGAAATTGCATTTTGGAGTGATTTAATAGCAAAATTACTTTTATTTTTAATTCTTTTCCCCGCCTCAGAGCAGAAAAACCACAAGATGGAGCTCTGGGGCTTTCCACTGCGGCTGGGCTTGAGTCACCGTAAAAACCCGTTTGGAGACCTCGAAATTATGGGGTTTATTATTTTTCCCTCAGTTTAATTTTTACATTCATTTTAAAATTGTAAATGTTATAGATGTTATAATTACAAAATGTAATTTATTGTTGCTGGTCGAAGTTATTTACTTTTCCATTTGAAACTCAGAACTTTTATTTTTATTTTTTGATGATTGTTCCAGGGCAGCATTCTGCTCTCTTCTGGGAGGCTTCAGGGATACTCTTAGCCCACAGCATTCTTCTCCCTGACACTGTGCCTGTGCTGGGGAGGTTTTCAAACCTGCCCAGCTCTAGATGCAAATATTAAACACTGGCTTTCCTTCGTGTGTGTAAGGGAATAAATGATATTTTGAAGTGCTCCTCTTCCCTCATAATCAATGAACAGTGAGCTGGTAAAATTTAATTCAGCACAGTGAATTAGGAGAACTGGGTTCTTTAATTAAAAGAATTTTAGATGCTAAATTATATAGAACTTCTACAGAAAAAACCGAAATTATTATTTTGTGTGATACGTGTTTTCTTCCTTCTTTTTTTCTCCTTATTTTTCTCTTAATTTTCCTCTTTTTTTGCCTTCAAAAGGGTGAGCTCTCTTCTTCAATGTGCTTCTTTTCCAAGTGAACTGGTACTAAGGATGTCAGATCTTTTCAGCTCTGCCTGCTGTAATGACAGGGACTGAGTGTTTAATTATGGCTGTGTTGCATAGAAAGGGTGATTTTTTTTGACTTGCGGGAGTTTGGTTGTAATAGCTGTGCACATACATAGTTAAAAATGACAAAAAATTATTAAAAATATTTTATTCATTCTAGCTCATGTTAAGAGAGGATAATGATATTCTGGTAGCCGATAGTCTCCTGAAATATTGTTAATTACTTGAACAACACAAGTGAACATTTTATAAAATCTTTATGAAACTCTGGGGCTGGGGCATGCCATAACAGTTACTAAAAATCTGCTCCCCTGCCTTGCAGAAGTGAACATTTTTATTAGAAATTTGAACCACTTGACAGAGATTTCCAGAGAAATGAACCTCTGGTGTGGAAAAGCTCCTGCTGCAAAGGGCTGGGAACTTCTGGAAGAGCAAAGAGAAACTCAGAAATCCAGCCCAAGGTACAGCTGACCACATCCTGAATAATTCATCAGGAGAATTTATCCCCCTCTGTTTGCAAACTGTCCGAGCAGGCTGCTGTTTGTGTGTGCTCCTCTATTCATTTTGAGCTGGGTTCTTTGTGGCTGATCGCTTTGCTGTGGATTTTTGGTTCACTGATTGTTCCTCAGGGCTGCAGCACCCGGTGCTGCTCTGGACAGGGCTGCTGCAACATGGAATTTTGTATTCTAAATCCAGATCTCTCAAACTGGGCAATTTAAAAAATATTCATGCCAGGAGGCTCTTGTGTCAAAAGTCACCACAGCTGGTGGAAGGAAGGTGTGAGAGTTTCAGTTCCATTTGCTAACTCAAGGAAATAGTGGATTTATTTTTTTTTGCTGGGCACTTAGCTGTGGGCATTATTTCTTTTTATAACTCCAATAGCTGTCTGAAAGGACTTGGAAACACACCAATTGCCTTTTTATTTCCCCTTTCCTTTTAAATGTTAGGAAAAGAACAGTTTGAAGGTCTGCCTGTGCTTTGGGTCATTAATAGAGATAATTGTCAGCGGCGGACAAGGCTGCGGCTTCCTGAGTGGGGAGCGAAAGAAAAACGAGGTGTCACTTTGTTCAAACCTTTTCAGTTCCTCTGTAAAACATTTCTCCTTAAATAGAACTGCTGCTCTTACCCCTTCCTCTGCTTCCACTGCAGCCTGTGAAAAAACATCAATTTTGCCAAATGCGCTGAGCGGAGCTTCGGTGGTACCTGCCTCTGATCCACCTGCACCTTCAGATTATCCTGCACTTGTGGCTTTTTATCATCTATTCCACTTTTACACACAGATCAGAGCCTCCTTCCCTCTCCCTGGGGTCCCTGCATGCTCAGGACCCATTCTGGGTGTGCTGTGCCTCTGGCAGCTGCTGCATCCCTGGTTCTCCTGCTGCCAAGCTTTCCCTGGGTGCAAGGCTCAAACAATAATTCCTCAGCGCTGGAAAAGCTGCAGAAACCCCAGCACCACTCAGCCCAGCCCTCGGGATGGGAATAACAGGCACTTCCCAAGTTCTTTTAAAAAAAAAAATAAAAATGACAGCCTGGACAGGAATCTGATGGATGTCTTAATTTATTTATCTCTGGCATTTTGATCAAGTGCCCTCCCGATGGGGAGGGAGATGTTGGCAATTAAAGCAAACGAGTTAACTGTAATCCTTTCTTCTCCCCCCCATCTTTGAAAAGACAATGTGCCTTTAAAAGGAATCAGAGAGAAAAAGAACTTGGGAATTTTCAGTAGTAGAGAAAACTGCTTTTGGAAAGGAAAATCTGTCGAAACAAGAGCAGCTCTTTTGTAAGTAGTTGTAAAGAAATAAGAAAATTAAGATATCCCTCCTTTCTTTTTCTTTTACCAGTCATCAAACAATTGGATTACAAGAAAAAGACTTTAGAATTATTAAAACCTAGGAAAAGAAATCCTCCTAAATGTAATAATTATAATGTAGGAATTTTAATCTGCTCTTGGGAAGTGTTAACTTTTCTTTGTACTTAAAAATTCAAAGTTCTCATTTATAGGGTTTCACAACATTCATTACAATATTTTGACAATTAATTTGTTACCCTTTCTCAAGAACAGAGTAATTAATTATATTCCTATTCAGAGGTCTTAGTAAAGCTTTAAGTTAACATTTCCTAAAAGACATTTAATTCTTATTCAAAAAGAAAATTATTGTGTTATAAACAAATATCAATTGTTTATTAAACACATTTATTTTGGATTTACAGCAATGCCACAGATATGATAGCCATTAAACATCAATGAAAAGACTTTCATTAATAAACTGATTTATTTACCGTGGCATAAGTGTCCTGTTCAATCTAAATTAAATATCTCTTCGGGCTCCTCAGCCTGTAATGTTACCAAAGGCAGCTTCGTGTTTGAACGCTGCACAAAAAGCATTTCTAGTTCAGATTTGCAAGATGCAATCTCAAAAATAATCAATCTGTATAAAAAAGACTTTGGTTACTGCTAGATAGCTAATTATACAGACACATCCTTTATGCATGTCTCTATGAGATATTCTTTGTTATTCTCTTTCTTCTGAACTTTGATGCTATTTAAAAATAAATTTAATTACCCAGTGGTTATTTACACTGAATTTATTTCTTCCATCTAGAATTCTTTTCAAATTTAAAACCTGAAGGTCACTATAATTTTACAGCAGTTTATTATTCATGGATATTGCAAAATTTGCAGTAAGAAAAAATTGCTTTATTTTAAAATTGGAGTGCAAGAAAAGAATTCCAAGTCTGGCTGCACTGGCCATGATCCTGCTTTACATAATCACAGCAGTTTTGCAAGATAGAAACTGCAGGATTAGGCCAAAGATTTTTCTCCATTAGTAACATAAATTTAAGTACTATAATGTAAAAAAAATTGTGTGTGTGTGATATACATAGATATCCTGTCATCTTTTAAAAAATTTCTTTTCTCTCAGGGTTTTCCCACTTGATTTTGTGGGGCGTATTGATAAATTCAAATGAGTAAAATTCCCCTGTGTACAGGTGTTGGCAGGGACATGATTCATGCCTGGTTTAGGTTTTATTTATATTTATTTACATGTTAATATATTTATTATATATATTTGTACAATTATACATGTATATATTTATTACATAAAATACATTTATTTACAGTTAATACATTTATTTACAGTTATAATACAGTTATACAGTTATAAATACAGTTATAATAATAAATTTATTTACAGTTGTATAATTGTATAATTTTTATTTATGCACAATATGCATTATAAATGTATAATATGTTATTGTATAAATTTTAGCTTTTATTTATTTCATTACTGATTTTTAGAAGGTTTAAAATATTTTTCTCTATTAGATGCACAGATGACCTTAGAAAGACCAGCCAGGTTTTGCTGCACAGGTGTCCCCCAGACAAGCTTGCTGAGGCCAGGATTTTGCTGCCACATTTAATTTCAGGTCTTTGAACTAAAAATGAGAAATTGGGGGTTTTCATGCCAGAGAGACCCTGAATTTGGCTCCTGCAGGTACCAAGTCTGCTCCTGTCTGAGGGATGGGCAAGGTGAGATGTTCTCCCTCTAAAGCAGCAAAGGTGGGCTGGGCTGGAGGAGCAGCACAGCTTAAACCAGAGTTTAAATATGAGCAGTTTTGTGCTCTTAAGGCTTTTCATTTCTTGAGGCTGCACATGAGCATTTATTTCTTGTCTATTCCCCCACATCTCTGGAAAATCCATCTGGAAAAAGCAGGATGCTGGTGTGGGGCAGCCCTGGGCTGGGCAGCAGGGGGTGGAAGGGAGGGGATGTTTTCTCTCGGGCAGGCTGCCAGTGTTGGACAAAAATGCACCAGAATGGGAATGGGGGAGGAGAGAAGGGGGCTGGGGTCCTCCTCTGCCCCTCACCCTTGCACAGGGCTCAGCAAAGCCAATGACAACTCTGCCCCGGAGTAAAAAATGGAGCTGTGATCCTGATTTAATTATTCCCCCTTCCTCTGGACATTTATGTGTTTGTGCATCAATTCCAATTGTGATTTTGGAGCTCTTTGGAGCAGGATTTGTAGCAGTGCTGTTCATGGGATTTCCTGGGGGCAAAGATGTGACACCCTGGCACCTGTTGCTGTTGTGATCTCTGCCAGACCTGCCCTGCAGCCCCAGGTGGAATGTCTTCTGCTCTAGCCACTGATGGGTCTCTTCTTCCCTCAAGAATATTAGACCTTGTTTAGCTCTTTTAAATATTGAGGGGGAGATGAGGATTAAAGTGAGAATGAGTTAGTGCAAAGCTCCTTCTTCCTTCTCCAAAGGTGCTCAAGAGGCATCACACACAGAGCTCCCTGCTCTCAATTAAGACTGAATTTTAAGTCAAATAATCAAATTACAAATGAGGAATTGACCAAAATGTGAATTGTCTCAGGGTAAATTGCTGTGGGTAGTATAAATGGGTGTGGAGGGAAAGGCAGAGATTTTGATTTGCCTGGAAAAGTTGGAATTAGCCAGAAATCCTTTCCTTGCTGCAATGTTGTGGCTCTGCAGTGTGGTTCTGATACTGACAGGGATTTTGTGCTGACCCCGCATCTGACAGCTCTACTTTTTGTGGGATATAAAAATTTCTGTCCCATACATTTCCTGTATCTTCTGTATTACTGCTTTTAAATCCCTTTTCCTTTAATTGGCTCAGGAGAAAGGGCTCGTTGCTTTGCCTTTAACTTTTCTTTTTTTCCCATAAACTATTTAGGAAAAAAATTGCAGAGTATGTAAACTAAAGATCATTAGAGGTTGTGCGGGTTTTTTTGTTACCTTTTTTTTTTTTTTTTTTTTAATACTAGATTCAGCAAAATATTGTTTTCTCCCAGGCTCTGGGTCTCTATTTAGATGATTTTTAGCTCTGGTTTTTTTATTATTATTTATATATTTATTCATTAGAAAGGCCCACAGTCAAGGAGAAGGGGAACACGGGGTTATTAATCTTTCCTGTCATCCACTCACAGATGTGAAGTTCACACCACAGCAAATGTGAAGTCAGCAGTACCCACAAGGTGGAAACTTCAAGCAAAGCAGGCAGCGAGGAATGGGGGTGGGAGAAGGAGAACAGGAGGGGAAAGAGAGGGAACAGGGAAAAAAAGAGAATGAGGGAGTGATGAATGACAAAAGGGAGGGGAGAAAGATGGATGAACAAGGGAAATGGAAAGAGAAATGAGATGGATGGTAAAGGCTAAAGAGGAAAGGCAGATAAGGGAGAAGAAAGTCTGAGGAGAGAGGAGGGGAGAAATGAGAGAGACTGAGACAGAATATTCCAGATGGGGTGTTCACATAGCTGGGCCTGTGTGGGTGCTTGGATATCCTGCAGATGTAAAGGGTAATCACTCTCCCAGCATGTATATGCCATTGATATGTTAATATCATTTTCTTTTTCATCTGAAAGCAATGAAGTTTTCAAACCTTCTGATTAACTGGGTCTGGCTGGTCCTGTGCATGGCCATGTATTCACAAACACACGTCATATATAAATATTTATACCCTATATACAATATCCCATAAGACAGCAGCCAGCATTAGAAGTCCTGTTAGTATTGATGTGACATTGGGCAGACGTGTCTGTGCTGATATAACCTGCTGCAATATCAATCCTAATACAGTTTTTTTGGGGAAAACAAAATGTAGACAGGCATTAATAGGAACATTGGGTATGTGCTATTAAAAACAAGCCCATGATAATGAAATGTGCGGCGTCTGGGATCCCATTTAGCTACTGGTTGTATAATATGGACAGTTCTCTCTGCAATTTTATAGTTTATCATAAAGAGTGTTTGAAAATATGTAATTTCTCTGTTATGTTGTGAGACAGCTCTTAATATATGTTTATATATTCACACAGCCTCCAAATCACTCGTTAATTCCTTGGTTTAGTTAATTTACAGTCAGATGGAGAAAAAAAGGGACCATTTTGGGCAGTGACAGGATCACCCAGTTGTGGTCCCACATAGCAAAGCCATCCTGGTTGTTCCTCCCATGGTTGTGGCAGAAATTCTGCAAGTTCATCTGCAGTTTTACACCTCAGTTGCACAATTTAGTGGGGATGGCTCCAGAGCCAGGGGTGGAGAATGAGTTAGGTGCAAAGCTCCTTCTTCCTCCTCCAGAGGTGCTGAGGAGGCACCACACACGGAGCCCTCTGCTCTCAATTAAGACTGAATTTAAAGCCAAATAATCGACTTACAAATGAGAAAAATGTAAATTGTGATGGAAAACATCTCTCTGGGGCTTGGGACAAGGTGAAGAGGGGCAGGTTGAAAAGCCTCAGCTTCTCTGTGCAAATCAGCAAAAGCAGCCAGGGAGTTCTGCTTGCTTTTCCCTCTGACAAGATTTCAGAACTCTTGCTTGTTCTAGCCAGAGTTTATATCTGACTGCTGAAGTGAAAATCTAACACTAAAGGTACTTCTGTTTGTAGGGAAGGGAAAACCATTTTGTACAGTTTACAGAAATCTTACTGTCTGCCACTAGAATATTCTGTGAAACATTGCTGAAAGGGTAATTTTATTTTTATTTAATTAAACGGGCCCCATCCTTCACTCAGCTACTCAGAGAATAACTTGTATTTATGTGCTGCATTTTGGCTGATTTATCTGATGGCCTGCTAGATTCACTGGTTTTTGGCATCCAGGAGATTTCTGCAGGCTTCTGTGTATCTGTTACAGGCTTTTGGTGCTGTGAGGGTCAGTAGCTCCAGGACTTACTTGGATCTCCTTTCTTCTTGTATCAGTTCATAATCATAATACCCAAGATTTCCATGCTTGGGTAAATGAAGGAAATAGCTGTGTAATCTATCCCATATGTTAATATTTACTGTGCAAGGTGACTGAGTTTTGCTGTTGCTGAGCTCATCCTGACAGTCAGAGCCCTGAAATTGGATTTTTCCTTTGCTTTATGCCCAAAGAGCAAGGATAGAAGTTGTGCCTAAGGGAGAGACCCTGTGTTCATGTCTGTTAAAAATCTCCTGCATTATGTTAATATTGCTCATTAGGAACTGAGGAATATAAGCTTTCTGCTACCAGGGTTCTCACAAAATGGGAATTTGTTGCTCTTATTTAAAGGTCCCCACTCAGAGGGGATGTACTGAATAATGCTGGTTATGAACGGGGCAGAAATAAGCCAGGAGATTTGGGGTAAATCAGTGGAATTAATTTGACTTCAGTTATTTTGGTTTCATTTACAGAAGCTGGGAAG
This sequence comes from Chlorospingus semifuscus, assembly GCA_035048045.1. Lineage (NCBI taxonomy): Eukaryota > Metazoa > Chordata > Aves > Passeriformes > Passerellidae > Chlorospingus > Chlorospingus semifuscus. The sequence continues at coordinate 4,354,990 of JAWWMS010000075.1, forward strand.
TTGGCCCTTTTTCCTTGAATACTGAATTTCTGCAAATTAATTCCAAAACCTCCAGAACACAGCACACTTCATCTGCAGCTCTCTCTAGCCTAATTCTCAAATTCCTGATGGAATGCCACTTGCTTCTGAATTTCTGGCTTTGGTCTCTTGTATGTGTATGTGACAAAATTGGTTTTCTTTTTTCTAAGCAAGGAAAAAGTAGAAATGAAACAAACTTCCCCTCCCTTCTGCAAAGGTCCAAGATAGAAAAGGATAAAAAAAAAAAAGGAAATAAATATAAAATATAAAATATAGCTGTACTTTTCCCCCTCTTTGGAAGGACCTCCCACTGACTATATCATTATCTGTCTCATGTAGGATATTGGATTCAGGATCTATAGCAGTGAGCCACGTTGGTATTGAATCTCATTTGATTTAATAAACTTCCCTTGTCACTGCTCAGCCTTTCCAGTCTTTTCCAGGCATTAGGAGCTCCCCCATAGTTTTGGCTGCAGAGGGACACTCAAGGCATTTTTATATAGCAATGTGGGGATCTTCATCATCACTTAGAAATGCAGATTTTTGGTTTGCAAAAACCTCCCGTTTCCCTCCCTTCACTCATACCCAGCTCTGACCACTCCATGTGTAGGCTCTTGACTTACCTTACTTATTTTTCTTATTCTCCATACTTGGACCAATTTACAGCAGACCTGTTCATTATGAAATATTTATATTGAGCAGAGTGGAGATATGGAATTATTTTACATTTCTCCAGTGTGTGAAGTATAGTTTTGGAGATAATCTGAAGATTTTTGAGGGGAGGGAGGAGAATAGGGAGTAAGATTCAATTTCAAGTGAAAAGGAGCATCAAAAGAGTTGTCAATGGATTTTCCAATACATTAGAAAAAGGGGGATATATCGAGTAAAATTTCAAAGCTTGCAAAATTAACTACATAGCAAAATCCATACTTCAGGAAGAGAAAGCTTTTGGAACCTGCCTTTAATTTTCAAATGGGAGTTCTTAGGCTGGATGTGATGAGGTTTGGCATGTCTCTTGGCATGTGTATGGATAGGCAAGCTCTGTGTCTATGGGCTCTAATTTCCCCAGAAGAATTTAAGTAAACCTTTCTCAAGCCAATAGGAGTTAAGTGTGTAGTAAGAAACTGCTCTGTGTCTGCATTAAACTTGGAAAAAATGAAATGCAGCTCTAATGTGTCAGGCAGGGCTGGCTTCAGGAACATGCAGAGGCAGGATTTTGTCTTGAGGAGTAGAAAAAGGCTGAGGCTTGAGTGCAGGCAGGCAAACTGGCAATTCCTTTAGCTTGTTTTAAACATATTCTGTCAGTAGGTCTGAAAGAGATGAAACTGCTTTGAAAATAGGGTGCCCAGATCTAGAGGGTGCTAGCTACAGGAAAAAAACCTGTATTGAAGAGTACAGAGCCTTATTAGACTCCAGAGAATCCACAAGAGCAAGACAATAGGAATATACTCACAATACTTAATTAGAACCTGTTGTAATGGGGAGGATCCAAAGATTTGATGTGGGGTATGATAAGAATTGGCTCTGAAAGCACAGTGGGGTTGGAAGCCCGAGTCCTGTCCATCCTCACTGGATATTTATACCAAGTGCACTCCTAAAATCTACCTCTTTTTCTTGCACATTACTAACTCAGAACTAGCAGTGAAAATCCCAGTGATTTCTAACTTAGGAAATGGGTTTTTTTGACCACTGAAATACTTGGAGTGACTCTTGGAGAAGAGAGTCAAATCCCAGCCCTGTGGGATGCCATGCTGGCATTTGGGATGCCTTGTCCATCAATCCTTTTGCCTTCATAAATGTGTGTTTGTCAATCTCAGAAGCTGCTGCACCTCCTAAAGCATCACCCAAGATCCAGGCAATGGGAAAGGTGAGAACTGTTGCTTTGAATTATAAAATCTCTGTATCCATAATGCATGAAAGGACCTGTGCCACAGCACAGGGTTTTAGTCCTCCTGCAGCTCTGAAAATTGGACAACTTCATAGTCTTTTATGAAAATATAATGTACCTTTGCTGCCTTTTGAGTAGTAAACTATGAATTGAAAGTGACAAACATTAGCAAGCTGCCTTTATTGCTAACAAAACTGGGCAGGAAAGAAAAGGACTCTGCAGAGCCTTTGACAGAATGTTAATAACTTGTGATTACTGTTTCCCAGAGGTGATGTGTGTAATATGTATTTTCCCTCTTTCATTTCATCCCAACACTTCTGCTGGAGACTGCTGTGGCTCTGCATGCCTGAACTTCTTCCCCAGTCAAAGGTTGGATAATTTGGGCAACCACAGCCAAATCAAAGCTGGGACCCCTTCTGCTTCTTTTAAAAAATGGCACCAAGCTAAAATTGGTTTACCTTGGTGCAACAGGGTGAAAATGGACCCCAGCCATGCAAAACCAGTGAGGGATGAAACCTCTGCAGCTCTGGGGCAGCTGGGAGTGAAGCTGTGACAATCATTTTGCAGATGGATGGAGACTAATCACACAAAATGCAAGAAATGGACTCCATCCCAGGTGGATTCTGCTAGAAGAAAATAAATTTCATTGTGAGTCCCTTCCCGTTCTGGAATCTTAAAATTTTGGATGGCTTTGGTACCTTGGCATAGAAATGTTCACAAATTTGTACATAAGAATTGATCAATAGATAAAATTTCAAGAAGGAACATTCTTAACCTTGATTAGAAATCACTATTTTGGGCTTGGCAGCTGGAGCACACTTTTTGTGGATGTGAAGGAAGAACAGAGGGTGGGGAAGGCAGGTGTGCCCCTCAGGAGAGGTGGAGCCTGGGAGGAGCAGAGCCAGGGAGGTGTTCAAGGATGCACTTCAAGGACTGGGTGCTAACCAAGGAGCAGGACGTGTTCAGGAAGATTTTATGAGTTATCAGGAGCACTTATGACTGAAAACATGAGGGTGAAGGCTGAGTCCACATGGAAGTATGAGAAATGATTCCACAGCTTCCAGCCTGGGAGGGAGGATCACATCTGCTCCTTTGCATCTGTTTTTGTAGAAAGAGGAGCAGAAAGACCTGCTCAGACTGGTTCCATTTCAGCTGAGCAATGCGTGGGTAAAAGTTTTCACATTCATCAGTTTCACCATGCTTGGGTGAAAGCTGGGCAAGGGAGAGGTTCAAACCTTCAGGAACCACCTCTTGTGTCAGGCCAGAGCACTGGAGAGCCAAGAAGAAAGCCCAGCCATGCTATGGAGAAGTAATGGAGAAGTTTTCCTCCTTCCATCCATCTAGCAGAATAAAGACATAGGCAATTTAATAGAGTGTTAAGAGAGGGTGCTGGTTATTACCTTGTTAAAATCCAAGTGCTCAGGCTCTTCTGAAAAACTTGGTGTGAACTTTTTCCACATCCCTGGAAGTGCTCAAGGCCAGGTTGGACAGGGCCTTGAGCAACCTGGTCTAGTTCAGGGTGTCCTTGTCCATGCCAGGGGTGTTGGAACCAGGTGATCTTTAAGGTTTTTCTGGTCCAAACTATTCTGTGGTTCCACTCTATGACTTTTTTTTTTCCCAGGGAGCAGCCCCAAAACTTCTCCTAAGCTAAGGGTGATGAATCTCCAATCATCACAGAAGTTCATTGGCAGCACAGTTTGGAGCTAGTTATAAAATGCAAACAGCTTTCCCACCATGAAATATTTCATATTTTAAAAATTAAGAGAGTGTTATTTACTCTCTTCCCCTGCCCACCCCCCCATGACTGGTGTTGCTTATGTGCTGTTGGCAGATGGGATGTGGATCATTTTAATTAGATTTTATTGGACTGTTATACGGCCCATAATTGTGATCATTACTCATTTTCACTGTGCTTCAGACAGATCCTCTATTTAGACATGATGATATTTTGATGAGACAAGTCCCATGTAACTTGTTATGTTAGGGGCCAGTAGCCAAAGCAGTGGAATGAGGTGTTTCACATGGAAGTTGGAGTAGATTAATAAAGGATCTGTTGGTCAATTTGTGTTCCTAATTGTGCCCAGATTGTGGATGCATGGTCAGAAGGACTCTTTGGGCTGCCAGGAGTCCTCACAGCTGAATCCCAGGGAGCAAATATGGCAGAGAGGGAGCAATCCCCCATTACACCTTCAAGGAGAGGGGCAAACCCATTGTGGACATCAACAAATGACCTTTTGCCAAACCAGAGCTCTCATGCTCACGTTCACAGCAGTGCTGTGTTTAGTCCCAAGGGTCTTTTCTCCTTTTCTGCTGTGTTTTTTTTGCATGGCTGCTCTTGTACATCCCTGCAATGGGATGGGGAGAGAAGGCTCATCTGAACTGAATCTGGTGCAAATCTCTACAACCAGGAGCATCTTTGTCCTGCTGATGGGCCTCTGCTGCTTTTGAGGCTGTTCTCAGGCACTGAGATATTTCCTTTACTTTTCGTACAACATCTCTTTGGGGTCCTGCCTTATGCCAGCACTGATGGTGCTCTGGCAAAGACTTTGGTGGGAGCTGTGCTCCACTGCCAGGCAGAGCCATCTTCTCATCTGCACCCAACAGTCACTGAGTGATCAGCCTCAGCTTATTCCTCTCCATTTTTCAGAACCACAACTGCATTTGGACCTAAAACCTGTGGAGAACAGGTCCATCTCTTCATTTGTGTCTCCGTCTCTTCATTTGTGTCCCAAGGACAACAGGAATGTTCTGCACTGCTGCCAGGATTCATGGTTCCAAGAAACTGAAAAATATTTGGAAGAAAGATCTACATTCTGAGGCTTTCCTCCCATTTCTCGATAGCCTTGTGAGGAACATTTTCTTCAAGAAATTAACTGCTGACCACCTGCAGAGCATTTGCACATGCCAAAGCTGTTGGAGAAGTAAAAATGTTGGGGTTCATGGGCTTTGGGGTGCAAATATTCCCAGCTGCTGGTGCACAAATGTTATCTGAACTGTGCCTGTCTCTGTCCCAGGAACAGATAAGGAGAAGGGATGATTCAGATGGTTCCAGCCTCCTGTAAGAGAGTGGGGAATTCTCCTGTGGCATTTCCACACTGGGTGGGACGCACTGGATTTCAATCAGTTTACTTCTGCTCATCTGGACACAACTTTAATAGGATTTTGTTAAGGTACTGCCTAAAATTACAACCAAATTTAACAAACATCTCGAATCATATTTTAGTAATAATAAACTCTTGTTCCACTTTGCATATGCAAATGAGGCCGGCTAACCCTCCAGTTGTGTGTCTCAGCTGTCTCCAGGGCTGCCTGCAGAGCTGCTGCTCTGGGCAAGCTGGAAAGGAGATGAGCTGCAAGGGAAGGAGGAACAGCACCTAAATCCACCAGGAAATCTGTGCCACCTTCACCCTTTATTTCAAACAAACAAAAATACCCAATTATTTTACCATTTCTGTGCAGAGACACAAGCTGTATTTATTTCTCTTGTGCTCATGCTAATCCATTGAAATAAATAAAAGAGAAATCCATAGATCCATTGAGATGTAGATGTGACTCCTGTCAGGGCTGTTGTTTCCTCCTGTGTCATTTTGTGGTCCAGTTTAGTGTTGGGTAAGTCACCTTAACTTCTTGCTTAATTTTCCCCCTCCACTTCTTTACACCTGGAATTCCTGTCTACTTCTTGCCAAAGAATTAAACGTGATGACAGATTCCTTCTCTACTTTTAGCTTAGTGGTCTTTATTTCTTTCAAATTATGGATGTAACTCAGCAGGATATTATAACAAATGGAGAGACAAAATAAACTTACAGGTCACTTCTCTGGTCATTATGCTCTGGCTTATGTACAGTGATACTCTCACAGCTGAAAAACAGAAATTAGTCCAAGTTAAATAAATAATACTTATAAAAGAATCAGTTACAAACTCATCCTTTTTCTTTCTGGTTTAGTAGAAGTTATTCTATTTATTAAAAAGTGCTCATTTTTTGGTAAGTGATTTATATCTGTTGTTTTTTTTTCTGGGAATTGGACCAGCTCACCTTAGAAAATTATTTTCCTCTTTTAGTTAATGTTAGCAGACTCCAAATCAGTGTTGCTCCATGGGATGAGAGAACCTTTCCTAACAAGAGAATAATAATCACTAAATTCTGGGATGACTTTTTACAGAAAGAATGTGTACTAAAATGGATGAAACATCAAGCTTCATTTTCTCATGCTGACTTTTCAAGTGAATAATTGCAAGCCATGATTAATGTCACCCCAGAAAGCTGGCATGCCTCTTTTGGAACACACTAATGAGTCCAGTTTTATTGTTATTTAACCAATTCTAATACCTTAAGTCTTATATTTCTCTATTGTAATGTTTGGGGTTTTTTAATTGTCTTTACAATCTAAATTTGAAGACCACTAAACACTGGCTTTCCAAGATTTTAGGATTCCCCTGTGAGCTGATGCCATTACAGAAATCACAGCTGCAGCTTTCCTTGTATTCAAACTTGTCTGCTCCTCACAGCCCTGCTGTGATGGGTGCTGTGGGCACTTGACATGTGCAAAACTGTTACACCAGGAAAATTGCAAATATCTTTTTAATTTGGCTCCTGATTGTGTTCTTGACTAAATGGTTCAGATAAAGAATATACCTACACAAAACTGGAACCCCTGCATGGGTAATTCATGGAAATATTTCACTGCAAGCAAACTGGGAAGCCTTTCCAAGCTGCTGAGAAAAGTGGATTGATTTTATCTAGTTCAAGGTAAGCCATGGCCTAGAATTCAAGTGATTTAAGGTTAAAATCTGTGTGTTCCCACATGCTCTGCAGCTTGCTGAGTTTCACCCACAACAAGCACAAGGCCAACACCTCTGAATTTATGGCTGTTTTAAGGAGGGTTTTAAGTTAAAATGTGACCTTCTGTTTCAGACCAGCAGAGTTTGGTTCTGTGAAAGCTGTTTTGTCAGGGGTTAGTCCTGCCATGTCCCAGTGAGAGGGTTAAGGAGGAAATGCTGAGATTAACTATTGCATTGCACTGGATCAAGGATTAGGAAATCTCTTGATGTTGAGTGGATGATGAAGAGCTGGATAAAATTGCATGTTGTTAAATGCAAAGCAAAGGAAATGGAGAAAATCAGTCCTAAGATGATATTATTATTACTACTATTATTATTATTATTATTATTATTATTATTATTATTTTCAATAATGGTCTTTAAGCAAGATATTCATGCTGGAAGTAATTTCCATAAAAAGTCTCTGCTGCCCACTCACCAAATCCTGAATAGTCTGTGAGGGTTTTGTCCCCAACTCAACTTTGTGGTTAGAACAGAAAAGCTGCAATAGAGGTGATCAAATGTATGATATAATTAGTAACTCTTTATAAAGACATTAACTTTGGGTCCTTCAGCTGGGAAAAGGAAACCTGCCTGTTACAGAGGTGCATAAAAGCCTGAGCTGCCAGGAAAAATCAAATGGGGAACAGCTCATTACTGTTTCTCGCAAGTAAGAACTGTCAAAACAATTCATCAGGTCACAGAATTAATATAAGCAAACTAATTTACATTTTCATATGACATATAGCTACAATATGAAGCCACTTGCTATGGGATGTGTGAAGTTTATCTGGGTTCAAATAGCCAAACCCATGGAAAATTTATAATCACTGGACACTGAATATACTTTTATATATTTTGCACTGCTGAATATACTTGATTTGTTCTTGCATTCTGTTTTTCCCAAGCAGGCTGCTCTTGGAGGAGGGTTATGGGAGCAGCTAAACTTTTCACCTGCCCCTGTTCTGTCATTATGTTGTAATGATTTCAGGAGGGATGTGAAAAGGATCCCAAAGGCCTGACATCTCCATTAATTCCCCTTCAGGGCACCAAGAAGGGGTCAGAGAAGCAGTTAACTCAGGGGCTAACACTTGCAGGCCTCTACTGGCTGTCACCTGCATGAATTTGTCTCAGCAAAGTCCCCAGGAAATACTTGCCTGCAAGCTGCTGCAAAATCTGAGTTTATTTCTTTGTTGCCCTGCACAGGAATGGAGGAATGAAACAGCAGGATGGCAGGAAAGTGGGGAAGGGATGAGAGGAAAATCAGCAAAAAAGAGAAGTGCAGCTTTACCTAATGAGGGCAAATCAGACAAGGAAATGTCTGGTGATGTTCACAATAATTCAGACATTGTCCCAGCCCTTAATTACTGGCACAGGCAAGTGTAGAGCTGGTAGGAGGGAGGAGGATTGTGTCTGTGCTCTCCATCTGCTGCCTGCAGAGATGGGAATGTTCCAGGCCAGGTGTTGCTGAGCATTGCTCTTGTCTAGCAGCAAGATAAGTTTAATTAAAGGGCTAATTATTCCCACTCTGGAAGCACCTATCCTTGTGGTTACAATCCTACTCTAAGCCTTTCCTCTGGTGTCCCTGTATTGGACATTTATCTTCCATTGTCACGTCACTGACTTGCTTTGCTTAAGTGAGGACAAGCCTTTGGTGCCTGTGAAAATTGGGAACAAAGGGAATTGGCTGGGCTTGAGTCTAGGTGATGCTTCATTGTAATGGCATTTGTCAGCACAAAAAAAGATACTTCATGCTGGTTTTCTCTCCATGAAAAAGGTATTTTACAGTTGTGGTAACTAAGGGCTCGGATCAGAGGGGAATTGGACCCAGATGTTTGTGTTCTGTTGCAACTAATAAAAGCATCAGGCAAAACTTCTTTCAGTTAAATCTGGAGTAACCCACTCCTGATTTCCACAAGCCTGCTGGATTTACTTCAGAATAACAGACCATGGGATTATGTCTTTTGAAGTTTTATTCTTTTTTACCATCAGTTTGAAAGCTGCGGTGCAACCCAAGCTTGCTTTCCCTGCCTTTGTGGGCTGTGGAGAGCTCTGGCTCTTCTCACCACTCAAGACTGAGTTTTCTAGCTCTCAGTATTAGCAAATTGCTCTTCAGAATGTGATCATACCTTTCTTTTGACGCTTTTTGATGTTATTGAAAGGTAGAACCTTTATATCATATATGATAGATATGATATTATTTATATATATGCATATAATATATATGCATAGAAAAGAATAGAATATATATTATGATATTATGATACATATGATTATATATTATATTATTTAGGTAGAACCTTAGATTCCAGCCAGGGCTTTTCTTTCCACAAACTCCTGAAATTTACTGTCCCAAGGCTGATGTCCTGTTCTCCCAGGGTCCACAGAGTGGAGGGAGATGGATCACCCCATTACCAGGTAGAAGAGAGCTATTTGTTGGGAAAAACAGTTCTTGCAAGGAAACTGTCATCTTTAAAAACAAGCAGATAATTTGTATTTTCATTTGACTTTTACATAATGCAGTGAGGACCTTGGGGTGTTCCTAAGCTCTGATTTCCTGGGAATGGCAGGGGGAATGCCCTTCTGCCCAGTTTTGTGTCTATGAGGTCTTCCACACAAACTACCATATCCTCCAGGCCAGAACCTTTATTTCATGTCATTTGGAACCTTTTGCTGGCTGAAGCTTTGAGCCAGGTCAAACTGATCTGTGAGATTCTCCCCCCTCCTCTTGTGGCCAAACTTCAAAAGACATACTATTACTCATCCTGCTTCAGCATTCCAGCCTTGCATTAATTACCCACTAATGGCTCCATTTCTTTGCAGGAAGCACTTTATATTTTACTCCTGGAGCCAGGAGAGCCATCACTATGGATGGGTGAGGGTGTGCACGCAGTGTTTGTGACTTTAATACAATCTCTGTGTTTTCCATGGGTGTTTAATGTGTGTCACATCTCCAGCCCTGCTGCTGCAAAGCTGCTTGGGGCAATGTTCAGCAAACTCATTCTTGCACAGGCTAAAACAAAGCAGAGAAAAGCATCTAATGAATTCCAGCCCTGTAACAGCACAGGGAAGGAGGAGTGCCACCCCTTTACTAGGAGGATTTAAGAAGACATTTCTGAAACCACAGAGCTTAAGTGATAGCAGCCAAACGCCAAATGTGTCTGCTGGTGGAGCAGGCACATGTGGAGTATGTGCTGAAGCTTTGGAGTGTCTGGTAGGACATGTTGGTGGAAAGGCCATGAAAGCTGAGAGACAGCAGTGCAAATCATGCTGTGAAAAGAATTTTGGGGAAATCTAGAGTGGGATTTTTGGGCTGGGCGCTTGTCACAAAGGCAGTGGTGTGAGCAGTTCTGAATAGCAGTCCTTTCTCACAATTTATGCCACGCAGGAAAAGTGGGATGTCTTATGGCCTTTGTAAACAGACAATAATTGACTCTACCTTCATTGACTCTACCTTCAATTATTTTCCATTTACATAAAAGAAATCCCCATACATGTATCTTCATTTTTTGGCTGTCAAGGTCAAAAAGGGATAATCTACAATCTCCTGAAGCCTATGCAAACTATATAGGATTTATTACACTTTGATAGGGAATAATTAGGCTCTGAGAACTCCTACCAAGATTTTAAACATAAACATGTCTAACTTGCTACCCACAACTGTGATTGAAGGACAGGGAGAGGGAACCTCTCAAAACCACAATTTAGAATTTTCATTCCTCAGGGAGACCTGAAAATGTAAAACAGGGGCAGTGGGACTCACACTTGGTAATGTTTATCTAAGGGAATATTCATATGTTTTAACTCAGGTTTTGAAAATGCAGTGTTTTGGCAGGAGGGTGGATTACAGCACTGGTGTGAAACCAAAGAAAAGGTACATGATGTTCTTGTCATGTACCTTTGATAAACTGGGGAAGGAAAGGGGCAGAAAGTGGTGGAAAACCAACAATTTAGGGACTTCTGAGAGAAGCTGGATGTATTTGTGTTTATGGGGTCGGATGCAATTTGCTTGAAGGTGATGAACAAGTGAGCAGATGAGATTTGTGTGGCTGTTTGGTGTCTGTGGTGAGCTGGGGGAGGTCCCTGCTGGCTGTGGAAAGGCAGAGAGCAGGACCAGCCACCAGCCAGCTCAGGCAGAGCATCTCCAGCTCATGGAGCTTCTCTTGCAACCCATCTCCAGACAGGGCTCAAAGAGAAGAGATGATGGTCAGGAAAATCAGCGTGGGTTCGTGCAGGGCAAATTGCATTTGAGCAACACAACTGCCTTTGATTAGGAAATGGCTGCTGGCATGGGTACAGCCAGGAGAGGGGCTCTGTGGGACCCCAGGCACAGCTCAGCTGGGGTTTGGGCACTGCCAAAGGTCCCTCCCTGAGCAGGAGGTGGGATCTGAGCACTCCCAGGGGCTCTTTGTTCCTGTGATTTGTGGACTGCACTAAATCAGATGCCGGACTGAAGCAAATGAGGAGCTGTCAAAACATGTTTATATACCTTTTTGTAAGAAGAGAGGCTGCTCCCTAACACAGAGAGCATAAATCAAGCCTTCTCTAATTGAATGTGGTCAGAGAGTGAGAGTTCATAATCAAAAAAGGCACTTGGTCTTTAACTGGTCAGCGATGTCCCAGTCTAGGGACCTGAGCAAAGTAGTTAAATGTCCAATGTCTTATAATAATAAAACTTCAAACAGTTTTTAAAACTTGAAACAGAATTCAGCCATGGTAGTGTAGATGTCAAAAAAGATCCTCCTGATTTGAATTTTCCTACCCTGAGCTGGGGCAGGCTCTGTTTGGAGCCTCCTTTTCTCCTGCTGGGTGGCTGGGCCAGGTCTGAGCGTGGCTCTGTGCTGCCCTGACGTGCTTCTCTCACAGTGGAGGGCAGCAGAAGCCAAATGTTCCTTTTCTGGCATTGCCTAAAGTGAGAGTTTGAGGCTGGGAGGTCCAGACCTTACCCTGAAGTGTTCACATTGCAATTCAGGAAGGGCTGATGCATCCAGCAGGCCACAGAGCAGACCAATTTGCTAATAGTCCTGGACAGCCCTTGGTTTGTTTAAAACTTCTTCAGGGTATTTAAGAAAGTTGTAGAGTAGTTTGAATTTAACAGCATTCAGGAAAGCCAAGCACCTTGCACAGCTTCAGGGACTGAGGAGCTGGCCTGCAAAGAGCCCTTCTGTGTCATTCTCAAAATGCTTGTCCAGGAGGGACAGCTTTTCTGACCTGTAAGGTGTCACCTAAGTGTGCTCTGCACAGCAAATGCAACTGCAAAGCCCTTTCAGAGCAGCTGAGCACACACTGCCCTGAGCAGGGTGTCAGATCCTGCCTTTGTGTTCACTGCTCATGAGCACATGTAAGGATCCAGGAGCTTTATGGACAGTGAATTCTGAGCTCCCAAAGAGAGAATATTTGCCGTAGAAACCTGAGTCCAAGAGCTGAAAACAGCCATTTGGGCAAAGTGCACACAGAAAGATTCTCTCATTTCTGGCTGAGGCTTATTCAGGCAGAGAGCTTGTTTACCTATTCTGAATATTTGACCTTTCTGCTTTTTGGAAATGTTTTTTTTTTTTTTTCCTCTTAATTATGTGGAAGGAACACTTCCTCTCAGAGCTCTGATGGACTTCTCTATAAATAGCTCCTCAAGTCCCAGAACTTCACACTGGAGCCTTCAGCAAAGTCAGCATCCCCAGGACTTTTTCAGCCTGAGATGGGAACCACGTGGAGTTTAATCATTAATCACCAGTCTTTAATTAACAGCTCTGGGCTTTGAGCAAAAGGCACTTACTGCAAGGCTGCTGAGGGGCCCTGAACTCTTCAGTGTGCTTTCATTTGGGGGACCTGGTGGCTTTCCAAAGGGGGCTGGTGGAGCAACCTCCTCCTCCTGGGAAGGGTCACACAGCCCAGGAGCAGCAGATGTTTGTGGCCTGATCTCCATTTGCACAATTGTCCAGAACTGCCTCAGCGTGGGGATGCTGCCAGCTCCCCAAGGTGGGCAAAGAAGCAGAGAATCTCCAGTTGCCTCCATCAGGTGAGGTGGGTTTTAACCAGAGGAAGGAAGGAAGTTGCTCCAGGCTTGGAAAATTTTATAGGGGTGTGTTCAAAATTGAGCACTCAAGAGAGAAAAGAAAACATTGCTATAAAAGTTGACTCAGCCAATATTTTTCTGCATTCCTGCTGCTGTGATTGAAGATATTTGTTTTTAATATAGGTTTCTCCCATTTGTAGTCTGGCTTTGGTGTAGTAAAACCTAAAGGGCAGATCCTCAGCTGATATAAATTGGCTCCAGTGAAGTTAATGGAGCCTTGCTGGTGGGTACCAGCTGAGGGATCTGGCTCCTGCTGCAGAGCTCAGCACCCCCATTACACTGCCATGATTATGATACTAATTCAGTACAATGGCTTCTCACTGTAATAAAACCAGCCCAGAGGATGGAAGATGAAAGGACTTCCTCCCCAACAGACCTGGTATTTTTCAACAAAATATTTTCCCTTATGTTCTCTTTTGTCAGAAAGTGCTTTCGAACAAAATGTTTTACACCAAATACACCAGCTCTGACAAAACCCTCCCTGGGAAAGGCTCCCTTTGGTTTCAGTGTCCAAGACAACACTTATGGCAAACACAGGGCATGCTGAGGCTTGAGCAAGAGTATGAATTGGATCTTTAAAGGGCAGGGGTGATACTGCACAGCAGTCAAAGCCCTGAGGTAACCCTGGCTTCTGGAAAACAGGAGTTCTCACACTGATTGATCATTTTGCTCGTGCTCTGCCCTGTCTGGTTTTTCTAGTTCTGTCTGCGCTGGGAGAAAGAGCCAGGGGATTTTACAGAGCTGTGCACTTCCCTGGGGTCACAGGCACGGGGGGAATGATGTGTTGGTGTTTTGCTCCTGGTGCTCAGCCCTTCAGCAGGCAGCAGGAGATGCTGGGCTGGGCAGTGGGATAACCTGTGCTGCCTCATTGCTCGGAGCCACTGAGCACAGAAGGGAATAAACAGACACAAGGACCTAAATAAAGGCAGATGGATGCATAGCTAGATCCCTGGGATGAAATATTTTGTTTGCCACAGCACTGCTGAGCTGCACACGGGTTTTTCTGTGCCAGACGGGATTTTTACAGGGACATTGCTAAATGGAGGCAATAAATTCAACTTTAAAGGACCATGAATTGAAGCTTTTGGCTAAAAGCTGAAATGCTGTTACTCTTTACTGGGCCCTTTTAACTTCACTTGGAACAGGATAGTATATTTTACTTCTAAGGCCCTTGGAAGTTGAAGGCCCTGCATGTGGCAGGTCTCCTTCAGCTCCTCGGGAGCTGGGACCTTGTGGAGCAGCAGCCCAACACTGTGGTGGACCTTTCAAGGTGAGTATGAACCAGCCCAGGTGTTCTGGGTAAAGGTGAGACACAGAAATATCTCACCAGGGGGTTAAGGCAAGCTGTGGGTTACACTTCTGCCAGCTGTGAGGAGTGCTGTGCCACTGTGAAATTAAATATCAGTACAGGTTCTGAGTGCCAGAAGAGCGAAAAGGACACACACATATGTTTCAGGGGTAGAAAAAACATTGTCCAATGTCCTGAATTAGCATATTAGGCTGACTCCTGCTTCCAGACCTGAGCTGGTCCCCAAGCAGCAGTGATACAAATGCTGATTCTCAAAGCAGTAGTTTTCCTACATACTCAACACTTTGAAACAACACAAACTATTCCTGGTTTTGACCCTTTTGGTGACATGATCCAGTTTTAGTCTATTTATACCCTCCTTTGCTTTAAAGGAAAAACACCGGTTTTACACTAAACTCTTTTCAGAAGCAGCAAAACCTTCCTTGCTAACATCTTGCAGCTTACTACAATGCTCCTGGTACGTGTTCCCAATGTTGGAATTACCCCTGAGACAGGGATATTCAGTGCTGCAAGAAGACTGGCTGCAAGTCCCTGCTAAAGGTGCAATCTGTCTGCATTTTTCATCCATGTTCTTCTCTCCCAGGTGTTTATAAGACACAGAAATGTTTGGATGCAGCACAGGCTGACAGTGGAAGCTGGCCCAAGGCTCTTGGGCTGAGAGAGGATCACTGGTCTCATTGCAAATGTTGTGTGGTTGGGGTCTTGGCAGAGGGAGGCTCTGCTTACCCAAAGGGATCAGGAATCCTACGCTTTCAAAAAGTTATTTTAAAGATTCTTTAAGATATTTTTAAAAAGCCTTTGAAACAAGACCCCAGGCTGGCAGGCTGGAGGATGCACACAGCTCTTATTCTGTGACAGATGTACCCCATTTCTTACACTGATTAAAGAAGAGGATGATTGATCTGGAAACCTTTGCAGAAACCTTTTTGCTTCCTTAGACAGGCATTTGTGAAGAGCCTCTGCGCTCCTGTGTGCTGGTGCCCCTCTCCTGGAAGGAGGAGGCAGAGCCACCACAGCTGCAGAGGTGGGCGAGGAACATTGGATCCAATCAGGCAAAGGAAAGCTTTGGAGCATATGGATCCCAATGTGTGGTCCAAGTACAACAGCTTGGTGAGTGTCCTGCAGGGAGACTTTTACCAGCACTGCAACAACAATTCATCATTGCCTGAAGGGTTGATGGGTCTGGTGCTCCTCGTCTTAATTGACCTCGGCTGGAGACCTGAGTTTGAGTCCAGCTCAGCCTCACAGGACTTGGGCTGGGCTGGAGCCCTAAAGAGGAGATTTATCAGAGAATCACATGATTAATGGAACTGAGTGATCTCTGCTCAAAAGTGGCCAGGAATTGAATTAGCAGAGCAGGGATTTTGGCAGGTGTGAAGGGCTGGCAGAGCCAGAGCTGAGCACCCTTGGGCATGGTGGGGTGCAGGCTCTGGCTGGGTGTGGGCTGCTTTGGGGGTCAGGGAGGAGGTCCGGAGGCACTAAAATCTGGGCTTGGCACTAAAAAGGGGGTGTGGATTATTAACCCTTCACTCAGCAGCACCAAAATCAGGATTGTCCACAGCCCTCTGGCAGACAGGGGAAATGCAAAATGAAACTCAGTTCAAAAACAGCAACAGAAGTTTCTGTTCCAGACTAAAAAGGTGATGGAAGGTGAGGAAAAAATGAGCAAATAAACAGAAATCACCAAAT
Source organism: Chlorospingus semifuscus (assembly GCA_035048045.1). Classification (NCBI taxonomy): domain Eukaryota; kingdom Metazoa; phylum Chordata; class Aves; order Passeriformes; family Passerellidae; genus Chlorospingus; species Chlorospingus semifuscus. The sequence continues at coordinate 4,370,788 of JAWWMS010000075.1, forward strand.
GCTTTCTTTCTTGCCTGCTTTTCTCCCACACTTATTTCTTTTTTCCCTCCGTGTCAACACCAAACAAGACAGACTAAAATTAATGGGGAAAGCAGCAATTAGCAAATTAGGTTAGCAGCGTGTTGCAGTGTGCCATGGCTGCCAGGTGTGAGGGGCTCTGGCAGGATATTTATTAATGGCTGTCAGAAAAGTGACACTTTGATGAATGAAGCTGGGTAATCGGCACCCTCCGACAGCGAGCACTGAGAGGCCTCAACATGCTAAACTGCAAAATCAAACCTTTCTGAACCCCTGCACAAAAATACAGCAGCAAAAATTGCTGCAAGAGGAGCGTGGGTTTCCTTCAGGGAATCGAATGCACCTTCTCCTCTAAATGCTATCTTTTTGTTCCTGTAACAGCTCTGCTGGGGAAATGTTGTCAGGTTGGAGGTTTTTCAAGGATTTTGAAGGTTTTCCTTGGAATATGGGACTAGAGAATTTGTAAGTACAGGCAGCTTTGAGCTGTGGGTCCTGCTCTGGGTTGTGGGTCTATCCCAGTGGCACCATCAGTGCTGCTATAGGACACGAAAGAACACAAGTGCACACCGCTGTTCTCAAGGTGAAGAAAAAGGGAAGTTTATTTTCTGACTCCAACATTTATAG
>JAWWMS010000075.1:4381842-4392958 GCA_035048045.1 Chlorospingus semifuscus
TTTCCTTTCCTTTCCCTCCCTTTTTTCCTTTTTTTCCCCTTTTTTCTCTTTCTTTTTTTTTCTTTCTTTTTTCTTTTTTTTTCTTTCTTTTTTTTTTTCTTTTTCTTTTTTTCTTTTTCTTTTTTTTCTTTTTCCTTCAATGATGTTAGTGAGGGACCAGCTGGGTTCACTGGGCTCCACCAGGTACTTTTGTTTATGGATGAAGCCATGCAGATGGGGATCAAAGGTTGTGCAGAGCTGCTGTAGAGCTCGCTGGGGCTCAGAGAGGTCGGGCACCAGAGATTAATTTCTTGGCTGCTTAGAGCCAAGGTTTAATAGCAGCCTGAGAAAGGACAGTGATTGAGTTTACTGCGAGCAGCACCTATAGTTCAGGTCAAGTAAAGGGAAGGAGCTCAGGGGCTCTGTGTTTTGGTTGCAGGAGCAAGTCTAATGGTTTAACAATATGTGGCCTCAGCAAGACATATGGCAGTGAGTGCCTGGAGTGAGCTGGGGCAGGGCAGAGAGAGGGGCTGCACCCCTGGAACATCACCTCTAACACAGCCCTGGGGCTGGGCAGGGCTCCTGCTCACAGCCAGGCAAAGCAAACACACAAAGGAAGCCTTGTTAATTCTAGAATTGAGGAGGGGAAAAAAGGGAAAACATCCCTGTGTTCTCTAAATAGGGAAAACAGAGTTTTTGAGGTGCAATTATTTAGCAAATTTCAACAAAGCTGTGTAGATATCAAGTAGCCCAGGATCAGGGCTAGGTGACTCATTTTGTCTATATCAAGAACTGATTTTGAAGCTGAAATTAAACTATACTCTGACTTCAACTCCTCTGACTTTTTCATCCTATTATTCCATTACACTTCATTTTCTAATTTTCAGTTTTCTTGTTCATTTTTTTTGTTTAGCTTTCTTATTTCATTTTCTTTTATGGTGTCCTCTATTGTATCCGACTGCACTGTGATTTTCCTCTCCCTCTTGGATTAATACTCTTTATATTTTTGGGGTTTTTAAGAGCATAAATTAAAAAAGTCTGGCCAGGAGAATCTGCTTTGAGCACTTGAATATGGTTGCATGTTGTTATAAATCAATGTTAAGGTAGAGAATACTTTAAGTAATTTCAGGCTGTTGACATTTTGGGGGAGGCAGTGAGCAGGATGGACTTAGTGCAGGTGGGAGCTGCCACCTTGGACCTCAGAACAAAATCTGTAGTAGGAAATTTGTCTTTCGTTGCCAATTTGCCCTGGAATTGCAGAGAACAGGAAAATCATGATGCTATCACAGGCAGGCCATGATCATGACGGCTGGATTGCAGTGGGGATACACCTCAGCTACACAGAAAACATCAGCTTGGCCCCATCTCTTTCTGTGGTTCTGAGGCAATTTCCTATTAAAACATTTCTCTAACTGGTCCTGCCGTAAACTCTCCTTCTTGAAAGGCTCCTGGGTCATGAGAAGTTTGGCCATTTTTTACTACAATGAGTTTTTTTATCAGGAAGGTACAAAATCAACACTGAATGTGAACTGAGTAATGTGGGTTTGGTGTTGGGGTTCAGGTGAGACCCCTCTCCCAGAGTGCTCCCCTGCTGTCTCCATCCATTAAACTTGATATAAGAGCTACTGGCTCAACTCTGCAGTCTCTCCTGTCAGAATTATTTTACTCTTTTTAAGACTGAACACTTGTTGGGTCACAAAGAATGACCTGATCATGTAGTGATTAAGATTTTCACCAGAGATTTGGACCTCTACAGCAAATAATTTGCAGTGATTTCTTGTCTTGGGTGTTGCTGTGCTGAATTCATGGTGATTTCCAGATCTCTCAGGACAGTCTTTTGAAAAGTTCCTGCTTTTGCCATTGTGCAAAGTTAGAGGGGAAAAGTTGCATTTTTAAAAATTTTGGCCCATTCAAATTGGATGCTACTTTGGAAATTATTAATAGAATATCAAGTTTTGCCTTTCACAGAAAGAGATTTTGAATGGGACTTGTGAATTAAAGCTTGATTCAGTCTCTAGGCTGTTCTGTAGCAGATTTTACCACTTGTGCCTGCTGCAGGCCTCATTCCTCCTCTCTGGAGCATCCTGGGCTCTCAAGGGCAGCACAGCAGAGTCAATGGGGTCAGCCCTGTGCAAGCCCTGATTTTGGAGGTTTTTGACATTTGCCATCTTTAATATTTGTTTTTCTGCTTCCCTCTGCCCCTAGTATGTGTTTCAGCTGGTTGTCTCTAACAGAGATGCCAGCAAGCTTTGTCCTCAGAACTGTGGGAAACACCCAAGCTCACAAGGACTGAGGGAAAACTGCCAGAAGCAGACACACAGCTTCTCTGGCTTTGAAATCTGTGCTAAGTTACTCTTCCTTGGATTTCTCATTTCTGTTAATGTTGTTTAGGCATTATCAAACAATTTATGTTCTTTCCTCTGCATTTTCTTTTCCTGTTTTTCGTTTGTTCCTTTGTTTGTGGATTTTTTGTTTGTTTGGCATTTTTTGGTTTTTGTTGTTTGTTTTGGTTTGTTTTTTTTTTTTCCTATGGGGGAAAAGTGCTCAGTGGAAATGAAACAACCTGCACTCCAGAAGCTGACAGTCCCTGACCTAACCAACCACAGCCCATTCCCCTCAGCTGCTGTTTAAACACTGCACCACCCTTTAGAAAAATGCAGACATGATGGTATTTAGGGAGTAATATCAAATGAGAAAGGGAATTCAGTATATCCATAATTTTCCCAGCATGACTGAACAGAACAGTTCTGCTGTGGCACAGCAGAGCCCTGGTGTGAGCAGACTTGAATTGCTGAGAAATGGAAAAAAGCAACTTTTTGAGTTTGCTGCTCTACTGCCCCTTCTCAAACCAAGGCCAGCCCAGTTTCACCAGCCTTTCAGTCCCACCTCTCTTTTGTTTTATCTGAACCATATATTACAGGGGAATCAAAGCAGGAAAGTGTAATATGTGGTAGAAATGACGCTTTTAAAAAGCCACAGCTTGCTCTCATTGCCCTGCATTGTCCCTCTGTCCCAGCTTCATGAGCAGGACTCTAAGTTCTGGATTTAGCCTCTCTGTGGAAGTTTTTGGCCAGATGAGCAGATGCTTTAAGGTGCTTTCCTGCACATTCTTCTCTAATTGCTCCAAGAGCCGTGGCCATCAAGCAGAAATCCAGTCAGTAAAACTCTGCAGCTCGTGGACAACTTTTCTTGCCAACCATGCATTACAGAGGGCTAATTGTAAAAGTGGTGCACCTGCTGGCTCCCTTGGTGGCTGGAGCCAACAGGAGAAAAAAAAAAAGTAATTTATTAATGATGGAGTCACAAATAGTAATGAAAACAATAGGAGCATCTGAAGGAAGCGCTGCCGGGGGCAGAGGTGCAGGTGCTCTGTGCCCTGAACAGGCTTGTCTGCATTTTTATAAAGCTACTTTACAGCCCTTATCAATTTCCTACTGCTTTCTGTGTACCCCCTGCCCCTTTGCAAATGTTTTGCCTGCACAACAGGCTCAGCATTTCTTGTTGTAGGTGATAAAATAGCTGTCACCCTGTGGAGGGAGGAAAGAGGCAAAAAAAAAAAAAAAAATAGTGTTAGGTCCAAAGAAACAAAGCAGAGGAGCACATTTCCCAGCAAACAAACGAGGGGCTAATGGAGCTGCTGAGTTGGCACCAGGAGAGAGATGATGGGAGCTTAGCTGAGGAATGCTGTAGGATTTGGGGCAACAAATGGTGCAGGGCAAGAGAGACTCCTTCCTTAAACTGAGGGGGCTTTTGGTGCCGCCTTGGATCTCAAAGGTGATGGGCACACACCTCAGCCAACACTGCCCACAGGACTTTTGCATCTCGTATATTTCACTGAAAGTCTCACCACTCTGGCAATCTTAAGGCTATTTTATTTAAGTAGGCAGAACAGTTATTGATAATTTGGGAAGCTGCTGGTACCTGTGAGTACTTCAGTGGTTGCAGGACGTGGTCACCTTGCCTCTCAAAATGCTGTGGCTCTTGGAACACTGGCATGATACAACTGGTGCAAGTAAATGAAGGTAAAATCTTTGAGAAAAGAGCCTGGTGAGCTAAGGAACCAACTTTGCAGCCAGCTTTCACCATGGTGCACAGCAGAGTGCAGTGCCCCTGAAAGGTGCCAGCTGATCACCAGCTGCAGAAAGGCCAAAAAATTCATTTCAGTCTTGCCATGCCCAGGAGCAGGGGCAGAGATAACACTCTGTGTGTAACCCCAGTGTAATCCATCACACCTCAGCCTGCTCCTGCCACAGGGCACCAACACAGGCACTGCTGAGTGCTCCTTGGCAGAGCCTCGGGGCTGCCTCAGCTCCACAGCTTCATTCAGCTCACACTGATGGGAAGCTGCACTGAGTGGAAAATTCTTGCACTGCCATTCTGATCCTACAGGGGCATTTACTGTCACCCTGGCTTTTTAAGTTTTTAAGCCTTCTGATGTTTCCATTCTTGTAATGAGCTTTCTCATGCACTTCATGTAAATAACTTATTGTTTTGCATTCTTTCATGGAGGAGGAGAAATTTGATGGATTGTTGGTTTGTCCAGTGTCACTGGAGAGGTGGCACTGTCACTTTTGAAAACCTATAAATGTTGAAGTCAGAATTAAACTTTCTCTCTTTTTTACCTTGGAGAGTCCAGTGTCTGTGTTGTTTTATTTCATGTTCTAGAGTGACAATTTACTACAGCTTAGATGGGAGCTGGAAACTTTTTTAGACTGTGGGAATCTGTCTGTGTGTCTGAGCCCATATAAACTGTTAACTGATGTCTGTGTGTATAAAAATGAGAATTTTTTAAAATGTTGCAGGTGTAGCTTTCTCAGCTGAAGGGAGACAGAGGTCAGCCTGGGTCTGTACCGAATCTGTGTGTGTCCCACATTCTGCTCTTACTGCTGTGACAAGATTTATTGAGGCTGTGAGCACACTGAAGCCATCACAAAGTAGCTGCAACCACCTCACCAATGAACCTCAGAGGTCAACTCTTCCTAACTTTTCACTGTGTATCCTGCATTCAGGGGAGAAATCATATACTCCTTCTTCCCACCTCACCCTTCCAAAATTCCAAACCCTCACACAAATTCCAGCAATTCATAAGAGTGATTAAAACACATAATTTTCTGCCTTAAGGACAAAGCTTCACCTTTTAAAGTTTTCTTTTTTCTTCGGAACTAGGAATCTTTCCTGTAAAGGTAGCTGAAATTTATATGAATGAGCATGAATTCAGGTGTGTATGTTAATAACCAATGCTTATCCTGTGAAATCAGTGCTAATTACTGCCTGGTGATATGAGGGGGCACCAGCATGGCACGGCAGTGTTAACACAGCCAGGATGGCTTATGCTTTATCCATGAGGGAAGGTGAAGGCAAAGCTCATATATCCCCACCACTGTGAATCCCTAATAACTTACTGTCACCATTTTCTGTCTGCAGAATTAACCTCTTGTCTCCCCCAGCCCTGGGACTGGGTGCACAGTGCAGGATTTTAACTTCTCCACTGAAAAATGTCCATGCAATGCTGTCCATCAAAACTCCTGCTGCTTTCTGCAGAGAATTATTAATAAACTTCTCCACAGCAGAAACAGGATGCTTTTAGAGCTCAGCCAAGGTATTTTCCCTGTTAACCAGCTGGGCTGTTTGGCTGTGGACAAATGCAGTGATGAATGATGGGTCAAGGATGGAGCAGGCTGATTTCTCTCCAAGCTTGACCTTGTCTCTGCTCTGACACCTGAAATGACAGATGCATTAACAAGTTATTTATGCAGGGGAGCTGCAGAGCATCTCACCCTCTGCAAGGCAGCCCCTACTTCTGTAAGGATGTCAGGGTAGAGCTGCCTGAGCCATCCCCTCTGTGGCTGCTGCCACAAGCAGCTGCTGTGCAGAAAGCAGCAATTCCTGACAGGGATACCCTGTGAACTGCAAGGCAAAAGCAGGAGCAGGGGCCACAGGTTTGCTCCCAGGCAAATAATCTGCACATCTGCAAATCTCCAGCCCTGGAACAGCATTAACTAACTGTGAAAATGCACCTGAAGGTTTCTGGGTTGTTGGAGGCCCAATGTTCTGGATAAAATGCAGCACCGAGGATTAAAGTTGTGCTGTTCAGCTGCTTCTGGCCTCAGTGCACTTGGGAGAATTTCTGCTTTGTGCCTTTGGGATTCTTTGTGACTTGTTGCACTGTAGCCAACTGCACTCCTATAGCTGAAATCAAGGGAACAGCTTTGCCTTTTCCTTCATATTGTGAGACACATGATGCCAAGCTGCAGCCCATGAGCAGACACATTTCCTTTTCGGGAAAACAATTATTGCTGGGAGGTGAAAGATCTCAGCCTAAATCTATAGAAAAATGCATGTATAACATGCATAACCAAACCATTCTCTGCCTAACCTTTGCTGCAAGTACGAAAGCTGTCTGTGCTTTTAAAATTAGATTTTATTTAAAAAAAATAACCTTGTCTGTACATAAAGGTGCTGGGCATGTGGTATTTTCCTGCTAGGAGCTATGGTATGGGTTAATTTGTGGAGCAAAGTTCAGGAAAGGGGTTGTGTGCTGTGATTCTGCATCCTTTGGAGTACTGATAGAGCTTGGAGGAGGGAGCACCACAGGAACCCAAAGAGCTGTCACTGAGAAACTTGGTAATTCTATTGATCTCAACAGAATTAACAGCAATTGATTACCAGCTCTGAGTACAGCCCTCCTTTCTTTTTCATATCCCTCCTCCCCCAAATAAAACCCCTTTGGAACAACACCAACAGAACTTTTTGGATAGATGCTGAAGTCCCTTTTGTGATATTGATTGGAAGTGCAGTTGTTAATTTGAGATACAGGAAATTCCAGCCTAGGTTAGGCCTACACCACTTCATGATGTAACTGTGACTCCTTTTGCCTTCCAAGAGGTTTGGAGCAGGTTGCAAATAGCCATAGTTCAAACCTGAATTACCCAGCTAGAGAAGCTGTCTCAGACTCTCCTCTTTCTCCTGGTCTGGTGCAAGGGTGCTGAACAACAGAAAAGTTGCTGAGAACCAGCAGCATCAGCATTTCTTGATTTAACCTGAGGCGGTGAGGGCTCTCCTGCAGCTCAGTGAGGGAAAAGGGAGATGTCCTGTTTCTGTTTTGCTGCTGTTTAAAGGTTGTATCTTTCCAGTTTGGGGTGTTTGGGGGAATGTAGGCGCACACAGACCTGGGTTCAGCTCTCAGGAGTCAGGGCAGGGCGAGGCTGAAGGCAGGTTTTCCACAGTGGCCTGTTTAATCCATTACAAGCAACCTCTCTTCCATCATGAGTCCTGGTTTAAAACTACTGCCCTGGGGCATAAAAATCAACTCCTAACAACTTCCAGTGGGACCACTATTCCATCAGTGTTCCCATCAGATGTTGGCTCCATGATTAATATTCACCCTCCTTCTTCGTTAATCATCAGCCTTCATTCATGGCTCTGCACCTTCCTGCTGACAGGGTGCTGTGTGCAGAGCAGCTGGTGGGGAAAACAGACAGAGCTGAGCTGCTGCACACAAGCTGCAGAGGGAAAAAGCCACCTCAGTGCGGTGTGTCAGCTCAAAGTGAGTCCTAAAAATACAATTTTCCCCCTTGGCTTAGAAGAAGGGGGTTAAATTTTCTTTTTGTGAGATGGGACTTACTACAACCCTTAACTACCACTGTATTGTTTTACCTTGAGTGTCACAGCACCCAGTAGTTTAGAGCAGGAATGAAAATCACACAGAACAAACTGTCAGAATTTGGCTCATCAATTCAATCTGTACATGACCCTAAAATAGAGTTTTGCAATTTACACTTGCATTGTAAATTTAAAATTTGAAGCCCACTCCCAGTTTTGCCCCAGACTTCCTGGATGACATTGCACATGAGGCTGGAGCTCTTCCTCACTGGCCAGGGAGCAATTATTGTTTTTTTTCCCTTGTTCTGTCTCTCTGGGTGGTTGGAATTGTCCATCCTGCAGAGAAAGGACTTCCTGACCATGGTCCAAGACATTGTATAAACATCTGAGCTCAGTAAGACCAGGACTAGAAATGCATTTATAAAATAGATGTTGCATGTTAATCTGCTTTCTCAAAAGCATTGTGGCACTTTCTGTGCTTGTTCTCCACTCTGGTAACTTCATCCAGAGATCTGGAGGCTGCATTACTCAAACTTAGCTTTCCCTTGGTGTGCTTTGGAGGGTGCTTATATTTGTTTGGTATAAGAGGTGAATAAGTTTCCTTACCATTGTGGTCATGGTAATGAAAGCAATAAGAAGAAGCATAAAAAATAATAATTGTGTTATAAAATCTAGAGGTTGGTTTGGTCTTCTCAGACACATCAGTAATTCTCTACAAATCCACGTTCAGGACAAAGAATTTGAACATTAAATCAACAAAGTCAAAATTCACAGGATGATCCTGCTGGTAAGAGAAAGATTTTTGTGTTGTGCCTTTTATTCCCTGTGAGGTGATGGTCCACGTGTGAGCAGCTCCTCAGAGAAGGTTTGCAGGATGCACAACTGAGGACGTCACACATCAGCAAATCTAATGCAACTTTTCAGGGGAAAAGGAAAAAAATCCACACCAGTGGTTGTTGTTTCCTTGTAGGCAACAATAATGCCTCGAATGTAGGGTTTGCACTTGTTTGCTTGATTTTGGCTGAATTTTGAAAGACAGATCTTTATCACTACAGATGTAAGTCATGAGAAAGAAAAACTTGCAGAATGTAAATTGCAAATTTTGCAGCACAGATAAAGAAATGACTGAGCATGATCTGGCATCATTTGTGAAAATCTGATAGGCAAGAAAGCAAAAAAGGTCCCTGAAGAGATGGCAAAAAGACCAAGTATTGCAATGCCTGCTTCAGTCAAATTGAAACAAACTTTGCTGCAGAAATAATTGAAAAAGACAGATCTTAACCAGTTTTGAATTTAAAAAAATTTAAATTAGAATGCTTTTTAAGTTGCAGTAAAAATGTCCTTGTTTTTATAAGTCAGAATTGTGCTGGACATCCATTAATAATTTCCCCCTGCTCTTCTAGGGAGAATTCTGTAAAAAAATCAGAATTCACTACTTAAAGTGAATTAAGTAAGCACTTAAAAGCTTTCTCTCTTCATGTTCCCAATATTTTCCCATACTACTTATATAATATGCTGCAGATAGTACTTCATTTTTCTCCCTCCCTTTATTTTCCAATTTGTTGTTTCACCAATATCTTTTCAAAACTTCCTTTACATTTTGAAACCTCATTTGCCATTAAGAGAAATGAAGCATTAAAAAAACATTGAAAAATTTGGATATGATTCTGTGGGGGGGAAAAAAAAGCAATAGCCAGGATGCTGTTACAGCCTTCAATTCATGGCATCTGATGAAGTGAGAGAAAAGATAGGAACCACATTCAGCATTCATAAAAAGGATTTATAATTGGTGGCAGATACTTTACATTATTAATTGAAGGCATTGCACAGGGAGAATTTTAAGTTTGGATGTTTTGCTTATGATAATAGGGGAGCAGTGTGTTTTAGAGCTTTTATTCTTCTTTGTTAACAGATTCCAGTATAAATGTCAGTATCAGAAGTTGTTTTGTGAATGAAAAGCCTTTGCTTCTCTCTCAGTTTTGTGTCTCAATAGTTACTTTTTTCAATCCAAGACAATATATGTGATATCAGAGAGAGGAGAGTGGGTTTTATTTACTGATTCAGGAGATGGAGTGCAAGGATGTTGCTATTGTTGTAATAACATGCACAGACTGATTCCTCACCAGTACCTAATTTATGTCCTCCTTTCTCCCTGAATTAGTGTGAACAACTGCAGCAGCCTGCTTGGAACGTGGCAGGGGCTCCATGGATGCATTCTCATTTTTACACAAATTTAGACCTGTGTCTTGGGAGTGTTTTCCAAAATGTGCATTGCAAAGGGGGTGAAAATTTAATAACTCCAATGGTGACCAGCAAACATCTAATGTTTGTGTAAGAGATAAGCAAAGCTTATCTCATTGTTTCTGGAGGAGAGAAAAATCACCAGGAAAGTTGGACAATCCAGCAGCAGCATCTTTGTTAGCAAGTGAGTGTTAATTTTCATTCCTTAAATGATTCTTTTCTCTTCTTTACAGACCAACATTTGGTAGCTTCCTGGGCATGAGCTTCTGAATCCAGATCCAGTTTTGTTCAGGGAAGATGCTCTGTCCCAGATGTCACCAACCCACTGTAGTATCCCAACAAAACCTTCTTTCTTCCCCTCAGTTTTCCTCAGTTTCCCCACTTGGAAAACCCTCAGAGCTCCAACTCTGCCATGCACAGTGATTAAGACATAAATTACTAAAGATTTGAAGGTTTTGCTACACCCTCATTTGAGTGATAATGCATCATTTGAACCAAGGGAACAGTGTAGTGATATTTTAAATGGCTTAGCCTCTTTGTCTTTCAGAGATACTTGCCACATTTTTTGCATCCAGGAATATAACTCCACTTCCTTCAGTGAAGGATCCAATAATACATAAAATAGCACATTATCTTTTTAATTACTACAATGGTAGACCACATTTAATATTATTTTTTGGATAGGAAATAATAGTGGGAGCCTGGAGGGAAATTTCCTTTGATTGCCCTCCTCCATTACCCTGAAGATTGCTCACTGTACATTAATAGTGTGAGCAGGAAAGGTCTCCAAAGTCCCCTTTGCTGGCTCCTCCATAAAACAGCAGCTGCTAAAACAGAACAAACATCAGCCAGTGCTGGCTGTGCCATGGGGAGAGCTGCCTTGGCTGGAGAGGGTGGTGAAACTGAGATACTCAGGTGGCTGGGCCCTTGAGAGTGCCCTGGCTGGGCCTGCTTGTAAGAGCCTGAATGAGGGATGTGGGACTCCAGGGGATCTCCAAAATGCAGTTTATTGTATACAAAATGCAGTTTATTGCATCCAAGGTGTTACAGCAGCCCAGGGTGGTGGGTGACAGAGCTGTGCCCACAGCCGTCAGCTCCAGCTGCAGGCAGGCCTGGAGACCCTTTGGTTTTGGTTCCAATGCATTATAGACTTTTCTTTGCTGAGCATCTTCATACAGCAGAACCAATCTATACTTTAACTATTATCTATAGCCTATCATAACTACTGTAATTACCATATTCATGTTACTGTTCTCCAATCACTAAAAGTTAGTACATTACAGTTTAAGCTAGA
>JAWWMS010000075.1:4395426-4421702 GCA_035048045.1 Chlorospingus semifuscus
TGTGGAATGCAACAGGTGCATCTGTGATTGGTCTCATGTGCTTGTTTCTAATTAATGGCCAATCACAGCCCAGCTGGCTTGGACTCTGTCTGAGCCACAAGCCTTTGTTATCATTCTTTCTTTTTTTATTCTTAGCTAGCCTTTTGATGAAATCCTCTCTTCTATTATTTTAGTATAGTTTTTAATATATTATATATCATAAAGTAATAAATCAAGCCTTCTGAAACATGGATTCAGATCCTCATCTCTTCCCTCATCCTAAGACCCCTGTGAACACAGTCACAGATATCCATTGGGATCAATGTCCAGCTGCACTTTTTGGGCTTGGCTAAAAGCAACTTTGATAATGTCTAGTTAATTGTCAGCAAAATCATCTTCATCATCCGTTCATGTGCTCCCAGCAGCTCCTGGGAAAGTATTTGAAACCAGCAAACTAGAGGAGGTTATTGTGGGCTATAATTAAACTCCAACATTATCACGTGTGCTGCAACTTGGAATTGGCCCTGGTGGGACCACTCAGACACTTAAATACTTTTAATTTAATCTAAGGTTTTAGTTATGTGCATGCTACCTCTTCCATAAGCACTTTAGAGTATGGAATACAAATGTGGTGTTGCAACCAGTTGGCAAGAACTGAGAGAAATAATCAGAGTGGTAATTCCTGGAGTCGTGTACTTGTGGTTCAAATCATGTTTCTGGCCTTAAGGGCTGAACGGAAAAGGTTTAAAATACAACATAAATACACTCTGAGGACAGGAAGAAGAAGAAACAAAGGGAAAGAAATCCCCAAATTTCTTAGGTCATGATGAAGGAGTTCAGGAATTAGGGTATGACAAGGGCTGGGAGACTTGGCTCCACCTCCCATTCCTGCCACAAGCTTTCTGTGTGACTCTGAATGAGACAATTTTCTTTGGGAAGTGGGAATAATAACAACTTCCTGTGCTGTGGCAGCACAGGAAAACTAAACTCAGTGACAACCATTGTCACTTGAGAGAAAGTTTTGGATACAGCCAGATCATTCTGAAGGTCTCTGCTATGGACCTGAGATCTTTTCAATTAGCAGTGAAATGCAGCAGCTTCTGGGGTGGGAGCTGGCATTCCCCAGAATTAGAGCTGTCACATTATGGAGTAAATGTTTCCTGGAGTTTCTGGGAGTTTGTTTTATTGCAACTTGCCTGAAGACATGAGGATTTCCATGTGCATGCTTGAAGAAACTGAACTTGTAAACAGAGAGGTTTATTTCTGTTTTGTTGCCCAGTTTTGTACAGGTTCTTGTTAAAAGCAGGGGCAATGCTGTATCAGCCAGGCAGAGTTAACAGATCCCTAACCCAGAGCAGTAAATTCTACTGAGGGCCATTCTTCAGCCAATCTAGAATTCATACAGCAGCATGCAGTGCTGGAATAACACTGAGGAGCAAGTTTAGGCTAGGAATGGTGTTGGGAATTATTTTTTCAGCCAGCTGCTGGACTTTAATTTAAACAAAGGCTGATTTAGAAGTGAGAGGTTGTAGTTTGGGCTGTCCTCTCATTAGTGCTCTGTTCCTCTGGCTCACAGACTCCAAAGTGCAGCTCAGCCCTTGGATACCTGGTGCTGTGTAGGGCACAGGGACAGGGCCAGCACTGCAAGCCCTGCTGTGCTTTATCTTGCTTAATGAACACTGTTCCTTCAATAGCTTTATTGCCCTCTGTGTTCCACGTTCCTTAATTACTTTCTGCTTGGTAGACAGCATCCTTTTATTTTTATATTTTTAAGTATTACCAGATTCCCCAAGCATCACTATCCATAGGGAGAATATCACAATAATTGAACCACAAACAAGCCAGATGGAGAGGAAGACAAAAGGGACAAATTTAAAGTCAGATCTTCTTTCACCATCAAAAAGAGAGGAAAAAAAAATAGAATTGGAGGCTCCACTATATTTTTCTGTTACTTTTAGAAGAAGGATATGAGGCATCTCCATGTGTGCCCACACAAATCCTGTGGGCAGAGACAAAAGACCAAACCTGGAGGCTAAATTAAGGCTTGGTGCAGGATTAAACTGCTTGGATGTAATGATGGCCCTTGGCAGTAAGATTTCTGTTGCATTCCCCTCTCTTTGTAAGGACTCTCCCTTGCTCTGCGTGTGCTGTTAGAAGTCATTTGATGAACTCTTGCACGTTCCAAATTCTTTCATATTTGCAGCTGCAAGTTCACTCAGTGGCTCTGATCCCAATGTCCATAACCTGTGCTTTTCTCTTTTCCTTCTCAGTAACATTAAGACAAAGTCAATCTTGGTATTTGTTGAACTTTTATTCTCTGTTCATTTCCACAGAAAGAATAAGCTTCTTCACCTTTCTTAGCTGCTAAGGCAAGGTTGAAAGCAGTTCACTGTACCTCAGTAAGGTCAAAATGCAAAGACAAATTCAAGCTGAGAAACATGAGTTTGATCTTTCATTTGTAGACTTTGTCTGCCATGATCTGTGTATATATGCATATTCATACTGACTTTCTCCTCCTCTTCTACTGACTAGCCAAAAATGCATTTTGTATTCTCTCTTCTGAAATAAAAAAATATAATAAAAAATAACTTTATACTGGCTATTCAGAATATGAGCTAAGTGTCAGGGTTTACAAATTTTACCCCAAGGGTTTTCTCTGTACAAACATGGTAGAAAAACCTAGGAGTGAAACCTCTAAATGCTGTTTGAGATGATTCTGACTGTTTTTCTCAGCTGAAGACCTTTCTCCCTGTACCCAACATCACTGAATACAGCCAGGGGCAGTGAACTGAAGTGAGATCTGTGGGCAGAAGGCAAAGATCTTGCAGATTAAACCAGTTTCAATACTTTTATCGTGCAAGTTAACAGCCCTGGTGCTGGGGCTCCATCTCTCCTAGGGTTTTACCCACTGACTTGTCTGCCTTGCTGAACTATCTTTGCTATTGTTCACTTCTGTGGAGGAAGAAGAGAGGTTTGGGATTGACATGTGGGAGTTAATCTAAAAATCCTGGTTAGTTACTCTACTTCCTCAAGGGTTTTAAGGAGAAAAAAAAAAAGCCAAACAAGCAAAAAAAGATAAACCAACCTGGTAACATCAGAGATATCATCTGTAGGTGCTGGGAACAGGGGAACCATCAAAAGTGGTGGGAAACAGAAGGAAAGAGAACAGAATGTGCCCTTGTGTGAGCACACAGTGATTTCACTGTGGAATGTGCCACAGAATTGGGATGCTGTTGTTGCAGGGGACTTGCCTCTAAGGTGATGATTTATTACTTTGCCTCATTTGATAATTGGCAAATGGAGACAACCAGGTGCAGGGCCAGGGAGGGAGGAAAATTGCTGTCCATCAGGACACCCCTGACCTTCACAAGGAAGCAGAGGAGGCCTCATGCTGTGTTGCCTTCTGCAGAAGTCAGGGGCTGGCTTTGAGCAGCTCTCCAGAGGCTGTGGAGACACAGGGAGAGGCAGCCTGTCCTCCCCAGGGTCCCTGTGCCATCCTCCTGTGCCCTGGGTGACCTGTCCTGCAGGGAGAGCCTCCCCTGGAATATGGATCCTCTACTCCAGGAACACAATGCTGGAAACATCTCTATTCTATTCTAAAAAATTACACAGGACCAAGCAGAGCAGGGGAAATTTCCCCAAATGCTACTTTTGGGATAAAGGGGTAACTGGAAGCTTAGTGCCTGACACCATGACTGCAGGGAATGGATGAGGTGACCCCACAGAGGGAATATCTCTGGCGTCTTTGCAGAAGTGTTTGATTTTTTCTGACATTTCATAACCAATTAGGACTTTTCAGGGTTGTCAGTGAGCCCTCTTCAGGTAGAGGTGACATGCCTAATTTCTGATCTACCCATGCCACAACAGAGAGCTGAGAAAGTGGAAGACAGCAAGACACATTTGGGAAAAAACCCTGACAAATTAAGTGTTTTCTTATTGTTTTAAAAGCTGTGTGTTTCTGAAGGGGACACAAAAAGGGAGGACCTGTTCTGCCTTGGACAAAGCCAGCCTGGGCTGTGCTCCTGAGGCTGAGAAGGTGCTGGGGAAGGCTGCAGAAAGCCCATGGACATGGATTTTTCCGTCAGTTTTGGAGCTATTCCTTGGCCACAGACAGAGGGAAACTCAACTGAAGGATTTTACAGATGTGAGGGGGGGTTCAAGCTGCAAATGGAGACTCTTGCAGTGAAAAACAAAAGCAATCCAAGCAACTGCCTGCTGCCAGCAGCTCCTGATTGCTTCAGCTAATTTCAGGGCCTGCAAGCATCGATGACAATGTGATTTCTGAAACACGGGAAGTGTTTATTCCTGCAATCTGTACCATGTCTGTGTCAGGAGTTTCAGTGCTGTCACTTGTAGCAACCTTCACTGCTTCATCATCATCTCCCTGAACTAATTGCCTTAAACTGATGGAAGTAGATTTTTAAAGGTAAAATGCTTTCAGTTATTTGCTTTTCAGGTTGTTTATAAAGTTGTTTTAGCATGCTCTGTTGAGCTGTACATTCACCTTCATCTGAGAGAGGAACAGAGCTGGAGTAAGGAATTTGGGAGCCTGGCCACAACTGTGGGAAGGATTAAACAGGCAGCAAAACGTGTGTTGCTGTGCTACACACAGATCTCTGCTGTCTTTGCACCTCCCTTCCATCTGCTCCCTGTCACCTGATGAAACCCAAATCCTCTCTTCGCTCTGCTCCTCCTGCCTGGATGTGGTACCCCTTGGTGATCCTTTTTCCCCTCATATATAAAAAAATATATAGGTGCTAGAAATAAACAAATAATTTTAAAAAGTAATATATATATATATGTTTTATAACATTATATATATTTTATAGCTATTTATACTTTATATTATTTTATATTATTATTTGTCTTTTATATTATATCATCACATATATTATAATATGTTTTATATTATATACATTTTAATATATTTTTTATATGTAAAATGTATATAATACATATCTAGGTAACTTATGGGGTCTTCCCCCCTTCTTGGAAATAATGTCAGTCTGCACCTATGCTTGTCTTTCACATTCAAATGCAATAATACTATCAAGTAATAATGTCAGAGCATCTCTGTTCTTAAGGAAAAATGGATAAAATAGGCTCTGGTTTTACTGTAACCTGTCCTGGTGCTGCATTTCTGTGACTCTGCTGAGTGTTGAACTTTGTAAGCTGTTGCAGGACTGAGAATTGGGGGATGTTTTGCTAACTCCTTGAATTTTAGAGTATTCAACAAGATGAACTGCAGTTTGGGGGGTTGTATGTGGGAAATGGTGGCATCCAATTTAAGGGGAAATAAAAAAAAGTGTATTAATTTTGATAAGAGGCTTGGCAGCGTTTTCCATGAGTTTTTAGCATCTGCTCCTTGCTGGGACAATCCTCAGGTTGAACTGAGTCACTGCAGGTGCTGCAGCACCTGGAACTGTTTGCTGCAGAACTCAGGTGTTTGGGTTTCTGAAGAAATGTTATGGGATATAAAGTGAGGAAGTTTGTGCCCCACGACCAACTTTGTTTCAGTGATTTATTTCTTCATAAAATGATTAACAAGGCTTAGCATTCTTTGCTTTCACTTCACTTTGAATACTGGAAAAAAACATCCTTTCTTCCTCCTCACCTGTTTTATTGACCACTTTATTAGTATTTTGATTTAACACTGAGATATTTATAATTTATGAAAGAACGAAGTATAGGTCTAGTATGATTATTACTATATCAGCTGAGCAGTGATGGGTGGATTTATAGTAAAAACCAGTTTAACTCATCTGAGATCTTTTTCTAAGCAGTCACCAATGAATTCAGAAGTTTCCCAGCATTCAGAACTGCTCACTTACAGCACCCACATCATCTCTGTCTGGATTCAGGCAATCATTTCCTGCTCAGTACAAACTTTCAGTCTCTCCTCCCCTTTTCCACATCAGCTGCTTGCACTCAGACACCTGAGATGTGCAACCCCTCAGTGCTTTAAAGGCCACCCCTGGTATCAAAACAAATGTGACATGTGCAGAGCAGAGCTCTCAGTTATCCTACCAAAGGAATCTGCTGGCCAGCTTTTGTCTCCTTTTTATTGTGTGTGTTAATGGATCACTCAGAAAGTAAGTGGCACTTTTAGTGTCCATTAACTCTCATTTAACTAATGATAAATTGCACTTGAGCACCTATGGACATGCTTGCAGAGGCATGTTAATACCAGAAAAATACATTACAAGTGGGGCTATTGCTTTCAGAGCAAAATGAATTAATCATAATGGGAACTCTGAAATAAAGGCTTACCAAAAAATACTTGGTAGCATGTTAAGTATCCATTAATGCAACTAAATGACACTCAGAGTTTAACAACAAAAAATGAAATACCCACAGAGGAGGGTGTTATAGGAGAGATTTGAACAGTCCAGTGTTTACAGTATAAAATGTGGAAATTCATCCCCTACCTATGACCTTTGGTGTGTATAGGGGGAAGAAATCAATATAACGCTTCCCTGATAACAGATTTTTATAAATATTATAAATCACATGAGAAGTTTCCTTTGAATTTCAGGATTTCCCTTTCTCCTTTAAGAGAAAAAAGGCTTGCTTTTGTTTCTCATTTTTATTTTTTTGTTTTGTTTTCAAGCATTGCAATTGCAAAGATCTGAGTGGAGCAGGGCTCTGAAGTGACCTGCTGCCTTTGGAGTCGCTGTCCCCTGATGTCCCCACTGCCTCTGGGTCCTCACCCAGGGTGCTGCTCTTAGCTCAGTGTCACTGCAGTTTGGATTTTGGGGGCTCACAGGACAAGGAGCTCAGTTTGCCAGCTCTGCTCTTCAAGAGCCATGGCCCTTTGCTGTCCTGTACAGGACACTTGTCCCCATAAGCTCAGTCTGACACTGACCTCAGTAAAATGTCCCAAAAAACCCAGTATGGCAAAACACAACAAGCAGTGTTAAAAAAGCTTTGCAGATATGGTAACTCCTGCTGACTGCAATAGCCAGATGACTTTTTTATTCTTGTTTTTATGTTCTGTTGGGTCCAGTAGAGACTTTATCTGTAAATACATCAGTGTCCCTGCCCTGCAGGGCTTGCAGAAGATGAGAAACTGGTGAAACAGATGTTTCAAGAAATGGAGAACTTGTTCAGCGGCACAGGGTGAAATCAGAGCTCTCTTCATCCCCTAAATACCCCAATGCATGGAGGCAAACCCATCCTGTGACTCTGTACTCCATCCTTATTTTATCAGCCCTTCTGCTGACCCTGAACAGCTTCTGTTCTTTGAGGGCTCTTTTATTTTTTTTTTTTCCTTTTTCTGTTGTTGCTCATATTTTCCCCTCACATTGATTATACAGATGTACTGGGGGCCATGTGCTTTGCCACATCACAAAGGAAACCACAGGCCTGCAGATCAGAGGAGCAGCCAGATGTCCCTGCCTGGCAGAGCACCACGCAAGGGTCGCAGCTCAGGCTGCCAGGCTGGGCTGGCTGCCCCTGCCAGACAGGATGGGGACATCACCTGCTCCCACAAACACAGGAGAAATAACAGCAGTGCAAACCCACAGCAGCTCTTGGGGATTCGTTTTCTTAATGTTTGGATTTTTTTTTATTTTTCCTTTTAGTAGATGTAATAACTACCATGATTCTTTAAGGCCACAGCTGCCTGTCCATGCTTGGGCTGGGCAGTGTTTTATTCCTTGAAGAGCTCTTTGCCTTTTTCAGATCCAGGGGACTTCCAGGATTGTGCCTGCCTGGGAGAAGGAGTGTGATTTGCATATGGCTTGCATTGTTCTGTGTATGTATTACATTTTTGAAAGTCATTAAAGACAAAGGGTTTGAAGTGGTGCTTTTCTTCAAGTAGCAGCTCTGGAACAGGTTGTACTTTGTTTCCTTAAGCTAGAGCTCTTCCAACAGTCCATTGACTTGTGGAAGTGGCAGATAAAAATGGTTTCATGGAGGGACAGGGTGAGGAAGGAAGGCTGCCGTAATATTTCTATTTCAGTCCCTGAAGAGACATTCAAAGGGGACATCCAGCAATTGCAGACATCCAGAGTCAGGCTCTTATCTTAACAGATTCAAGTTGCACCAGGGAAGGTTTAGATTGGATATTACAGAAAATTTCTTCACTGAAAGGGTGATTGGACATTGGCAAGGCTGCCCAGGGTTGTAGTGGAGTCACCATCTCTGAGGAGATTTAGAAAGTGTGTCGCCATGATATTTTCTGAAAAATCTCTTCACCAGGATTTCTTCTCCTGGGAAGCTGAGAGGCCTCAGAAAAGAATGAAAACAATAATTGGTTTGGAATGTGGTCTGGAGGTTGCTTACCAACAGGTGCATCTTGAATTGGTTCCATGTGAATTGTTTTTAATTAATGACAATCACCATCAGCTGTGTCAGACTGAGGAGTTAGTCATGAGCTTTCATTATCATTCTTGTTTAGCCTTCTGATGTATCCTTTCTCTTTCTTTAGTATAGTTTTAGTATAGCACTTCTTATTGCGATATGTAATATGCAATATATAATAATAAATCAGCCTTCTGAGAACATGGAGTCAAATTCTCATCTCTCACCTCATCCTGGGGACCGACAACACCACAGAGATGGGTGTGGTGCTCAGGGACATGGGCTGGCAGAGCTGGGTCACTGCCCAGGTGTGCTGGGTGCCCTCAGAGCTCCCTGCCAGCCTGAGCTGTGCTGTGCTGCTGCAGGAGAACAGAGCTAAAGGACTGTCACAGTGCTGTCAAAGCACTAAGCCTGTTTCACCAGGGCTGAGCAGAGTGGAAGCCAAGCAAGAATACACATTCCTGTGGATTTCTTTCCTCTTTTTTCCTGTGCATGTGCAGCTGGTAGGAGTTCTATTGCAGTTCTGTCTTGATCCAAATGGGATACAGTCTTGGACCTGGCTACAAGAGATGATTGTGAAATCTTTTTTTAGCTATTTCTGCTTTAAATGCTCTGGGGTGATTTCATTTGTTTGTCAGTATAATTTGTCTGCCAAAGAGGCATTTGTTCATGAACTTGTTCAGCATCTCCCATGGTAGGAGAAAAGGCTGGGGTTGTCACTCTTTTGGGGTTTCCCTAGGGAGTTTTGGTATGTAACCAATGTAATTACTTAAAGAGAGTTTCTTAAGTTCACCAATGCAGGCTAGGAACTGTAAATAACAGAGAAAGTGAAAGAAGGGGTGTGAGAGAATGAATAAAGAGGAATGAAACTGTGATCTCTCCCAGATGTTAAAAAAATTTTTGTGCAGCTGAACAAAGGTGCTGTCTGTCCAATATCATTTTTATTCCAAACCTTCAATATTGCAGCTGACGGCAGAAAATGTGCAGTAAAACATGGGGAGGCCACTGGGTAATATCCACTGTAAAGTGTTAATTGCCTATTGAGGCTGTAAACTATGTCAATATGCCTGGATCTGAGTTATTGACAGACTCCCATTTACTCCAGCCTCACAAAGCTGGGCTCTTTAGAACTGGGGGCTCTAATCAGTCATGCTTTACTGAACCTACCAAGAAGCACCAGTCAATAAATGTGCTTGCTGTCTTAACCCTTTGAAGTTTGTAAAATTACAAGTAGGATTGATAACATTGATTTGGGGAGAACTCTTGACAGTGGAAACCCTTTGGAAATGAAAGCTGCCTGTGGTAAATGACGCCTCCCTTAGCCTGCTGGTGGCTCTGGGTTTGTGGGGCCACAGAAACCTTGGTTTTCTGTCAGCACCCGAGCTCTGGGCTGGGGGAAGGAGTGATGGCTCAGTGAGAAGCGTTTGCAGTGGCAGCCAGAGCTAGAGCTGGCTGTAGTGCATTTATCACTATTAAAAATTCTGACATCTGCGGCTCATCACTTCTGATCCTATAGCTGGCAAACAGCACAGGACTGAAGCCATCAGCATCCTGTAGGATTATTTGTAAGAAACAGGGTGTTTCTCCTTATCCACCCACTAAAACCCCCCAAATCTGCCCCTCTGGTGCAGGTGGGAGTCTGTATTTGAACATTATTGGCTTTAATCAGTGCTGATGTACAGCAGCTGTGGTGGCATTTGGGGTGGGAGCAAAGCAGCAAATAAAAGGCCAAATCCTGCTCTCCAGGGGCTGTGGGAGGATGCCTTTGCCTGAAACATGCAGGTTTGTACAGTTTCTGAGATGAGAACTGGCTTGTAGAATGCTTTGGGGTGAAAGACTTGTTGACATGGGAATCAAAGTTTTTTGGACTTGCTGGAATTCACCTTACTCTGGGAGTTAATTCAGTTGTATTGACTTACATGTGGGTTCTTTTGCTTTTAAACAAAATGACTAAAGCCTGGGGATAGTTGCTTTTTATTTTCAAGGAAAATCCAAACAAATACAGATGAAAATTATCTGTGAAAGGTGGAGGAGGGAAGAAAAGCAAAAGTGCTGCTGCTGCTTGACATAATCTGTAGCAATAAAGGTTCTGGAAATTTTACAAAGAATTAAAAATGGATCAGAAAACTGTTCCCTAATGCATTTGCTCATAAAAAATACTTATTTGTCTTGTAAATTAATTCTGGGTAAGAATGTTTATTCCTCAATCTTTGTCTAGCTATATGTAAAGTGATATTTGTCCTTTCTGATTTGCGCCCTACCTCATTTTTTTTCCAACCTGAGGAGGTTTTATACTAAACTATGGGATCAATATGTTCTGATGTTTAGAGCCCAGAACTACCTGGAAAAAGAGGTTTTGTTTGTTAATTTTTTAACATGTAATTCCTGGTGTAGGCAAAAAGAACATTACCTGGTCCTGGCCTTGTTAGACAGGAAGATTATGATGACCAGCTAATGTGTTTTTTAAATACTAGCAGTCTGCCTATTCCTGGTGTTAAGTGCTATTTTAATAATACTAATTAATTTGTGCTTGCTAAATTAAGTGCATCTAGGTTTCAAACAGGGAGGTTAGACTCAGGTTAAGTATTTATTCTGCTCTTTTCCATGTAATAGTGCAAGTCTTCTGCCTGTCAGGCTGAAGCTGAACATCTTGCCATTTATTAATGGATATATGCAACTAAAATCCATACTTTGATGCTGAAAATGTGCACTTGCTGGGTTAGCCTGGAATCTATTCTGTAAATGATAGGGACTGGTTATTCCTTGCAGCACCAGCAGCTTTACATGCTCTTTGCAGTGTCTCTGTGGTAAATAGGTGCATTTGCAGGTGCTGATATTATTCATGGGGTCTCAAAGAACTAATCATTTCAAGCAAATCAGAACTGGGTAGAGTTTGCTGTTTGTCTGAAATGAGCAGCTGTTTGCAATCCATCCATTGCTGTTGCAGTGTGCAGACTAATACTTAAAATAACTATTCCCAAGCTGCAAGGAAATAAGAAATTTGTTTCACTTTCAGTTCTTTTCAGCTGGTTTTTTTTTTTTTTTTTGCATTTTCAGAAAGTCTGTACAGATTCTTACCTAAGTTACGCTTCTCCAGCCTGGATATGAATCAAATGAATTTTGGAGAAGTTTGGCTGTATAATTCAGTTCCTATCAAGCTACACAAACCTGAGATTGGCTGTGCCTGGGTTTGGAATGGAGCAGGTACTGCCATGCAGCAGCATCTGCTGATAAATTCACTAATAATTTGCTGTGGGAAACTGCTCTTGCTTACCCCTGGTGCAATGTGCAGGTATTTTTTGGGAAACAAAGCTCTTCTCAGGAGGTTGTGAAACACAGCAGTGCTGCTTGATGGAAACACCACTGATCAAAACCTTACATTTCAGTGTTGATAAGATTTATCTTGTTTACATTGAGGGTGGGAGAAATCATGCTGGATACTTGGTTTCTTTATCCTGCTTGTACAGGATATCAAAATGATGTGACTGCTTTCAGTGCTAAAGGATGCAGGTTAAACTCAGCTAAATGAGATGCTTTAATGTAATGACAGCAAAATGCAGAGAACTTCAGGGTTGCAGCAGCCAGCTGCAGGTCAAAATAATCCTGGCCAATGCCACAGGCCATTGGTGTTCATTTCTGACTGCTGGCTCTGGACAGGGGGTGTATGGGTTGTGTGTTCTTCATCATTCAAAGCTGTTTTTGGGACTGGAGCACGGTGTGTTTGGATAAATAGCTGCAGCTCATTGTGCTCTTCTCTCCTGCCAAAACAGAGCACCAATAAAAATATTCACATTTCTGGAGTGGGGGGAAGAAAACAGGAGTGTTTACAGGGAGAGAAATGCTGGAGGATGTAGCAGCAAGGTAGGCAGGATACACAGAGCATTTTTATCCCCCTCATATTTAATGGAGAGGAATCCAGCCACGCTTTCAGGCTCTGTTTTCCACAGGCTTTTCCCCTGCTGTATTGCTGTGTGATGTGACCACTAGAGAGCAGGCTTAACCTAGTAACAAGAGCTAATTAGTTCTTGGCCTCTTCATTTGCAGCTCTTCCTCAACCCCCTTCCTCCTTTCCATCGAGTCAGAGGCGACTTCCATGGTTCTCAGCTTTGCCTCCAACGCTGTGCAATCTTAGGGCTAATTAAAACTGCCACAGACGGCCTGAACCCCACATTAAAATTGGATGAGGAATTGATCAGCCAAGCAAACAGGAAATTTAGCTGTGTGAGTGAAGGTAATGTTTGTTCAAATGTGTAATGAGGTCCACGGGGAATATTTATGGGGACCTTAGCGATGGTTTCAGCAGTTCCTTCTCCTTGAAGTCCTCTGACCTACCTGCCCTCTCCTTCAGAGCAGTGTAGGCACAAGGAAACCCCAAGCTGCACCAGCCAAAGGTGAGCATGTTTTGGAAAGTGGCTAAGGTAAAGCTTTACAATGATGATGGGAATAGTTGTGACTGAATACAGCAGAAGTTGGCAGAGCAGTAGTGCTTCTGGCTTGCCATAAAATCCAGGGAAGTTTAGCCACTTATGTCTAAAACAGCACTGATGCTGGGCCATTTTGTGTCCTTCAAGTGTTGTAGCAATGAGATTTGTGTGAAAAGAAAGTAATTACTCTTACTTTCTAGGGGGAAATATTGAAGTGAGGAATTTGGGAACACTGGGTTACATTCTGAACTGATCACAAAAATCTCCAGTGGCATAATGTCTGTTTTTTAGTATGCCAAGGAATTGTTGGTCATGTGATCAGTGCATTGGAATAAAAAGTTGGTCTTTCGCATCAAGGTGACAGCTTACAATGGTGTGTTGGGCCCTTTTTGAGGAGGAGGAGCAGTGTAAAAGCAGAGTCAGCACACTCCTGTCTGAGCTGGCTGTCGTGTTGCCAGGGCTGGTGTCTGCATGCTGCTGCACAAAGCCATGGGGACACCTAACCTGGTATGGCTTAAATATGGCCCTCCATTAGACCACTTAAACATTCATTTATGAGGCTAGGACTCACCAGAAGAGCAGCTGCATTTAATTCCTGTCTGCATTGGATCAGAGACTGTTTAAATGAAGGGCCTGGCAGGACATAAAACCAGCCTGGAACCTGCCTCCTGTGGAGACTTGGGACACTTGGCCTGCTTTGGTTGCACAGGAAAAGTGTTGTGCAAAAAGGTAAAATGAGAACTTGAAGCAGAATCCAATTACCCATGTTTCAGTCATAAGTCGCTTGTTTACATCCAGCTTTACATCTATTACTGAATGTGCTGCTTTCAACCTTGCTGACATTTCATTCAGCTTGAGATGTGGGTTTCAACTAAATATTAGCATTTCAGGGACTGTCAGGACATCTTATTTTGCATTACTTCCATCTTGCTAATTAACAATACTGTTCATAGACTGTGGGAGGGGACACAGGATTGTGTGAGAGCACATTCAATAAGTGAGCAGTGAATGCATTAATCAGGATTTTTCATAGCTTAAGCAGGTCTGCTGGGATTCTTCTGTCAGGTGTGAACTCATTTTGCCCTTGTTTACTGGGAGTGTTGTTGGAAAGTACCAACAGCTCTGGCCTGGCTGAAGACAGACAGCCCAAACCAGAGACAGAAGGTTTAATTGCAGGAATATCTGGGTGCAGGCTGAACAGCCATGTGGGAGATGTGGCTGTAGGGGGAATAATATTCTTTAGAAGAGTTTTGCCCTCAATAATTCATATTTTGTTGTAATAATTGTCTGGTCACTATTGATATCAGCCTACAAAAAAGCAGAACTTTCCCCTGCTCCGGTCGTTGTCCTCTGTTAACATTGTTAACTATGAATTTAATTTAATTTCTACCTTGAGCTTCTGTAGGATTCTGATCAGGGCTGGATTGAGACTGGTTCTTGCTGTACTTCCTGGTAGCTCTCCTTTAACAGCTACAGTTTGAAGTCAGCCTATAGACCATTTATTTAATCCCCTTGGTGATTAGAATATGGGGCTTTAAAGAAGAATTTAGGTACAGCTGAGTCAGAAGTCTTGGGGAAGTCCAAGTCCACTTTATTATCGCAGCTGCTTCTATCAAGCAGTCTTGCAATCTGGCCAAAAAAAGATAAGAGTGGTTTGTTTAAACCAATTTTCCACGAAACATCACAATTGTAGTTCCAGTCTGCAATTCTTTATTGATAGTCCATGAATAAATCTGTTATTATTTTGTCAGTTATTAAGGCTAGACTAGCTGGTCCAAGTTGGTCTGGAGTCATCCTTAACTCTTCTCAAATGGAAATTATGTTGGCAATCCTGCAACTTTTGGCATTTACGAGGTTGTTTGCTGTGATGTATTAAAAAGTTAACAGTGCACTGGTTCCTTTAAGACTCTTTGGTCTCTGTTATCTTGACCTGTTGATTTAATTTTGTTTTTATTTTTTTTTACCTTTGGCAGACATCCTAAGATAGTTTGATCAGATGACTTCTCATCAAGAAACTAAATCATCTGCACTAAGGAGCCACAATCCTTTGTTAAAGTCTGTGATCTAGCTGTGGCATTTAGGAGAGGTTTACACACATGAGTATCTTTTTTTCAAGTGTCTGAAACACTACTGCTTTTTTAGTGTCTCTAAGTGTAGTTTTGATGTTTGTATTTAGCAGGGAATGAATGCTTGCATATAGGGGGTTGGTGCTGTTTCTTTATAATAGGTTGCTTATTTATTGTCTGTTGATAATCTGTATATTCTACCATTCCCCTGTTCTCAGTTTTTAAAATGTTAATTTTTTTTCATCTTTTATACTGTAATATTTCTTCTGGCCAGCATATTATTCTTTTAAATTATTGTTTGTGTATTTACAGCTCTTTAAGCATCCGCTGAAAGTCCCTGAACAATTTACAGATTTTAATGTTACTTTCATTATTGAACCTGATGCTTCTGGTCAGTTGTAGATCTGAGTCTTCAGTGAATAAAATTACAAAATATGGTTGCTGTATGAATGAGTGCTTGAATTCTCCTGGCTTTAATCTTTCAGTCCTGTGAGTTGCATTGGTAGTTTCCTCTGCTTGTAAAGCTCCAGGTTTTCAGATGCTTCTGCAAATTTATTTGAATATGTGTCTCTAACAAAGGACCTGTGTCACAGGGAGGCTTGAACGTGTGATTAAACACTGAGTTCTCTTCAGCAACAATTAAATGTAACAGCACCTAATGTCGAGCTGGGCAGGATCAGCCCGAGGGCAATTCCTGCACCGCTCTCTGTGCTCTCGCTGTCTGACTTAATAAACTTTTCATGCCCAAAGTTTCAATTAAAGGGAGTGCACCTTGTTTAAAATCAAATCAGGCAGAGGAGATGCCCTGGTGCAAGCAGGGTCTGCTGAGGCTGGTGGGGAAGGGGCATTGGGGAGATCGTGGGGACAGCTGTGCCAAATGCCACCAAAGGGTGGATTGGAATTGAGCTGAGTGACACTGCCTCACAGAGCATTGCACAAAATGCTCCTGCCTCAAATCCCAGTGTTTCTCTCATAGTGAGTGTGAAAGACCATGTTAATTCTGAACAATTCGAAAAATAAGGCAATGACAACCCAAAGTGACAATCCCAAGGCTGATATTTAAGGCACGTATAATTGTAAAGGTGGACCATCAAGAATTGAAACTTATAATAGACTGCCTTCTTAATTACTGTTTAAAAACTTCAAAACTAAAATCATTATCTAAAGAATGCTTCTTCTCATCTCTCTTTCTCGTTATTAACAGTGTCTTTTCCCCCAAAATAAAATTTCACTGTGATCATCTTCAATTATTTCTAGCTATCAGTGAATCAAAATAAGAAAAATAATACTAATAACATATTTAATAACATGATCAGTACAGCGTAACTGTAGGTGAAGGAATTTTTGAACCCTTTAACAGCAAGAGCGCTAACTTGCTTTCTGTTTTGTTTGGTGGTGTGGTTTTTGTTTGTTTGTGTGTTTGGTTCTTTTTTTAAAATTTTTTTAAGCCACATTCTCTCTGCCTTTTCTCTCCCACTGCTCAAGTCTGGCTCCCCTATGGGTGCTGCTCTCCTCCAGCTGAGGCACAGCAGAAATGTTCCCCCCTTGAGAGATGTCTTTGTTTTCCCATTGAGGTCTCTCACCCAAACATTAATTGCTGCAGGAGCACTAATGAGCTGTGGTCAAACCTCCCTGTAATAGTGGCAAAGATTAGATTCATTTTACAGACAGGGAATATATTTGAGCAGGCTTACACTGATTTCATCAGTGGAACCAGGGATGAAAACTTTCATTTGTGCTGTTTTTAAAACTGAGCCTTTCATACAGGCTCATCCATTTCAGGAAAATGGGATGCTGTACAGCTTCCAGCAAGTTCAGATATAGACATTCTTGGAGACAGGGATGCTGCCAAGCTGACAGTGAGCTTGGTGTCAAATGGTGAGAAGCCAAAGAGCAGCACAAGGGTGCAAAGAGGCAAACAAAAAAATCCTCAAGTGTATTTTGAAGGCAGCAGGGAGAGATGAGTAACAATTCCTGGGAGCACGTGTGTGGGAGCTGGCTTATTTGAGTTGAAGCAGCCCATGCTGAAGCCTCTGCAGGATAAATTCCCTGCTCTGGAGAAGGTTCTGTTGCCAGGTGCTAAGACTAAGGGCTAAGAGGATGCTTTTCATACTTTTTCACACTTTTATGATTTTTGGTTTGGCAGTGTTTCTACCTATGACCATATTTCTGGTAAATTGGAATAAAGGTTTTTTTGTGTCCTAAGTTGGTAGCAGAATTCTTCTATAGGCAGGGTACAGATGCTTACCAGCTTTCTGGGGTAGGGTGGATCACCAAGAATTGGAACTTATTATAGACTGCCTTCTTAATTACTGTTTAAAAACTCCAAAATACAAAATGTACAGGTTTATCTATACATTTGTCTAAGCTAGGCATTAGTAATTTACTCATCAGCTGCTTCCCAGGCTGTGTGAACACCAGGCTGTAGGGACGTGGAGAAGGTGATGGTGCAACCACAGCTGAGATCTTGCAGGAGCTTGCTGTGTTGAAGTCTGTCTGTCTGTGTGAACTGGAGCTGAGCAGATGTAAAATTCACTTTGCACCCCCATTCTCAGCAATGCTTGGGAGAAGGGGCCCTCTGCAGCCTCCTCAATTTCTCACAATCTTTTGAAAGATGGAGAGGAATTACACCAACTCTTCATGTGCCTGGGGAGCCTAATTAGGCATCAGACAAATGATTACCATGTTTCTGACAGTGCTAGTGTCAGTAGCAGCAGAGGGAAGGTGTGAGTTTGCTTGTTTTTCCCCAAACTTGGCCTGCAGAATGTCCTGTCACCTGCCCTGAGGCCTCATTCCTGTGAGTGACACACAAAGAGTCCAAACCCTGCACTTCTGGCCCCTCAGTGCTTCTGAGGGTCTCTGTCTCTGCTGCTCCTTACCAAAAACCTTCAGCAACTTTTGGAAGGACTCCTCTTGAATGAAAGCCTCGAGAGCCCAATCTTCGAGATGTTCCCTTATGGAAGTCCTTCAGCATCCCAGGAAAGACTTACAAATGTCCTGTCATCGCTTCAGATTCAGTTCTGACAAGAAGCCACAAGGGTCTCATTCATAAAAGCCTTGCACATCACATTATATGCCCACAGTTACTGTAGACATTTCTGGGCTGCAATAAACTTGTGTGACAGAAACCATTCTTCCTTTTTACAGATGACATCCTCAAATTGCTGGGTCCTATTCTCCACTGCTCTGCACCTTGGCTGGTCCTATCCAGTCATGCAAACCCCTACCAATAGCATTTCATCCTCCTGCCCAGGAGAGTTGGTGTGGCAGCAGTGAAAGGCAGTGGAGAATTAGTTATATTGCTTCCCTCTTCTCCCAAAGTGAACATTTCAAAGCTGATGGTTCCAGACATAAACGAAGGTGTGGGATTTGGAGATGGCTTGGATAAATGCTTTATGTTGTGTGTGACCTCTAAAAATGAAGGGACAAACTTGGTGCAGAGTGGCAACTTGCAGAGCAGTAATTAGCAGGGGAAGGGTCAACCTGTTTGTCAGAAGTACAAAATTAAATTAGAGAAGGCATTTTGGCCATGGGGCCTTCCTTAGGCTAAAGAAGAACAGGATGTTGTTTAGTTTTGCTGTGTCCCAGTTTCACCATGCCCTGAGGAAGACCCCCAAGGCTGAAACCTTATTTCTAATTGTTTTATAAATGACTTTTTCTTCCCTTTTTGGCATTCAAGATGACACCAATTTTGAACAGGAGCGTTTCCGTTGGACAGACACTTCCTGAACAAAGGAAGAATATTCAGTATTTAAATAATCACTAATTTGTTGAGATTTTCCTAGTTTCTTCCATAATCTTTCTTCCTTGCTTGGCTAATTGTATGGCTTATCTCACATATTTAGTGGTCTATATGAATATCTTGGCCACAAAGTCTAAAAATTCCAAATAAATAGACAGAAATGCTAAATGACTTTCAGGATGTGTTTTGTTTCCTTTATGCCCACTGGATAAATTAGTTTTTTGGAAAACTGAATTTTATACCAACATTTTTGTAACTTTGAATGCTTTTTCAAGGTGTCAACACTATAGGCACAGAGTCTGGCTGTGGTGGTAGGTAGGGTAGGATTTGTTTTTTCTAGCTGTTAATAGTAAACCATGACTGATCTGTGTTCCTGTGCAGGAAATTGCTAAGGGTATTTTATGGCTGATTCTTGGTCTCATGAGGAACTGAAAAGTTAGAGAAGCTGAAACATCCAGGATTTTGAAATCTCTGCTGCAAATTTTGAAATACAACCCCTGTCTTCAGAATCTGGTGACTGGCAAAGGATCTAGGAAATTTGAATGTGAGGGAGAACAATGTATAATTTCAACGTATATAATAAAAGTAGTCACTAAAACATGGTAAATTAGTTTCTAACAAATTGTGAGATAGTAGCTTATCAGCTTAGACTCTTTTAAATACTATGTCTGTGGAAGGTTTAGAACATCTGAATCTGAATTTTGTGTTTTCCGTATACTTGGATCTCCTTTTTTCATCAAAGATCGGTTCCCAGGATTTAAGATCTCAATAACAATAATGGTTTGAATTTTTAGGATGTTACTTGATTAATGATTATTAAAATGCCTGATATTTTTCCTTTTGCCTTTACAAACTATTTTATATTTGGCAATTTTTTTTCTTCTTAAGGGCAATCACCTTGTTGCTGCTTTGCCTACAGCTACTCTTAGACCAGGTTTTTGTGTCATTGGTTGCTGTGTGAGGTAGCCCATCTATACATTAACACTTGAAAAAGTGAAATTTTGGGGAAAACCCTGCCCCACTAGAGCAGGGAAGGCAGTTACCTTTCCCTTCTGTGACTGGAACTGGCCATACTGAAAGGGAACTTCCTTTCTCAGACTGGAATTGTTAGAATTGAATGACATAGTTAACATTGTACTGACTACTGAAATGTTCCTGAGTTTTACCCTTCCATTGAAATATTTTTAAGCAGTTACTGACTTTTGTTGAATATTTCTGACCACCACTTGACAATCCTTTTAAGGACTAAGGTAAGCATCTTTCCAGAAGCTCAGTTCACCTGGTTTTGTGTAGGCACAACTTCAATAGGGCTTTTCCCCC
This sequence comes from Chlorospingus semifuscus, assembly GCA_035048045.1. Lineage (NCBI taxonomy): Eukaryota > Metazoa > Chordata > Aves > Passeriformes > Passerellidae > Chlorospingus > Chlorospingus semifuscus. The sequence goes on from JAWWMS010000075.1 coordinate 4,415,262, forward strand.
TGGAAGGGCAGTGTGGACAGACACTTCTGTAACATTCATTGAGTGGTATGCAAAACTTACTGCCAGAATTGCAAGCTGAAATACAAAAAAAGGTGAAGTAAAACCCAGAACCAATGTGAACTGATGCTGCATCATATAGAAAATGTGTTGTGCATTGCCCAGGCTGTCCTTTGGGAAGAATGATTTCCATTGGGGTCAAGAGAGCAGTGGGTGCAAACTGCCCTGGCCGCCCTTGGAGTGCTTATAGCAGATATTTATAGAATGCTTAGATCTGTAAATAGAGGCCATGTGAAAACACTGAGTGTAAAATATTATCAAAGATGACATGAATCCTGGTGCTTAATGAATCTAGTAACCAGCTTAGCAGGTTTTTTTTTTTTTTTTTAATATGTATTTTGACATAAGCTTAATTCTAATAAGTGAGAACCAACTCCAAATGTTGCCTCAAGCTATTGTGGCAGATCTGGACTGATGCAGCCAAGTAAGCATGACGGTTTGGAGATCGGGGTTTGTTTTTTTCATAGATTTTGCATTTTATTTAGGAACATACCCAAGGGCATCAGTGACTTTAAGGCTCAGAGGGGTCATCAGGCTGTATTATCTGATTCCTGTCCATATAAAAGTATCCAATTCCCACATATTGAGGAGATACAGAGATTTGAAACTTTGATGTCAGGATCACCCAGCCCTTCCCCACATTGCCTGGAGGGGCTGGGATCTGAATTTGTCTCAGTATGGATAATGTTGACTACTTTTATATCATTAATTGGGCTTCTCTTTTGGTTCTTACTGGTTTGGCATGACATTGGTGAGAATTTTTATTCAGTCTAATAGCAAAAGGGTAATATCACAAATAACAGATTTAAATCTGAGGAGAAACCTAGTCTGAACATGCAGGAAAAGCTGCTGCCATTGTGCCTTTTTCGGTGGCCAAAGAATCTCCTTGAGGGAGCCATGGAGTCCCCATTTCTTGAGGCATTGGGGAGCAGTTTGGATGGAGAATGGCCAGGAGCAGAGCTGCCATTGGTAACTCTGCGATGTAGCCCATCTATAGAGCAATACTTCAAAAAGTGAAATTTTGAAGAAAACCCTGCCCCACTAGAGAAGGGAAGGTAGTTACCTTTCCCTTCTTTGACTGGAACTGGCCTTACTGAAAAGGAACTTCCTTTTCAGGGAACAAGTTCGTTTGAGACCAAAATCCTGAAGGAGCTGCCTGGGTTCCTGCAGACTTTGTGAGCCATGCCCAGGCAAGATGTGTCTACTGGGGACATTGGCCATGTTGGCTCCTTGACACATGGTCCTAGTTGGGTCAGAGGCTTCATTTTAGCTCTGGCACCAGGGCTGGGCTGTGCTGTGCCCAGTCTGCTTCCCTGCCACACCTAGATGTCCTGGGTTTGCCACCTTGGGCTGGTGGGGGAGCTGGCTGTCCCACCCTGCCCTGTCACCGAGGCCTGGCTGAGGGACCTCATTGCCTGCCTGTCCTTCCCAGGAGCAGTGGGAACTAGGGGATGTGGGAGCTGTGTACTCTGAAAACTTCCCTTGAAAGGATGGATTGCCACCAGGACCTGGCAGGTCCCCCAGGGAAGGACCCTTCTGTCTCCCCATGTTTTTACCTCATCTCCAGCAGGTGAAGTTTGCTCCCCTAAACACCCAAAAGTTTGAAAACATGATTCTTGGTGATATTAGTAATTAATCTGAGCAGTATCAGCACAGCCCTGAGGTGTTTGCTGCTGTAACTGCAAAGGGCTCTGGCTCACACCGACACCAGATTTGAGTCCAAACTTTATTTCTATCAAGTGTCAAAAGATCTGCCTCAAACCATTCCCTTTTTTATTTGTTTGCTCAATGCCTGACCTAATAGAGCCACAGCCCATGAGTAAGGTCTGTGTGTACTGTGGGTGTGTGGAGGAAAATAATAACTTGCAAACCTCTGAGATCAGATTCAGGATGGGGAAAAGTAAATAATTTTAGTTATGCTGAGTGTCCCATTCATAGGAAAACTGCAGTTCATGGTGGGAAGAGTATTTTAATCAAAGACTGCAGCTTTTGGGGGGGAAAACGTTAGGGATTTAGGCACCTGAGCTATTGTTCTTGGGAAGGGCTGTAGCAGAGCAAGAGGTGTAATTCAATATTAAACTCTTTAGCAAATCACTCTGCTTCACTAGAACTTGCTGAAATGTTTTAACTTGCTTGTAATTGATGGGGAAAAAAATGCTTCCTTCTCTCTGCCCTCCATGCATGTGGAAGTCTTCAATTTGGCTGAAATTGCTGGGGTAAAGGTAGAAAAACTGCTTTTTTATGAAAGCTTTTTAAGCAGCCAAAATGTTATAGCCAAAATACCTAAACTATGGCAAAGGAAATAGAGGATAGACTTGTGTATCAGTTTGGATAATCTCAGTAAGAAGAGTGACATTATTCCTAAATGTTGAAGGGAAGATGTTTGGGCCACTGGCCAAAACTAATAGAAAGTTCACATTTTTCCAGATTTGTGAAAAATGAAAAATTTTATGCTTCTGCTTCAATATATTTTTGTTGCAATTCATCACTAAAGTAAAATGTGCTATTTATTGCCTAAGAGTGTTTTTCCTAGAGACATGGTATAATATCTTTACCAAAAAGTTTAGCATCTGTGAGCTAAAAATGCATATGAGGATTTACTTTTTGTTCTCTCTGTGAATGCTGCTGCTGTTCTTATCTGAAAAAACTGCTTTTTGCATTGACAGAAATGGTGAAAAATGACCCAACTTCCAATTATTTACACAAAGTAGCTTTAGTTCCACACTTGATTTACAAACATAGATCACAGTACCACAGTATTTGAGCTCAGGCTTAACTTTACACTTGTGAATAGGTTTATTGACTTCAGCGGAGCTACTTGTGTAGCAAGCTGAGGATGTCATTAGGTGCTCAGCAGGTTGGGTTACAGAAAGGTGGAGTGGTCTTGTATGGAAAACCCTGGGCTCCCAACTTGGATCTGCAACAGGCTTCATTTATGATCTAAAATTAATTACTCTGTGTGACATGGTTCCCATTTCCACCTTGGTCCCCAGTTCCTTCTTGCTCATTTCTGGTCTTTAACTTACCCTGACCATAAATTCCTGAAGATGGAAAATTTCTTGGTGAAAAACACAGAGGAGTATCAGGTATTGTGTGTGTAGATGCATCAGTAGGAAAGGTGGTTTTGCTCTGTGTATCCATGTTTTATTCCACTTCTTTTCCATGGAGAATGTGTGTGCCTGCTTGGTGAGGTTTGCTAGCACATATGGGCTCGTTCCCCCTTTCAGGCATAAATATGATGCAGTGCCTGGTGCACTGAAACCCTGCTCCCCCCTGGAACACAGATACACTTTTGATTTCCCCTCTGTGACTGTCATTAAGGGAGCTCTGGTTTTATTTTCTGTACTAGATACCAAATATAGAAAGTTAAAAGTTTAATAAAATAATAAATCTAGTTCAAATTGAGCTTGAAATACTGAAGTGCCTCTGTAAAGTATTCACCCACATGATCTTTCATAATCCAACAAAAGTCGTCCTTCAGTAAGCAATTCTGTTTCCTGTTTTTCACCCTCATCCACAATAAGCACCTACATTTGTTTCTTCTTTTGCTTCTAGCCTAAAGATAATTCATTAAAGAAGCTCCCCCTCCCCATTTTTTTGATCCACCTCTCCACCTCGTAACACCCCCCTAAAAAACACCATCAATATTTCATAAACTTACAGTGACAAATGTATTTTAATGTGGTCCACTGAGAACCTGAGATTGATTGGCCTCTCAGAAATATGACACGTTTCAAAGCAGGATATTCATGGAGTGTTTTAGTGCCTACATTAGTCAGAGAGAAGCAGCGCCTGAATTTATCATAGTTATGGCTTTCTCGGTATCCATTTTCTTTTAGCCGCTGACAGCAAGTATCTGAATGGTCCCTATTGATTGGCTTTGTGGTTCTGTCTTTAAAATGCATTGGCTGGGGGGGTTTTCAGATCAAATGAAGTCTCAGCTTCCTGCAGTTGGTGCATATCCACAGCGCGCGTGCGGCCAAAGCCGGCTCCATTCATGCTGAGCCTCATTCACCAGGGAGACCCAAAATCTCCACTGATAGCCTGGGTGAACTGAGCCCTCTTTGAAAGCAAGGAGCTCATAATTCCAGCGGGAAGGAGCAAGGAGAGATAGGGCAGGAAGCTCTGTTTGGGTGCCTGTGGACCTGTGCTGATGGTGCTTGGCAGAACTGGGGCTTGGGAGAAAACTGAGAGGTCTGTCACCATCAGCTCTGCTGAGAATCCCTGATCAGGAGGAGCATTATCTGATGGGCTATGCAGAGTCTGTGCTGTTCTGGTGCCACTCTGAGCAGGAGATTCCTGTGACACTGGATATCCCCTCTGCAGTGCTCCATCCTCCACGCAGACCATCTCAGGGCCATGCAGAGGTGGCAGGGAGTGTTTAGTGTGGAAGCCAAATTTTAAGATTGTGAAGAAAATGCAAGGAGTTCATAATTCCAGCAGGAAGCAGCAAGGAGAGATGGGGGCAAGAAGCACCTCCTGGCTCTGCTTGGGTGCCTGTGGACCTGTGCTGATGGTCCTTGGCAGAACTGGGACTTAGGAGAAAGCTGAGAATCCCTGATCAGGAGGAGCATTATCTGATGGGCTGTGCAAACAGTCTGTGCTGTTCTGGCCCCATTCTGAGCAGGAGACTCCTGTGCCACTGGATATCCTGTCTGCAGTGCTCCATCCTCCATGCAGACCATCCCAGTGCCATGCAGAGGTGACAGGGAGTGTTCAGTGTGGTAGCCAAATTTCAAGATTGCAAAGGAAATGGGTTTTGTGCTGGTAGAGGTTATTGCATTATTTCAAATGCTGAGCCAAAGAAAATGCTTTGTTTATGCAGTTTTAACTTAACTCAGTAAATATCAATTTAGCTCAAATAAATTCCATATTATTGTTGTTTAACCTACCTAGAAGGTCTTAAAAGTTATAGCCTGCCACCACCTTTTTTTCCCCCTCTAAATATATTGATCATATTTATGAAAATCTTTGACTTAAATATGAGTTCTGTGACTGTGCTTTGGTAAATACATAATTGCTTACCAACAGCCTTTTTCCTTGATATGTATCGCAAGTCTGGGGCAGAAAAAATGTGAGTGATGAACACACTTTAATTGACAGAATAGTCCTGCAGGCATTGTGCTGCATGAGGTATTTTTGTGCTCGAACCATTTTAAATTCCTATTTTCTCCACTTCTGCCCCTCTTTCCCCTTTCAGTTTATCAGTGTCATCAATCTAATGCTCTTCATGAATGCAAACCCCATTTTTAAATAGCAAGCAAAAGAATTAACTCTTGGGTTATGCCTCAGCACATGGTTCAAATTGGGTTCAGGTTTTACTCTGAATCTCTACAACAGGAACTTACAGGAGTTTCTGCAGTGACTGAATGTAGGTGGAAAATCAGAATGATTGGATGCATTAGGAGGGCAGAGAAACCCTTTTTCATAGTTCATAGATCTGTGGGATTTGAGGCCAAGAGGAACTCTTGGGTTGTCCCTCTGACCCACTGTGTATCCTAGGCCATTGCATTTCTCCTGGTTACTACAGTATTGATTCTAATAACTTTTGTACTTAACCGCAGTGTAACTTGTGTCTACCTAAAACAGGTATTCCAGACGGCATCCATTTCTTGATTTCAGTGTATCAAAAGCTGGAGAATACCCCACAGTGTTTACAAAAAAAAAAAAAAAAGAATTGTGCCTAGTTTTAAATTTAAATCAGTCTGGCTCCAGTTTCCAGCCATTAGTTTTTGTTATGCCTCTCTCTGATAGATTAATGAGCCATTTAATACCCTTTGTTTTCTCCCCATGAAGGTACTTATACACTAATCAAGTTACCTCTCAATCTTTGTTGATAGGCTTAATAGATTGAGCTCTTTCAGCTCTCATTGAGAACCCAGTTATTTGCCTCCCCAGTTGTTCACATCTTTGTTTTTCCTCAACACTCTTTACAAAGTTGCAATGCTGCAACTGAGCTTTGTGTGCCTTTTACTGGTCTCACCAACGTCATAAATAAAAGTATAATCACTTCATCAATCCCACTTACTGCTCCTCTTTATACCTCTAAAACCAACATTAGCCACTTCTGTCACAACACTGTGTTGGGAGCTTATGTTGAGTTGCTTGTTCTGTAAATCTTTTTCCAAGTAATTTATTTGTAGAGTAGAGGCCCTCTGCTAGCATGGAAGGATGGCATTGCTTTCTTTTCCATTTTAGAGTTTTCAGTTCTGGGTTGTGTTAGGATTGTGTCAGACTCTTGCTTTCCATGAGCTGAGGAAGCCACATCATGTCCATATGCAAAGTCGATGTTGTCTTGACTTGCCCACTGTCTTGGTTTGGAAAGACAGGAGTCTGCTAAGGAAGGCAGGAGCCTCCCCTGAAATGGAGAATGTAAACCCTCCC
>JAWWMS010000075.1:4421802-4437360 GCA_035048045.1 Chlorospingus semifuscus
CTGTTATCAGCAATGTCCCCTCCCGAGGGAGGTGTGAATGTGGTCACTCAAAGAGAGAGATAAGGCAAACTGCCCACCTGACCAAAGGTAATCTGCCATACAGATGGTAATTGAAAACATCTTGCACTGCAATCTGGAACACCCACCACTACCTTGGACTCTGTAGGAGGAGCCAAAAACATCTGGATAGGTTACAGATGTGTTCTGTCTGGACTTCACAGATAGCAATATGATCCCTAGGGTTCCCAAAGCTACTGCCAGAGGATGCCACTCTTACCTGTTTTGTGCTGTGATGAAGGCTCTTTGGTTTAAAAACAAACAAAAAAATCCACCCTCAAAATAATCAAAAATCAGAAAATTCTCAACAGAACATCAAACCACACCCCAAAAGTTTTCAGGCAAACCAAAAAGTCAGAGGTCTTGTTAGCATGGAGATGGGCAGAGCAGATGTTACCCGCCCTGTGCTGGGACCATCCAGTCTGTCCTTTGTCCAGCTGACTTTGACTGACTTGCCCTGGTGACAATTCAGTGGGGAGAGCTGCATTTTGTGCAGTCAAATTATTTATATGCACTTCACTTGGTATTTAAAGAGAGAAAATGGAAGAGTAGGTTTGAGTTACAGTAGTGCTGAATGTGATAATTATGCTGCCCTCCTAAAGGAATCCACGCTGAGACTAACATATGCTTTCATCCTCCAGGACAGACTATTCTGTTAGTCTCTTTTTAAATAAATGATTAGAGCTGGCTGAGACGATCTGCAAGCAAGATTCTGCAGTCTCACAGGCTCCAAGAGACTGTGCACTTGGACTGTGATTTGTTCGTCTGTATTTACTCTTCCCAAATTAATTTTATTTGTATTGGGGATTCACCCAGAAGTCTTAATTAGGATGAAAATTGTGTGAAGACAAATCCAACCACAAACACCAAATAATCAGTTGACAAGTGAGTTTTAGCATCTAATTTCTCATGCTTTGAGGATGACTGAGGGTGGGGTTTTTGATGGACAGCTGGTGCATGGTGATGTCCAACAGCCATGAGGAAACCTCAGCTTGGGGACACAAACCCACCAGGAGGAGAAACATCCCAATCTGCTGACTTTAATGCTGTGGTATTTCTTCTGGAAAAGATTAGAAGATAATTTTGTTGTTGCAGGTTCTTAGGTGGCTCTTGCATGTACAAAAATATATTTTTTCATGCCAGCAATGGCTACCCATTGACAAACATGAGTATTTTCTTCTCAGCACATACTGGCTGGAATTTTGCTGACCAGACTGCTACCAAAGGAAGATTGAAGCTGTGTGTCACATGGGACCTTAGGAGCAGATAACAACTGTTCCTAAACATGCAGTGAGCTGCAAAAGTTTGCTCTAAATCACCTGAGAACTGTAAAATAAGAGCTGAGGAGCAGGGGAGATGTCCACAGGTTGCTTGGCCACATTTAGGTTGTTCCTTTCCCAGTGATTCAAGCTGCTCCATAGATGGCTACAAATTCTTCCTTTTCACAGAAATTATATGGAAAGGATATTTTCTGACAAAGCTAGACTTGCTGCAGAATTCAAACCAGTGGCATTTCATAGGACACTGCAAATCCCAGCCAAAATAAACCTGGGCTGAGGAGGTCTGTGAGTAGCACAGCAATGCCCAGCTCATACAGATGGTTTTAGGCAAATAAAGGGGGGATCTGTGGGGGCAACAGAAATGCTGCCTTGTTGTAGGGTTTTGTTTCCTTCATTTTGCTGCTGTGCCACTGTGAATGAACCCTTGGTGTATTCTGTTTCAGGGCTGTTAATTTTTTTCCTCTCAATTGCAAGCAATAGCCCTGGGAAGCTTTTGCTCTGTTTTAGAAGAGAAACTGTGGCAAAAAATGGGTCTGTAACCCAAATGCTTTACTTGGAGCTGGCTGGGGAAATAACCTACTCAGCCTGGTGAAGCAGTGTAGGTTTTGTGAGCTGTCTGGAGTTTATGAGAAGGTGATATAAGATGCCTGGAGGAGATACAGGCAGCAGACCCCCCTCCTTTGGTGGTGAATCCTTTTCCGAGTGCTGCGTGCCATTGTGACTGAGATTGTGCCTCTACAGGTGCAATGGTGCTAGTTTTCCTTTCAGAAAATAAATGTATAGGTTTATTTGGGCTTTTTGTAAGGTAAAAAAGTAGATTGTGCCATTTTCTATAGGAGTCTTCCTAACCAGAAGAGGGAATAAGCAGTAAATGAGAGCTCAGCTCAGCTGAGGACCACACTGCTCTATGCTGAGGTTGTTCAAGGTGATGGCCAGGGTACTGTCACACAGGAAATTAATATTAAAACACTAAATTGGGTAAAAGTTACAGCAGGATGTTTATTTTTGTTAAGTGCATAAGTTTGTGATGTGCCCAGCTGACTCTTTGGGAGGTTTATTTCATTGCAAAAAGCCAGAATATGACCCAATGCTCTCTCCTGAAACTTCAGATAATTTTGCAGTTACTGACTCGATTTACTCACAACTCCCTTTGCTTTCTAAGCTGTATAATGTGAGGTAAACAGCCATTTCTTTACACTGAAAACTTAGCACACTTAAGGTTTTCTTTCTCTTTTTGCATTTAAGTGAAATGTCAGATTGGAAATTGCATTTTATTTTGTGTATTGAGAGTAGAAATTCAGTCAACCAAGCAGGTTATTTTGTGTTGGCAAACTTGGAAGAAGCAGCTTTTTGTACACTCATTTCAGAATTGAAACGCTTGCTTTTGGAGAGCATCATTCTCCTTAAACCATAATACAGTGGTTTGTTGTGGTGGGGCTTTTTCCAGCTTTTTTCTGTTCTTTTTTAAGTGGGAATTTTGGGAAGACCTTTAGAGAGTACTTGCATTTAATTGTAATGAAGTTGTTACTTTAAAAACTATTTCTGTAAATACAGTTGGTCATCCCAAAAGCTTATGTTGTAATGGACAAATTTTGATTGAAAAATCTTAATCAACAATCCTCAGCAACTCATAAATAGATTATGTTAGCTAAGGAAAATATTGATCTCTTCTGCATCTCTCTTCTTTAACTGTCAAAACTTTATCTGATAATTTTTGGGTTTGATGTTGCTCCTATAAATATTTTTTGCATAGATTGCAAAGTGTTAAGGAGGATTAAATAGTTTTTGCTTATTACTGGCCAGGCCAAGCTTTACTTACACACTTGGCAGCTGCTTTGTGTCTCATTTGTATGCTCTCTACAATTGGTAGAGCACAGCAGGGTAGATTTAAAGAGATAGCTTATTAATAAACACAGGGAAACAAAAGCTTTCTGGCAGCAGTTTAAACATGCAGAAGAATGGTAGTGGAAGCTTTTTTTGAAAAACCATGCTCTTAATGAGGGTAAAAATGAACAAAATGAAGGGAACGCTTAAATATAATATCTTTTGAGTAGGCTGGAGAGAAGTTTCCATACGAATACCCAGGAATCTCAAATATTTTGGTATAGATGTGTTGTTTAACCCCTCTAGTGAGCAGTTAATAGTTGGTTTTGTGCAATGAAAATGTTCCACATACGCAGATTCATTAAAACCATGGCAAGCTTGCTTCCATTTCTCATTTGCAAGGCGGATGTGTTTTATTTCAGTACCATTTGCCGCGGATAATACAGTGATAAAGTGTGTTTATGTACAGAGATGGGTTTGTCGGTGATTAGGGAGGAGAAATAAGAAAGCGACAAGGAAAATTGTAGAAATTATGTAAAAATACAACAAAAATTTTTAATAGCTTCATTATGCAGGGGTGGAGCTGCATTAAGCTTAGAGCTGTTCAGAGCAGGAATAGATTTGAGAGTATAATTCTTTTATTAAGTAATAGTTTTGAGTACTCCTGAAAAAATCTGTCAAGTGAGGTTGTCTCCTTAAATAATTCAGCTTAGCATAATATCCTGTAACTTGATGCAAAATTATTCTTGATTTGATGTATGAATAGAGGCTGTGACACCATGCAGGAGGGTTTGGGCTGCAGCTCTTGCACCACCCTCCTGTATTTGTGTTCTGCTGTAATCAGCAAGCATGGAGCTCAGCCTAGCCAGTGGAAACCCAAACAATCCCAGCAGCATCAATTAGTGCAGAACTGCAACTCTGAGCTACAGCAACAACTCATACAGGGAAATTTTGTATCCTGTATAATTTAATGAAAAATCCAGTTTATCTTCATTGTTTGAAGTTGTGGTTCCCTCTCCTCCCATTTGGTATTTTGTACTTTCATGCTTGGTTTGTGTTTTAAATACAAGGTGCAACACCCTCTGTCACTGGTGAGAATCAGGTTTGGTTGGAGCACAAAAGCTGCAGCAGCTCACAAGCATTTCTTTTTATGCCATATTTGTTTTTAATTCTGATGCTTATGTTGGTTTCTCAACGTGAACTTTCAAGCATCTTTTTACAGTCTGATTAAAAGCATACCTACATTAATATACAGTTTTCCATGGACTTTATCAGTCTTTGGGACATAATTTGTGTACTAGAATTCGGGTAGGTAGATTGAACATACTGGGAGTGCAGGCAAAGGGTTGACATTAAGCTTTTTAGAAGTACTCTGCATCATTGACACATTAATTAGGGATATACTAACGGACACAGGTAGTTTACTGTGGCCTCACTTTCTGCAAATTATTCTTTTGTTACTCTTAACTCCTCAATGCCTCAAATATTATGAATTAGTCTCAAACTCCCAAACTTGTTAAATCCCTTCCTGGAAAATTCTATCTCTGTTGGGAATGCTGCTCCTGTGGATTCCTCATCCTTCTCTGTGGTGTTTAGAACAAGGCTGGCTTTACCAGGGAAGGTGACACTTTCCCATTAGTGTTTGCTATAGAGGGGGCTGGAAATAACCAACCACTTTTGGACAGAAGGTCCCAAATTTGACTGTTTTCCCTTTGCTTAGATCAGTTGTTCCACCTGGAATCTTGCCTGGCATTTACACTCAGACCATCATTGCTGTAATAAGGCTGCTCATAGTGAATTAACCATTCTTTCAAAATTCTCCATATGAGACAGTGTGATTAATTAGTGCCTGGATTTTTGGTCTTATTGTTCCCTGTGAAAATAGGAAATAGGTTTTATATAGCAGCTGATGCTATAAATGTCCAGGGAATAATGGAGTGGTTAATGCTGCCAGCACTCTGTGGGGATCTATTTGTGTGCTGAAAACTGGTATATGATAGGATGCTCAAATATTTTCAGGTTGCAAATCTCTAAATCCCTGTTCCTAAATATACCCCCTAAGCTATCTTTTTCCTTAAGAAAAAATAGTATCATTACATCAAAACATATCCCCTGACCACACAGCATCTACAAAACAAGGATACTACTTTATTAAAAAAAAACCCAAAAAATGCCAAACCCCAAGTTTGTTAATCCTTAATATCTGTTACTTGCAAGGTGATTAAAGTTCTTATTCATGTAACAGATGAAGTGATGAATTGGGACACTCTTCCAGATGGGAATTTATCTGTCTTCTCTTTACAAGGGACTTGGTTCAGGGGGTGTGGGCAGTGAGGAGAAATGAAAGTTTGGAACATTTGTAATCTGCAAATGTTTGTGTGTATGTGTGGTTCCTTCTACCCCCATGTCAGTGGGTAAGGAGGCACAGCAGAGATGTGTTAAATGTCACTCATCCCCAGAGCCCCCAACAATGAACAAGGATTAAACAAGAAGCTGTGGAAGAGGAAAAAGAAATCCTTGTGCAGGTTTTAATAATTCATAAACATTGCATCTATTTTACTATTCTCTGCATTTAAAAACAAGGCCCAAACTATGCCTGCAAGCATAACTTTCCCTTTACAGTAAAAAGGGATTGAATTCATTAGGGTTAAATTCTGGTTATATGAATTATTTATTTATTTACTCACTTTCTGTTTTGGATAGTGGTTGTCTGATATTTATAGATGGACAAAACAGAGAATCTTATGCCCAAACCATTCTAAATTTAAAGTCTTTAATGAAATTGAAATTTAGACAGGACTCCAAATGATGAAAATTTGCAAATCTTCAGTTTTCTGTAGCTTTTCCAATGTTTAATTTTAAATATGGAGCAAACTATAATTGTAGATCAGTAAACTCAGCAATGCCCTGTTCTCTTCTGAGATCATACCAGGATGAAAGAGAGATTAGGAACAATTTTTTTGAGGTCAGTGGGGTTAAGTGATGTGGGAAGAGTGTGAAAAGAGGGTTCGTTCTCCCTTTTATCATTCAGTACACTACAAAGGTGTTTTACTTTTGGATCGGGAACACAGAGGTCTCAGTGTTTGTTATAACCCTGGATGTAGCCCTTTCTGGAGGCTGTCCCACCTGAAATGGAAGGATGTCAGTGCTCATCTTCTATCTGGATTATTTTTTTTTCTACTTGTTGATATTTTAAAACCAACACTTCATTGTGGCTTTTTAAATAATGCTGCTACTCTTTGCCTTTCAGCTGCTGCTGTGGTGGGGACCATGGAAGTTCACTTTGAGCTGCTCAACAGTGGAAACTCCTGGCAAAGTGAAGTGCATTTGGTGAGCTGGGATTGATGACCAGGAGTGTTCCAGCCTGGCCAGGCTGCCTTGCTGATCTGGAGATCTCTGGAAGCTTCAGGTAAGTGTCAGAGCTTGGGACAGTGTTTTAAACACTTTATGTTTTAAATGTGACTGAATGAATCCTTCAAGGCAAGGAGTTATTTGCAGTTCCTTTACTGTGGCAAGTGGGACAAATGTCTTCAGCTGTCAAGTTCATTCAGGGCTTGAAAAACAGGTCTTGTTTCAGTGTGTAAAGCTGGGGCATTCAGCACAACAACTCTAAAATCCTGCAGTAAGACCTTTAATTTCCACTTGAGCAAATCTCTGACACCATCTTGCTCTAAAGATGTGTCTGCCTTGCTACTGGGCTGCCCTGAGATCTGCTGGTATGAGAGGTATAATAATGGCATTTTTTCATCTGTTTTATGGGCACTGTCTTGAAAAGCTTTTAAAAAATTCAGAATAAGTACAAGAGATCTTGTTGTTCAGTGTGATCCACAAATAAAAAGGAATCTTAGAAAATCTCAGCAAAACATTTCTCTGAATTAGAATTAGGAACCCCAAAGTTACATCTCGTGGTTTGAGCTCACTTCCCCATGGCATGCTATGACCAGGAAAGAAGAAAATAAAGTGTTAAAATAGCAACTGTGACCATAGTAAAATAGTTGACATTTTTTGTCTTTTGTTTCCATTTGGATCTGAGTTCACTTTCAGTTTCTGATTGTCTTTTGGAAATGTGGAAGAAAATTGTAAAAGGAGGTGAGAAGATGGTAACAGTTTTCTGTTCCCCTTATGTCTGTCTTTTGTCTAGTGTCCATCCCAAAATCCTGACTTTGGAGAATTATTTCTGCCTTTTTTTAAAAATATACTTCAAGAAATTTGGCAAAAAAGGCAAAGTGCCTTTTTTTTTTTAATACACTTCAAGAAATCTGGAAAGAGCAAGGAATTGTATTTAGAGATGGATAATGATTCATTGATAAGTAATTGCTGTCAGGACTGTGGGGTCTGATTCAGGTCACTGTTAATTTAACCTAGTTCAAAAGGGAATGGATACTTTTTATTCACATATATTTAATCAAACAGTCCCTGGGGAGAAATGGAATGGGAATTGAGAAGTGAGGATCAGCAAAGAAGATGCAGGGGTTTAAAGTGGAGGAATTATCTTGCTCTTTCTGGTTATGTCATTCTCATAGTTTAGTTTTTTCATGAATAAACCCAGAAACCATCTCAGAAGGGTAATCAGAGCCTGCTTTTCCAGTTAAGCAGTTCCAAGCTCATTTGGGTGCTGCTGGTGAGGCATTTGCAGTCATCACTGATACCTCACAGGGACTATTCTGTTGAAAACAGCTGTAGTTCCTGATTTCCTGCTTGGACTTCTCTTCCATGGCTTTGCACTCTGACTCCTCACAAGGAGCTTTGTGTCCAATTCCTCCTCCAGCCCCCACTGCCTGAGGGTTTTTGGAAGAGGACAGACTCCAGGATGCAAACTGATAGATATATACTGGTAACTGCTGTCCTGTTTGGGTTAGGACCAGCTTTGCACATAGTGCACACATCCAACACTACTGAGGGATGCTGCTTTGGATATTTTGTGTTCCTAGGAGGATCTCCAAATATTCCTGTACTGGAAAACCATTTGCAAAACAACAAAAAGTGGAGAACTCTGAATGGGATCATTTACCCCATTGCTGCCCTCCCCATCCCCTTCAGACCCTCATAAGCTGCTGTGACTCTTTTTGGGGTAAGGAGAGAAGAAACAATATTGGAATGTGGGTGTGAAGTTCAGCAAGTGTCAGCAATCCTTCTTCCATTGCAGTACAGTTAAGAGGGATCAGAGCACCGGGACTTTATATACATATAAGGATTCAAATTGTTTTTTTGTGAATCTGATCCTGAAGGTGAGGGATTGATGGCATTGGTTAGAACTGGTAAAACTTTGTTCCTCATCCTATCCTTCTGTAAGTAGATTTAACATCCTGCTGGGTTGCTGTGCCTCTGCTGGAAGGGCTTTGACAGTTGTGCTGAATTGCAGGACTGCCAAGGGAACGTGGCTTTGGCCAAATGTCCACTAAGCACTAGGACAAAATTGTCAGACTTGGTCTTGCTTTTATGAACTACTCTAAATTGTGGGTCCAGCTCAAAAGTCAGCAGTAGGAAATAGTGTGGCAGGTCACAGTGCCATTCATTTTTCTGTTTAGAAAATGCTTACTGTTGAAGAATTGTCTGTATTGAATGACCAGTTTGAGGTGGGTTTTGGCTGATTTCTGAGTAAATTTCCACCTACCTTTGGTACCTGCAGATCAATCTTGAACTTACAGATTTTCCTTGAAACTTGCCAAATCAGTTTTGCTATCTACTGTTGCATATTGATCTACATGTAAAGGGGAATATTCTCCTCCTCCAGGAGGAAATTTGGAATTGGTATGTTAGCTTAAACCAAAGAATTTTAGTAAGTGTGAAACTGCAGGCAAAAGGATTTGGCAAGATTATCTTGTAGATCAAGAAAAAGGAAGATTAGGAGAGAGTTGTGGGTGCCTTTTTTTCTGTGGATATTTTCCTTTCAAATGAATCTTTCCTGGGACATAAATGTTCAGTGCAGGGTTCAGTTTTGTAACTTGCTGCATGTCTTATTAAAGTATATATTGTGCCTTCATGAATATTTAAAACAAGCACTTAGTAAAGATTTCATAATAGCCTCTAGTAAGCTTTTATGAACCATTAACAATGGTACAATGAACTAATTTGTGTGGTTTCAGGAGGGAACCAACAAATGCAAGATAGGAAGGTGCAGCATCCTGGTGGGATAAGAAAACAATTAATCGATTATTAATTGCCAGCAGGTTTGTAATGTCTGCTTCAGCTCAGCTTGATTTAGCAGCCATGTAAAGTGGGGAGGGATAACCCACCTAGTAAAGCCTTATTGCTGAGCCCATGGGAAGAAAATTGGGCCTTTGGGTGTTTTTAGGGCAAAGCTTAGTGGTGGCTTTATTGTCTGGCTGTGAATGCAGCTCCCCAGAATGACTGACTCCCAGACAGAGCCTCCTTGCCTGGCTGGAGTCCTGCTTCTGCATGAGAAGGTGCAGAATTAGAAAAGAGGCGGCAAAAAGAGACACTTAGCACCTTCTGCAGTGGAATTTGGAAATAAGGAAAAAAGGTTTTTAGGGTAATAGATGGACCAGAAATGGATGATGGGTTGTTTTATTGCTTAACAAATAGATTCTTTGTAAAAGATTGGGGTCAGGAGGAAATGCACAGGAACTGAACCAGCTTTCCATGTTTTACAGGCTGGGTGTAATGTGCAGTCTATTTTCTGTATTAAAGGGGAGGAGTGTTCTGGCAATTGCTTTAAAGCAATCCATATAGAAATATTTATGTAAAGGTCTGTTCCTAAAATTGCTGGGTCTGTGGATGACAAAGAAAACGCATCTTACCTGCAGAGTATTTGGCAACATGGTTTGTATTCTCAAACAAAATACAAGCCCTGATTAATGTTTCCCTTGTTAACAACTCCTAAGAACATTTAACAAAATCTCTATTTCTTTTCTTTCTTCCAAAAAGATTTTTGGAATAGCTTTTCTGGGTTGGTTTGCTCTTTTCTTTCTTGAAGCCATCTAGTTGAAGATTGTATTAGGGATTATTCTCTGTGAATGCCTTGCAGAAGGTGAAACTCCTGTCTGAAAGGCAAATCAGCTGGGATAGACTTGTAAGTCTTCCAAAAAGCCCATCTGCATCATTATTACAGTGCAAGAAAAAAGCCAAGACGTGCAACACTGGATACCTACATGAGATCCTGCTTTGATGAGCCAGTGGGAAGTTCAGACTTTTTAAAGTGCGTTCTTAAACAAAGTAATGTTAACACTTTTGGGGTTTTTTCCTATCCTTTCTCCACCCTTATGGAACAAGGTGCCCAGCATTAAAGCTGACAAGTCAAGAACCCTAGGCAGGATTATTTCCTTCAGAAATAAAATGTATATTTACTGTCCCTTGCCATCACATTAGTCACTTCAGATGGCCACAAACCAATGACTGAAAGTTGAATACACAGAAAATTACAGTTAACCAGCACCAAAACCAGGTTTTCTTCAGGTGGTTGTTGCAGGGGAGTTAGAAGCTCCTCTCTGACACAGCCCTGGTGGGTGGCAATGTGGAGGGAGGGAGACTGGAAAGAGCTAATGGAGGGAAAAGAAATCTTACCTTGGCTTCACCAGTGGCAACATGAGCATATGCAATTATAAGATAGCTGGCAGATGACAGAGTTAGTTAATGTAACAAGCCCTGTAAAGCATTTAGCCACATTCTAGTGTTTAATCAGCTGTGTAAAGTGCAATATCTATCTTTCAATTTTATGCCATTAAGGGAGACAAGATTTTGATTAGGTACTTAATCTGGGCAAGAGGAAAACAGGCCCAGAGCAAGCCCACAATAGGCAGCAAAAGGGACATTCGACGAAGGATTCGATAAAGGAGAAAGACAGAAATTTAACATAAAAGAGAATTAGTGCAGCTCCTTTCAATTTAGTGCACAGATTTTTATGGACTAATCAATTAGAGGCTGTGGCTGTGCTGCTGGGAAGTGGTGCTGTGTTAGAGGCTTTGCCATATTAATTCTGTTCATTACCCCGGGGTCACACGGAGTGCTTCGGAGAAGCCCCAGCTCCCTGCAGGTCACGCTGTGGCTTCCTCCTTTTGTTCAAGGGGTAAATGGGCAAAGCCAAAGAGGCAGGTGTTGGTGTGGCAGCTCTGTGTGAGTGCTTTTCTCCCTGTGTTGCCTCTGAGTGCTGATTTCCTGATATTTCCCTCTTTTGAGGAAGCGCTCTTCATGGAGAGAAAATAAGATCTGGTGGTAGGATGCTAGAGGAGCACTGGAAGGCATGGGTGCAGTTTGCAGATGACTGAAATCTTCCCTCTGACCTTCAACAAATTGTCCCAGCTGCTAACTTGAACATTACCTCAGCTAAAAGCAATGAAGTTAACTCCATCTCCCTGTGGAGATGGGAAAGGCAAGCACCTGTGTGTTATAGGTAACCCAGAGCTGGGCACCCATTCCTTCTTGCAAATAAGGTGCATTCAGGTGTGCTAGAGGCACTGCTTTTATTGCAGACTCGAGTCTAGGGCTGGGAACCTGTGGGTATGGGTCAGGATGGTACCAGTGTGGGCTTTCTGTAAAAAGAGAATTATGGTCAGAGCTGGATCTTGCATGTGTGGGTTTCTCTGGGTCTGGATTGAAGGCACTTAAGACAGTAGTTCATATTGGGACTCAGGTGTTTATTATTTCTTATCAGTAAAACAGTCTCACTACTCTGAGTTCAGCAGCTTTTCATTAGAAGGCACAAAGTGGCCAACAATCTCTTGGTACAAGGTCTTTTAAGACTAAACTATCCAATTAAGAACTGACACCTGGATTATTTTCCCTTTTAACCCAATAACTGATCCCACAGAGCTGCAATGGGGACTTTTCTGCCCAATTACAAAATGCCACCCAAACCCATGGAGAAGGAGGAAGAAGAAGCATGAAGAAGAAACCCAGGACAACACCCTGTGCCCTCCATCTTGCTTCCATCCACAACACACTAAAAATCCCAAGACCTCAATTTCTCACCCAGTGATGCACCTACCCTGCTCTCTATAATCTGTTTCACACTTTTGTGGATCTTGAAGTGTAGGAAACTTTCTCCATGAATGAGGGTCAAAGTCAGTGCCGCCCTGGGGGTCAGGGCACCCCAGAGCAGACACAGAAATACTCCCAGTGCCCTCAGTTCCTCACAGGAAGAAGTGAAATTCCTCTGGTCAGGGATGGCAGCAGGGGGGTCACCAGCTCCTTGAGAGCACCAGCATGGAGCCCATGTCCCTGCAAAACCAGGAGGACAGGTGGGGATGTCTCATGCTCAAGCACAAACACACCTTTTATTGTTTTCTTTTTGGCACACGCTATTTGCTCCGAGTCCTATTCCTGGTGAGTGGGACCTGGAAAACAGCTTGAAATTTCCTGCCTGGTTTTTTTTTTGTTTTTTTGGTTTTGGTTTTTTTTTTTTTTTGTGCACTTATTTCTGAAGCCTTTTTAGGCTCGGTTTGATTTAGACTGGGGAACCACAGTGCAGTTTTAGAGCACAAAGAGGATGTTGAGCTTTTTATAGAGCGCTGTTGGAGCCAAAAAGCTGAGCAGCTTTTCTCTGCCCCTCTCTGGGCTGGCAGGGTTTGAGGCAGCCAGGCTGTACTTGGGAAGTTGGGAACGCAGGATTTCCACCTGGGCACAGCCCAGCTGCCTCACTGCCTCCTTTTCTCCAGGCACCCCAAAGCTATTCCAGAAACATCAGAGAAATCAAGATTTCACATCGATTCCTACCATTTCATTATACTACTTGGAAATAAAAGGCTTTTTTGGACCCAAATGTTTGACACCACCAAACCCACACACAACCATTAGGTCAGTCTTTAAATACTGATTTCCTATTTATAATGAAACCAAGCAGTTCTGCATTGAATCTTCCAGACGCTCCAGCTGAGTGGCTTTTATCATTCATTACATGTCAAACTCTGTGATCCAAAGAAGGGTGACAGAGCTGGGGAAGGGTCTGGAGCACAAGTCCTGCGAGGAGCAGCTGAGGGACATGGGGGTGTTCAGCCTGGAGAAAAGGAGGCTTAGGCTTAGGGGAGACCTTATCACTCTCTGCAAGTGCCCAACAGGGGATCAGGCTCTGCTCCCAGGCAACCAGCAACAGGACAAGAGGAGATGGCTTCAAGCCACACCACAGCAAGGTTAGGTTCAACATTAGGCAGAATTTCTCCACAGAAAGATTGATTAGACATTGGAATGGGCTGCCAAGGAAGGTGGTGGAGGCACCATCCCTGGAGCTATTTAAAACAAGCATGGATGTGGCACTCAAGGGCATGGTTTAGTGGTGGGCTTGGAAGTGCTAGGTAATGGTTGGACTCAATTATTTTAAAGGTCTTTTCCTACCTAAATAGTTCTGGCATTCTGTGAACCCGAGTGGAGATTTATCCTGCACTTGCTTCTTCCCCCCTCAATTGCACAAAATACTGTTTCCTCACTTTCCCATCAGTTTTTAAGGAGGGCTGAGTGGGGGATAAAGTAGTAACTTTAGGAGCCACACTACATGGGAAAAATGGGCCAGCTAGGACTCGTGGTGCTCCCTTTAAAAGGGAAATGATGGCGTTGATTTTGGTGAGAGGTGGGATTCACATGAGGTGCTAAAGACTCAGAGCCAGCTGGGGTGGGTTAGATGCTGCTGTCCGCCCTGTGCCTCCTCCATGCTCTGGAGCACCTGGACCCCTTTAAAAGCCTTTGGAAGGCTGTGCACTGATGGAGACGCCTCTTGAGGGGAGTCTGTCCCGTTCTACTGCGGCTGGGCTGGGCTGGGCTGGGCTGGGCTGGGCTGGGCTGGGCTGGCAGCCCTGAGGAGGTGCAACCGCCCAGAACCTTCTAGAAGCGGCCCGGAGCAGGCAGAGGTGAGGTGAGTGCCTGGAAGACAAAAGGCTGCAAGAAATGTTGGAAACCAACTCTGTTCTTGGTTAATTCCCGGAGCCCGATGTTTTTCTTGCCTCTCCGGGCAGAAATAAGTGACACATTCACAAAGCGCTTGTTTAGGAGGAATGCGTAAAATGCTGGTTTTAGGGGGTGGGAACGAAACGGGGGGAGCTGTGTCTGTTTGGTTCCAATTACGCTCATGCATGCAGACCTTTCCCTTTCAGCCTTTTTCCCAGCATTTCCCCGCTTGTCAGATGCTGTGTGGCCGCTTTCCCTTTTATCTCCTGGTTTGTGATGTTTCTTTTTGCGAGGTTTAATTGTGCAGCCCGTGCTCTTTGTGCTGAGGCTTTCAGCCCCTCAGCATTCCCGACAAACTCTTCCTACCTCCTCCCGGCCTTTTTAGCTGGGATTTTACACCCAGATTCTGCTCATGGGTTTATTTTACACCCAGATTCTGCTAATGGGTTTTACAGCAGAGCCCGCACACAGCGGGGCTGGCACGGCCGGGGAGGTGGAAAACAGAGAGAAAACAGAAGTGAGGAAAGGAGCACCGAGCGAAGCTGCTGCCGCAAAAAGATCCTGCTGCTCTGAAAAGCTCATCCCCTGTGTGAAAAATGCGTGTTTTATGATTGGCTTTTCGTAAATACTAAAATATTGTATGTGTTGTGTTAGAAAGTTATGCTGTATTTTCTTAAGTAGCGTGGTAAATAAAGCTTTAGGTTATAACAAACTGTTAAAACAGAAGCTATGCTATGTAGGATACTTTTTTTAAAGAGAAGGGACTCGCAGCGAGACAGCAGCCACAGGACACCCAAGTCTTTCAGAGAAAGAGAATTTATTGCCCCATTATCAGGAGAAACAAACTTCTCGCCTCGCTCAGCCCTGGACACGCCATCAGGATTCAGAGGAAGAAGCTGACACTGACCAGACAGAATCCTGTGTTTGAATGGAATTTATGCATTATGTATGAGGTGTATGAATATGCAACAGGTTATTGCTTCGAAGGGTTAATCCTCTGTTAACGTGGGTCCTTTTTCGGGCTTATTTTGCCCAGAAAGAGGTACCCAGACTGTCCATAACTGTTTGTTTCTATTGTCTCATACTGTCCTAATCCAAATTGTCCAAATTATTATTACTCTAATTATATTGCTATTTTTATAACCCTTTTATTACTAGTAAACTTCTAAAACGTTGAAAACAAGTGATTGGTGTTTTTCCACCTGAGACCCTGCATCCCACTCCAGCTCTTCCATGAGGAGTCAGACCATGCTGCTTTAATATTTTTGTTTCTGCAAACAATCCTTCCTCCTCCTTTTTCAAAGGAAGAGTGGAAACCCAGGGCACTGGGAATATTTCCCTGTCTGCTCTGGGGTGCCCTGACCCCCAGGGCAGCACTGACTTTGACCCTTATTCATGGAGAAAGTTTCCTGGACTTCAAGACAGACTGTAATCCACAAAAGTGTGAAACAGATTATAGAGAGCAGTGTAGGTGTGTCACTGGGTGAGAAATTGAGGTTTTGGGATTTTTAGTATGTTGTGGATGGAAGCAAGATGGAGGGCACAGGGTGTTGTCCTGGGTTTC
>JAWWMS010000075.1:4437460-4453785 GCA_035048045.1 Chlorospingus semifuscus
AAGTCTGGGAAACTTTCTCCATGAGTGAGGGTCAAAGTCAGTGCTGCCCTGGGGGTCAGGGCACCCCAGAGCAGACAGAGAAATATTCTCAGTGCCCTGGGTTTGCACAGCATGGGAAAACACTTTATTTCTCTCGAGAAGGACATGTCACACTTTGGGGTAGGGATGGCAGAGATGTGTTTTTCCAAGGAGAGAGCACTTGGATAACTCAAGGATTTGGATACCTGTAGCAACTTGAGACCTGACCTGTGATGGTTTAGAGCACATCCCAATAAAGGGGAATTTGTCCCATAGAAGCATGGGAAGAACAAAGAGAGCTAATAAAGGCAGAGAGAAGCTCTGGCACCAGGTCAGCTCTGATTTTCTTCTCAGGGTTTCCCAGTACAGACCTGCTTTCTTCATGGGAGGACTTTTCATAGTGTGATATAGTGGAAAAATAGAGAAGTATTTTTGGCTTGAGAATGGGTAGCAATCCTCCTCTTGCCAGTTCGGGAGTTTTTCAGTGTTTCTCTTACTCTGCACTTTTCCAGACAGGTGCTGCCAATCCATAATCCAGCTTGTGTCACTGACAGAGCTTGTGCTTTTGTTTGACCCATGAGCAATTCAGAGAGCAGCATTTGGGACAACATCAACTCCACAGTGTTTGCATGGTCCTGAGGAGGACAGAGAGTATCTTAGGAAAAATCTTATTTTGTTCAGCTGAGTCTTGTTTGTGGAGTAGCCTCCAGGACTTCTTGCACCTCACTGTGCTTTATGCATTGATTTCAGACCAGCATAAGCCTACAAAGATCAACGGAGAAGAGGCTGCAGATATAAGAAGAGAATCTTGCCTGATCTGTTCAATACAGATTTTAGAGTAGTTCATTTCTTCCTCTAGAGTGTTTTTTTTTTTTTTTCTTTCTTAGCCCTGCTCTCCCCCTTTTCAGAAGGCAGGGCATGCTCTGGGGCTCTCCTCTGCTGCAGCCTCTGAGGCTGACCCACCACACTGAGACACTCACAGTGTGATGCTCTGTGTTTCATTGGAAATCTCTCAGTTATTCTGGGTACCACTGTGTAAAACAGGCTGGAATTCTTGTAGGGTATGAGCTGATGAGTCCATGGTCTCTAGAAGAGCTTAAAATAGAATTACCACTTAGCTCCCTGTCTTTAATGTGGTGTGTGGTTTGGGATTTTTTTGTCACCTTCCATCTAATCTCCATCTGTGTTTGGCTGCTGATGGCTCCCTCTAATTCTATTAAACCCTAGAATCATTTTTGCTGTTCTAAATACAGTGGCTCCTTCAAACCCCTGTCTTCTGAGGATGATATGACTGAGCATATTAGTTTATGGTAAGCTGCAAAAAACTTGAACTCCCTGACTGTTCAGTTCCTGCAGAGCTGTGACAGGTTATGCCTCCAGGCTACAAGTTAGGGAAATTATTTTCTGTTCAAACATTTCATTTCTCTGCAACTCTATAATTCTATTTCTCTTCTCTTCTTTTTCTTTTTTTTTTTGTTTCCTTGCAAGGGAAATGCTGTGATTAAAAAACACTTTGGCTTTGGCTGCTCCTTCCCCCATCTAGAGGTGGGGATGAGGAAAAGGAGATGCATTTTTTTTCTTTTATCATACAGCCATCTTGTTTGCTAACCAAAATGATTTTATGGAAGTCACAGCTGAAAACATAACATGCAAAGGGAAAGGAACATGGTTTTTTAATCTCACTAAGTCTGTAAAAACCTGACTATTGGAAAATACTGCTGTGAAATGGGATAAAAGAGGGTGAATTTTAAATTATCAGGAACCCTCAGTCTTGTACAACTGGAATCAATAGTTGTTTTTTCATGGGGTATGGTGAGAGAGAGGTCAGATTTTATTTCATAAAAAAGGGGGAGGAGGGAGAACAAAAAAAAGGATAATCTTTTTAAACTCTCCATTTGGAATAAAATGGGCAAATCCACCTCCTTGCCAGTTCTTCTGCTGACAGTCTTTCAGCTCTTCTGAAACTGTGAGCAAGGGTTTTCAGAGTTTAAATCTGGGTTTGGACCAGCAGCCCAAATGCTGTGGCCATGCACTGGGGATGATTCCCTGATAGCGGAACAAAAATCTGAAAGGAAAAGCTGTCCCAAGAGTATAGGACAAGTAAAACCAGAGGCACAGTTACCTGGAGCAAGGCTCTCAGCATCCCATCACTGCCATAACTTTTTTTGTCCTTGAGGAGCTGCAGGTTTCCTGGCTTATCCTCTTTGTGGCCATGAACTAAGCCAGGATCTGATTTGAACCAGGATATAAATGTACTTCAGGCAGAAAAATCCCTGTTGGCAGTTCCCATAAAACAATAAAATCATGTCAAATTTGACTAATTCTTGGGATGCATTGCCAGCAGAAAGCTGACAGTCTGAATTTGTCATCACTGGAGGGAGAAGTGTGTGTGTTTGTCTGTGTCTGTGCATGGGAGTGGGGAATGGACTGGGGGAGAACAAGGCAACTATTAACAAAATGGAGACAGCATGGTACTCCATTAATGTTATTAATAACCCTATCAGATTTTATTGAAAAGATGCTCTCTGTATCTGAATTTGCCTCTATTTCAGCCCATTTATTAAAGCTGAAATAGCTGGAGTGGCTTCAGACCATATTTATTATTATTATTTGCTGAATGAATGCTGTGATTATGGGTCCCACGAGAATTAGAAGAGATAAAGTGTCATCTTTCAGTCTTTTCTCACCTTCCCTGGGGAGCAGTGCAGAGAATGTCTTCCTCTCTGTCTTTTTCTATTAGACTTCCCTCTAATTTCTATTAATAGGGTTCTGAGACCTGCTGTAACACTTGGAAATTTATCTCTTACATTTGGAATGGTGATATTTAACAATAATGGTATGCTCAGAGGAGTATTTTTCTTTTATGTTTCCTCCTTTGCCTTCCTGAGCTGGCCATTGATTCCTAGAGTTTTACTGATGGTTCAGGGATCTTTCTGGATGTCTCCAAAATAACCTGCGGGCTCATTCTTGCATAATTTCAATAGCAGATTAAAAGCTGTTTCTGCTTTTAGACATAAAGCTGTGGTGGGATGGGGGGAAGGCCCCTGACCAACAGAGGTCACCTATGAAGTCATGCAGGGCTGTGGGTCCCCTTCTGTGGTTTCAGGCTCCAGGTTATTCATGCTCAAACCTTGCTCTGGCCATATGGAATTAGGTATGGGAATTATATCACTGTGGAAAACAGTTGGAGTTGGTCTGAGATGAGGTCATCCCTTGTGAGAACAAAGGACGTGGAGGATGCTCAGTGAAATGGTGGGGTGTGAATCCCAGTTCCAGCACTGGTGCAACTGGGACAACCAGCAGCTCTGTGAAGGGGAGTTCATGGTGGCAGCCCTTTCCTTGAGGGGAAATTGGGAGAGGAAAGGTCTGTTTGGGATCCCTCCAGTGCTGGGGGCTCAGGATGCAGCTGCACTTGGGCTCTGGGTGGGAGGCCCAGGCCAGAGGCTGAGAACTGCTGAGCCTTTGCACAACAAAGGGACACTCAGGGACACAGACCTGTGGCACTGCCAGGAGAGGGACATTCAGGGATACAGAACTGTGACATTGCCACAAGGAGGGACACTCAGGGACTCCAGAATTTGGTACCCTTGGACTGTAAGGGTGTAAAAGCCCCTGGTACCACAGACCTGTGGCACTGCTGCAAGGAGGGACACAGAACTGTGGCACTGCCACAAGGAACGACACTCAGGGACGCAGACCTGTGGTACTGCCATAGGGAGGACACTCAGGGACACAGAATTGTGGCATAGCCACTAGGAGGGACACTCATGGATTCTAGGATTTGGTACTCTTGGATTGTGAGGGTGTAAAAGGCCATGGTACCACAGACCTGTGGTACTGCCAGGGGAGGAACACAGAACTGTGGCACAGCCAGGGGAAGGACACTCAGGGACACAGAACTGTGGTATAGCCAGGGGAGGGACACTCAGGGACACAGAACTGTGACATTGCCATAAGGAGGGACACTCAGGGACACCAGAACTTGGTACCCTTGGACTGTGAGGGTGTAAAAGCCCGTGGTACCACAGATGCGTGGCACTGCAGCAAGGAGGGACACTCAGGGACACAGAGTGACATTGCCAGGGGAGGGACACTCAGGGATACAGAACTTTGGCACAGCCATGGGAGGGACATGGCAGGAGCTGGGCACTCCAGAATTTGGTACCCCTGGACCGTGAGGGTGTAAAAGCCCATGGTACCACAGATGCGTGGCACTGCCAGGGAGGGGACACTCAGGGACACAGACCTGTGACATTGTCACAAGGAGGAACACTGAGGGACACTCAGGGACACCGACCTGTGACATTGCCACAAGGAGGGACACTCTGGGACTCCAGAATTTGGTACCCTTGGACTGTGAGGCTGTAAAAGCCCATGGTCTCCTTTCTCTGGAGTCTCTGCTCAGAGGCATCTCAAGCTGTTATTTTGCTATTGCACCGTGATTAAATTATTCTAAGGATCAAGATATCTGAGACTCTGCTCTGTGATCAAGCTGGTTGTTGACTGTGAGTGTTGGGCTCTGTGAGTGTGCAGGGCCTCAGTCCCAGCGCAGATAGTCTGAGTGTGGCTGCAAATTACTCCTGGATGGTCAGGGAAGTTTCCTTGGCACTCCTTTTCTATGAAAAAAAACAAGAGTGTTTGCTTGAAGGTTGAGGCTTCAAGGCTTTCACTGAAAGGGGTGATGTGGCAAGAAATTGTGAGGATTAAGAGCCTTCAGATCTACTAACTTTATTCCCATTTTTATATCCATATGAACTTCTTTATTTGATTTCAAAAGAAAGAAAGAAGAAAGAGTCTTCTTCTAGGTTATGAGAAAAGCTGATTTGTTTGTTGTTTAGCTGGTTGGAAGCCGTTCTGGCCCTTTTTTGAGAAGCTGCATGTTTCCTTTATTTGATTGCACACATCACCTAAACTTCTATGTTAGTTGGCATATCTCTCCTTGGAGGTAGAACCTCTCCTGGTTAGAACTTTGCTTATGGAAATATCCCCATCACTTGCATCTACAAATTATTGCATCACCAAGTTAATACTGGAAATAGGGAAAAAAAGCTGAGTAACTACAGATCTAGAAAAGCATCTACACACAGCTATAGTCACACACAGATAATGGCTGCCTTCACCACCCTGCAGGAAATTGTGTTTTCTAATGTCAGGCCCCATGAGTAATTTTGACTCTGAGGCAGAGGGTGGTGAATTAGGAATTCTCTGATTTCTGAGTTATCCATATATTTGAGGTGTGTGTTGGAGCAGCAATCACAGGGAGCAGCTGAAGGACTCCTGAGCAGAGCTGTTCTGATGTGATTTAATAGCACTGGAGTGTTTGCAGCACAGTGTTTGGGGTGCACTGACTTCTCTGAACCACATCTGTCCCCTCATTCACCAATGTGGAAATAGTATAAAAACCAAGGGCATTTGGGCTCAATCCAAAAGTGCACATGTTACACTTGCAACTGGTTTGGGCATCTTGGGGTCAAGGTTGACTCCTCAAGACTGCTGAAAGCAAAGTCTCTGTTTGCTCCATTACGCTGTCTTTGTACTTTCCACTCCCTGAAATCTCTCTCCTCTTAGGGGAGAGTTTAAATTTCATCATCAGAGATGAAGGAAAACAACCACTGTGTAAACAGAATGAACAACAGTGAGGGAAAACAAACACATATTAGGAGCCTGGAAAAGTATTTTCCTGCCTTCCTGTGCAGGAACAAGACCAAAAGGAATAAGGACAGCAACCTGATGCCAAAACAGGGTTGAAAAATAAGTGTACAGTCAGCTGGATGTCCTGAGAACATATCAGCTGCTGAAGCAAGAGACAGAGTGGAGAAAACACTGGAGCAACACCTTGTTTCCCCTTGCCTAAAGAAAAAGGCTGTCTCCATCTCAATCTCAATTCTCACCCTCAGCAGCCCTGCTGTTTGCAGAAATGTTTTTCATGCCCACAAAGAAAATTCCCCCTGAAATCACTAATGCTGTTGGATACTTTAATGGTGCATCTTCTTGGGGTCTGCTTTTCCCAAAACCATCTGGAGAGACAGGGTGAGGAAGAGCCCTTTAAATGTACTGCCTCTCTTCCCCCACATCTTAAAAAGCTTGGCTTGATTAAATTTTGGCATTGCATTTGTTGCATGAAAGACAGGAACTCCTCTGATTATTTGGATTGTAGAGTCAGGTAAATCAAAGGAACAGATCAAAAGAAGAGGAAATATTAACGAAAATCTATATTCTTTGGTCAGCATTTTTAATAGCTCTTGTAGAAAATCAAAAAGGAGAATCAGCTGTACCTCGGGAACTTGTCTGATAAGGATGATATAATGCAGGGCATTAATGCAAACTTCAGTACTACATACAGCTGGAAACAAAACCCAAAAATGATGTTCTAAATAATAAAGCAATATTTGACTGTTTAAAAGCCTCACAGTATGAAATTTGTCAAATTTTGACTCTTAGGATTGGCCTGGGGAGGCAGAGCATAGTAATAAAGCCCAAATCTGAGAGGCTGATGCTCTTGCATCAGAATAAGTGGAAGAATTAATCACTCCACTTGCATTTTCTTTATGACAGCTGCTGAGTGGAATATGGGGAAAGTGGTTTTTAATTTTTAGATTCTTTTGGCTTTCTCCCCTTTAAGCTGTGTCTGAAATTGCACAGCAAAGTGGAGAACTGGGATCAGCAGTGTTGGCTGGATTTGATTGCAGAAGTTTATCTGGAAATTCTGCTTTGCATAAACCAAGCTCCATGATGTGGTTTGACTTTGGGCTTTCTGCACTGGTGGAGCTCTTCATCTCAAGTATGGTCCCGAGTGGCAAGGCACAAAAAAAGTTGAATCTGCGGGCTAAAACTGAACTCCTGGCAAGCTTCACATCTTGGGATGAGGGTGGTGTCAGCTCTGCACCCCTCTTACAAGCCCTGTAACAGGAAAAGACAGTTTGTCTATGCCAAGCTGAAGGAGTCAATCCTGTGGAAATGCAGACCAAGCCTTGTGACTGATTTGTGTAAGACAATCTGAGCATCCCTCATTTGCTTTCAGTTTGGAAGCTGCAGGGTGTGCCCAGCCTGTGCCTTCAACTCCTGTGCACAGCTAGGGAAGTCCAGAACACTTTAAAATGAACATGTTTCTCATGGTACTGGGTTTAGGTGGGGGTGTTTTGGCCTCAGTTGGAAGCATCCAGTAAAGATTGCTGTAGGAATGTAAATGGTATGATGCCAATTACTTTCCCTACCTGTGCTACTCTGAGGAATCAGGTTGGAAGAAGAGGCTTTGAGCCCTTCATTGTGGCCCCTGAGCTGAGAACCTCCTGCTCTTTAAATGCTTCGTTAACAAAGATGAAGAAGCAGCAAAAGACCTGCAGGGGAGAACCAAAATATGACTAGATGTACTTAAACACTGCCTTGACAAGTTGCATAAGAAATATTTGGGCTTGGAAGATAACCTTCAATCTTGAAGAAGAACCTCAGTTCCTTCCCACTGGTCGCTCTTATTTTTGAGCTGTTTTACTGGGTTTTAGTGGGGTGGTTTTTGGAGGCTGGTTCATTCAGACATGGAACTATAAAACATTTTCAGCAATAGTATGTGGAATTTGGACAATCTGGGACCTCGGAGCACAGGATTGTGAAAGCAAGTTTCCAAAACAGTGGGTTTGGAGTGAATGGTTTCATGAAATGTACTTCAAAAAGAAGTACCCACCAGCTATCTTTTGGGATCATTGTCCCATTCTGGTCTTCAAGCCTTTTTTTTCCTTCTGCAACTCCAAGAACAAAAGAAAGCTGTAAGGATGAGCTTATGTGACTGTCAGCACCATGGTCCCAAGCTCAGGCCTAGTTTGCTTTTATGAGGTAAAGCTGGACTGAAGCAACAAGAGCAGCAAAGCACCAGAGCACTTGAATTTCCCCCAAGGCCCTGCCTGGGCTGGATTAGACACTGGTGGGGCTCATTAACGTCCACAACAGCTCTGTGCTTATTGTTGAGAGCAGTTTCTGACCTACTGGAACTGATTTATTTTTTGCAGACCGAACTGGTTGTCCACCCAAACTCCAGAGAAATCTCTTGCCCCTTGGTGCCCACGGGTGGCTGGGATCTCTGTCCATATCTCAGCTTTGTGTGTGGATGGCAATAAAATGTGGATATCTGACACCAGGATGTGAAATCCAGTGGGATAAAAACTTGTTCCAGGCATTTATCTACAGCTGGTAACTTTTGGCTGAAGGGAAAAGTGTTGGTGGTGCCAGAAATTGGGTTTGACCCCATAGTTGCTCTGACCTGGGCTAATCACCAGGTTTATTTGTGCTTTCACCCTCATGGTTACCCTTGTTTACAAATTGCTGGTGGAGTTTCCAGTGCAGAGAGGAAAGAGGTGCTTGTAGCAGCTGCATTCCTGCTGGATCTGTGCAGAGTGCTGAATCCAACACAGGAACAGAAAATGAGTGTGTTACAAGATGGGGCTCACTGTGGGGCTGGAGGCTCCACCCTCTCGCAAGAGCCAATTTAAACACTTTTATGGGGTAGAGCACTTCTCCAGTTTTGGTTTAAAACAGCGATCAGACATGGAGGTGCCAGAAATCTCAGAGCATTTCAGTGCCAGCCCTGCAGCTGCTAAAGGACACAGACTTGGGATAAGGCTCAGATAAACATCCAAAATTTTTTTTCCCCTATTGAATGTTCAAATGAATGAAAGATGAGCTCCTAACCTTCTGAGATTTACAACTTATTAAATCTAGGAAATGCAATAGAGTGCTCCACTCACTGTTTTTCTGTGTTTTGCCTCCCAAATTTCCCTGGATTGCCATGTCTCCTTCCCATCTCTGCTGTGTGATCCTGTCTGCCTATTACTACTGGAGACAAACTGGAGAAAGAACCTTTCTTCATAAGAGAGCCCAATATTAGACATATAAATAATGTATCCCTCAGCATTATTTATAATGCAGTGGCATCACTGTGCTGTATCATATGCAATTTCATGTTGCTGCTTTTTAACTGCTTTCCTGCCAGGCACACCCTTCAGAAAGTTCTGAAGCAGCACCAGCTGCTTGTTTGATATTTCCCTTTCTGGTATTGCTGCTAGTTTTGCTGAGAAGTTTTCATACACAGGGCATAGAGAAGGTTTAAATGTGTAAAATACCATTGATGTGATAGTGAAAAATGCTGTGCATAAGAAAAATGGCCAGCATGCCTCTAGTAGGGTGAAATAACTGCTTTAGGCTTGTTTTTTGGTGTTAATTCTGTGCTTGGAGTGACTTTTAAGTTATTACAGAGTGATAATAGCAGAATATACTGTTCCATTGCTCAATTGCCCATGTAGACCTGTTTGCTTTGGTTTTATTTTCTTTTTTCAGTTGTGAGAGAGAATGCTTTTGTGTCCTGCACACACACAAAATCCGGAATAACAATACTGAGCCTTATCTCTGTAAGATCAAATGAAAGCCGTGGCTGAATGTTCCATTTGTTTCTTAATGAGTAGTGTCAGGCTGTGCCCCATGCTTAAC
Source organism: Chlorospingus semifuscus (assembly GCA_035048045.1). Taxonomy (NCBI): domain Eukaryota; kingdom Metazoa; phylum Chordata; class Aves; order Passeriformes; family Passerellidae; genus Chlorospingus; species Chlorospingus semifuscus. The sequence continues at coordinate 4,446,953 of JAWWMS010000075.1, forward strand.
AAAAGCATATGTGCAGATATTGTTCTGTTATGATTACAGTACAATTATATCGTGTCTGTAATAGATTACTACATCTGGCCTTTTCTTGGTTTAGGAAATCGAGAAGGAGATTAGTTGATTAACTTCTGAGAATGCACCTAAATAATTAAAGAAAAAAAATCCTTTCTGTATTAGCCACATTCCTGTACAGTCAGGCTTGGGAGAACAGTTCTTTTAGGTTTTGAATGGGAAGTTGGTCTGGTTTTAGACTTTCTTTTTTCCCCAGGGAAATGGGATATTTAATGTTTTTTTCTTTTTTTTTTCTCTAATTAAGACAACACTTTTAATTATTCAGCTGTGTATAAGCCTGTTTTTATTTTGAAACAAATCTAACAACAGTGACAAAATAGGAATTTAAGAAAATACAGTAGTTTATTTCATATTTGGCCATGTGTTATATTACAATAATTTCATCTTTCGCTATCATCTCTGTGTGCAGCAGTTTTTGTTCAGTTCTACCCAACACTTTAATGCAAGAGCTTCCCCTTGAGAGGAAAACGGGGCATGTGAAATGCAACAGTGGCTTTTCAGACATATATTTGTTTTTATTTAATACACCAAAATCTCAAAACCTTGTGTGGGTAGGAGGGATCAGCTTTATTTGCTGCTCAGCTCACTTCACATCATACATCTGTTTTCTCTAACCACATGAAGACACCTCCCATTTTCCAAGAGATGGGGCAGTCAAAATGATGGTTTGGAATGAATGGCTGCTCCCAGCCTGTGCTGGAACTGAGCTCTGGGGCTGGTGTAGGAACTGGAGATGTGGGAAGAGCTCACCTGGTGCATTAGTTACTACTCACCTCTCAGTTAGGGAGTTACTACTCACCATCTCAGCAGCCTCTGAGCTTTTATTTTTGGCTTCAGCTCCATATTATGACCAGAAGCTGGTATTTGTTTATTTCTGGGGTTTAGTTTTGGCAGGAGATAATGATCTTGAGGAATGCTGAAGCTTTGATTTGTTGCCTGGGGGCTGTCATGGGTGAAGTGCAGTTCCCAACACATTTGTGCCCTGGCCTCTCAGAGTGAGGGGATGGTGTTGGTGTTCTAATGAAACATTTAAAGTTTGGGCCTCTTTAACAAACTTGGTGTTAGACCTTTCCTGTCTGTTTTGAAATTATTTTAACTGTTGTAAAGTCAAAGGATGGGGCTGGAAAGGATCTTCCAGGAGTCCTCCTGATCCATAACTTGACTCAAACTGGCTGCTCAGTGCTGTCTCTGTGGGCTCTGCACCACAACAGCTGCAAGTTGCCCACTTCCTTCCACATCTTCTCCTTGGGTTTGGCTCCCAATATTCCGATCACTTGTTATTGACTCTTAATTCTCACCCAACCTCTCAAAAACCTTCCTCACCTGGGCTGTGCACAGGTAATTTGATGGGAGAGGACATGGTTTTTCTGCTGCCTCTCCTGCTTTTTAAAGCCATCACCCTGTGCATTCTTTTATTTCTGTGCATTTTTTTCCTTTTCATTGCCCTGGATTTTGATTTTGGGCAGACTGTGTTCTGGCAGTGTTTGCTGAACTATGTCTTGATGTGTGATTAATGCCCTTAGGTGCTATGGTAATACAAATAATTAATGAGGGGCTCTTTAATTATTTTTCATAATAAATGTTATGTGGCATGTTTGAAATACAGCTAAGATGGAGCCATGTGCACCAAAGCAGGCATATCTGTAGTTATTCTGGTGTATTAAAATGCACGCTTTTATTATCAGTAACCTTCTATGCCCTGCAGGCTTTTAAAATCCTACCATCCTGAGCAGGAATGAGAAAATAAGAGTTGCCAAAAATAAGCTTCTTTCATGCCAAAAACCTGAATTGTAATATGGGGAGGCCTCCACAGAGCTTCTCTGTTCTTCTGGCCCCCACTCTGAAGTTAACATGGGAGTTCTCCAGCCTTCTGCAGAAGCTGAGTGTGGGGCTCCTGTGTGTCCCCTCCCCTGTGCTGGCCCAGCGAGGGGGGATTCAGTTCATGGCTCTGGCTTGGAGCTGCGTTTCAGCAGCTTGTCCTGAGGCACCAGAGCTCATAACAAAACCCAGAGCCCAGGAGTTAAGGTGCTCTTTTCTGTCTGCTTTCAAGCTCTTATGATAAAAGCTTGTGTACAAGGTACAGTTCCAGGCTAGGGCTTAAAGGGGATTTTGTGGAGTGCCAAACCTAGTGAGGATACTTGGTTTATACATTTTTATGTGTAAAGCTGGGGAAGGTTTTTGCAGCTACAGGTTTCTCAAGCCTTACTTCTCCTCTGAGTGTGAGCAGGTGATAACAAACTGTTTGGCTTGCACAGATAAGAGATTATTTCTCTCTCTGTTAAGGAACATTTCAATTCCAGCAGTGCTGGTGTGATGTGATGCTCTGCACTGGCATTAGCTTGTGCTCAGCAAGAGCACTGGGCTGTTTCAGAGTATTTTAGAGCAGGGTAATTGCTGGGGTGTGATCCTGGCAGTCACTGGAGTAGGGAAGGGGAAGCAAAATCACATTGCAAAGCCTTGTTACCTTCATGAAGAAGGTTGGATGATGTGGCCTGAAGGGTATCTCTAGAGACAGGGAGAAAAAGCAGAATTGTCTTTCACTTGAGGTCTCTAACTCCATTTCTCCTTGAGTGTACCCACATTTTTGTTGATTTTATCTGCTAACTACTTTTAAAAGAATAGACACATCATTTGACACAAGAGACTGCTGTATTTCTTGGCTTGTGATGTCACCTAGAGGATGTCCCCATTGCCCTGTGGGATGGGACTGGGCCATGGTTTGCCTTGCTCCTGAGGAGGATGAAGGCATCACCCTGGGTAGGGAGCAGCACAGGCTGCAGCAGATTCCTGCTGGGCCCTTAGCACCATTTTTTCCCTTGTCCTTCAACTCAGCTACACGGCATACATTTGTTTTTCTTTGGTTCCTGGAGAAAACAAACAGCAGAGTCCAAAAAAGACAGGATTTTCTAATCTCCCATAAAAGGGCTCTGGAAATTTGGAAGGAAAGGAAGGCGATAGTATCGCCTGCACTGAGACGGCAATTATGGGTCGTGGGAGGAAGTGTATAAAGCCTTATTGAGTGGAGATAGCTGAGGTGGCTGCAGGGGCCTGCATGGTGTGAGGAAAAGGCTGGAGGAAACCCTTATCAGACCTGTTATCCTGTCTCTGTCATTCCCATACAGATTAATGAGCTCCAGGATGCCCTCCGCCATGCTCGGACCGGGGTCTGTTTATCCCAAAATAGAAGGTTCTGTCTTGTGCTAGAGTGTCATATTCCCAGGCCAGCAGCACCATTGTGTTTTATTACCCCATTGTATTCAGGGGTTATGTCCAAACTTTTCCTCTTAGCTCCTTAATCACTGTTTTGATGGATGAGCTCTATGAGAAAAGCTGCTGCAGGGCTGCTGTCTCTGCCGAGGACTCAGCACGGATCAAAATGGTGCTTGGCACTCGTTGGGGCTTGGCTTCCTAATTGTTCCTGCACCAGGTTTAGGAAAAGCAAGGTGGAGGTCTCACCCTTTGCTGCAGAAAGGAAGGAGTGGGACGGGGAGCAGAGGAGCAGCTGCCTGCGAGGGCTGTGCTGCCCTGCCACACCATCCTGAAGGGCATTTGTGGGGTGGCACCGGGGAGGGTGAAAGCCAGATCGGTGTGTTTGGGATCACCCCCTGCCCTGGTGAAGCCCAGCTGTCCTTGCCAGGCTGGCGTGGAGCCTGACAGCAGCTCCATGACCCCGCAGTCATTAACGCTGCGGGACGCGCGGCTCCCACCCAGGGCTCCTGCCTGCTCTGCCGTTCCCCCCGTGCAATCCCGGGGAATTATCCATATCCCTGACAAGAGAATAGGTTACTAATGCACCAACACAGCTGTTTTGACACTTTTGATGAATAACATTCAATACTATTAATTGGAACAATTGCTTTTCATTTAACTAAATCACTAGAATTGCTAAACTAAATTGAAACGGAATGTAATTTTGCCTCGCTCTCCTTTAATATGGGCCTCTAAATGTCTTCTCCCTGAAGAATTAGTAACTTAATCACCTACCAGTGATAACTGTTTCATAGCCCTCAGCTGGAAGGCTTTCCTGCTAAGCAGTATTGCCTGGGAGTAGAGTGTTATAGCAGGGAACAAATCCCATCTCTTTCCTTTCTCCCCCTCTCTGCTGCAATATTAATCATATTAAAAATGGTTCTCTTCCTCTTTCTCTGTTCCAGAAAGATCTTTATAGATCATCATAATTTCACCCCACTCCTTTTTGCATTGTATCAATCACTTGGCATGTCTAACAGGGTGCACAACAATTATATCTGTCTGTTATGTTAGAGATGGATTTTTGCTGTCAGTGGCTGGGAGAGGGGCTCTTGTTCATTTTCCAATAAACTTGTCATCCAGAGCACACAACACCAACACCATGGGATAATGTGGGCACCACCCTGACCAAAACCCTTGGAAGATATGGCTACAAAGCAAGTTTTTAGCTGCCTTTATTTATTCATTAAAATAACCCCCAACCAATTACAGCATAAATAAAAATAGCCTGAAATGCATTTGCATTACCTAAATTTAGAAGCTAAAGAGCAGGTCCTCTGGCCAGGAGCTTCTGCACTCTCCAGACAAAAGAGAGTGGGAAAAACTAAGGCAAATTAAATAAAAGTCAAATAGATAAAATTCAGAGAGTGCTAGATCCCCAATTAGGCTTTGCTTTTTTTGCATGTGGTGGAACAAAGTGGTCTTGGTTGCAGATTAATTCGCCCACCTGTTTTTCAGGTTGCAGAATGAACTCAAATCTGCTGCTGGGGTTTTGCCAACATTTCCCTTCAACACTTTTTAGCTATTAATGACAAAAGGCCTTTCCTAAAAGCAGAGCTGAGCAGATTCCTGCAGGGTTCAAGGCTGTTGTCTGAGGATGAGATTCTCTACATGTGTTCCCTCTGCAGCTGAACCTGTTATGTCCCAGTCACATTCCACTGAATCAAAGAGTTGTTTTTTGGGTAATGAGTCTGGCAAATTTACATGTCTCAAATGCATGATGCACAGAACTGTGATGTTTCTGTGGTGCTTGAACACTATTTTTCTGTTTGTCTCAAAAAATTTAGGGTTCTTTAGCAAAATGTCTTGCTATAATTAGTTGTCTCTTGTTCTTATTTTTCCATGTACACATCTGAAAAATCATCTGCATCTGTAGTCTTTTAGTTTTAAGGCATGTGAGTAGTTAATTTACTTCTCTGGGTGTTGGTTCTGTTTCCTGTCAGAAAAAATGCTTCCAGAAAATTAACATGGACTCTGTTCACAAATTGCTGGTGAATACCTGCAGTTGTACTAACTGTGAATAATTAAAAAGGGTACTTCAAAGTGGAGTGGGAGTAAATATTCATTGATATTAGAGAATGAATGTTAGACAAAGTCACCTAATAGAAAAAAATGTGAAGAAACAGCTACACTATTAGGTGTTTGCTTTAATCAAACTGCTGGAATTTCTGGTGCTGATCCTGTTTTCCTCTTAGCAGAGTTGAATGAGCAGATCATCCTTGCTGTTGAGTGGAGATTGAAATACTGATTTACTGCCTGCAGGACAGAACTGCACCTTAGCTGTGCAGCTGGGCATCCTGTTCATCTTAAATAGTATTTCTGTCCTGTTTTTAGTGCTCTTTTCCTTATACCCCACTCCTGTAGCCTGCTTATACCTGTGCTGGGTTTCCTGCATGCTATGCAACATGCCACAGTCCTGAGGGTTATTTTAGAGAGGGAATCATGGCTAGAGGTGGCCTAAGAAGAAAATTCACAAAAGCCTGAAATTCTTCTGCATATGGCAGTGATTTACAGAGATTCATTGACTCACAGTCTGGCCACTCACAAGGTATTTCTAAACATAACTGAGTTTAGACCAGTATCTGGGAGGGGAAAGGGAAGTGTGATAAAGTAAATGATGGAAACTTGCAGCTAGAAGTGTTTTGGCAGCTGAGGCTGGAGCAGTGCTGCTTGAAAGATGAGCACTCTGTGAATTGAGGGCATCTCAGGAGAAGTAAATCTGCCTTCTCCAACACAGACTGAGCACTGGCCCAAAGACCCCGGGTAAATAAGAATCAAACTTCACTACAGGACATTTATGTGGTCATGATTTATTGGTGCTCTCAAAGCCTTTGAACCTTTGCAGCCCTTTGGGGGAAATGGTGTGTTACAGGGGCTTAAATAAATAAATAAAAAATAAGAAGAAATACATGCCTATAGCTACAGGAAAAACCTATTGTGCCATTTGTTCCAAAAGCCTTGACACGTTCAGGGCTTTTTCCTGAATTTGACTTTTTTTTCTTTTCTATTTTTTTTATAGGATTTTGGTCAGTCAGCCAGTGCTGTAGGAAATAAAACAACTCTTTGACAGATTCTTGTTTCTCAGTCCCTTTCCCAGCAACTTCCCCCTCTGGTAAAGTGAACTGAGCTGCAGGATTCTGATGGAAAAATCAAACAAACCGGCCGAGCATGGCTGAGAAGTAATAGAAAACTACTTGGATCTCAAGGCCCTGCCAGTACAAGTTTAACCTAGTGTTGTTCCTTCAGCAAATGTCAAAAATGCTTTTCCATTTTCCGCAATGCAATGCAATCGTGTCCTTGGCTCATCCTCCTGTGAGCAGCCTTTGCTCAGGATGTGGCAGTGACCTCTGAGCAGAGGCTTCCTCTGCACAGCCCATCTTGCTGTTGTAGGATCATAGATTGCTTTGGGTGGGAAGGGACCTTAAAACTCACCCAATCCCACCCCCTGCCATGGCAGGGACACCTTCCACTGTCCCAGGCTGCTCCAAGCCCTGTCCAGCCTGGCCTTGGGCACT
>JAWWMS010000075.1:4453885-4485709 GCA_035048045.1 Chlorospingus semifuscus
CAGCCTGGCCTTGGGCACTGCCAGGGATCCAGGGGCAGCCACAGCTGCTCTGGGCACCTGTGCCAGGGCCTCCCCACCATCACAGGGAAGAATTTCTTTCTAACATCCAACCTAAATCTCTTCTCCCCTCTTTTAGTCCTTTAAACACTCTTCCCTTGCCCTATCACTGTCTGCCTCTGTAGAAATTTCCCTTCCAGATCTCTTGTGGCCTCTTTAAGCACTGAAAAGGCTCCAAGGTCTCTCTGGAGCCTTGTCTTCTCCAAGTGACCCATTGCTCTCAGCCTGTCTCCAAAGCAGAGGTGCTCCAGCTCTCTGATCACCTTTGTGGCTTCCTCTGGACTTGCTCCTGTGCTACAGGAGGGCACAAAGGCACTTGGCACAAAATGAAAAATATTAATATTACTGTGGGAGTATTTTAGATATATTTTTAACATTATTCTGACATCAGCTGAAGCTTGCAAAATTCTGAGAGAAATGTTGGAACAGTTGAGGCAGAGGAAGAAGTTTCTTGTGTAAGGGGCTCAGCATGGCTCCTATATCCACCCTCCTCTGCCTCTGCCAGGAGTCTTCCTCCCTGTGGTTTCTCAATCCTTGCTGTGTTCTGCCTCCTCTAGCTGTTCCAAGGAGCTGACAGTGGATGTGAGCAGGGCTGGCTGCCTCTCCCCGGGGATGCAGGGCTGGCTGAGCACTCTGCAGAGGGGTGTAGCTGGCTCAGAGCACTGTGTGTGTGTGTCTGTACGTGGCTGGGAGCTTGCTGTGAGTCTTTCCTTTTGGATCCTCAGAGAGCCTCCCCCGTGTGCAGCTCTGGAGCACATCCCCCTGCCCTGAGATCACGAGTGTGTGCAGGCAGTTAATGAGAAACGCTGCAAGCTGAGTCCCAGGGGATGATTAAACCCCACGAGCCAATTAAAAGAAGTGTAATTACACAGCAGGGACAAGTTGTTAAACAAGCTAGAGGTTATTGTCCTTCAAGTCAACGTACTGGAACAGCCAAGAAAAGCCTACCAGGAAAAACTGGCAGGGCAGTTTTGCTTGGCCTAAGGCTTCATTTGGGGAGGAATGGGCTAAAACAGCATTTTGCCTTTTGTCTGTGCTCCTGTGTGATAAGTGCTCAGGGCAGAGTCAGCCAGCTGAGCTGCCCCTAGACTGGTGTAGGGAGAGCTAAGCTGAAATGCTTCCTTGGGCATGAATTCCCTTTGCTGGGGGAAAGGTGTGGGCAGATAAACCAGCCCAGCAAGCCCAGAGTGTGGCTGGCACAAGCTGGAGTGAGGCTGAGGCTGTGGAGCTGTTCCCAGCTGTGCTCTGAGAGGAATTTCTCAGAGAGAGCACACTTGGGGATAATTTATGGAGTCTGATGAGTTCTGTGCTTTTCTCTGCTCCTGAGTGTGTGCAGAGCTTGCAGCATGATGGTAGCACTGCTGGTGGTTGAAAAAGGTTGGTTTAACTTTTTTGGCTTGACTTGAGCACAGGGAAGAAGGAGTTTGGAATTAGCAGTTGGGTATTGGAGGAAATGAGTCACATCCCACTGTTTCTGCACACATCCCATCACAGGAGTGTGTAAAGCTGAATCTACCTCATCCTGGCTTGGAGTGGGCTTTATTTGATAAGCACCTTGGGAAGTATCAGCAGGTACCTCCAGCTAGTGGAGGAATTAGCAGAAAATGTTAATTGCCTGTCAGTCCCGCGTGTCCTGACCACTAGGTGACATCACACACTCAGAGTATTTTGTGAGCGCTTCAGTGGGAATGTTCACACCTGACTTACAATCTCACTTTTGCTCATGCAAGGCACAAGTCCATTTTTTCAGCCATGTTTTCACTTGAACTCTGTGTGATAATAAAAAAAACCTGAAGAGTGTGTGGATTTTAGCATAGAGCAAATGAATGCTCTGAAAATTAGATGGTTTGCTCAGGTAGAAATTGAAATAATTTTGTTCCACTGTTGGTCAAATTGATGGAAAACCACAGAAGTGCTGCATGGATTTGGCCAAGTTCTGTTCTCAAACGCTCATCTATGATCACTAAAATCCTCTTTTTGTCAAGATGAATTTGTCAAGATTGTAAGCAACAGTTTTTGAAATGCCCATTGGAGGGAAAGGGTGAGGCTGAGCCTCACAGCTCCTCTTACAAAATCAGGGTGGCTAAAGGATTTTGCAATTAATTTTTTACCATGCCACAGGGCATGTTTGTTTGCCTGCCTATTCAGGCCTCAGCCTGTAGTTAAGGAAACAAATTCAAACTTATCTATAGGGCAAATGTCTCCAGAGGACAGAAGTTTCCCTCAGCTGTGAGAAGTGACTCAGTTCACAGAAGTGAACTGGGGACCCAAACTCAGCTGGGGAAATCACTTGTAACCTGCTAATGTCCAGGGATAGGCTGGGTCCACAGTGTGGTTTTAGTCCCAGCATCCTGACTGAAAAAACAGCTGCCCCTGTTGGAAAATCCCCATGGATCAGCTTCTCAGTCAAGGTCAAATCCCCATCTTTTGTACTTTTCTGGGCCGTTATTTCAGGTGATAGATGCGCTATTGACTGGCAGCAGTGACAGAGCTTGGAATGATGGGGGAACTGAGGCATATTCAACACACTGGCACACAGCTAACTCATGCTAATGTTCAATAATCCTATCCTGCTGCTACACTCTAATGGCTGTGGGCTTGATAGAGCCCCCTCATTGAACTGGTGTATTTCTTATGGGCCTGCCCGCCCATCCTTCATGAATTTTTATTAAACAAAACTGTAAGCGGATTGATTTTGTACTCCTTTATTGCATTTTTATTTAATTCCTTTCAATGGTGGAGGCTCCATCATGTTATCTCGACGTAAATCATGCTGGGGCAGCATGCCAAAAAAATAAAAAGACTACAGGATCATACTTGCATCCAGCGTAAATTTTACTCCTATAACCTTTATTAGTGTAGATTCATTGATTTTTCCCAACTCCCCCCTTCTCCTCCCCATTCCTCCTTTTGGTTAGACTTAGGTCAGAACCTGACAGCTCTCTTTTTAAATAGGGGAGGAAGGACTCTAATTTTTAATGTTAAATAATAAAAAAAGTAGTTTGGGTTGATTAAACAAGACCAATTTTTTTTCCCTTCTTCCATTTTATGCCCAGCCAAGAAAATAGTCATGGTGCCAGTAGGATCATGGGCAGTCCTGGCTGTGGGATTGCAGGAGGAGCTGTGCTCTGGAGAGCAGCAAACAGAGGTCTGCTCTCACATAATCTCTTGGGGGGTGTGTGTGAGGTGATTTCGCTTCCCTGCCCTTCTCATGAAAGATTTGCATTAGTACTGAGCAGCATTTTCTGTCCTGAATTCCTTCATGTTGCTTCTCCCCATCTTTGTGGGGTCTTGAAGCTGTCAGCAGTAATAATTAATTATCTTTTAAGGTTTTATTTTGTTAAACAGGGAGATCCTGTGTTATGGACTGAACCTTGTGTCTTTCCACTTAGGTCTACTAAAAATGAGTTTGAACACTATCCATAAATGCACCACATTTATGTGGCTTTCTATAAAATACAGTTGGTAGATAAAGAAGGCACCAGTAGGTGGCATGGGAGAATTTACAGCGCAGCTCCAGCTACAATTTTGGTAGACTATAAATTGCTAACTTTAATTTTTAAACCACGACAGTGTCTCCCATAATGCCTTTTTGATTCACTGGCATTCCTAAGCACTGCAGGAAGGGGCTCCACCATCCATTGACTAGTTTGACTATGGATAACAAAGCAGAATGTTAAAGCTGGCCCCTGTGTGGGTTGTATTGCAGGGGAACATCTCTTGCTGCCCCTCGTTTCTGGTTGGTTGTTGCCCTGCACATCCCAGATCTAGAAGCAGTTCTAGGTGGGATTCATGTTGCTTTTTTAAGCTATAGGTGCTTCACATAGTTGCAAACATAAAATATGGTCAAAAGGAGATGATCTTCCAGAGGAAAACCAGTTGAAATGGAAACAGGAGGTCCCTGGCTTTTCTGAGTTAATGTCACTTGGTTGGTTTGGGTTAAGGCTCTCTAACCGAGAGAGGGGTTTCTGACCTAAACTGTCTTGTAGCCCAGAGGCTTTGTCCATGAAAACAAGGCACGATCAGCAGAGAAGCATTTTATTGCTTCATTTCTTCCCGCTAAGATTAAACAAGCAAACAAAAATATTTGAAAGCTAGTAATCTTTGTGTCTTAGTTCTTCACTAGCACTTATTAGTGCTAATAATTGCTAGTCGTGGTGGAACTTGTTCAGAAACAAAACAAGAAATGTGTTCTTGACCCAAAGAGTTCAAATGTAGGATAAGAACCAGATTCACTGGGGAAGAAACACTGAGTAAGAACAATTCAGTGATGTTGTGGCTGAACACATGATTTTCAGAGATCATTGAACATCCACTAAGCAAACAACTCCTTTTAGCATAGCTAAAGCAGAGTCTAAAAGTGTTTGGCCACTTTCTCAATTCAGTTACGTATTAGTCCTTTATGGTCCTTTAGCTCTCAGTGTTACCAGTTTATTTTCCCATGCAAACTTAATAGAAGTATTCAGGTTAAAGAGGGTCTGAAATGGGTAAATAGTGCAGCTTGCTTGGTGTTCTGGGCTGTTTCTAAAAAAAAAAATAAATAATTCAGAAACAAGCCAGGGGCTCTTGAGTTGACAGTTTGCATTGTCTTTGTATTGTCTAGTCCTTGCAACAGATACATTCCAGATCCTTGTGCAAACAGATCAATTTGTGGCTGAATTCTGCAGGGGGCTTTTCATTTTAAAATGTAAAATGACCAATAGTTTACAAATATTTCTGGGTCAATTTATTGACAGGGAGAAAGATAGAATATTTTTGAGGAGGTAGGAGAAAAATGGTGGGACCTCTCCTTTGGTTAGTAAATAATACGGGGAAGAAATTGTCAATCTGCATGGGGTTAATGTACTGATTGTTTATAGTGGTTAAGAAAGGAGTGTTTCTTACAGGAATCACAATATTAATCAGAAAAGAAAAATGGCAATCGGGAAAGCTAATGACATTCCTGTTGATTTGATTATAACATTAAGCTTGTTTAAAGCTGTCATTTCTAATTTTGTTAAAGGAAATAACACAAGTTAGATCCATAGCTTAGTGATTTAGAAAGAATATTAGAAACATCAAGGAGAAAACTCTCGGGCCATTAGAGATCCTCTGCATTTAATGCATGTTTGGGAAGGGGAAATGAATTGCCTCCTTCATGTTAAATTAGCATAAAGGGACTTGGACTGTCTTGACCTTTTCTTAACCTTGTATACTCAAATTTTAGAATGAACTTGCAGGATTTACACCATGAGGGAGGAACAATAAATGGCTGGCTTGGGAGGGAAACAGGAATATATATAAAAGTCAAAGTGGTGGCTGGAGAGAAAATGTGATGTGGCTGTTTTCTGCTCTGACTCTGTTCACCTTTGCTAAGTCACATCAGGTGTTCAAGCACTTTATTCTTTAAAAAGCCCACAAATGGAACAGTTTTGTCCCTCAGTCTTGAGAGGTTTAGGAATGTTTTGAAGTACTCTTGTGACGTTGAAGACAATATATCATATGAAAACAAAGCTACAGTTACCCAAAATATTGTGTTTAAAATGAGTCCTTTTTGTGTGAATGGCTTTTTAAATTATGTTAGACCTTTTCTTTTGTCCTTCTCTGTATTCCAGGGCAGCAGGAATCCCCACAGGGACTACTATTTGTCTAATGTGAACCATCTAATTGCCATTGAAGTCTGTGATTATTTTAGGATGCAGACCAATGTGGCCATACTGACAGAAGTCCAGAAAACTTTGTGGGCATCCTTTAGTGGAGGTGGAGCTGTTGCCTTGGCAGCAAGGCTGGAAAGAGGCAGACAGGTGAAGGTAGAGCTGTTATTTCTGTAGAGGAAAAGCAGCATTTTGCACAGTGCAAGGTCACATACACCTCCAAACCTCTGTGAGCCATTTTGCTACATGTGAGATTTGGACCTTATTGTGAATCAAAGGCGACGAAGGGGAAAGAATGATGCATCTGACTCCATGGATATCAGAAGGCTAATTAATTACTTTATTAAACTATATTATTCTATGTATCTAAAAGTGAATCTGCCAAGCTCTAAACCCTGCACACAACTGCTCACACTGCACTGAATCTCGTGACTGTCACCCCACAGTCCTCACACACACACACACTTGGCCCTGATAGGCCAAGGAAACAAAACATCCTCACTGGGTAAAAAATCTCCATATTGCATTCTACTTTGGCACAACACAGGCACAGCAAGTTATAAGAATTGTGTTTTCCCTTTCTCTGAGGTTCCCAGAATGTGAATCTCAGAAATCCTTGGGAAGAATTGTGCCTTGCTTTTCTCTGTGAAGAGAAATGTGGCAACAGGACCTCCCAGGCCCCAGTCTCTCACATTAATGTGAGAGAAATCTCAGTGGGCTGAGCGGAGTTTTGAAGCTCTTTGCCTGTATCTTGTCTCTCTGTGCCCTAGACTCCTTCTTGCAGTGTAATCCCAGAGTCTGGCAAGCTCCATAATAAGTGCAGATAGATGAGTGTGTGTACATCTCCATTAACATGACTGTGCAGGCTAATGATGGGGACCTCCTGCTGCTCTCCGCTTGTTTTCTGTTGATTGTTATGTAATGTTCGGCAGCGGGAGGTAAATTCCTCTCCAATTTTGAGGCCCGTTGCAGCATGCAAACCCCACTGTGAGAAGTCACGGTGATTGAGCTTTCGAATCAAGTCCCATGCTGGTAACTATAAATCAGACCTATTATACACTGGGCCCGACAGCCAGAAACCTTCCGTGCTGCCTGTGGCACAGCGGAGCCTCCGAGCCTGTTCTGTAACTGCCAACGCTTTGAAAGCCTCTGATTGAAATTTGGTGGGATGTTTTCTCTCCCTCAGATAAAGCCCGAGGCTGCTCGGGGTGCTGAAGGTCAAGCTGATGCTCAGGATGTGCCTTTGAAGAGTTGCTCCTGCTCTGCACGCTGGGATGGAGTGTGGGAGCTGTTTGGGTTTGGGCAATGGAGTTGGCTCCAGCTGCTCTTCACTCATCTCTCCAGGCAGGATCTGTAGCCTAGGAAGATGCTCTGAACAAGCTGCATTCTCCACTTTAGAAAGGATAAAGCGATGCGTAAGTTAGGGACTACTAATTTGGGCGAGGCTGTAGATGTGCAAAGGCAGGAGAGAACACCAGGAGCCTTCCCAAACCCTCTCAGCACAGGCTGTAGAACCCCTTTGCAAGTCCAGCAAAACTGGAACTTATTAATGTTACTGCTCCTTCCTCCAGTGCAATGAGTAGGGTTAAGGCTGAGTGGGCACAGGGCAATAAAACACAGTTTGAAATAGCTGAGCTATTGGATGATTTATGCAATAAATAAATGGGATTATTTATTATAATTATTTAATAATTATTTATTTTTTTTTTATAAACTGGGAGAAATTCCATGGTCTTTGCTTATGCAGGGAGAGAACCTAGTAATTTCATAGATTTAAAACCTTCCATCGTATGCTTGTTTTCACTTGTTCTTAGTCTCAGTGTCTTTGTCACTGTCACTGAATAAAAACAAACCACTTCAGTGCAGTGTGTGGAAAAGACATATTTCTGTGAGTTTCAAAACTTTTGGGTATCAAGCTGCCTTCTGCAACCACATGGGAAGCAGGAGGATTTCTACTGACTATGCCCTGTTCTTTTAAACACTAGGAAAAACATCTTTACATAATGTAAGCATTTAATTTCTAATATTGCAGTGATTGTCCTCAAAAGTAGATAATTCTTTGACTGTTGTAATGAATACAATGCAGCTCAGCATCTCTCTGTGGCCAGGCTGAGCAGATGGGTGAACTCAACACAACCTGAGCTGCCCAACTTGATCTCTTAGCTCCTGCACAATCTCACACATGCAGGTACAGAGCCCACAGATTCAATTCCTAATGCTGCAGCCTGATGCTTCAACTACTTTTGGCTTTATGGAGCTTAGAGAGGGGTTTTGACTCAGGAAGGATGGAATGTACAGTTAAAAAGCAAGGCAGTCAAGACATTTGCCCTTTGGGAAGCTGCATTTCCTTGTGTGCTGTTGGCTTGGAGTTCTTGCACTTTTCCCACTTCACTTTGTACTGCTGAACCTTACAAGGTTGTTATAAATCTTAATTAATTTATAGAGTACCTTGAAAATGTGTGGCCAGATCCTCAGCTGGTGTAATCTAGCATGACTCCATTGAATGAGCAGATCCATACTGGTGTATAAAACCTGGAATTTGGCTTGTGAGTGCTCTTGCTAAGCAGCATTTTGTGCCCAGCACAAGCCCTGGTTGAAGGTTACATTCAGCTCCCTTAAAAAGGAGCTGGCCACAAAGTAGATCCAAATAGTTGAGTGACAAGCCCTCAGTATAAAATTTGTGGTTTATCCCTGTTTAATAGTCAAAGATTAGTGAGCATCCAGGTAGAGATATATGGTCTAGTCAGCATCTGATGGGCTAATGATGAATGGGAGCTTGAGAGAGGCTTCAGATTAGCCTCACATGCATAAATATCACATGTCAGTGACAAGGACACTGGAGGTCACTGGATTGTATTTGTGCTCATTCATGGCCTCTATAAACTCTGCACTACTTGAGTGTGTTCCCTCCAGGACAAAGGGAAGCATGGTCAGATGTCATTGTAGCTGGAAACCTTGTAATATGTGGTAGCTCTGTGGAGTGCATGGTATACAAATAGGTATTTAAAATATTTATGTGGTCCCATTATTCCCTTTGCCTTCGCCTTTTCATGTTCCTTTCAACTCTTTCCTTACTTCACACTGTTTTTAGTAAATTCTCACTTCTTGAAGTTACAGGGGAAAAAAGCTGTCAGATCATTCTGACTTTCCCTTTACAAATGCTAATAAATTCACTTTATAGTGCATTTTCTAGTCTAATTGCAGGTTACACACCCAAACCTTACTTAAGAAGACTTGTAAAATGAATGTTGTAGTCTTGAGTGTATTTTAACTTTCAACAGTATCAGCTAATGAAAACAGCAGTCAAACAATGATGAAAACTTCAGCTATTAGAAAGCCCAAACCTGAAAAATTAAGGCTGACTCATTCAGATAAAAGAATCTAACTTAAGTGAATTTCTTTAGTTTCTAACATTAAGTGTTAATGTAACTTTAGAGCTAAAAATGTTAACTCTAAAGGCTGGGAGGATGTTAATGATTGCTAATAATAACTAAGTTGTCATCTTTGGGATACTGGGAGAGAAGCTTTGATTAGCAGACAGGCCCAGGGTACTGCAAGCCTTGTCCTTGCATTAGGACATGTGGATAATTGAAACCTTTCCACTCTGATCTCAAGCTTCATTAATCTGGCTGTCATTGTGTAAGCTGTTGTCAATTAGCATTGGGGTTTTCCATGTTGTTTATTTCAGAAGCATAAGCATAACAATAAAAGCAAGTGCTGGCCCATGAAGCATTTGGAAGTGTTGGGAGAAGCCCCGGTTGCTGTGTTCTGTTGTTCTTTGATGTTAGGGGCACAGAGAGTGTGCACATTTGCTGTTTTCCTAGATAGAGAGCACACTGAGTTTGTGTGGCTTCATCCCTAATCCCCAGAAATTGGTGTCACTTGTTTTATCTCAGCGTTTTGAGAGACTTGGCACTGAAAGTTTGCCTAATGGAGCCAATAATTGCACCTTGGTATGAACTAAGAAAGAGACCAAAAAAATGGAAAATTCGTCAACCCTGTCCTCAACACCTAAGACAACACCAAGCCTTGGGGAAGGGCTACAAGAGGAAAGCTGAGCTGAGGACTGGCTGGGATGGAAAAGGGACCTTCAGCTCCTCAGAGGGAGCCTGGCCTGGGAGGAGGCCAGCAAAGGAGTGAGCTGCTGCTTGTTTGCCTCTGAGCAAATCTGGCAAGACAACAGCTGCCAGATTTGACTGACCTCGACCAACCTAGGCTTACCTGAGGCCATCTGCAACTGGAATATCTGCTTTCTCAGCACCCTTGTGGAGCTGCAGAAGGGCAGAGGATTAGGCAAGGAGACACTGAAAATGTAGGGCTTATGAAATGGTAAATCGTGTTTCTACCCAGCAGATATTTTGAAGTTCAGATAATTTGAAAGTGGAGGCAAAATTGCTCAAGCGCTGTTGAAGTTTAAGGAAGAATTGGAGGTTGAAAGGAGCTGATTCAGCATGAGGAGAGTGAGGAGGCTCTGCAGGGCAGTGAGGGGGAGATGCTGTGATCTGCTGTTCCCAGCCGTGGGATGACCAGAGCTGTGTTAGCCCAGCCTGGCACAGCGCTGGGATGGCATTGCCCTCCTCCTCTCCCTCTCAGGGCTGTACAAAACATTCCCAGTGTAGCTGCTCTGTTTCAGCCCCTCAGGCTCAGGCAAGTCTGGCTGAATCTAATAGATTACTGTAGTACAAATTGTATTGGCAGCAGTCCTAGTTAGTGTTGGGTGCAGAGTGTGTGCTGGAAAGGCTCGTGCGGCACACAGCGAGCGGCTCTGATAAACCCAGTGCATATTTCTATGGAAATAGGAGTACACTGTTGTTCTGCAGGGAGGAAAATATATTAATATTTTACTGCTGTGACATCTTGTAAATATTACAAGCATTTGTCATGGTTTTTTTCCTGAGCACATTTTGCAGCAGTAGGAAGAACAATATTTGAATGAAAATATGCTTCTGGTTGGAAACATCACTGGGTGTTAATAATCTAGGCTTTTTCTATTTTTCTTTTTTTGGGGTGAGTGGAAAGTATTTCCCTTTGAATTAATTGTTGTTTTGCTGTCTCTTTTGCAATACTGTCTGCAGTGCAGAGTGGTCCTGAATGCCTGTTAACAGCATTTCAATATCATTGGGATAACCTTTAATTGATCAGTTTATCATCAGTAATCAAGTAAACATATTAAATATTGATATGAGAAGGGGTAAGACTACTTTTTCAATAAAAGAATGGTGTACCTGGAAAAAAAAAATATATAAAAATTTTCTTCTTATTTCTCCTGGATCAGAGAGCTGAGACCCTTTATACTAAAACATATGAAAGCTGAAATGGAGATACTTTGAATATCCATAGTTACAATCTGCCCATATCAACATGGTTTTCTTTCTGGAATTAAGAGATTTGAATTTATCATAGGCTGGTTTATATTGTCAAGGAGGTTGAAGAAGTTTGAAACTGCCAAGTGATCTTTGGGTGCCAGGGCCACCCAACACAGGTGGGAGAGCACAGGGATTTTCTTTGAGAACAGAGGTGGGGATGGTACCCAGCAGTGAGCAAGGGCTGCCCTCAGCAGTGTCCCAGCTATCACTGTCTGATTTCCATCCCAGTCACTTTCCAGTGAAAGTTTGGTGACCAGTTTGTGATTTCAAAGTGATTATATCATCTGGTTCTGAGGTATTATATCCTTGTGGGGTCCAGGCAGGATTTCTGACAGCACTGACTTTTTTGTGCCCAGAAATGGCTTTACACAGACTGCGTGGTACAAAGTAGGGACACTTGTAACTCTGAAAGAGATTCCCTTAAAGGCATTCCTAATTCTGCCTCACAGACAGCACCAATCAAAAAGGAAAACCTTTCATCAAATTTAATAACAGAACATCATTTGATAGTTATCACTGCAGGATGATGTCTTAATCATGGACATTCCTAATTTGGAATGTAAATTTATTGTAAAATACAACTTTTAAAATCAGAGGCCTTTTGATTGAACAGAATATGGAGGTATGCAGCTTGATTCCTATTTTACTTCTGACTGTAGAGAATAACTCCCATGGTGGACAGGGGTTTATAGATGCAGAGGATTCTGTAAAGAAGATATTTGAAGGTAAAATACAAACTTGTTGCAAGCTTTGGTAGACGTCCACCTGAATTCAGTTATCATTGTTCTCATGATCTCTCGGTTTGAAAGCAAAGTAGAAAGATTTTATTTTCACTTGAAAAAATTTGTGATTTTTTCGAGTGAAACATTCTTGATTTTTCTTTTGAAACTACATTCTGGTTTTACTTTCACTCATTTTCATTAAGTATTAGAGCAGAATGCATAGGAATCACAATCATTTCAGGTTTATTTTTGTTTTAAATAACCAGAAAACTTAGACTAATTTTATTTATTTATTTTGACTGTGCTCTAACTGGTGCAGAGCCAAGTTTGGGCATTTCAAAGTCGAACTTCTTTTTGTTTTGGCACAATTCTTGATGGGTTAGTCAGGTCCATGATAGCCTAAATATTGGTGTAATGCATTTTATGCACCATCCAACATACAAAATAATGCTATTATTGAGCATTGAGCTTTCTTTTGTGAGCTCAAGGCTATTAAGTCTGTTGAACTTGAGGTATGGCAGCTTCCTTCAGCAGCTGAAATGAATTTGGCATCCCACCAGTTCCTGCGGAAATTATAAGAATGCGCAGGACCCTTCTGCTTCAGAGCTGTGGATCAGAACAGAAGGTCACCACTCATTTACACTGCGGGTGAAAAGGCACTTCAGGAAGCACAAAAACTCTCAAATGTAGCCATCTCCACCCTTCTAGCTGGCAAAAACCACCTTTTGTGAAAGGTCTCCATGCTGAGTGTTCTCTGGCTGCATTTCAAATGCAGGAAAGCAGTCCTGTGTCTAAAGGAAAACCCTAAATAATGAAAGTTTTGTCAGCAAAGTGATATAGGCCAGGGGGAGATAAGGGTCAACCAAAAGTGAAAAATGTAATGATTAATAAAAGAAAGAAACATGTGGTTTTTGAACCTTAAAATAGATTATATTTGGCTCCTCAAACTGTGATTAGGACAGAACGTAGCCTGTGCTGGTTATTGCTGGATTTAGTTGTAGTGTCTGTGTGCAGGAAGACTTCTTGAATGTAAAAGTTTTTCTCAATGCTAACAGTTAAGGCTCAAATACCGTGTGTGTACATTACAGATCAGCTCCTAACTATCTGCAACAGATCTCTCCACCTCAATAAATAGGGAAATTCCACTTATGGCAGTGAAGATAAGGAGCAGGAAGACGTGAGCTTTGTTGCCTCAGTAGGACAGTGCTGTTCTTGATGTTTGTGCCTTTGCTGTCAGGATCCATCATCTTCTTGAAACCTCTTCAGGTACTTTAATCAGGGTGGTGTAAAACAAAAATCCTCATTTTTGCAGCTTCAGAGCAGGACTGGTTTGCATGCAGCCAGCTTGGAGCCCAGACAGTGTCACAACTCACATCTGGCTGTTTCTCATCATTGCACAGATCTGAGCCTGAGCCTGGCACTGACTCACAACTGGACCTGGTCTAAAGCTCTGGCCCACACGTTGAATGGCTGCAGAAATGTGCCTGCTGAATTCAAAGCTGGATTAATCTTTATTGTTCTGGCAACAGCAGTTTTTTATAGCTCTAAAAAGTGAGGATTTTTTTTTTTTGCAAGTGGAACAGGCATATATAATGTTCTACCTCATTTATCTGAATTCAAACTATGCATTATAAAGGGAAAATATGTTGTATTTCCTCAAGTTACTTGAAATAGGAGTGGAAAATTTATGTCCTCTCTTAGTGCTAATATGTAACATTTCCTGTGCTTAAATGAGTTGTCTTGATATCTGGAGAGGTAAGAGTTGATTGTAGTACTAAATTCAGGAAAGTGAAGCATAGCAGGGTTTGTTCTTCAGAAGAATTGAGGGGATGTGGAGCTGTAAAAAAAGACAGCCTGGTGCAGAGCTCCTGAGCCTGGAGCACTGAACTGGACTCATTCCATTGTGTTTTGCTGCTGGCTGAAGGAATCATTAAACTGCTAAAAGCAGTTGAAAAATAAAAAAAATGTCAACCCATCTCCCACTTCAAACCAACAAAACATCAATCGCCAGAGTTATGAGGTAGGTTAGACACCTATTTTGGTGCCTGCTGAGAAGAATGTGAGTTTTTTACTTGTTCTCATGAGGCCCAGCCCAAGTCCACAGGGTGGGGTTCATCTGAACTGCAGGCTTGGAGCTTGTGCTGCCCTTCACAGCCAGTGTGAAGCACTGTGAAACAGGCACTTCTGGAATGGGGTTTACTCTGTCCTCATTAGGACAAAATAACTGCTCTGGAAACACCATTTTCCCCTACTGATCATGAAGGGGAACTCAATAATGTACCTGCATGTAGGTGTCCCTATTTTATGTGTTTCAGTCGGATGAGATTAATTCTGTGCTCAGCAACTGGATCAGGATTACAATGGGAAGTGCGGATGGGACATAGCAAAGAGACTGGAAACCCTTATGGCTTGGACACCAGGTTGTACGTGTGTGTCCTGATTTCTTTCATGTATTTTATGTGCACGCTGGTTTTGAGCAGTAATATGGAGTAAAGCCTGGCAGGATGTGCTACCAGGGGCTCCTTCAGGGAGTGCCCAAGCACATCTGGCTTGTGGTGTATACCTGAGGCTGATCCTGGTGGCTCAGTTGAGCTGCACGTGCATAAATTGTGGTTTAGAACTGGCTCCCAATGCAGAGGCAGGGATCAGTGTTTCAGGTGCTGAACTTTCCTTTGAAATCCCTACTAGAAGGATGCATGCAAGTAAGGGCAAGAGCAACCAAGCTGAGACAGATCACAAACCTGTGCATTATCTTTGAATTACCTTTGTTTTACTCAACTCCCCAAGGCGGTGTAACCAAAGCCTTTTAAAATATCATCAGACAATTCTTTAAATTGTCTGATTTTGCCACCTCCCAACAAAAGGAAAAAGGATAACTTTGAAATGCAGAATTTTAAAGGTGCCTGTGTCCCTCTCTTATTTCAAAGGAAAGAATAAAGGGGAGCATTGATGCTTTTTGTCAATTGGCCCTTATTGAATCATTGCTGTATTTGTAGGACCCACATTAGGTACAGTCCAGGTACTTTGCATGTAGACACATGGTGCTAAAAGGTTTAACGTTTTTAAATACAAGGGTCAGTTTCTTTCACCCTCTGGATATGAGCTAGAGGAGGTGCTCAATTCCTTGTTAGGAGGGAAAAACTGACTGACAGGAAAGAGTTATCTGTCTCAAATTATCACACAAATATCTTTAAGTCTGAACTTCATTCTAAAAGCATTCCTTGGTCTCTCATTTCACTGCAACCCTGTACAAGTCCTCTCGTGAGCCAGTGTTGCAGGATCAAGTTGTTCTCAGTTGCAATGAAGCTGAAAGGAAGATGAACACCTTCCCTTGTGTGTACTGCTGGCAAAGTGTTTGTGGGTGTAGGCACAGGGCTGGGAGCAATGCCTGCACTACAGGAACCTTTATTTATTGCCAGTGCTGGAACTACAACCAAGGCTTCCTAAAGGTGACTAAATTTTTTGTATTTCATACATGATGCTTCAATTGAATAGTTGTGATGTTAAGTGTGTGCTTTGCTAAACTGGGGCCTTGTTTCTGGAGAGGGAACTATTGTTAATCTTTTGGTACATGAAGTGTATTTCCCATTCGATCATAAATTATTTACATTCAGGTCTAGCAAAATCCCCTCTGATTTAGAGTGATGTATGGGAGAGTCAGACCTATAAACTTAGTTTGAATAATTCTTCTGGTAGATCTGGAAATATTTAAACTTTTTTTTATAGCACTGTAAATTTAAAGAATTTAATTTTTAAAAACTTGTTCTTTCTCCTCTGTCATATAACTTGACTGTCAGGGATTGGACTTAGAAGCAACATTTGCATGGTACATGTTCATCATCTGAGATTGATCAGTTTGGCATGGATCTTACAGCAAGACACAAAGAAATTGCAGGGGGACAGAGCCAAATGATGGCTTTGGCATGGTCAAAGTACAACCTGAATGCATGACTGTGAGGACAAGGCCATTTGTCATTAATTCATTCCAATCTGTATTGTTTGGCTCCACCCTGTCAAGTGCTGTGGGTAAAAACCCTTCTAGAGCAAAGGGGTTTGTCTCTGAGCCTCAGTTTCTCTCAAATGAAACCAGCATATCCTTGACCTCACCATTATGGAGCTCTGAAAGTGTTAGAAGGAAAATGTCACACCCTAAATCCAACTTGCACAACCCCTCAGAGCCCCAGCACTGGCGGGAGGTGCCCTGGTCGTCTCCAGCCTCTGGAATTCCTCCTGCATTGCCCCAGTGCCTCACAGCTGGATGCCACACCTCTGGAAGGAGGCAGCCCTGCCTCTCCCCGCCTGAACCTGGCACAGACAGACAGGATGGGAGGTGTCAGGCTGGAGGGCCTTGAAAAGAAGTGGGGATGAAAGGTGCTGTGGTTTGCTCCTGTGTGTACTCACGGATCGCTCTTGGTGCGTCTCCTGGGCTCCAAGGGCGTGTAGAGCTCTGCAGCTTCCAGGTTATTTGTGGTGTGAGGGCTGTGCCAAGAGTCAAAATAGGCTTTTCTGCTTGGAAAGCATCCCAATGTGGCAATACCAACGTAAGGAGATTAATAATACAGTAATTCTTTATCTTGAAGGCTGAAAGGGAATTGTAAATAAAGACAGAAGTGGGAATTCATGTAGAGAGATCAAGTCTAACTCACTGGAGTGTCAGTACCTCAGTTATAGAACAGGGTGATGAAATAAAGACATTTTTTGATTAAAGATTTCTTTTATCATGACTATTCCCACGGAAGTTAACAAATAGAGAAAACTTTAAAAAATGGTTTTGTGCATCTCTATACAATAATTAAGAACATATATGAGCTAAGTCTGCGTTTTGAACAGTGCTGAGTGACTTTCTGTGTGATCTGGATGTTTTGGAAACGTAATTTAGGCTTCTAAATCACTCCAATAGTTTTAATATCTATTCTTTCTCTGTAGAGCTAAATGAGACAGGAGCTGTACATTCCTTTTTTTTTTTTTTCTGGGGAACTTTGAGTTTTTACTTCTAGCAACATTTACTGTAGCAACACTAAGAAGTAGAGAGGGCTGCAGGAGTCTCAAAAGAGCCAGATAAATTGCAGTCTCTTGTTTCTAAGTGGTGTTTTTCTGTCTAGAAAATCTATCACTAGATTTTCTAAATCTATCACTAGATTTTGCATGGCTGATCAATAAATGGTGCTACCCCTTCACTTGAAGGGCAAAAAGTTGCCTTACCCAGGACCTGGCAATCTGTTTTGGCTTTCTCTCCGTTTTGGCTTTTCTCCCCAGTATGGTGACAGGAAGGCAGGTGCACTGAACTTCTCCAGTGAAGAAGCAGAGGATGCTGCAGCATAAAATTTCCCCTTGACCCACCTTTGAGATCCCAAGTTCGGACCTGAGCTGCTTCCCATCCTCCCAGTGGCACAGATGGCAGGATGGAGCCAATCGGAAGCACTTGATAACAAAATGGCAATTCATTTTGCAATTCCTTCAGCATTCATGCTAACAATACTGGTCCTGATGGGCTCCTTGGGTATGAATGTAGCTTTCAATATGCAATTCCACAGGAATTACACCACTGCTCGGCTCTCATTAAGTCTGCTTTATTGTAAAGTGTTGCTGAGAAATCCTCCCATTACTGATACAGGACAACTGCTTTGCTTCAAAGAACTGCCTGATTTCCAAAAGCTCCTGTGTGTGTATCTGCAGGGTTTTTTTAATAGTCTCTTTACAGTGCATTATCTCACTTTGTTTATATATTGGACGATAATGTGATGTGTTTAAGTATGTAAATTGCCATAATGTGAGGAAATGAGATGTTAAAAATAGCTATGGAGTGCTGGAGAGAGCAGGGTGGGGTAAGGTGGCCAGTGTGGGAGGAGATGCTTTTGGATCCAGGATTTTACTCCCCATCTTTTTAGAGAAGGTAAATCCTCCTTGGAGTTAAACAAAAAAAAAAACCCAACCAACCAAAACCAATGACAACAACAGCAGCAAAAAAAAGAACCAAAAAAAAAAAAAAAAAACCCAATAAAAACCCCACCAAAAAAAACCAAAAAAAACCCCCAAAAAACCAAAAAAACCCAACAAACCAAACCAAAAGAAAAAAACCCACCAAAACAAAACCAAAACAAAAAATCTGGTTACAAGGCACCACCTTCTGCAAGTAAAAAACTGGTTTAATCTGCTTACTGTGGGGGAAAATCTCATGTTTTTAAAAACACCCCATGTCTGCTGGTTTGCAACAAGGATAACCACTGCCCCCACCCCCAGCATCACTCTAACCCACTCTCTAGAGAAGTAGCTGGCATCCATTTTCTCTATCCACATGATTTAAACCAGAAGTTAGCAATCCTCAGCTCAGCCATGGAGGGAGGGACTGATTTACCAGATATCCACATTTTGTCCACTGTTGATAGCACCAAACCTTAAAGCCCTGGACCTGTGGCTGAACTACATGAAGTGCAGCTTGGAGAGAACAAGTTCAGCTCCTATTAAACCCCATTTTTAGGGTCTTTCCATCCACTCCTTTCAAAAGCTCTGGGCAAAAGCAGCTGTATCAGAGTAATGAGGTGGTTTAAATAATGTGATTCTTGTAGAAGGAATTTGAGGAGGACTTAGAAGAGGAAGAGAATTCATTAAACTGTGTTTGGGTGGGTAACAGTTTGATGTCAAACTAGTGAAAACAACAACAAAAATAATTTTCCCAACTTCTGTTTCTATGCAGCCTGTCCTCACTGTGATGGGACTTTTATGCCTGTAGATACCTCATTTCCAGCACTTAAACCCCCAGTTTGTTAACTTTGTCTCATTAGTCACTTTCCCTGTGGTTGCCTGTGGAGTCTGAGGAGTTTTATTGTCTTTTAGTCATGTGCTGAAACTTCTTTTCACAAGGATGATCTCCAACACTGGTGCAGAAAGTGGCCACCACCCTCACCTCCCTGGCCCTTCCTCTTTCCCTGGGTTCCTTTATCTCATGGCAGGGTAACCAGGGACATGCAGGACCCAGCAGGAAGGTTGGTCAGAGCTACCACACTCTCATGCAGAGGCACCCCCCTTTCCAGAACCCCAAAACCATCACCAGTGGGCACAGAGGGATGCTGGTGGTGGCTGTGAATGTCCCTTAGGGCTCTCAGCCATGGGGCTGTGCTGTCCCATGGTTTCACAGAAGTGCAAAGCTGCTCCCATAAGATAGAACCTCCCAGCTGCAGATTTGGCAGTGACATGGTGGTAATTGTTGGGTTCCCAAGCAATGAGGCTGCATTTGGACTCGTGTGCTTATTTTAGGGTGGCAAGCATCTTCACCCAGCCTGCAGCCCCAGAGGATTGGTGTGAGAGCCCTGATCACCAAAACCCATTGCCTACTGGCAGTGTGGCGTTAAAATCAGTTCTAATGAAGAGTTCTCTCTCACCTCTTGGGATGTGCCTGTCACACCTAACCCTGCTCCATCCAGCTGGGAGGAAGCCTGGGGATGGGCATGGCAGAGACAGAGAGGTCCCTGTGTCCCACTGCTGGGCTGCTGATTGCCGTATTAATGTGCAGTGTCCCAACTGAGTGCTGGGCAAAGGACAGGACATCTTTAATTGGAAATATAAAGGGCTGCTCCTGGCCCAGCTTGAACTGGGAGGATTTATGTCTCTCCCTGTAGATGGGATTGAAGGGAATGGTGTGATTCACTGAGCGGTGTGCACGTCTCCTGATTTACTGCCCATCATTTACATTCCACTAAAGTCAATCAGTGCAGAAGGTCATTCCCAACCTGAATTTTTTCACGTTAAATCTTCTCTGTCCCAGACTTACAGTAAAGCCAGGAAAGACTCTTGGCAACTCAAGCTGGTTTTGAGGTTGTTAATTTTAATTCTCTGATTAGGAGAAAGGAGACTGTAAAAACAAAAGAAAACCAGAAAATGCATGTGTGTCCATTGATGGAGTCTGTACATGTGATAAACCCAGCAGACTCAACAAATGGCTGGTTCCCTTCTATTAAATTTGTACTTGCATATTTCTCGTGATGCTGATTAATTCCTTATGCTCTGGGTCAGCAAAGATGGTTCTGCCAACCCTGCCTGAATTGTGTATTTGGTTGTTTGCCTGAAAGTCTAGAAGTGGTGGGAAGTATCTAAATTTCCCACCCCCTAAATGGTGCTTTGAACACCAGCAACCTGAACACACTCCTCAGCACACTGAAGCTATTCTAACATTTCCATTTTGAATCATCTGCCAATGAGTTATGAATCCACTATCAGTATACTGGCAAATTGTAATAGAAAATTAGGACCAGACTTATGTACTGGATGTGCAGTGTGATTCCCAAATCACAAGTGCAACTCAACCTGCAGGCTTGGAAATGGCTTTAAAATAGTTTAATGCAACTAAACATGATGCTTGTTGATTTGCTCATGCAATATGTTGATATCACATGGGTTTGGACAAGCCTGTGTTTAGCCCTGCATTCTTACTCAAACAATTTATTATAAAATGTTTATAATATACAGTGGTTGGTTTAGCAAGATTTTTAATAAATAGGAGCTGAATTCATAGAATCATAGAACTATTTAGGTTGGAAAAAATATTTGAAAGTCTGTCAAGTCCAACCATCAATGGAACATTGCCAAGCTCACCGCTTTTCAATACCTGCAGGATGGTGACTCAACCACTTTGCTGGGCACCCTGTTCCAGTGTTTGAATTGTGATCCATTGCCTTGATTCTACTTATAATCTGGCTCTGAACAAGTAACACAAAATAATATGAACATTAGTCTGAATTTGAAAGTGAAATTTCAACTGAAGTTGAAAAATATAGAGATAAAAGTACTCTTGTGGTGCAAAAAAGTGCTCAGTGGTGGATCATTGTTTGTTATAGTAGAAGAGCAAGCAAATTTGAAACATAGTCTTTATAAAGTAGTTTGTGATATGTAAGGAGGGAGTTTTTGTAAAAAAAATCTCAAATTCTTTAGCTGTTCTAGTCTTTTTAAGTTTTGAAATTTTGATGAATTATTCATGAAATCTATGTCTGATGATTTCTCATTAAAGGAAGCAATCAGTCTGGACATTCCTGGTCAGTGTGACGGTGTAGAGTCTGTGCTGTGTTCTGCAAAAACATCCCTGATGAAGTCATGTAATTCACATACAAAATGCAAGATCAGAGATTGTGTGTAAAATGTAGCACTAAATAACAGTTTTAAACATAAGCTACACCAGGCTTGTGTAGGTTAGCTGGGGTGTGTCTGGTTTATTTAGCAAATGCTATGGTTTGACTTCATGGGATTATGGAAGTATGTGACTTTTAAGAGTGTAAGTGGCTTTCCTCATTGGGATGAGCTCGTTGTCCTAATTAGACAGCCTTCCTGATTAACTCCTGAGAGCAGCTTATTGCTGACCTAAGGCACTTAAACACTTCAGGGGATTATTGCAGCTTAACTGTGTTAGGGTCATCTTAAAGTCTTTACTGACATCTCTAAACTGTTTAGAGCTCCAGAGCTCACCTGCTCGTTAGAATTGTAGCTGGACAATAAATAGCCATTGAGAATGGAATGTGAGCAAATCAGGAAAGGTGCAGTTTCCTAGTATAGCAGGTTGCTTTTTGAAGTGGTGTATCTGCAAGATTAAAGAGAAGTCTCAGAGAGGATCCCTCGTATCTCTCAATCAAAAACTGAGTTAAAGTATTATTGGTCCACGTTCCATCTGATGTCCATGTTGCTGCTGCTCCACAGAAGCATCTCTGGTTCTTCTGTTAGGCTGGCTGTAACATCCTGACTTCCCAGATTTCTCTGGAAGTACCTCTGGGTTTGTGGCAGCAGCTCTGAAATGTGTTGAAGCTTGTGTAAAATGGGCTCTGTAATGTCTCAATTTGTCTCCACCAAATTGCTCAAATTCTGAGCATCTCTTAACAGCAGCAAAAAAGGTGATGTTTCTCCACAATCCCTGACAATCTTTTCTGATGATTGTTTGTGTAGGGATTTTTTAGTTTTCCTTAAAGGATTTCATGGTGGTGGGATGAGGGTCTCCTGGGATGGAGGGAGTTATGTTGGCCACAGGGAGTACAGACCACATCTACCCATGGGTGAGGTTCCTGAGGGTTCCCCTCCAGGCCTTGTTCTCAGCTGTCTCTTCCACCTTCCTGTTGGATTCAGGGTGTTCTCAAGGTCTTAGCAGATCACTAATAATTAAACTTCCCTGGCCAAACTTTATGCATATTTTATATATGAAATTGAACTATTTGTACTTTTTTAATGTGAGTATAATTATGTGTCTTGGCTGTGGGGAGGGTTGCCCTTTTTCTCTCTTCTGAGCAGGGATTATTCACATTTGCATAGAATCTCTTAGTCAAGTAAAAGCCAATTTATCAGGCCAGTGTTATGTGCTGTTAATGCAATTTGTCTCTTTGAGGAGACTGAAGACAAGACTGTTCTCATTGCTGGGGGTCACTAGAGATCTTGTACAGTTAGCATAAAAATCCATTCAGAACAAAACTCAAATGTAGATTTTATTTAATTTTTATTCCCCCAGATTGCCTGTGACTCTCTAGTTTTCATTTATAGAATAAAATAAACAAATCCCACTGCCTGATGTTTACATGATGCACAGAGTGCCTGGGTCTTGCTGGCCTAAGCATAATTATAACCAAGCTATGCTTGTGTTTTGTCTATTTTGAGCCCAATCTGTTTTTGTCAGGGGCTGTGCTCTCTCATTTATTTGCACATATAAAAAATGCTGTTGCACAGTAGCCTTAACTATTTGGGTAGCACTGCCCTGTTTCTTCTCCATACAAATATTTCTATGGACCATCCTGGTCCAGGTTTCATCCATTTCTTTGCAGAAAACATAAATATTATTTTATAATTAAATGTAACTATGATCTCAAAGCTTTTAGTCCATTGGGATAATGACTGTAACCGGGGCCAATCTGCATCCTAGGTGTTTTTTGTCATCTTTGCATGTGAAAGATGAGATAAAGATAAAAATTAGGAAATATTAAAACTGGAAGGTAAAGTAGTAAAAGGAATCTTGATCTTTAATTTCGGTGAAGTTCTAACACTATTTTTTTTTTTCAACCTATTGTAATAGGCCTATATAATGAATTTGAAAGTGAAAGCAGATCAGCAGAGTAGCTGCCTGTAATTTACCTAAGCTCAGGCTTGTAGAGACTACAAATCCTTTGGTGTTTTTGAAAGCTGTAAAATTATTAAGAAACATGTTAGCCTTTCCTGTCAAAATTAAGTAGTTATGGGTTGCAATTTCTATTTTTACTCTTGTGCTGTGTTTCATTTTGATTCTGTGCCAACGGGCTTCCAAAAATCTGAAAGTGTTGTAGTGATCTTCATTATTTGGTAATTTCTGCTGCATAAATAATACTCACATCTTTCACCCCCAGTAAAATTAATGTAGTTGAAGGACTGAAGAGACAAATTACAAAACAGATTTTCCCCAGGATGAATGTGGAGGTGCAGGAGACATTTTCAATCTCACTTATTTGCCTTGAGTGGCTGTGGTGCTGCAGGGGCTGCATGGCCACTTATCTGAAGTGTTGGAGTGGGTTGAAGTCCTGATGTCATCTGGGAATGGGGACTTCAGGCACCAAATGGCTGTGCCCAAATTCTCTTGGCTCTGCACACATCAGGAGCTTCAAAGACTGTGACCCATCCACAGTCAAGGACATTATCACAAATCTCTTCTAGAAAATTGTTTCTCCAATGATTTAGTCTACAGGACAAACTAAAAAGGAAATTTCTGTGAAATATGCATTCACAGGAGAACTATTATTTGATCCTGAATTACTTCATAATGTCAATTTTTGCCTACTATTTTAAGGAGAAAAGTGTAATCTTTAAGAATCAGTGTTAATTCACTGTTATTAACATGATCCCCCTTTTAAGATGATTCTGGAGTAGAGCACCTCCTTTTCTCCTCATCAAAAGTGCAAAGTGTGTGTGGAGTGAGCTATTTTGGGGTTGGCTATGGATTAAAATTCAGAAGGATGGTTATTAGCTTTTGATATTTTCTTGGAAGTTGATGCTATTCTTCCCTGTTCCCCTTCCCTGAAGGTTGTAGAGAATGCTGTGCTTAGCAGAATAATAAAAATAAAATAAACACCTGCCCTCAGATTGGTTCTGTGATTGGTACCTCAGCAAAAAACAGGGGGGAAAAATCCTGTCAAAGTGCTCTTTAATCTGTCAGATGTGCAAGTTTGAGACAAAAAGCAGAAGCGTGATCTGTATGGTCACCTTACACAGGGTGTCTGTTATGAAACTCGAGTTCTGTTTGAGAAACACTGGACAGCCATTAGTTATGAAAGGACTTGGTAGCTCTTCACATGGATGCAAACTTGCAAAAGGTCTTCTGTGAGTGTGTCATACATATGGACAGACAGATCCACAATGCTGTGGACTTGTACATCTGTTCTTCAGGTCTGCAAAGTGGGAACAATGACATATTCCTGTTCCACAGAACAATGGTATTTTTTGAGGCACTTATAAGTATTTAAGGACAAAAAATTCCCATTAATCAAAACAAAGGCAAAATAATTGTAAACATTAATGAGACCAAATATACTTTAGAAGTATTTTTCAGCTAAGAAAGTGCAAATATTTTGCTGTGGAGTGCTGGATGCTGGAGTTGCTGTGTAAGAGTATTAGCTATGTCTTTGGTTTATGGCTCAAGACCACCCAGTGAGCTACTGGTAAGTGGGGAATGAGTTGCAGAAGTCTCATTTCTGAAGGCTGTATTATATCTTGCCTTGTCTCTGTGTGGTCACCTATACTTGTGTAAATAGAGTAATGACCTACATCCTCTTTGCAGAGGAGTAATGGGACAGGATGCAAGCAGCAAAGAATTGGTCCCTCTATGTCCCATTCCAGACAACTCCCAACATCCTTCTGGCCATGCCCACTCCACAAGGACAATGTTTTCCTTTATTTGCCTTTCCTTATGTCAGTCTCTCCTGTTTCTCCATTTTCTGTGTGCTGCAGCAGACCAGGGTGAACAGCTGTAACCACAGGGAAAGTATAAAGCCAGCTATTACTGTCAGCTGAAATCTCAGATCTGACCACATCACTTTCCTAGGTATGCAAGGAAATCCACCTTGGGTTTAAACAGAGCTCTGGGGTTGGCATTCCAGTGCATTCAGCTCAGATATTTCTCAGGGCATGGCAGTTGCATGTGCTGTGTTGTCTGCAGTAGAGAGTGCCAAAAAAGAGCAATCAGACCATCTTACTGGCACAGGAAGCCATTGCAGTTTGAGTAATGATTTCTCTTATTGAGTTAGAAAAGATACTATTATGGATGCATCCAATCAGGGATAAAACCTAAGGCAAATTGTCTAAAACCAGTGTAATTTTTTTCCTTTGGAATCAGCTCCATTTTTGTTTAGGTATGAGATTACTCGAGATCAGTTTAATCCTTTGATTGTGTATCATGCACCTACTGAGTTATACAGAAAAAACCAGAACTTTTAAGAATCTCCTCCCCAAATTTCCTCTCTCCTTTCTCATGTAGGGTCATTTCCCTGCCCACTTAAAATTTGTGAGCAATCCTTCCTAATGCAGTCTCCATTCTGACAGTAAATGAATTTGCTGTTTATTCCATTTCTGTCAAACCACTTTGGTTCTCTGTGTTTTACCCATCCTCTCTCCTGTTCTGTACTTCTACATCCTCCTTAAATGTGATGACTTCATTTGGCCATGACAAGGGGTAAGTTTAATTTGTGCCATGCTCCTGTGCGTGCCAAATAATTGTCAAACTCTTGAAGCAGAATTGTCCTAATGGCATGTTTCAACTATGTGTTTAAACAATGTCATGTGTTCTTGAGAGAGCAGCACTGACTCTGTCATACAGGCTTTTTTGCTTATTTTCCTCTTTCTCTTTTTTTTTTTTTTAGATGGGGACCACTTTATAATTTTATGTGGTGCAAGCACTCAGTAGTCAGCTAATCCCATTATTGGAGGGCTGTTTTTCTGTGCACCATTTTGATCCTTTCTAGTCTCAGTGCAAACATGTCAAATGGAAGAGTCCTTAGCAGTGAAAAATCACAATTTCGATTGGAGCTGAGACATATAGATCAGCCATCAGTATCCAGGGAGGATGAGGTGCTGGAGCTCAATAAGCGCTGCAGGGACACATGACCCTGGCATGGGATGCCCATCCATCACTGGGTGATTGATACCAGACCCAGACCTGCCTTGTAGAGTAAAACACCCCCTGAGTAAAAAGATTTGAGCTCTTTATGGGATAGCTCGGAATGAAAGAGTCATCTCTGATGTTTGCAAACAGCACTTCAAATTATGGTATTGAGATAAAATAGAATATAGCAGGAAGAAGAGATCCCTCCATGAGCTTTAAGCTGTGTATTTCATGAGCTTGAGGTTAAAATTACAAATCATGTTTGTAGATATTGTTCGATGTCACTCTCCTTGGCTCAGCTTTGTTTTTGACTAAAGAACCTGAGATCGTGGTGAAATATGCAAAACATGAGAGTACAAAAGCAGCACGATGTTCTCTTGGTGTGAAAAAAACCAGAAACTGATGGATCTGGTTATAAAGAACTTTTGACTGAAATGCAGTTAAAAAACGTGAGGGGTGGACAGCCTGGTGAGGAGTGCAAGTCTAGGGATATAAATTCTCATCTTGGCCAGAGGGACAGGCATTTTCTCTATAAAATATGCAAAAGAACAATGTATTTCTTTAGATTCATCCCGTTGTTGACTGCAGAATTTAAAGCAATAAAATTACCTGAGGGGCAAAATCTTTGCAATGCTATTCATGTCAAAATGCCAGTTTTTGCTTTATTCTGTAAATAATGAAAATGGTGATGTGTGTGTGTGTGTACATGTCCAGTTACATCTAGTTAACTGTCTAAATACAATGGGCTAAATTAGTCACTGATGGAGATTTGCCTCTTCTTAGGCTTGGAATTTTGTTCTTGGAATTAATTGGCCAATGTAGGGCTTTTGCCAAATCTTCTATTTCCTGTCCTACCAAAACTGTGGGGGGCCCAAGTGTTTTGCTGTGAATATCAAACAGAGGTGCATTGCCAGAAAAGACATCATGGGAGGTTAATATTTGTGGGAATTAGGGTACATTTCATCATTTGATGTCAGAGGGCTGATTTCATGGTCTTGTCTTGTTTTATTTGCCATAGGATCATGGCTTTGGGCACACTCCTTGCAGATAATAACCAGCAATTATAAACCTTTAAATGTTGTAGGTACGAGATTTTTTTTCTATTTTATTTTCCTTTTTTTTTTTTTTTTTTTTCCTTTCATTCCCTATATAATTTACTTACCCAGAAAAGCTTAGCTCAAATCTCATTTACCATCTGGAAATCTGTGTGGTCCAGCTCTTCGTTGCTGGAATCCAAGAATGCAGAAGGTAACAATAAATTCCTTGAAAGCTGTACATGCAACACAGGGCAGGGGTACAGTCAGATAAAATTAGTTGCCCACCTTTGCAGGCCTTCCTCAAGGAAATTAATTTTCTTTCTCTTGCCAGTTCAGAGAACTTCTAAATTGTGAAGCAACTGCATAATTCTGTAAGAGGTTTGAGCCTCAGGGTTCCTAGGGCTCTAGTCTGAACTTCAAGACTTCATGTGATCTGTCCTTTTCAGTCTCTTGGGGGCAACAAAAGCTGCTGGAAACTGGTGCTCTTGTTCAGCCTGAGGAAAACCTTGACTCAAATGTCCTGCACTTGTTGTGATATCACCCTTGATCAAGCCCCTCCTGATGCACAGAGTGAGGTGAGGAGGGGGTTCAGTGAAACTGGTTCTATTTATCTCTGTGCCCACATTGATGAATGGCCAGATCAGCCTGGGTGTGTGGCTCTTTCAGTTATGTAGAGTTTGTTCAGCTGTAGCTTCTAGACTCTTCCTGTTTCCTTGATAAAATCAAGGATAAAACTGGCTTAAACTTTTTCCTCTCTGTCCACCTTGTCCTTGCACGACCATGAAAGCTGAAGGAGGAGTTAAAAAGCATAACTTGATATTGATTTATTTATTTTAAAATGTGACCAGGGAAGCGGATGTCCTCTTGTAGTTTATAAAAATATATTAATTAGCCATCTTGACTCATACAGAGCGTGAATGGGAAATTCACCTGTCAGCAAAGTTTGAAGGGTGCTTTAGGAACCAGCATGCCTGCAGAACAGAAAGGAAAAACAGAGCTTTTCATCAATCTGCAGGGCTTAGGCTGAGCTGTGACAGCCCTTCCACTCCCTCCTCCCCTTGGGGGTCTCACCCTTCACAAAAATAGAGTTTATTGCTTTAAAAACCCACCCAGACAAACCCTTCTGTGCATGGGGAGCACTGCCAGGGTGACAGAGAGCTCTGGAGCTGCTCCTGCAGAGCTCCTGCATGAAGATCCATCACCAGCTGACTGATATGTGACCCACAGGTACCACATCTGTTACCTAATGACCAGTCACTTAATTATGGGCTAGGTGACACGTTTATAAGGGTGAACTTTAGAGTGCTATTAGGGAATGGACAGATGAACTATACCAGCTCCCCTCCGGGTAGATTTCACCCAGACTCCTCTGCCTCTGTGGACCCATTACACAGTAATTAGGGTGGTTTTTAAGTAGGATGCAAGGAGTTAAATGACTAACCTTATTATTGCTTCATTTGTCACTGTGTAAGTGCTGCTTTGGGGGAGGTGGATTGGAAATGGAGAGAGAGAAAGAAAGAAAGAAAGAAAGAAAGGAGAACATGGTGTAAGGTCTCTTTGTTCCTAAGTCCACATGTGAAGAGCAAGTTGAAGAAGAAAAGTGTGGATTTTCCAAAGCTAAGACTGGATAATCTTTGGACAATCTGATTTTTGCCTTAACAATTGAAATGCCCACAAAGTGATGTCGGTTTCATGATGGTGTATTGTTATAAGGGTGTTTTTGTACTAATAATTTATTTTATACTCCTAAGAACAAAATCTGTATCTTGTGGACATGTTTTGATTCACTGAGATCTTTTCAGAATACCTTTTGGGCTTTTGTTTTTAGTTTTTCTGATAGAAAGAAGTAGATGAGCACAGAGGTCAGGACTCTCCATCTCCTCTGAGCTGGAACACAATCACACCTTTAAAGCAAGTTGCCCTCTGTCCCATGTGGTGCTGGTGGGGCTGTCTGGTGTCCCTCCTCACTGATGTTGTGGCAGCTGCTGCAGTTGTTTTCTTGCTGGAGTGTGGCAAAACTCCAGCCCTGGCCTTCTCGTGTGCCTTTGATTTAGCAACAGGGTGAGCATGTGCTGATTTACTGGCTTTTCTCACGCACACTCCAGTCAAGGACTCAAATATCCACAATTACAGCCTGTCATTTGCTTCTGGGTTACTGGGGAAGAATTCACCTTCTCTGCAGCCTCTGTGTTGGACGTGTCAGTTTGGGGAAAATGTTTTTCTAATTAATTGTGTGGGGATTTTGTTGCAGAGGGGAAATGAATGGTCGCCTTTATTAATCTGGGTTTAACATCCAATTGTTCTTGAAATCTTAAATGTAGCCTTGAAGCATGGAGGCATGTGAGTCACTTGTTGGTTAATAATGCCAGCTGGTTCTTTGCAGTGTTTATATGTGGAGTGGATTTTTACCAGTGCCCTCAGTTTCCTTTCATTCACTCAGCTGAGTCTCTTTTTCAAGTAGGAATAGTTGGAGGAAAAAGCTGCAGGGGAGATTTGCCTTGTTCTTTAGGAGATAATAATTGCTGAAGGGTATTGCTAATTGAAGGGAAGGAGATAAGTTTGAACTTCTCAACCTGTGCTTTGCCCCAGCTGGCTGGGAGCCAGTTCTGATCCAGAGCAATGGAGGTGCTTTAACCAGTGATGTGTAAGAGCTAATGTGTCCTGCTAGGATAAATGCAAGTGAGATGGATGTAAAGATAATTTTTTGTAGAGCTTTATATGCTCCAGTTGATTGATCAAGGGGAACACAGTTATGCCCCTACTGTACCTGTGCTGCAATGTACCTAATTTTCTTGAAAAGCTGAGGCCTTGGAGGTATTAAATGTTTCATTAAATTGGCCACAACCTTAATTCAATGCAGGGGGGGTTCTTGTCTCTTCAGGATCAGCCTTATGGCTCAGAAAAATGTGATCATAGATACCAAAACCTCTGAAAGTTGGCATTATTTTTTCACTTAATTGTGGCAGTGATTACTGCCAGCATTTAAAGGCTTTAGAAACATTTTAAGATTCTGTGCCCTTTACTGCTTCTAACCTTTGTTTATGAAAATGGTAATGGGAAGGAATTAAATGTTAAAAAAATATGTCAGGAGTTCTTCCCTCCCTCAAAAAAAACCAAACCATGCAGAAATACCTAGCTCAGACTGGGCAGATGGAAAACACGTGGGGATCTCCACCAGGTTTTGTTCACCAGGACATCAAGGCAGACATGGGCTCTGACCCTCCTCCACCCTTTCTTTAATGGGCAGTTATTAGGTACAGTATATTTTTCTTTAAATTGTCTTTTCAGCCCTTCTAAAGGAGCAGGGGGGTACTTAGGAGCTCCAGCTGTTCAAAGTATTTGGTGATGACTACCAAAGTGTTGTTTTATTTAAACTTACTTCTTTCTTTCCTTTGGGTATTTTAGGGTAGATTTAGACCCAACCATACGTGCCTGCTGCTGTTTTTGCCAGCTGATGCCAGGCTGACAGCTTTTACATCAAAGCACCATGAGTTTGCTGTGGGTTCCATCTCATCTGTACATCCCACAGCCCACGTTTGTCAAGTGGAAATGGTGAATCCTTTATTGGAAAGCAGAGTTTACCACAAAACATCACCATGAAGTAGCCAGGCTGTGCATGCCTGGGCTGCCACAGCACCTGAATATGCAGCTGGCAGGGTGAAATTTCAGTTTGTTTAAATAAATGCAATAGAAACAGTTTAAGGAAGATTGAAATGTACCTCACCTTCCAGCTTTTTTCCAGTATAGTTTTATTTTTATAGTTTAATGTACTGGTGGCAAAGCAGAGCTGCTGTGAGTTTCATGAAGCTCCTGTGTTCAGCTGAGTTCTGAGGACTCAGCTCTGCAATGATGAACATCAGTAACTCAGCTTTATGGAGGGGTGGTTTTGCAACTACCCTCAGCCTCAGTGCTTGATTTTTAACTGGTCTCCCCTGAATATATTTCATATTTTATTTCTGTTTCCTTAAAATAAGAATGTTTTTGCCCTGTAAAAGACTGCTTATGGAGCATGGACCTAATTCTGAGCTCAGGTAGCTGCACTTTAAATTAATTCTAAGATTTTCACTGTGTCCTTATAAGAACCTTTGGCAGCTTCTTCCATTTTGGCTTCTTTGGGTTCAGATTCTACCTTTTATACTGGGAAATCTGCAGAGAGAGAGAAATCCTTTCAGGGCAGAGATCAAAGGGAACACAGTCTGAATGCCATTGTTTCTGCCTCCAAACAAACAAACAGCACATGACCCCACACAAACAAAACAACCAACCTCTTATGGCAGTGAAACTCAATTAAATCACATTATCCACGGGGAAATGCTGTTGTTAGATCTTTGAGCTCCTGACCTCAGAATACCAATATTTCCAGCTCTAGGGTGAGGATCCAGCACAGCAGGGTGATTTTTGGGCAGCACAGTGCAGGTAGGACAGGGTATGGGGAGGTGAATGGGTCATATTGGAGGTCTGGTGATGAACTCTTGGAGCTTCTGCTGCTCAGAGTGACCCCGAGATGTGTTAGAAAGTCTCTTTTCCCAGCCCAGTGGTCAAAGAATGAGTCAGAACTCTTCAGTTCTTGATATCAAGATTGTTTATTGTTTCTTATCTATAAAATTCTTTCTCTTGCCTGGCGAGGTCTGTTCAGCAGGACAGACAGAGGCACTCTGATGCCCTCAGGGTGGTGTTATCTTTTTATACTGAAAACTATGTGTACATTATTTACCATAACTTCCCTGTCTAACTAATGTTAGACAGTGAGCTTCTACTCTAAATCAATATAAAAGTGCCACCATCACAGAAGAAGATGGAGGTGAAGAAGAAGAAGGAAAGGCTGGACATGCCCAGATTCCTCCATCTTGACTCCTGAACGCCCATTCTAAAAACCCAAAAGTTTATTTTTCACCCCATGACAAACTAATTATTATTCTACTT
>JAWWMS010000075.1:4485809-4505056 GCA_035048045.1 Chlorospingus semifuscus
GGCTCTGTGCCAGGGTCTCTGAGCCCCCTGGCAGGGGTTTGGGCAATCCAGGACAGCCAGAGGGATGTCCTGAATTCTGACAATGAACCTCCACTCTGTGGGTCTCTTACGGTCAAGACATCAGTGCTTTAAAGCACAGTGTGACCACTTCCACTGACCTATTTGTAGGGATATTCCTTTCTCTGGGAGAAGGGAGGCAAGGCTGTGGTGTGGTCTGGGTGCAGCGGGAGCACATCTGCCTCAGGAGGTTCCATCTACCCTACCCTGAGTCCCCCTGGAGCAGTGGAGCAAGGTGTCAGCTGAGGAAAAAGCCCCAAAATTAGCTGATTTCCCTGAATTTCTGTCACTGAAAGGGGATTTGGGGATTCCAGGCTGCAGAGAGTGCCTCTTAGGGTGGTTGTAGCAGTATTGCATTGTCCACTGGCAGGTGCGGATCAAACAGGTCATGTCAGTTTTCTGATGAATATCCTGTAGCATGACATGATTGATTTCAACTGTCAGCTGTGATTAGGTGACTCTTGGGAGCTCTGCCTTCAGTCTTAGATGTATAAAAGCTTTTTTCTTAAGGACTTTAATGTAAATTTTATTATTTTTTTAATTTTTGATTTGGTTTTTTTTTCATACTGAAGTGACTTCAGGAGCAGATTAGAGTAATTTTCTTACAGAAAATACTGAAAAATCAATAATTAAAAAGTTTTTGGAAAACTTCAGTTTCTGGTTGAAAAAGTAAAATCTCTTCCAGTCACAGCAAAATACCAGGAAATAAATGTTTATGTGTTGGTCTGATATTGCAAAATCATTGTAATCCTCATCCTTATTCCCAAAATAACATTGAGTTTTCCAACAAGTTATAGGTGGAAATATTTACAAAAGTCTTAGAAGCTTTTGAGGTAACTGTCATTGAAGGTTTCTTCCAAAAAAAAAAAAAATTATGATATTTTTTGAATTTCAAATGTCCACCTTGAAATTAAAAACATGTTAAACTTGTTGTCACCGATGATTTAACATGAACAAATGATTTTAAAGAAAAATAATTTTGCCTGAAAAGATTTTGAGCATTGAAAAGCCATAACTTCTCTTACACTTGAAACTTGTTTTGATATACTTAACAAAACAGCAGGGAATTTCAAATTTCTGCCATCAGATTGGACTCTTTACAGACATGCAAAATAAAATTCAAGATTTCTCATGGCAGAAAGTTTTCATTTTGTGTTTGGAATGTGTGAAATATTTTTACTTTTGTCCATAGCCCTAACATTAGAGATGGTGGGGGTGCCCAAAGTCCAGGTGAAACCACCTGGGATAATTCCAATCTTGTGTTGTTGGACATCCAGGGAAGCTAATGCCCATTAATGAACTTGGCAAAACAATTAGTAACAACCTTCCAGGCTGAATTTCATGCTGAGTGCTGCATATCCCTCAGCTCTTTGAAACACTTCCACATCCCAAGACTGGATTCAACCTTCAAAATTATATAGCTTATCTTATACTAACATCTCCAAATGAATTAAAGCAGATTTTATTTTGCTGCTGGAAAGGTGAGTGGGACAGGAGGAGAAGCAGGAGGGAGGGCACTCTGCAGCCTCACAGCTGCTGGGGTGGCTCTCTGGAGGTGTGGAGAAACCCAAACCATGCAGCACCACCAGGAAATTCCATGGCTGAGCTGGAAGCTGGTACCCAGGATCTTTGGGGTCGGGAAATTAATTTCAGATGGCTCTGAAATTTGCCTCCTAGATAAATAGTCCAAGTATTCTGAAATGAGTGTGTAATTTAAAACAGTGCAGGGTATTCAGGGAATTAAAAGCCAAAAAATAGTTGGGATGTGGGTGGAGAAAAAACACAATTCAGAACTGTGATGGAACGAAGAAAATCTGGGACTAAAGTGTTGACAGAAAAATTCAGGCAGTTATCAAGTCCAAGGGTGTCAATGAAATAATTAAAAGCATACAGTATGAAATGGCCTCTGACTGCTGCGATGGATGTGGGGTTGCCCTACCTACTCTGGCTGCTTTTAAATAACAACAAACATCAACATCAGGGTTTGGGCTGGGCCAGGACTCACAGGAGTTCTGCACTGGCTTTTCTTTTATTTTTCAGCCAGAACACTTCACTGCTGAGGCCAGTGTTTGGTGATGGCCTGGGAAGGAAAGCCATAAAGCCATGTTCAACCTCCTGTTCCTGTTGCCTCCCAATCAAGGAGGCAAGGAGATGAGGGAGGGTGAGAAGTTGCAGTGAGCTGGAAAGGGAAGCCTGTTGCTCATGGGGAGGTGTGGTTCTCTCCCTGCTCTGCTTTACTCCCCTGGAGAAGGTGCCTTTTCCATCTGTTTTATTTTGGGATCAAGCCTTGTGTATTCCCAGCTCTACAGGAAGTTGATGGCTCCTGTTTTCCATGCTGTTTTTATGTGCTTCATGAATGTATCAAATCTTATTGTCTCATTATGAACCTCCTGAAATGGGACCTGAGATGGGAAGGCTGCTGGATCTCAGGTCCATCTCAGCACTTCCCAGAATCCTGGTGGGGAGTGAGCCAGGACAAACACCATTGCCAGAGCAGGAGTGAGGGAAATAAATTCCAGCCAGGAGTGAGGGGAATGGGACAACCTGGCCCTGAGGATGGGTTTGAGAGATGCTGAGTAGGTGGCAGTTATAGTAGGAGTCCTAGTAAAATATATATATATTGTATAAGTGGCTGTGCCCCGATCCTAATTGTTCTGAATGGGCTGCAGCTGTGATGTCCTTAAGTGGGCAGCAGCTGTGGCTAATGAAGATAACTGGGATAAAAGGGAGTGGGTTGGCCGGTCAGGGAGAGCCTTGGAGGAGCCCTGACGAAGAAGCAGGAACAGCACTGCTGTGAAGAGCTGCTTGTGAGAAAACCACTCAGAAGGTATGGGACTCTAGAAATAAGATAACAACACTATGAATACAACAAGTGGTGACCCTGACGTGATAGAAGATAGGAGAGCCGAGAGCTGTGGCAGCCTGAGAGCTGGGACTCTAGAAATATAACAGCGGGCAGTACGATCCAGTTCCATGATTCTTGCACCTGTCATACAAAGAAAGTTGTCTTGTGTACTGTTACCTG
This sequence comes from Chlorospingus semifuscus, assembly GCA_035048045.1. Lineage (NCBI taxonomy): Eukaryota > Metazoa > Chordata > Aves > Passeriformes > Passerellidae > Chlorospingus > Chlorospingus semifuscus. Next base: position 4,488,892 of record JAWWMS010000075.1, read on the forward strand.
CTTGATACATACTCTCAGAAAAAATTCATTTCTACTCTGTGAATTCCAAGAAGGAAAATACATTTGTATTCAAACTTAAAGGCATTTAGGGAAAAAATAAATATTTGGAAGCATCTAGAAAACCTTTGCTTTTGAGAAAAGTCGAGTGAGTGGCTTTAACCTCTGCTGTAAATCATCTCACCCCTCTGGGGTTTGAACTTTTATCAATTTCTGAAAATGAGCTTCAAGTCTGTTCTGTATTGATCATCTACCCCATGTCAATAATAGCTGTTGTGAAGGTGAGCCTTGCTTGAAATTCACGTTAATGGTATTCATGGAGGAAGGAGAGAGGGAATGTGTGTGTACAGTTAGAGATTTATTTCAAATTCTCCAGTTAAAATCTTTAAAGAGTAGTAGGTTGAACATTATTTATGGCGTTGCTGTTCTGTAGGCCTTTGATCCTTCAGATCTGTTACTCAAAAGCAATTTTAGTTTTTATTTTAAATCAAAATATCTCAAAGAATTATTTCTTATATCATATTCATAGTTCTGTTGAGCATCCCAGAAGAAAAAGCATAAAGTCACCTCGAGCCTGGTTAAAGTCCCTTAAAGAACAATTTAAATCTACCATATCTTTTAAGGCCTTTAAAAGGCCCTGTCACAGGACTTATAACACAGAGAATTAACTACTTGGTTTTAAGGAAAAAGGTTTCTTTTACTTAAGCAAGAAATAACTATCCACTGCTGGAAATTATTGCTGAAAATTAAATACTTGGATTATAAAAAAGAATTCATCCATTTCTCTTATTTTCCAAACAATTGTTTTTCAACCAGAACAAGAAAAACTTGGAAAGGCAATATCCACAGAATTTATTTCCTTAATTTCCTTACAAATTTCAAGTGAAAACGATCTTTAACCAGCCTTTATTGGAATTCCAATTGAAAATATAACATTTGCTGCCCTTGTGGACTACTTTTTTGCCACTTCCAATATTGATTAAGAAACCATTTATGAAGCTGTTCTGCTGCTCTGTTTTGAGCCCTTTACAGAAGGGTTCCCACTAATGAGGGGAAACCCATCTTTGTGACAGGATTTCATGTAGTGATCAACCAGGCTGCCGTCCTGGATTGAGGATCTGTTAGGCATGGGATAAATGAGATTAAACCCCCTTGATATGGGATGTCTGGTGTTTCATGTCTCTGCCATATAGTCCATATACATCAAAGCAATCTCTGATGTGTGTAATTTTTTTTTAACTGAAAGAGAATTTTTCAATTACTTTCCCCCTTTTTATTTTCTGAAAGCATATAAACAAAATCTCGAGTATTTTTATTTAGATATTTATTTTATCTCTCCCCCTAAGTAGTTTTATTGTTGTTTTTGCTGTTGTTATTATTATTAAGGGATGAGTGCCAGTCTCTTTTCTTTGCCTGAGAAAAGGTGGTTTGGAAAGTGGGGAGCAATGTTTGTTAACCTGTACCAGGGTGCTGGTTTGATATTAACTTTTGGGAAGAAGGAGATTGGGTGACTTGGTCAGGGATTGTCCTGAAGTGTTGGGAGTTTGGGGAATCTCCCATGGGATTGCTGAGCTGCTGGCAGAAAATTGTGTATGAGTTTACAGAAGAGGAATTATATGGCTACAAATACTTATGCATTTGGTATGTTATATATAATCTATTTTTATATGTTATATTTAATGCATTATAGGTTTGTATGTAGGTAAAAGTTTGCAATACATCTTTATATATATATTTATGCTCATTGATCTGCATATTACTAACAAAACCGACATTATCACAAAGTGGGGTTGAGCCCAAGTTAGATTTTAGATAATCTGTGAAAGGAGTTAATTAATTGTGAATCGTTTCTCCTGGAAGTCCACGGTGGAGAGCCCTGTGGTAAGAGACATCACCCCAGCAAATCAATGTTTCATTAGCATGTCTATGGGAGATGTCTGTTCTGTTTTGCACGTAAAATGGAACAAGAGCTTTCATCTCCCTCCCTGCCTCACTCTGCCTTTGAGAGGGAATAAGTGGCTTTGTTCATTAAACTCCAAACTTTCACTGCTGTACATCCCCCTGTGCTTTTTTACTCTTACTCTAAAGCTCTCAATCAATTTAAAAGGAGAGAACCTCTATTAAGGACAAGTGTCAGGTAAATGTTTATTTCCATAATGCATTTATTAAGGTATAAATAGAGGGAAATGTTGCTGCAAGGACTGGAATTTACTTTCCATATTTGTGCTCATGAACTTCTGCATTGAAGTTTCTGCAGAAAAGTCAGGCTATTTGCAGTACTGATTTTCTGCATCAGGCAGACTATTGAAGGCACAATTATTTGCATCTTTTAGTCTGAAGTCTGGATTTTGGCAGTGCTATTTCCTACACTTTCCAAGTTTAGTCAATAATTTCAGGGAGGAGGGCAGATGGCAGCACTGTTTACACAGGTCAGGTGATGCATCTAATGAAAATAGACTTGAAATATGTCAGATATGTTCCAAACATGAAGAAGATATTGCAAGAAGGGAGTTTCACTCTGTTCCTGCTCTGCACTGGTTTGTTTTGAAGCCTTGCCAAATGCAGTTTATAACATGCTTGTCTATCTTTTAGCTGTTGGAATCTTAACAGCCTAACTCTAACACCACCTAGATTTTGGACATGATGAAATGATAACTGTTAATAGCATTATTTATAATTATCCCACTAAAAATTAAGTAGGGGTTTGGTGTATAATCTTAAGAACACATCTTATTTAGCTTAACTACAGGAGTGTCTGTTTAATCTCCTTTTTGCTTGGTTATGTAGATCATACAACATTTACCTGCCTTAAAGTACTCCTTGGGACGTTAGAATGAGGCTAGTCCACCATCATGGAAGTAAACTGGCTGTGACTCTGAATAATTTGATATAATTCTTAGCAGTCACGTTTCTGATCCTTTTTTCCCATTATTCTTGTGGGCTTCAGCTCATTAACCAATTATGGGTCCATTAGCAAGATATTGATATTGTATGCACTGGTGCCACTTGTCACGACTTTAAATTTTGCATTACCTGTATATTTTCTTCAAAGCCCAATTCCCGAGTTCATGTTATTAATGAGATTCTTAGCTGCATCTTAAATAAATTCCAGACCTGCAGGCTCTCAAATATAGATATGTAACTCAAAAGCACCCTGGAAGATTAAAAAATAGAAAACAAAGAGAGGGAGTCTCAAATCTCATGATTTTCAGGGCATAACTCTATTATTCTTGAATCCATTGGTTTGGCAATATTTTTCTTCTAACTGAGCAAACATTAAATACCCAGGTTTATGTCTTGGATCTGCTTTCTTTGTGCAGCACGTGTTCACTGTGCTGATAAGATAAGAGTGCTGAGGAAACCTAAGAGAACAGTTTTTTCCCCCTTCCCTGTATTCTGCTGTTGGGAAATAAAGACTCAGCCCTAGCTAGAAATTTGGCTGACACACAGGTATTTCATTGCAAGTTTTCAGAACGATGCCCTACATATTCCCAAAAACAATTGCAAAAGAGTTTCATTCTTTCAATGGCTTCACTCTTTCTCCCTTTCCACACAAGGTTCATTTTGAATTCTTTTGGCTGGGCCCAGGTAAGTCTTAGAGAGAGAGCTGTTCTTCATGGAGGCTGAGAGATTTGAAATGCAGGTGTTTAAAATTCTTTGGCTTTGGTTTTTATAAAAGTTGGGGAGCCTTTGACCTGTTTGTGCTTAGGTGTCTGCTTTGGCTTGAATTTTTTGCAGCAATAACAGGGAAATCATCATGGTACTCTGCCTTCTTCAGAAGTAACCTCTTTTTCTCTTGGAGCATGTCAATTAAGAGATTCTGTACCCAGACCTCACTAAATCTGTCTGCACAGGTTTAAATTGAGTAAGAGGGATCTTAATTCACTTGCTGGTATTTGCCTTCTCTTTTGTACAGTACTTTCATAGACTGGTTTCTTGGTTTCCTCTTTTCTCTGGTTTTTCATCAGCATAACCACTTTTTGAATAGTTGCTCCTGATTTTGTGTGACTGAATTGAACTCCTTGGACTTATCAAAGAGCTGCTGCATTGAGCCTGCTTCTCGTCCAGGGGGAATTTTTCCAGTGAATTTCCAGGCTGGGGAAGTGCAGGAAGTGCAAAGTTTCTTCCTATCCCAAACAGACACCTGTGGCTTGATGACTAGATAGAAAATGGAAGATCAAAATCTCAGCACCAGGTTCTACTCCACCTAACCCAAAAAAGGCCACGTGCGTGTTTTCTGAAGCATCTCCTCAGCTTGATGGTAACAATGTAAGTTTGGAAACAAGGACTATAATTAACCATGACTGTATTATTGGATCTGTGCATGAGTAATTAACAAAGCAGATATTTTTGTCTATGTGACTCTAGTTATTTGCTCATGAAAACTCCCCACTATTTTCATCAGCGTATTAAGGTTAATTAAAATGAATTCTGTTTGTATTGACTGCCTTTTCACGTATGCGAAGTTTGTGCGAATCAAGTGTGTGGCCGGGCCCTTCTTCCCTATAAAATCCATAATGTTTGCTTTCAGAGCTGGGGGAAAAAGAAATCCAAATTGCAGGCTGTTTGAAATTTAAATCAGAGCAATGCTGGTCAATAGTATCAAGGTTATGGTGCCCTGGAAGGTTTTGATTGGGTGCAGCCAGGTGTGTGCTGGGTGACAATGACATTAAAGGTCAGGGGAATGGAGTTTTAGGATTTCGTTTTGGTTAATGTGGGATTCCTGGCTGATAAAAAAAAATAATGAAGTAGAATCATAGAGTAGATTTGTGCAGGTTTGTGGACAGTGTTTGGCCTGTGCCAAGGCAGAGCGCAGGCCTGCAGCCATATTTCCAAAAATTCTTTCCTTAGGATTTTTCCTCCTGAGAAACTGGGAGGCCTCAGGAACAAAATGTAAACAATGGTTATCTGCTGCTGTGGAAGGCAACAGGTGGAGCTGTGATTGGCCTCATGTGGTTGTTTCTAATTAATGGCCAATCACAGTCAGCTGGCTTGAACTCTCTGTCCAGGACACAAGCTTTTGTTATTAGTACTTTTTCTATTCTTAGCTAGCCTTCTGATGAAATCCTTTCTTCTATTCTTTTAGTATAGTTTTAATATAATATCGATATCATAAAATAATAAATCAAGCCTTCTGAAACATGGAGTCAGATCCTCATCTCTTCCCTCATCCTCGGACCCCTGTGAACACCGTCACTCACAGACCCAGTGTTTGCACTCTGTGAGGATTCCCCAGCTGAGATTAGAGCTTTCTTATATCAAACCCTGAACAAACACATAACAAGACATAAATGCTGTCCTGAAGAGTTTGCAGCTGTAAGGAATGGGCTTGATAGGCTGTGTGAGAAGGGAAGCACAAGCACAGGAATGTGGGGTGACCTGCCGGGGGTTGTGATGCAGGCTACTGTTAGGAAAATTAATCCACAAACACCAGAGGTTTATGTCCAAAAAGGAGACAGAGAAGTCCTTTTACTTTATTTGAATAAAGGGAGAGGCCATGGGGCATTTCTCTGGGATCTCTCAGCTTTTTGGAGGACCCAGCCTCCTTTTTATCCCAATTTTCCGGCCACATTTCCCTTTTCTCTTTCCCCATGGCTGAGGTACTTGAGAGGTTCAGACTTCCCAAAATGCCTGATACTGAAGATTTCCCTCTCACGTATAACCCTCCCTTTTAATTTTTAATTCTTATGGAATTTAGGGTTTTTTCTTCTCATTCGTTTCTTTCATCTTTCAATGAAAGAAACATTTATCAGCAAACCTAAAGTTTATTTGTAAAAGCAAATATCTTTTTTCATTCATCAATCAGTGGAATCCTTCCCATTGTTCCTTTTATCTCCCACTGTTCCTCTCACTATGATCATGCAGTTGGTTCTCTGGAGAGCTGGAAGTGAACCCAATATCCCTAACACAGCACCACAACTCTCTGCCTGCACTCCTTGCAGTTTCTTCCTAGCTCCTGGAATTCCACCAGGTGCTTAAATGGTCACGAACTTAATAGACTCTTTGGGCTTTTGCTTGATCAGACAGCGTCTTCATGAAACTTTATCTGAAGCCCACACTGATGCAGGAGCCATTGGCAATGTGTGTTACTTGAACAGGACCCTAAGCTTGCCAGAGCTCCCAGGTGGGCCTGGCTGTACCTCTTCCTTAAAGTCAGCTCTTGAGAAAAACATTTTATATTGCAAAAGATGTGTTTTATTGGACCACAAGCTAAGAAAGTATATAGCTGTTTTAAAATAGCATAAATTCAGATCAAGATCCAGGTTTGACTTTGGTTAAAACAGATTAAATTAAGGACAGTATAAACAAATCCTCTTTTCTTTGCTCTCTCATGCATATAGATCTTCAGATTTGCTCTGATTTCAGTAATTCATTTTCTGTCTGTGCGACAAGGTCAAGGCAGTCCTTTTTAAGTACCTATTTCAACTAATTCCATCCATCCCCCTTCAAGGACCCTGCTGAGGATCCCTCCCTGCTGCTCTCAGCTTTGTCCCTGTCTTTGCTTGTCTCTGGGTCCCATTCTGCCCATCCCTCCCTGTCTGCCCTCTGGGGACAGGGCACACTCGGTGTCTCATGGGCTGGGATCCTCTCCCACGCTGCTTTCCCTGGCCCAAGGCAGGGTTTTGTGCCACAAGGTGCCCAGCCCCAGCTCTTCAGAGCAGCATCACCCACAGCCAGCCCTAAACAAACACAGCCAGTGCTGTCTGTCCCATTTAGCATTTAATTTGTGTGGAACTCCTGATTAGCACAGTGGGATGGGAGGATGTGGGCTGATGGCAGCTCTCACAGCTATTGTTGCAGACTATCTGCAGGCTCAGGGAGTATTTCTGCATGGCCTTACTCTTGATTTATGTTCCTTTGGTTTATTCCCCAGGGAGGGAAATCTCTACAGGGTGTAAATCAGATTTTTTTTTCCTCTCTTTTTTTTGCAGGGACTCTGGCTCGTAATTCTTTCAAATGTAAATCTGAACATAATTCTGCAGCAAGAATGGGTTCTATGGCTAATCATGTGGCTTCAGGCTTTATATCTCTCTAAAGCTTCAGGCCATTTCTGTAGAAATATACAGAACATCTTCCAAAGAATAAAATAATAATGTCCTGTATCATCCAATTGCTTTTTCATAAGCCCTTGAAAAGGTGAACACATTTTGGTTTGTTTATGTAACAGTTCTATGATCTAAAAAGCAGGAAAGCAAAATGTAGGAAGAAATTTTTCTCATTAAAGCTGGCTTTTAATCTGCTTCCTTGACAAATGCAGTTGGTACTGATGGTGTTTTTCCATTGCTGTCTACTCCCAGTAAGACTGAACGATCTGCTTCTGTCTCTCTCTTGGCTCTGATAATGTTTTTGTACTAACATAACATAATGCCATACAATTAGAAATTATATGTTAGCTGTTAGTCATAGCCCAGTGAGTTTACATTAGACAAAAGAAATTAAATGGGAACCAGAGGAGACCTAGGAAGTGCAGTTTATGTTGCTTTTTTATACTTGGAAATTTCACATTTCTATTGATGAGCATCATTTATGCCTGCATGGGGAAACTAACAGTGCTACAGGCAAAAGAATCCCTGGTCATTTCTTCAATTTCAAATCATGCAGAGTTCGTAAATGCAAAGTTAAGAGAATTTTTTTTCTGTCTTGGGATTGATGGGTCGCTTCAAAATTTGTGTTCACACCCTGAAAGGAAATAGAATTATTTTTATTCTTGATTGTCTGTAACACTAAATGATGCCTTGCAACTTGTTTTGTTCTAGGGAGTGAGATTTGTACTGTACTGAGGAATTTGATTCCTTGTGTGTTTGTCCTGGTGGAAGCCTTGCTTTAGAAGGCTTTGCTCAGTGGGACCAGTGGCATTGCTGGTCTGGTAGTGATGGGTTCAATTTTTCTGTTTTATAATTATATATATTTCTGCCTCCCTTGCTCCTGGATGTGTTCATTTTACACTTTCTAAAGTTTGAAAGGTCAGATTTGATTGCTCATTGAACATATTCATGATGGCTTAAAGTAAAATAAATTGTGTTATCGTTTTGGCTGAGGTTTCCAAAGTCACCATGTAGTCCTAGATTAGCTCCACATATTCCAAGAAGACACCCAAACTGATTGGCTTGGAGAATCTCTGCCCTTAAATTTATTTTGTGTTTCATACTTCAGTGATATTTGTGTAGGAATAATTTGGATTAGTAGTAATTGCTGACAGAGCTTTCTTAGACTGAGATAGGAAGAGTGAGTGAGAGACTTGGCTTTTTCCTTTTCTTCTATTTACTTATTCCTGCCTTGATTTTGTTTTCTTGTGTGCTTGTAGTTTTTATTGAATGGAGTTCTGACTAGGTTTCCTACAGGTGTACCTGGTCACTTGGCTCTGTGATTGTGTAAATGAATATGTGGGTTTTTGTGCAGGAGTTATTTTTGTAGAAGAAATAGAACAAGGAGGGTGTTCTGTTGTTAATTGGCTGCTTGTTTCACAATCTCATATATGTGCGGTAGCGTGTACCTAAAATGTAGAAAACCCTCTCCAGAACATGAAACTGATCTTGGAGAGGAGGAATAGAGAAAACTGGGAAGAAGAAAACAAAAGGTTTTAGAGAAAGGATTGAATTTTTCAGGTACTTTGAAAATTCCAGAAATGGACTTAGCTACTAACTATATAAACTATTAAAAATAAACTAATTACTAACTATAAACTATTAACTATAAACTAACATATGTATCCTAAAAACATTCAGCTTGAAGAAGATAACCTGAAAAAGAGTGAACAGGACAACCTCTACTCCTAGGTGTAAGGGGAAAAAAGTCTCAGATTTAGACTTCCCATTTAGGAATGTAGTAGATATTTACATTGTCTTTCCTTATAATGTTTTTCAGAGATACACAATTTTTTTTGATGCTGTAAATAAACATTTGTAAATAGTACATGTATTTATCCTAATTTTAATTCCGAATGTTTTCAAGATGGAGTAAACAGCAAATAATTTCTTTCTCAATGTCAAGGCAAATCCATAAAATGCAATGTTGTGACCCTTTAACAAGTGCTCCAAATGTGCTTTAAAAAAGAATTCCAAGAGGATGAGGATAATCCTCTGTAGCAATAAAATAACATGCACTGGTTTGCATGGTCGTATTTTAGGAGTGAGAGGAGGAATCAAATTTTCTCTAAAGCAGATGATTGAATTTTTCCCATATGGGGCCCATCAGAACCTAAAGGCTTTAGAAGAGCTGCCACACTCTGCTGTCAGAGATCTGGGATGGACTCTTGAAAAGGATGTTTAGCTTGTCCTCCAGTGAGATCCTTTCTTCTGATAGAAGGACGGGCAGAGTGCAATGAATAGATGGAACTAAAAGGACTCAGATGTTTTACTTGAGAGATGCCCAGAGAACTTGCCATCATTAAGACAAAATCAGTTGGAATTGAGAGCTCATGAACTGACTCTCCTCGTGGGTTCCAGGTGTCTGTGTGTTCATGGATTTACAGGTGATCTCTAGGAAATCCCTTGAAAAGGTTTGAGCCAGTGGAAGGTTTCAGATGCTAATGTTTGAGTGCAGCAAAGAAGAGAGACCAAACAGAAGAGATTTTCTTGGCCACACTGTTCTTGTTAGGCTCTGAAGCTCGTTGTCTTACCTTTAAAAACACATAAAAAGGCTCTGTATCTGAGTCCTCTGAGCTTATAACCATAAATAAGCAAATGGCAGCAGTAGGACAGAGCAGAGCAACCAGCTCCAAAGCAGGGTCACAGAGTAGCCCTTCAGAAACATTAGGCACTGCAATGAGGGAGTTTGGAAAACCACTGCCACAGTATCAAATGTGACTTGTTCTTATAATAATTTAAATGGAGTGTTAGGTGGCTATTTTTAGGCATGTAGAACTCCTTTTAAATTCTGCTTTGGGTTTTTCATAGTATGAAGAAAAGATTAAAAATATAGCAAGAAAAAGGGAATTAAGTGTAAACTTGGGGGCATTAATAATGTCAATTTTCTTGTTGTAGAATTGCAGCCCTTGAAAACTCTTTTTCTAAGAATTTCAATAAGATTGTTTAAATTTTATCCTCTAATCAAGGCTGCTGACAAAGCAGACCTTTCCAGCTCTATCTCTAAATGTTTTGTTACCTCTCCCTGATGTATTACAAAAGATTTTGCAACTGATTTGATGAAAAATGTGCACTTTGATCCTTCCCTGCATCTCTGCTGAAGGCTGTCCACCAGTGGAGAGTGGCAGGAATAGTTTTACTCAGTGTTGTGTTGCTGCTTCCTGACTTTCTTTAGTCACTTTGGATCTCATATTCTGTGCAGACAGATGGGAATCTTGAAATACCTGTTCATCAAGGGTTGGTTTTTGTAGCAGTGAATTTTTAATGGCTTACAAATATTCTTATCACTCCTGTGCTTCCCTTATGCTTGGCCATAGGATGTTGCAACCCTTTTCTTCTCTCTATTCCCAAGCAGGTGTGAAAGATTAGCCAACCTCTTTTGTTTGGGAGTGAAAGTAGGTAAAGAATACAAAAAGGGGTGGATGGAGAGTCCTACATTTACTTCTATAATTTTTGGAAATTCTGTTAGTGTGGTAAATATTGAAGCCATTACATGGTGGTGGTGTAGACTTTCCTGAGTTTAATTCAACACAAAAGAGTTTCATCTTAGAAACAAATTTAAGCCCAGGAAAAAGCCCACCACAAAAACAAACCTGGTTTTGGGGTCTTTTGCTCATTAAGTGTGTCACTTGTAACCATTGGAAGAAAAAGAGGCTTTGTCTACCCTGATCTTCTCCCTAAGATGTTTCCTGATTGCAGCTTTCAGGTTGGCAGCTTAGGAAAGGAGCTTTTTGTCATGGTGTCATTTTAAAGACCATAAAGATTGATTCCTATATGGATCATTTATTAAAGTATATGGATTTTTTCTTACCTTTAATACCTGTATTTGGGAGCCAAGATCACTGCAGAGATGTTGTTACTTAGTTGGTTCCCTGGCCCTGTAAATGGAGCTGTAGCTAAAGGCACAGAAGAGCCTCAGTGCAATGTAAAGCTGCTACAGAACAGACAGAAAATAACAAATGGCTCTTTGTAACTGCAACTTCCTTGGTGCTCAGTGTGGCTTCAGGTATCCCATGGTGCAGGGATCCAGCCCCTTAATTTCTTAAATTTCAACCTCGTCAAAGATTGATTTTGCACTTGGTTTCAGCTGTGGGTGAAGGTTCACGTTTCTTGTTTTCATCCAAAAATATGTTATGGTTTATATTTCAGACTAAAAATTTCCTGTTAAATCAGAACTCCAAGGTGACTCCTGACCTGAAGGAAATCCTTTGAGATCCACCACATCTTCCTTGCTTTTGTTCTCAATTTTTAAAAAATCTTCCTCACTTTTTGCATAGATTTCAGTTTGGTAGGGTAGGAACAGGCTGTACTTTCTCTGAACAGCACACACTGAGAATGCCAAAAATTTATGTGACTCCTTCACTTGCAGAAGAATACTTATCTGTAATATTTCTCCTGGTTTTGGTCTGGAATCCCTCCACACTCAATGTCCCTTGCAGTTTGCTTGTGTGGATTTTATAATATTTAAAGGTGTAACAGTACAGACCAGTTCACCCAGATAAAGAATTATTCATATTTTATTTGGTATTGCAACAAGTATTATTTTATAGCTATGTAAGGCTTTTATAGATACCTAAGAGGGAATTGAATCTTTGGAGCTTACCTTGTCTCTGCATCCTGTCAGTGTTCAGGTGTATTTCTGGGGTACCTCTTGAACTCAACTGGGGTTCTGGTAGCACTCAAACTCACATCCTTACACTGCTATTTGGGCACAACCCTCATGTTTTACCAGATGAAAATATTCTGGCAAAGTGGTTAAGACAATAAGTTTATGGATCTGGAGTTTTTAAGTGTAAATCTCATTCTGGACCTTAAAGCTGAAGGCTGTGTCCAGCTGTCCCCAGCTGTGGTGGCTTAGAACTCTTAGAACTGCCATCCCCACTGCTCTTTGCAGAAGCTCCTCGTGCAGGCTGATGTTTCTCTGGATGTTGCTTGCCAATATGCCATTCTTGGCAGTCTTGCAAGAAAAAAACCTTGCAGCAGCTTCTGCAAGAGTATTAGGATGAAATCCAGTGATCTGGCTGAGATCTGACTGGGCAAGCATTCTGTCCATTCAAATTCTCAATGAAATCTAAGATTTAAAATAAAAGAACCCTATTCCTAAGAGTTTGTGCCTTCCAAAAGGGTTGTGTTGTTTCATCCCAGCAGTCAGCACATTTCACTGTACGAAATTCACCCTTTGCAATATATATTTATCACTTTCCCAACTACCTGTAGCTTAGGGAACCCTATAAATAAGATAATTTGCATTTTTAATTATACAGCATGTAAATGAGTGGCTGTATCACACCTTCTTGTGACAGGTTGGTGAGATACCAAATCTGTCAAGGTTGTAGATGTTGCACCAGACTGTGTCATGTGCCAACCACAATTTCAGCCCCCAGGATGCCCAATGACAGCTCTTTAGTGGGTATTGACTGCAAACAGACTCTCACTTTGCCTTCACACCAAAGCATTCTCTGACCCCAAATGCCCTCTGAGCCCCACTGGAGCACAGGCACAGCAGCTCAGGCTTTACAGGTTTTGTATTTTTCCCTGGAACATGGGGCTGAATTCCTGGCCCCCTTCCTGACAAATAAAAGCACAAACAAAACAACCCCTTCCCACACTTTTACGATGAATGAAAGTCTGTTGTGGTTATGCTTTTAGGGGGAGGTATGAAGACAGATCTGAGTGTTAAAAAGGGCTTCATGCCTTAAGTGGCAAATGCCACTCTGACAAAGGATTAGTCAAACTTTGAAGGTCGAATTGGGGTTCGGGAGCTCTGTCTGAAGCTCCTTTTTTCATCTGAAAAAGGGACCTTCAAAGAGAAATTTCAATACTTGACATGCAGCTTTCCCCTCTCTGTTCCAGCCTTGCAAACAACGAAACAACCAATGACAACAGAGGGAAGGAAGACAAGAAAAGCATGTAAAACAGCTTGCAATCCCTTTCATTCAGTGCTGAGCTGCTCCTCAGGGCTGGGGCTTTCTTCTGTTTATTATCATTTTATTTCTTTTGCATATTTTTTGTTTTCTGCCAGGGAGAAACTCTTGTTTTCTACAGAGAGCAGCTGGGAAGTAGGATATCTGATACGGGAGTGCGTGTTAACCAAGAGCCAGATTTTCAGCAGTGCTGTGTATTCCACAGGCTGCATTTTCTCCCCTGCCCACCCAGCTGCCACACAAAAATAACCAAGCCAGTCTGGTGTAGTTTCTCCTTGCGTAAAAAGAACACGAGAAGGAACCAGTAACAGGCGGAGTGAAATTGCCAAATTATTTAGAAATCTTTTCTGGCTCAGCTCTCTCGGCAGGTTGAATATTTCTGGACAGGCAGCCAAAGCTGCTGTGCTGCTGGCCAAGAACATGTCAGATTTCACCAGCTAAGCAATGCAGGCTATGGGCAGGACGTGGCTGGGAGAGCTCCAAGGAAAACTCAGGTGCTGTAGGATGTGGTAATTACTGATTCAGTAAATAGACTTCTCCAAGGCAGTGCAGCATCTGTGTCTGATCTAGGAGGATGTTGGAGCACTGCTGGCAAAAAGCACCAGGTAAAGGTTGGTAGGATACGTTATGACCCCATAAAACATTCTGGAATTATAAAGAAATATATATCGTGTGTCAGAATGGCAGCAAGACCTTATAAAATTTGTTACCCTCTTCCCCCCACAGTCCCAAATTCCTCTGTAACCTGAGGTTGCCTGGGCTAAAGGTGCTCTCCTTGCTTTTCAGAGATCCAAGCTTGAATTGCCCCTCTGGCATTATTCCTTCCTCCACACACATGCTCTGCCTGCCAAAGTGCATGCCATGGTGGCACAGGGCTCTTTCCTTCTTACTTGGAGCAGTGATTTTTATCTCGAGACAAGAATTAGCATATAGGAATGGAAAACCTGTTTTATTAACATTTTCAGCTACGGCTGTTGCTGCAGGGCATAAGCTTATTTCTGGTGAAGGGAAAATGAGGCTGGAATTCAGAACCCCACATGGCTTGTGTCTGGGACCTTGTCTGGGTTTCAATTTTTGGACTTCCTTGGCTTTCAGTAAGCAAAACCTTAACTTCTAATAAGGTAATACCTTCTGTTTTACCTTTTACTGTGCAGATTTCTCTGTAAAACATCTGATGCTTGTCTGGCTCAGACCTTCCCAGCTCCTAGAATTAGCTGGTAAAGCAGATTAGATTCCTTGAGAATGAAACCTCTGTCTGGTGAATAGTAAATCATGAGCAGCGCTTTCCTGTGCAGAGGTAAAAGCTGTTTATCTCCTTTACCTGGGGGAAACTGTTATCAATGTGTCTGCACACCTGTTTAAACAGCCCTGCAGTGGGGAGGACATTGGTAAGAGAGGTTTGAAACATGATTTAAACTTTGGAATAACCAGCTTTACACATGTATGATGATGTAAAATCTTTGGTTTCAACATGAGATGGTTTTACTTGAATAAAACTGTGAGGAGACCAAGAACTAATGTTCATGTCTCGGCTAACACAGGATAAAATCTGATTCGGTTTTTTTCAGTTCAGGTAGAGGTTTTTAATCCCTGAGCCAGCTTATACATTGGAAAAATATTTCTTTTCCATTTGTGGCACTTTCTTGTACTATTAGTACTGCAGCTTGGCCAAAAAAGCACAGTCCAAGCTAACAAAACAGAGTATCCTAATAGATAATTTTTGCCTGCTGTTACTCAGAAATCATTCCAAGATTCAAAGTGATAGGCTTAAGTTACTCCCTCTTCTGACCAACCTTTGATAAGTTTTCAGCTGCTCTCTGTCTGAAATCAGCACAGATTTTCTCATCATGAATGGACCAAATATATTAATTGTTGAAGTTTAAGTCCTAACTTAAACATAAATCTGTATAGGGAGAAGGAGTTAAGAAAAATGTAGATTTTCCTGCTGGATTCCAAAAATATACAATATTTCCAAAACTTATCAAGGCCAAGCAGCTATGAATTACCTTTCTTGTGATTTTTTTTTGATTTTGGTCATTGAAGATGCTCAGGAAGTTTTGGAAATCGGAAATGGACTATTAGGATTTGCTGAAATGCATTTTTGGCTGTGACCATTCACCTGTTTCAGCACTGAACTCTGTGCATCCAAGGTTGTTTGTTTTTATTTTGAAATAAAAATGTGTAAAGAATACACTTTCTGTAGGTACAAAAGTTCATATTCAGGGTAAAGAAAATGAACCTTTTCCTTGCTGAAATGTATTTCTTGCCAAGTAGGCTGAGAGAGCAGCTGAGTTTCTGCTGTATAAGGAGGTCTTCGGTATATTCTTCTTTTTTTTTTACAGTGATAATTGTCCCTTGTAGCTGCATCTGAATTAAACACTATCTACAAAGCTCTTAAACCATGGAATTCCTTCAGTGCTCTTTCAGACAGTTATCTGGAGCTCTATAACTTGCGAATTCCTTATCTTCTTGACTTCTCCATCCTTCCATGCATACACACCTGTACAGTCTTTGCACTGGGTTTGAGGTGTACATCACAGTGTTTATTTTGTGCTGTCTTGCTCTTCTGCTTTTATATTCTTCCCACCAGTGCTGGCCCTTAAAGATGGAAGTAAATAGGAAAAGTCAGCCTTGTGGGGTTGAAAATCTGTATTTATGATTTCAGAGTTCCCTCAGCAGAACTTCTCTCATGCCCTCAGAGAACAGCAAAATGCTGCCTCTAACTTTTGAAATGGGCCTTTGCAAAGAGCTTCCAATCTTACGCAAACACAGAAACAGAAAATGAAAAGAGGCTTGAGCATCTGGAGAGAAACATTCGAGGCTGGGCTGCTGTGTTCAGGTGGCAGTGGCACATTGTGACGGTGTTCACAGGGATTTTCAGGTGAGGGAAGAGACGACAATGTTGACTCCATGTTCAGAAGGCTTGATTTATTATTTTATGATATATATATATATATTACATTAAAACTATGCTAAAAAGAATAGAAGAAAAAGGTTTCATCTCAGAAGGCTAGCTAAGAATAGACTAGCTAAGAATGATAACAAAGGCAGCTGCCTCAGACTCTGCGTCCGAGCCAGCTGCCTGTGATTGGCCATTAATTAGAAACAACCACATGAGACCAATCACAGATGCACCTGTTGCATTCCACAGCAGCAGAT
>JAWWMS010000075.1:4505156-4520980 GCA_035048045.1 Chlorospingus semifuscus
AACAGCCACATGAGACCAATCACAGATGCACCTGTTGCATTCCACAGCAGCAGATAACCATTGTTTACATTGTGTTCCTGAGGCCTGTCAGCTTCTCAGAAGGGAAAAAAATCCTACAAAAGGATTTTTAATGAAAAGATGTCTGTGACAGCACGTTCTGTCCAGGGCATGTGGAAGGTGTGGAAGAGCTCGATCCATGATCCCTCTGCTCTCTCTCAGACTAGCTTGGGGAGCAAGGCACAGGAAAATCTCTTCTCTCTGCCTCTGTTTGTGTATCCAGGCCAAGTCCCCATCCCCTGCCTTTGTGCAGAGCCTGTCTGAGCACAGCTGGCTGTGGCAGCCAGGTGAGGGACCCAGATGGGACTCCAAGAAGGAAGGGAAACTATAAGTCTTGAAGGGTTTTTTTAAATATAATCATTCTGGAGGGACAGTATAACTGCATTAAGTGGTTGTTGGGGGATGAGTGAATGAGAAGAAGTTGTTCTTTTCAGGCTGCTTTGGGTACTGCCTGTGTCCAACCCAAACCTGGAGTGAACAGCTATTTACGAGTGACTGATCTGTTGCCACTCACATCAATTTTCATGTTTATGCTTATTTTAATGAAGAGTCTTTATCTGCTGCATGACTTTTTATTAGAAATGGTTGCAGGAATTGCCTGTTGTCATTTCTGCTCTGCAAGAAGATATTTAAAATTTATATTTTCCTTCCTGTCTTGAACTTCCCCTTCTCTCTTCTATAAATATGTGTTAGTTTGGCTTGTGGGGATATTCTGTAGGTCTTGCAGCCTTTCTGCTTTGCATGGCTGACACAAAGAAGAATAAGTAGTGTGAATGCTAATGGAATATTTTTGGTAAGTGACTGAAATGAAGTTATGTTTGTAGATAAAAGCCACTTTTTTTTCTTCCAGGGCCTGTTCTCAGAGATCCCTAGCACTAAGATCTAAGATTTTCGTAGTGGAACTGATTTGAACAAGGAAGTTTAGAACTCATTTATATATTTTATATATTCTACTCATGAAATGAGTGAGGAGCCTCAGTCCCTAAAGCCCTCTATAGTATCCCAGCCTTCAAGATGTGTTTCTTCAGCCTTCCCCTGTCCCTCTCTATATGCTATGCATGAATAAAATAAATCCCTAATGGTCCTGGTTGCCCTCTTGGCTCTGTTCTTTAGGTGCCTTGACCGGGCTTTCGATCCCCAGAGTCAGTTTATTGAAACATAGCAGGATCCTTCTGGGATGGCCTCCAAGATGTTCCTTTGAAAGATGAAATGTAGCCACTAATAAGCCGTTCCATTTCTTTCTCCCCCCGCTCTGTCTCTGTCAGGAAACTCTTTGGCTTCATATTTGCACTCCTATAAAAAGTTGGAGATCTACTGTCTCTTTTATTGGAAATAAATTAATAAATATAAAAAAATGTAGTGGAAGGGACTTGACCTGTGAAAATCCTTCCTTCCTTCCCTTTTTCTATGTCTCCACTGAGGCATGCTCCTGTAACTTCAGGCTCTAAAAATGGTTACCAAAAAAGGCGAAAAAGAAGGGTGGGGGAAATTTTGGGGTTTTTTTTCCCTGCCCAACACCTGGACCTCCCCAGAGGGATTTCCCGTCAGCTGCAGCCTTTGAGGTTGACCTAATCTGGGTTTGTTTTGCTTTGAACCAGAGCTGCCCCATTTGGCCATGTATTTCACGTGTCCCAGGAGCTCTTTTCCTCCCTCTCCCCAGTGTCCTGACGTCTGTTCAGTTCCTGTGCAGCCCCACTGGGAGATGTTTGAGGTGGGGAGCCCTGAGTGATGTTTGAAGGGATGGGAATGCCAGGCATTCCTGACTGGGCTTCCATGGGAGCTCAGAGCTGGCCCTGAGGCTCCCTGCTGACATCTACATCTCTGGATCCCTCTGGTCCTCTCATCTCTCCCATCACCGAGTGCCGGCTGCTGCCTCTGCCGGGAGTGCTCTGAAAAGTACCCAGGCAGCCAAAAATAACAGCAATAAAAATAAAGGCATTATTAAAGCCAGATACAACTGATCTGAAGTCACAGCGAGTGTAACATGACTCAGTCAAATCCCCAGGACAGTTGGAGACAGAAAGGGAAGGAGAGAGGAAAATCTCTATCTGTTTAAAGTTCTGGGCCCCAAACTCCTTACAAGTCGGCTTTGATAATTCATCAGACGACCACAAAAAAGAATGCCTCCCCCGCTCCAGATGCAACCGTGTCTTGTCCCAGCCTCTTTTTCCACAGCCTGTGAATCTCACCACATCAAGGGGAAAAGAAAATACATTTAAAAGTTTTCCTTATTTAGGTTGGGTAGGTTTGAAATATCCTCTGAAGGCAAACGTGTGTGTGTGTGACTGGAGGCACGCGTGTGTGAGGATAGAGACACATAGAGTTCTGTTTGGGAGAAGAGGAAAATTACTGGAAAAAAGCAGAATTTGAAGTTCACACCCAATTCTGTTAGAGAAAGAGGAGGCGGTGAGTCTCTATTGTGACACAGTTAAGCTAACTGGAGAAATTAACCCAAAAGGAGGGTAGTGTGGGATGGGTAACTGCACCCTCACCCCACCAGTTTCCTTGTAAAGGAGAATAACTGAGAGTCCAGGCATTAATACAATAAAGTTTAAACTGAGTTAAAACTATAAACATGGGCACTTCACAAAACAATAAACTGTCCTGGATGTGTGTTTGGCTGCTGGTGGACATTTGCTGGAAAGCAGATTGATGTACCGGGGTGAAACAGGAATGGAGGACAAATGTAGGATCGGGCACTGCTGGTTGCTTTGGGGGGCAGAGATGAATTTCTCAAGGCTGCTGTTGTGTTTGAGGTCTGGAGGGGGCACCATGGAAGGTATTCCATACCATGGAAGGTATTCCATACCATAGAACATATTCCATACCATGAGAGGTATTCCCTACACCATCTGGGAGAGTGGCTTTGACTAATGGACTCACAGCAAATGGCAGAAAAGGGGCCAACCAAGAACACTTGGATCTGATTTCAGTATCACACAGTGTGTGTGTTTTGTTCTCGGATTTTTGCTGGGGCCAACTCTGACATAAACAGATGGACTTCAAAGTAGTTGGTCTGAATAAAAACTTACATGATATTTTAATGGTTCAAGTCTTTTGGGACTGTAAAACTAGATTGAAAATCTCAGAAGGTATTTATTTATGTTTTTTTGGGCCAGGCAGAGAGACAAGAAATAGATCTGGTTTTGTTTTTTTGGTTGATTGGTTTGTTTGTTTGTTTCTCATCATCCTGTGACTTCAAGCAACTTTTGCAATTGCTATAAGGGAAGATAAGCTGCTTTTGAAACTGAAATTGTTACCTAATTTAAAAAAAATTGATAATTTTTTTTCTTTTGAAACTTCAGCCTTTCAAGGCTGGGATATACTGTTATTTTCTCTTTTTTTTTCAATACAAAGGAATCATGTCTTGCTTCTTGATTTAATTTTTGTAAGGTTTTTGTTGTTTTATTTCATTTTATCTGTTTTGAAAACGAAGATCTTTATAAACTGTCACGTGATAAAAATTAAATGTAAGGGGAAAAAAGTGTGAATTCAGAAGAAAATTGCAACATCTGCAGTGTTCTAAATAAGGGTGCTCTTTTTCTTTCCTTTTCCCCTACGAGCTCTATGTTTCCATGAATTGTCTCCTTTTGCCTTTTTTTTTAGGAAAGGTTAGTGAGACTTTCCATAGGCCACTTTTGAGTGCAAGAAGTTACCTGTGGTAGCCCTGTGGTTCTGCTCCTGGCTGGAATCAGGCAGTGCCAATGGGAATGAGGCATGGGCATTTCATTGCTCTTTTTCAGACCTAAAAAGCCTTGAATAATCTTGTCTTTTGAGGGATGAGTGTATCTGATACTGAATATTTAAATTTGGAGTATTTCATGTCATCTTAGTCCTTTGGTTTTGCAGAAAACCTGTTCCTAATGTGCAGATCCTGAGGGATTTTAATGGCAGCACAGATGGACCAGCTGAACTTTATTCTGGGTTTTCAGGGGCAAACTGCAAAGCCAGTGTTTGATGTTCTCATCCTGATAAACAACAAATCATGTGATTTGCCCAAGCTCTGTCCTGGAGGCACAAGTTGGGGGCACAGTCTGAAGGATTTCCTCTGTTTGCCAATCTAACCCAGCAAGACTGGACTGCAAGACGAGATGCAATTTGAGCACTTCATTTGCTGGTGCTTGTTCCCCAAGCTCCAGAGAGGCACTGTGTTACTGGGCTAATACCACAGACAGAATAACCACAGCCTTTCAAGATGGATTTGATGTTCCTCACAGAGCCTTGTAAGTGCTGCACTGTGTGCCCAGGCTATAAAGAGATGTTTTAATTTAGAAAGGCTACTACTTGCAGTTGTGTCAATATTACTTTAAAAAGTGTTTGGGTGGAGGCAAGGGGAGATGTGAGAGCAATTTTGGACCAGATTCTTGGGATCCAATCTGTCAATATATAAAGTCAAATCTTGAATCAAAGTTTATACACAAAATGGAAAATTAATATTCTGAAGAAGTTTTTGTGAAACATCCCCTAGCTCTGACAAACTCCCTGCCTAGTTAGTAGTTACTCTCATTGCTTTCAAATCTGAACACCTTCTGGTAGCTGACATGACTTACATCTGCCACACACATTTTCTTTTCTATTTCCCCAGTGGAACAATGTTTTATTTATTTTTTAATGTACATATTGCTGTTGCCTGTATTATAAAAATATTTGGCTGCATTGGTCTGCTCTGGGTGTGGAAGGCGGTAAGGCTGTGATGCTCTGATGTTGCATTTTTTCACTGGATTCTGGAAAACCTGAGTACAGCACAAAAAAGAGTTAGAGATGTGTTGAACTCAATTTTAACAAGATGTGTTGAACAAGGAATAGTCACCAGCAAGAGTCCCTGTTGGCTAAATAATCTGGATTTGTATGGCTGTGTTTAAAAGATGGATATTCTTTAATGCTTTCAGAATCTACTTTTAGCTAAGGCCTTTTAAAAAATTATTTTCTGGCTAGGATTTCCATATGGAGTGAAAGGAGTTACATACCAAATTTCACCTTTACGTGGACATACATTGGTGTTCAACTGCTGTAGGTTACTCTGACCATTGCTACCTATGTCTTGATTATTGCTGAAAAATGTGTCAATTAAAACAATTAAAGCATTTCCAGAATGTGCCAACTCATTCCAGTGCAGCTAAACCCAGTGAACCATTTGACTTAGGAATTTTAGAGTGTCAACAGCTGCATGTCCATGCCTTGTCCCTGCTCATGTCTCCTGTTGGGATAAAGTGATCTGCAATGTCACACAAGCCTGGAAGGTGGGATTCATTTCCATGAGGTGTTCCACTTTTATAAAACTGTTTATAGCTCTAGATTTAACATTGAACTGAACTTTCTAATTTCTAAAATATGTTAATGAAGCTGATAATAATGAATGTCTAGTCTATGTGCTCTGCAATTTAATATCTATTTGGAGCTGTATCCAAACACAGAGCCGCACTTCTGACCTTGGAGCTACTTTTTGTGCTGATATTATTCCTTTCCTAAAGGTCCTTATCAGCCATGATCTGTTACAACCAGCCTGGACATGAATGTTCATGGGCTGAGTGACTCTCAGGATGTGTTTCAGTGGCTTTCTTAGACACCTGAATTCTCTGAGAGATGTTTGCCCTTCCTTATTTTTGATTTTCTGGCTGTGTCCTCCTGGTCCCATGCAATAGCGACTCAATTTTGGTTTGGTTCTGGTGCACCCTGGGTGTTTCCAGAGCGCTGAATTTGACTGTGAACCCTTAAGCAAACAAGAGACTGTTAGGAGGGCAAAGAGGTGGTGTTCGACTGAACCCACCAAAGTTTAAGATTTAATTGGAAAGATATTGTTGGATTGTTGCAACACATTGCTTTTCTGTATTTCCATATGTGATCCTAGCTTGGGGTCATTTGAGAACAGTCCAGCTGATGACTTCAGCAAGTATCTTAACTAAATTAGGATCAGGCAGTGATGGAAGAATTCTGGTTGTGGTTGGTCTGTCTTTTGGAAACTAGAACATATTAGCAGAAACCAGCAACAAATTTTTTGTCATGACTGTATTGGGAAAGGAGAAAAACTTCCCCATTGCAGCATCTCCTACCTCAAAGTCAAGGATGTGAAATATCTCAGTTGGCCACCACATCATGAAGGATGATTTATTGCATCTGTTCAAAAACAACTCTGTGTTCTCTGGGGGCTCTGTCCTTCACTAGCAGCGCCTCAGACTCGATGATCTAATAGATCTTTTTCCATCTCTAACTTATGTGGCTTGCCATATGTAGAGATAAACATCTTTCTTTCCGATCAGCGTTGACGGACAGACTTTGAGGCATGGAAACATTATTGTGTGTGTGGGACAGGGGAAGGGGAGCTGAGGCCATTTGCTGAGTGTTATTGTCTCCAGGGCATGGGGTTATTGGAAAATGATAAATAGCTGGGCAGGCAAAAGAAATATGAAAACCCTGTCATGGAACAGAGATGCCCAAGATTTCTGTTCATATTGCAGTGACCAAAAGAAATTTACATTGGAAAAACCCTCTTGCCTTCAGGGCTGAATGTTATGAACCTTCAAAGTGATCCTTGAGAAGAAAAGGGGCTGGGAATGAAAGGAGTGGGAGGGATTGCCATGCTGTTCCTACGGAGCAGGGGTCACTGCAGAATAACATTCATCATCTTGTTGGTGCTGTTCTGAGAATGGGAACAAGGTGGGAGAGAGAAAAGCAGAGTTGAGCTGCAGTCTGGTGTTTGTGGCTTGTTCTCCAGTCCCATGGGAGCTGAGAATGGACTAAGTCCAAACTTTTTTCTTCTGGATTTCATTCAAGGATTGTTCAGCTGGTCTGTGGACTGGGTGCTTTTACTGTAATATCTTGTTTTTTTCCCTCAGCTTGCTTGGACTTCAAAGTTCCATTCAAATGTATTAGTCACAGGCATATGTATAATGGCCAAGTCTTCTGCCAGGGTAAGTCAGCATGGATCTGTGAGAGTTTATAGCACTTGAAGTTTGGGCCTAAGAATTAAGATCCTGGCCATAATTTGTGCCTCAAGAAAGTAAGGACAGAGATCAGTCTGTCATTGACGTATAATTATTTCCATTTGGTTTTATATCCCATTCTAAAATGTCACTAGATTTATTCTTGTTATTTCAATTCCAAATCAAAACCCCCTGAAAAAAACAATTAAACACCTGTGCCTGGGGAGGCTGAAATGTTCATGAGGGTGATCTGAAACAGTCTCTGCTTCCTCTGGAACCAAGGAATCGGCCAAGCTGGCCATGGGATATGATTCTCTCTGTTCCTTATCCATGTTGTGGGGCAAAGGTGTAAGTCATGGGTGCTTGGTTTGCATAATGAACAGCAGAGGAACTTGAGAAATGTGGTGTTTTTCTGTGGCACTTGATTTAAAAGTTTAAAATAACTTGTTTCATTGGCAGGCTTTCTTTGCAATTGGAAAACAGGAAACCCTATCTTTGATTCAGTTATTGGAAAAAGTAATTGAATTTACACTGGAATTTTCAGAGTATCTGAGCACTCTTTCATCACATGTTATATTTCCAAATGGGGAGAAAAAGGCACCACATTTTGACATCTCCTCTACCTTCACTGCATTTAAAGCTGCCATGAATTGCATTGCATTTTACACAGAGAGTGATGGAAACTGTGCATCAGACCCAGCAGCATGGATCCAGCTGCTGTATTTAAGGGCTGTGTTTGCTTTTTAATGTCAGTAGCCATTCAAGGCACTGATTCAATGTTCCTGAGGCTCTTTGGCTGGGCTTTGTGGCACTCACCAGCTTTTTGTTCTTGGCAAAACTCTTATTTAAATTATCTAATTTGGCAGGTCTGTCAGGGAGGGAAGGAGACCCTCTTGTACCTCATAATCCCTGTTTAGCTGTTTGAGTGATCTGATACTTTGGTGTCTCAGGATGACTGACAGCTGTCATGAAGTTGAGGTGTTCATGTGAGAAACATTCAGCACTTCACTTTAGGACTTCTTTGCAATTTCCCATTGCAATGGTGCAGAGATGGATTATCTGTGCAGAGTTTGAGGATCAGTGGCTGCACTTGGTTGTGCTGGGTGATCTCAAAAGCTGGTTTGAACTTCTGTGCACTCCTAAGGCCCTAGAGGTTGCATTCCCATTTTCTCTCTGGAGATTCACACTGGCTTTAAATCACATTTAGTGCCAGTGCTGTCCTATGAAAATCCCTGACTCTGGTATCCACCCAGTGCTGCTTTTGTAGCAGCCCCTCAAAGGCTGATATGACAGAAATTTTGCTGCACCAGGCACATAAATGCACTATGGTCCCCAAGGAAGGGGATCCATGTGCACTTGGGTGTGCTGAAAGCCCAGGCAGATTTTGGCTATTCAAAGACCTGTGTAGGTTGTCCCAGAACTGGCACACAGGAATAATCTCCTGAGTCAAGGTGTGTAGCTGGGCAGCGAACTGGATTCAGGCCCTGAGGCAGGTCAGGCACAACAGTGTTGAACCATCCACTACATCAAGAAAATCTTGTTCCAAAAGTCACTGAAGTATTTTATGAGCTGTGGGACAGGGCTTTGATGTCTCTCAAATAATTATTAGATGTGATTCAGAATGGGAAGAGCAGCAGGGCTGATAGCCACTGCTGCCCATACTTGATAGCCAGGCTGTTATTCCAAAAGCACAAAAGTGGATGCAGTGTGGTTGTTTGAAGTTGTTTTTTCATTCCTGACATATGGTTTGCACTTGGATGGGGAAATGCCTTGCTCCCAGTGTCTCTGCTGGGCACTCCCCAGAACCATGGGGATCAGGGCCACCAGCCCAAGTTCATCCAGCCCAGTGTCTCCTTCCAGCCAGTGGCCAGAGCAGATGCTGCTTCAGCAGGAAGTTTATATATTCTTGAAAGGACAGCTATTGGATAACTTGGTGTGCAGGGAGGTTTCTTTCTTTCAGTGCAAACCAGCTTCTGCCTTGCAGCTCTACAGACTAATGCTGCGATTTGGATGTAATACAAAGCAATTTTTCTGGGATCTGTGGAGAATCTAGTTTAAACCTGCTCAGACACAGTCTTACAGGGGATTGGGGACCTGTGAATTTTACACTGTGGCACAGAGAACCCTTCTCTTGGGACTGTTTCTTTTTTTCAATACTTCTCAACCAATGTTTTCCATTTAACAACAGATCTTTGCACTGACCACATATTTAAACCAAATAAACAAACAAAGCCCGCAGTTTCTTCTCTCTCTATAATTTCTGACCTGAGATGACACAAGCTGTGACTGGATCAGGTTACTCTGCACTCTGCTTGCACATCAAGGCCATAGTTTTCCCAAAGACCCTGTTCAGCTGCCAGCAGGATGATCCCACTCCATCGGGCTCGCTGTGGGCTCTGGCAGGCTGGCATCCTGTGGGATGCATCCTGCTGGCCCCTGGCAGTGCAGCAGCACAGGGCACCCCTGGATTGCTGAGTGTGGTGTTATCTTGCTGCTGGAGGCTGAGCAGGACAGACCTTTTGCTGTTTGCCCCCTGCACCCTGCTTGTTCTGTCCTGAAAGCAGCTCTGGATCCCCAGACAGGGCTCCTGGTCTCCTGCTAGCACAAATCCCAGAGGTCTGATGCAAACAGCAGCAGAAATGACAGAGGCTGGACCAGTCACAGCTGCCAACTCATCTGCTTCTGATGTTGCATAAAAACACGTCTCACTTTGCATATGACCAGAATAATTTATGATGTTTACCTTTATTTTCCTCCTTGTCCATAATCCTTTAATACATTTACCCCCAGCTGAACTGTCTCTCAGCCCTGGATCCTGCTTGTCCCGGGACATGGAGACATGCAAGCATTTTCCTATCAGATTAAAAACTCACTGACCACAAAAACTTGGAAATTCTATCTCTTGGTTGTTTCTTCTCTTTTAGACTGTGCAGAAACTTTATCAGTCTTTCAGTTATTAATAGATTGTTTTGCTTTTCTCAATATTTAAGGCCTTGTGTGACCTTACTAATAATTTACAAGAATTTTTGTATGTCTGTGTTTTAATTCCACTGGCTTCTGTGTCAGCTGATGAGCTTTGATTGGTTGGGTTTACCTAATATGTAACCAGAGACAGTAACCCAATGTGGTTTACTCAGATATGTAGTTTCTTTCTAGGCATATGATTCATAGTCTGTGAGAGAGACTGCAGCTGGACAGCAGAAATTTTGCAGGAGGAGAGACAAAGTAAGCTCTCTTTTCATGTAGCCTCCTCGATACAGCTTCATATCTTCCAGCCTTTTCAGAAGTTTTCAGAATATTAATAATAGTAGCTTGACAGGATCACAAAAGAAAAGCTGTGAAAACTCTAGAACGTTTGGGGAAAAAAGAAAAAATTCATGTTGACCGTGAGTTGACTGAAGAGTCTTTTCTCAAGATGTCTCATAACTTGGATGTAAACTTGTCTATAAGCCTACATTTGATAATTATAAGCAGTGGCCAGCCTTTTAATAGTTATAATGTAAACCATGCAGCAGTAACTGATGAAATACACACATGAATTCAATTCTGTGCCAAAAAATGTAGGAGAAAATACAGACCTTTTGCAACTCCTATTTTTCTAAGGGAAATCCAACTGCTTGCTGTCAGTTTGCCTTAGGAAGCCTGACTTTGGGTAGGGAACTGGAATCTTTTGCCATGCAACTACATATCAGTGCAGCAGCAGTTCTGAATTAAAATCCCAGTTCTCAGATCCAGTGATAACATAATATTGCGTGTGGGAAAAAGAACACTTCTTTAGGAATTAAAGAGGGATTATTTTAAACAAGTATGTGTGTGGGTGTGCACACACAAAAACATGCATAAAGACACTATAGAAAAATATTATGAGGCCTTCAGCAATATTTTTTTTTAAACTGGAAATGAGACGTAACTTAAATAGCAAGGATAATTAACTATAGGAGCAGTTTACTAAGGGAAGTGATAAATCCATCATCACTAGGATTCTAACTTCAGATCAGGATTTTTAGAAAAAGCTGTGGGTCAGCCTCAAGGTGCTGCCCAAAACCATATTTACTTATGCAGGAGGGAAGCACAGTCTTCCTCCACCAGAGGTGAGATTCTTTAACCCACGTTAGTTTGATGTTTGCAGGAGGTGTTCACAGTGCTCCTCCGGTATGATTTTCTCCCACCTCTTATTTTAAAGAGCTTGTTTAGTTAGCAAAATAATAAAAAAAAAAAGAAAGAAATACAGATTTGTATGTGCATTCTGTGCACACACAATTCTGTGGCACCTACATATTTTGCCTTTGGACCTGCCGCCCCTGTTTTGCATATTGATGTCTGCACTGGGCAAAATTTGATATTTCAGAGGACAGCAATGGCCTGCAGTGGAAGGAATGACTTAGGAGATTTACCTGTGTCAGTAAATCTGGAACAAGAGGGCCTCTCCAGTGATTGCTTGGTGTATGTTGAAATCCAGCCAGCTTTAGTTTCTACTGATATCCATCTCATTGCTGGTCACCAAATTAGCTCATGTTTCTGGCATTCCAGCTACAATATTTACATTTGTATGGCCATGAATGCAAGGGCTTGGTTGCATGTGGGGTTAAGACAGCTTTTTGTTGTGTTTTATTTCTTTACAGTGACCTTTCAGTCAGGGCCCTTGTGCACCATTTCTTACACCACCTTAGAAGCTCCCCTCAATATCCTGCACAGTCCTCTGTGTCCCTGTTGGAGTAAGCACAGACTTAGAAGTTTCCTGTCAAATTTTAGCTATTCTTGTAAAAATCCAGTGCTATGCCTGATCTTTCATAGTGGGCTGCAAAACTCAATATCTGCTGAAGTCTGGCAGTGTTGGAGTGTGGGTGAGGAACCATCCTGAAGATGTTTGAGGCTCCCTAAGCAAGGCTGGGATCTCAAGTCAGTTCTGGAGTTCATGGTTTTGGTAAAAGTACTTCATCCTGGTGGCATCTCTGTACCTCCATCTGTGAGGCTGAATTTGGGGATCTCTGGTGAAATGGATCCTGGGCCTCTTTTGGTGCTAAGGACAGTTTGGCCATTTTTGGTTTAGCCATTTTACTTGAGGTAAAAGCATTGACTTTGTGAGGGAGATGGAGGATGTTTTAGCCTTTGTAAGGGGTAGGTATATGGAACAATTTTGCTGGCTTCACTATTTCATATTGAGGAACATGGCCTTTTTTTGTTGTTTTCTTTTACTGTGCTTTCAGATTTGCAAGTATATGATCAGGGAAAGCCTTTTAGCTGCCAAGGAGGATGAATTAATAAATACTGGAGGTGTGGGATTGCATTGCCTACCAGAAAAGACAACAGGGCAAATGTTGGTGTTTCTGAGGCACTCTCCCAGGTTCAGTTAATCCTCCAGTACCTTGACACTTCTGCTTAATCCAACTCTGTTCCTTTGCCTGGATTGCTCCTCCATTTGGGCCAAGAGTATTCCTTAAGCCTGATCATTTATTTCAAGGCTGTAATTAAGGTCTTGTATATGTTCAAACAGATCATAGGCAACAAGGGCAAGAGATGTCATCCATCATAATTTCCACAACCTAAAGATATTTTTTTTGGTTATACCATACATTCTTTCTCTTATTATTTTGTGACTTGGCAGAGATACACTTTTAAAAGTAGGCCACCATGTCCTTTCCTACATTCATTACAAGTGGGCTACTAGGAAAGCCCCAGACTGGCAAGGCATCTATTTTTGGTTTCCTTTTGCAGTATGAGGACAAAGTTTCGTTCAGATACAGCTCTGTCCAGGGAACTCATCCCATGGACTACAGCATATAATTTGAGTTAAAAAGAGAGGGAAAAAAGATCCACTGCAATGTCCAGTGCCTCTTCCCTGTGTGTGTCTCTGCAGGTCTGTGCAGCTTTGCAGGCGCCAGGAGCAACCACTCTGCAGTTAAGGTTGCAAAACATCTTCCATTGAGACACTGTTTTCAGAGCTTTAGGGTCTTTGGAAAAAAAATACCTATTAGGCTGGAATTTTTGTTTCTTGGTGACTGTCAAAAATTACGGTCTCTCCAAAATGTTGGGCAAAGCCCATCCAGCAATTTCTCTTGCATTATGTGAGAGTAAAAAAACCTCTGAAAACCCAGGCTGTAGTAGGGGAAAAACCACACACACGTACAGTGCAATTCTTCCCAAGTGGCAAAATAAATATTTCTAACAACTACAAAGTATTTCCAACCCAGGCTCTGCATTTCTGCAAGACTCAAGTTCTCACAGAGCAGTGCAACATTTACATTTGGAAAAAAGGTTGGGATTTTCTTTAATTTCTTATAAGAACTGCATATATTGATGGCATCTGTATTGAAGTTATGCCCCATTTATGCCCTTAATGATATCTCATTGTGCAGTTTGTGCTACTTAGGGAATTACTTCTTCCAAGCTGATGCTGGAAGTTATTTCATAAGGAGTTGCTAATCACAGATCTGCCTTTCCCATTAACTTTGTAATATTTTGCATTATGTTCTTGTTATGAAGCTTTACTTTTGAAAGGAAAAAGTATTTCTTTTATGAAGATACTTATCAAAACAGAAGCAGATTTTGCACTGTCAATCCAGTTTTGCAGGATGCTGCCTCCAAACTCACAATTGCATCAAAAAAGTGAATTTTATGGCCTGTAAAAATGTAAAGATGTAAGAGAGAGGGCAGAAATCTTCCAGTGCTGCTTCTTCTCCAGAAGATTTCAAAAAGCATTAGAAGTTCTTTAGTGGTGTAAATTCTGAGGAATCTGCTACTTACAAGTAGGAATAAATTGTATTTTTGAATGTGAATGGTCTTAAAAATAATTATTTTTCTGAAGTCAGGATGGAAGAAAGGAAGTTAACTAAATATTATATAATATAATATTTATTATTTTAATCTACATTTTCATATAATTTCGAAGCCCTGGTGTAGCGTAACATTCCTGCAGATATGGCAGGCATGGACACAATCTACAGAGCAGCAACTTCTAGAGGGGCAGCAGGTCACCAGGGCTCTATGGAATAAAAATTTACCTTGGAAATCTAGAGAGAACAATACCTGAACATTCAGTACCCCAGCAGAGTGTCTAGCCCCAGATTTTTATTCAGATTTTGTGTGTCTCTGTTGGAACTGAGTGGAATTGAATAATTTGTTAAGCCTAATATAAAAACACCCCTTGCTCTGGCAAAGGGTTAAGTTTGTGAGTAAGGTTTTGGAAACATGGCTACAAAAGAAAAAAAACAAACATAAAGTTTGTGAGGAGCAGACTGAAAATGCCTGGTGTTAGCTCTGATCCCTGCTGGAGCTCCAGCAATTCCTGGGATGTTCTGAGCTGCTTCAGAGAGGGTGGTTTAGGAGCTGTGTCTCAGACATGCACACATGGAGTGTGTGCCCTGATGTGATCTCCTCTCGTGGCTCCAGTGGGTGCAAATCAGTCTAGAGAACAGCGTGGTGACTCTCCTTTTCCCCCTCCTCTCCATAATTATTTTTGTGGAATTTAGGACTAAGCAGAACTGCTCGTGTGCTCTCTGCTGCATAAATGCAAATACAGCCCTGGTCATGTGTGCCAGGAGCCGCAAGGCACATTGACTTCATACCCTGACCCCTTGCATCCAGCTCTCTCTGCTTCCTGGTGGATCACTGAATGTCTGTCTTTGTCTGCCTCCCAGGCAGGATGGCTTATGCTGAGGCATTTTCATGGCTTTGTTACAATTCAAATGTCTTTATATCAGTAAAAGATATTATTTTAGAGCACCTTTGATAATGTCTGAAGTTGAGGATGTAGCTGGGTTTCCATAAAGATCATGTGTGATGCAGTAATCTGGAAGGTGGATTTTTCTCTCAGTTTGTCAGTGCAGTAACTGGAGCCCCAAATGAAGTGGCTTCACCTATTTGAGAATGAACAGTTCTCTCCTGATCCCAAGAAATGAGTCTCTTCCTAGCTCCAGAACAAAACAAAGGGAAAACAGGAAGAACCAGCAGTTCAGAAAACTGAACAGAGTGTGGGTAAACCCAGCAGAAATCTTGTGGACAGGGGCAGTCTGAACCTTGCAGGTGCTCACGAGTTGGAGTAACCTGGAAAAAGTGAATGCAGCAAGTTACCAGTGATAGAGAAAACAGCCCTCTATTCTGAAAAGAACTGGTGCTTTGTAAGGTGTCTCCTAGGCATCAGTGGAAGTGTTTTTAAAACCTCTGAGGGCAGAGAGGGAATGAAAGAGGCTGCTCACCTGTTGGGTTATTTTAGAGAAAGTGGCCTGATCTCCTGCTGGCTGTGCACAGGGTGGGGAGAACTCGACAGCTCCCAGCTTCTCCGGGCAATCAGTCTTGTTTGCTGTGCCTGTATTACAGCCTTGTCACTCAAACAAGCTGCACTGCCTGTGCCTGATGATGAGTATATAAAGTCCCTAAATCTACTTAGAGTTACCTGATAAAGAAGTAAATTTGCTCCCATTTGAAAGAGAGAATCTGTCAGGAGCAGAGCTGTCCTTAACCCAGTTCCGTTCCCTGCACACTGCCACCCAACCCAACTGGGGTAACCTGTTGGAAAAAAAAAATCTTTTCCACCAAAACACATAAACAACATGGGGGCTAATCAGAACAACACTGCATTCATTCTGGGTGAGGCTGTGTGTTTGAAAATGGCTTTTGCCAGGTTTCCAAACAGAGAGTGAGTGTGTGAGGGAGCGGGCAGGGTGATCCATCCTGTGCGCGTTTCTCCGGCCGTGCCTCGCTGCTGTGCCATGCAGCCACATTTCTCTTCACAGAGAAAAGCAAGGCACAATTCTTCCCAAGGACTTCTGAAATTCACATTCTCTGAACCTCAGAGAAAGGGAAAACACAATTCTTATCGCTTGCTGTGCCTGTGTTGTGCCAAAGTAG
>JAWWMS010000075.1:4527804-4581878 GCA_035048045.1 Chlorospingus semifuscus
TTTATATAGACACATATTTTTGTGCTAGAAGTCTGCTATGGAGGTGTTGCGGGTTAGCCATTGGCCTTTCTGGATACAAAGCCACACGTGTCCATTGAAGTCCATCCCCAGAAGTTGTGCTGAGCAAGGTCAGGGCATTCTCAAATAAAGTGGGAAGGCAGGAGGTGACAAGCCAAAGCCTCTCTGACCAGCTGGAGTTCAGGTGTCTCACTGTGGCCTGACTTTCCCCTGAAGGTTCCTGGCTGTGCTGGAGAGGGGGACAGGCAGTTTGGGGTGTGTCTGGTTACCCTGGTCCTGCAATCACACCAAGCTTTGCCAAAACCATGTGGAATACAAGTCAGGTGCTTCCTTTGCAGCAGCAAGGGCAGGTTTACACACTCCAGAGTACCCCAGACTCACAGAAAATACTTGTCACTCTTCATGTGGGCCCACCTACCCTTGTGAAACTCTCAAATCCTTATATTTTTTAAGTGCTCCTATATTTTTGGACTGAGAACATCCATTGAGAAAGGTTTGAATATGCACAGGATGAAAACATCCTTTCTTTTGCAGCTTGAAACCTTCTGTTTCATTGGAAAATCAAGTTCTTCCTGGATTAGAACCACTGAATGAGTGCTCCCTTATAACTGTCCAATATAATTGATGGAATTGTAGTTATTACTGATCTCTGATGTTGCTGACCTCTATTGTAATCCCTCCTTAGTCATCCCTCTTTTCCAGGAGTCTGTTTAGTCTGTCCAGTCCTTCCTGGATATCTCTGGGCCCATTTCTTTGTCTGATGTACTTTTTGCAGTTCTGCTGAGGCAACCAGATCTGCATCTGCTACTCAAGATATTGGAGCCAATGGTCATAAAAGGAAATGTTTTTTCTTTCCTAATTTCTAACTTTCCCTTTGCTTTTCATCTTTAGCTAAGCATTGGTTAGATTTTGACAAAAATACAATGAACTCTCTCAGATGTGGTAGTTAGTTCTAGGTTGATCATCCTGTGACTTGAGTTCAGGTTGTGTTTTTCTTTTTGTGGGTGGTTTTGTCAGTGCAGATACCTGTTCCTAATGCAGACAGTGGTGTGGTTGTTAAAGTGTTTTCATAATATTACTCAGAATTGGGAAGCTATCAGACAAATTAGAGTCCCACAGTGGAGTGCTCCGAAAATCAAAGGTTGAAGCTGCATTTTTAGTTTCCAGAAGTAACTTGAAACCATGTTCAGTACATTAAAAATGTACAGAGTGCTGCTTTACTCTAACATCCCATCTCATTTCTTATATTCCCATTAAAACATTTTGAATTTTTGCCCCTGTGTGACATGAAAACATGTTTTGAAATGTTATGAATGTCTGGCAAATGATTTGGTTTTGGATTTTTGCCCACCAATATTCCTGCATGGCCCACGCACTGGTGCAAAACTTGTTCTTGGTCTTTTAAGGCATGAAAATAATACAGCAACGGCTGAATTATGACTTTTAGTTAAAGAAAATAAAAAATGAATCAATTTGAAATACTAAAAGGTCAGGAGGCAACCGAAGAACGGTGAGGGAAAAGATGGAAACTGGTTCTAGGAGGAGCTGAGGATGCCAGAGGGAAGCAGCAGCTTAGGGTTGTGCTCCAGCCATGGGTTTAAGGTAGGATTGCACATCTTTCTGCTTCTCCAAAAAATGCTGCCAGGTGACCTGTGCATCCAAAAGTGCCAGGGATTTGGTGGGAAATTGCAGATGCTCTGCTCCTCTACAAAACATAGGCCAACAAATTGAGAGAAGTCACAAAACTGCTTTTTAGTGACCGCTGAGACAAAAACCACTGCCAAATGCAGGCCCAGAAACTTGGGGTGTGCATGAATCACTCTCACAGCAATTTGGGGAGTGGGAGTTTGACTTTCTCCCTGGCACAGAAAGAGAGGAATGGAGAAAGCCTCACTTAGAGGAGCTGCGTGGTGGAGAGAGCCACCAGATCCCCTGATAGCACAGCTCTTGTTCTAGCTCATTTAGCACCACAGCCCTCCATAAACCAGAGGGAGTTCAGCGAGCCTAATGTAGCGTGAGGAGCAAGGCGGGGAGAGCCCGCCGGGGCAGATTTACAGCTACCTGATGGGCCTCAGTGAGCAGCATCCTCCTCCCCTGCATCCTTCTCCCCTGCATCCTTCTCCCCTGCATCCCCCTCTCCTGCATCCTCTTCTACTGAATCCCCTTCCCCTGCATCCCCCTCCCCCTGAGAGCCAGCCCGCCCGCTCTGCCTCTCTCTCACACACACAGGCTCTTGAGGATGCCGTTGAATCTTTTGTTTTCCCTCATTAAAAGTGCCAAGATGCATGTCAAATGCCTGGAGCAGTCTCCTGCTTTATAGTTTTATTGTAGTACTATTATGACTTATCTAATTTATTTTTTGCCTCTCTGTGCGTGCGTCTCGCTACTTCCACTGCCAATGTTTGTGTCGAGCAGAGATAATCTCTTTGTGTGTCTGTCTACATACATGTCTTTATTTTTGGAGGGGAGCTGAAAGAGACCTGAATATTTGGCCCAGCCCTCTTTTTCAAGTAGGCCAAAGTATTCTAGAAAGGGCAGAACCAGCTTCCATTCTGAACACCATGATGTTGTCTTAATGATTGCAGGTCTGTAGGATCCCAGCAGCATCTCTGTTTGCTCTCAAATTTACACAGCTGTATACTACAGGTATAAATTAGTTTAATAGACACTGAGGTGTGTATAATGTCTCTGAAGTTGGCACCATTCTTTAGAAAGGAATATTTATTGACTTACAGCTTTCTTGTACTAGAGATGATCAATTTTTTAATCAGGCTCATTAATTTTTTTTCTTACATAATTGGACTAGAATTAAAAATCCTCTACAGAACTGTGTCTATAGACTAGATAGCAGTTGGTGGAGTATTGAATGACCATCAAGTGTTTTAGGAAACTGCTGTGTAACATCAGCAATAATCCACTAGACATGAGCTCAGCCAGTTGGAACCCCATGTTCACATCACCTCTGTGTCAGGCTTGAATGTCAAACATGAGCACAGACATGGGAGCAAATAGGCTGATTTTGCTGCTCTGAGCCTTCTTCTGAAAGCTCACCTGTGTGTCCCTGCCATGACAGCCAGTGCTGACTTTCCTCTGTCCCCTTGGTCACATCCTATCACTGTCAGGTGAGCATCCCCAGCCAGTACCTACACATGCAGATTCCTTGTGTCCCATAAGAGGAATCTCTCATGTCTGGGAACTCCTCTCACCATGCTCATGTTTTATATTCGTCTCAGAAAGATATCCTGGGCTACTATTTGCAGGAAGATTGCTTGGCATAATAAGTAATGCCCTGTGCTGGATTTCCTCCTGTGCAGCAAAGGCAAATTGGTCCAGTCACTTGCATTTCCTTTTGAGCAGCTCCAGCTGCTTTGGCACTAATTGTCAGTGCCAGACTGAAAACTACAGCAAGGAAATCTAGACTGAGCATTGCTGTGGGGCCAGGACCTTGGTTTTGTGACTCATCCACTTAGAGAAACACCCACCTAAAAAGACTTATTCTGAGATGGCCCCATGTAAATGACACGAGGGAGACTCTCAGCCAAAACACAAATCCTGTTTCCACTTGCTGTAGGAACAAGGGAAGTGGATCTGCCCCCAGCCACACTGTGAAACTGGGGCAGGACGTTGCAGTATCCTTTTTCCTCTACGTTTGCCTTTGCTCCTACGCTTGCCCTTCCTTTAGGACCCTTCTAACCTTTCAAATGGGAAAGGCAAGTGGCTTCCTGTCCCTGGTGTTTATGGAGTGAAGTGGTGAGGGCTGGCTTTGAGGGAGGCTATAGATTTCCTGGCATTCCTACAGCCCTCCTGTCCCAGCCTTCTGTGCAAACAATTCTGCCTGCTCCACCTCTCCCAGCGCTGCTGCTGCTGTGTCTTAGAGCAGGCACTGAGAAAAGCTTTTATAACCTGCCAAACTGTGTCCATTTACCATAGGATGAGCTCATTTATTTCCTCAAAACTGGGAGAACTGGCTTTCTCTCTTTTGAACAGGTAATGTCTTAGGTGCTGAAACCTAAAGCAAGCTATACCTGACCAGAGGGTATTTGCTGTCACAATGGATAAACTGGGACTCTTTTTCCATCTCGGCTGCTGCTAGTAAGTCTATGTCCTAATTTTGCTTGCTCCAGATAAGTCTGAATATTTTGCAGCAGAAATGAAGGGACTGAGACCTGCCTTGCTAGCAGTGCTATTAACCTGACAATGCGTTGGTTTGTTATGGGATTGAAATCCCATGGGAGCGACTCTCTGTCTCACAGCAGAGCTGACACACAATCCCATGCAGCTGATTTGCTGTGGACACTCTTCAAATGTTGAAATCTCAGACTTTGTAAGTACAGGGCTCCTATGCATGGGCACACTTCCTGCTAATCTTGAGGCATAAACACTCAGTGGCTCCAGACGCTTGAAGAAATAAACACACTGACTCAGTATTAATATTTCATCACAACACACTAAAGCTAAACCTCACTGATCCAGAGTGACCTGAACCACTCAAGAAAATGTTTCTTTTCTCTTTTCCTTTTTTCTTTTTTTAATAATTTAACTTTTTATGGGGAGAAAATAGAAAGAAATGTTGTCCTGCATGGCAGGCTTAACATAGATAAGCAGAGCTGTTTCAGCTGTAGCAAAGCTGCTCATGTGCAGGGATGCTGCTTTGGAGAGGTTTGTAAGTTCAAGGAAGGCAATTTAACAGCTTTGCTTCTTGTCTCTGCAATGGCAGGTGAACCAGATACATTTAGTGTTGTGGAGTATCAGAGACACAGCCACTGCATGCTTAGAACAGCAGCTCCTGTAAATAGGACCTGTTAGTGGCTGCTGGAGCACAACAGAGCCTTGAATAGATTGCTGCCATCAGAAACTCCCCAGTGTGGTCTGGGGCAGGTGACCTTGTTGCTGCAGTGTCCTGTGAGCTAAAGAGGGTTTTAACCATAAGAAGGTTCTCTGCAGCTGATGCTCAAGGAATTTCCAAGCAGCATGGTTTGAACTGGATGTTAACACCTGCTCCTAGGTACACTGCAGATAGTGGGTGCTTTTTGTTGGATCATCAGATCAGAACTTGACACGAGGCCAGTAGGAAACCTCTCCTGAGCCTGTTCTGCAGCAGGGATGGGCTCACATCCCACGCTGGGAAGTGCAGTGAGCTGGGTCCACAGGCAGCCAGGCAGGGTTACGGGATTGGAAACTGATCTTAGACACTCACTTCAGAGTTTCTAGGCAGCTGTTAACACACACTTTCTAAAGTTCAGAACTGAAAATTGCCATCTTTTCCATGAATTAAGCTGGCTGGATGTGATCTGAAACTACTCAAGGTGAGCCAGTGTGTGTGTGTTCAACCTTATGTGTCATCTAGCTAGTGAGAGCTTCACACCCACCTTTTTCTGTATCTCTGATAGGATAAAGAAATTGAATTAATTTAATAGTGGATTCTGCCCACATCGTTGTTTTGAGTTGCTGAGTGTGTTAAATCAAGTCCTAAAGAAATATTTAAATTGTCTTGCTTTGCAGTCTAAGTTCTTTTCTGTCATTTGCTCTTAATGAGTGATAAGCATTGTGTGATCT
Source organism: Chlorospingus semifuscus (assembly GCA_035048045.1). Lineage (NCBI taxonomy): Eukaryota > Metazoa > Chordata > Aves > Passeriformes > Passerellidae > Chlorospingus > Chlorospingus semifuscus. The sequence goes on from JAWWMS010000075.1 coordinate 4,533,379, forward strand.
GCATGTGAAGGGTGTTTCAGGTGTCCATCTCTGAGCAGCAGAAACGTGAATTGAACAGGATAAATCATTCCTTTAGAGCAGAGCTAGAGGCAGGCAGCCCCAAGGACCACACGAGGCAGTGGAGAGCATCAGGAAAAATTGTGCAGGGACACATTAGCAACGCTTAGCTCTGGCTGCTCCAGCATTTTATGCGATTTACAAGGGCCCCCTGAAACATACCAGGGGAAAATGGAAAAGCTGAAGTGCAATTTAAACAGTAGTGTCCTGATAAACTCAGGATCAGCTGGTTTTGATCTCAGCACAGTTTGGTGCAGGAGCACCACTTGTGCATCATGAGTGAGGATTGGAGGAAGCTTAAAGCAGCTGTGCTGCTATATTTGCTCACTCTCTGTATTCAAACCTTGGCTTGAGAGCTCAAAGGAAATGAGATGTGTTTTGCATAACCCAGTTGCAATCAGTGGAAGCACCTACTAATCTGCTGGTACTGCTTCTGACCTTTTCAGGATCTGATTCCCTATCAGAAAATGAAAACGTTTTTAAAAGAGGAATAGAGTTGTTTATTGGGGGTGGGGGGAAGGATGAAAATTCAAAAGGCATTAGTGAAAAGACAGATGTACACAAAAAACTGTGTGAGTTTTATTCTCCTGGCCAGAAGGACCTGTGGTTATGCATAGAAGTGTCTTTTTACAGACTGACCTCTCAGATTATGTTTTGCACTTCTTCACTTTCACTATTTTTGGGCACGTCCATAACAGCACATCCTGATGGCATTAAAAATAAAAGGCATTCCATTATATCAGCAGTGTTAGATTTGTTAAAGAGTGGTTCTTCCTGTAAGAGTTGAAATGTAAAATGAGGCCAATTGTTCTGAATAACAGGATGGGGAAGGCCTTGAAATGTGAGGCTTCAGTGTTGAGAACTTGCAATAATTATGGTCATTCACAGAAATCACTGCTAAATCCCAAACTACCCTGCCTCTTCTGATCCAAATTCTTATTTGGTAGGGCTGCACAACAAGAAATAAATATCCTGAATTATAATGATGTAGTCTATGTGCCCCCTGTTTTAGCATCCATCTGGGAATCAGATCTTCATTTTCTCTCTCATTTTCTGCCTTCTTATTTCAGGGCTTAAATAATCAGGCAGATCTGCAGAAACCAAAGAATTCAGTATATGCAGATTAATAATGGGATGTGAAAAATGGATCACAAATGTTGAGCAAAAAATCTGCAGGGGGTTTGGAAGCCTGTTCTGTGTTAGCAAAGCAGGTGCTGAATGCTCCCTGAGTTACTCTAAGAACTTGCTCCTTTCCACCAGATCCCAGAGCTCCAAGGCCTCTCACCTTCCCTCACCTGCCAGGATGGGCAGTGCTGCTTTGTGCTCTTCAGCTGAATGCTTCCACAGAAGCAATTAAATCATTCCAGTTAATTACCTATCAAGACTACAGTGCAGGTCTGGGTTTTAGCTGTAGTTGCCAGCAAAAAAAGAATGGTCTAGATCAGTCTTTTCAAGAGGTTGTGAAGGTGCCATGGTTTCAGCCTTTATGCGGAGGTGACTGCCTAAAAATCTGAGTGTGTGAGAGGAAAGCTTTTATTCTTACTCTGAGCTATTCTCCCTCCTTCCATCAGGGCTAAACAGCAGGTTTGCTCCCCTATGCTCCCCTCTCCTTTTGTAAACACAAAATCCCTTAAACAAATAGTGGACAGATCTTTTTTATGCCCCTCTGTTTATTAGAAGGACTTTGCTAATCCCTGTGTTTACGAGTCGTAGGGTGTGTCAACCTACAAGCTGAGGGAGTTAATGAAATTCATCTGTTCTCTATTTTCCAACAGAATTAAGGGAGCGGGGAGGCCCGGGCAGGCTTCACCCTAGCACAGAAATATGACTAACAGTGGTGTTTGCAGGCACAGACTCAAAGGGAGCAGCGGGTGGGAGGAGGTGAAGCGGCCGAATGGCAGAAATGTAGGGAAATACTCCCCCTTCAATTAGAGTAATTAAAAAGTAGTAAAAATAAACCACCCAAAGGAGAGTCTGGCCAAAAGAAAGTCTTAATGTACACTTATGGTTTAAAGAATCTGCTGGAGGCCACCACCGTGTGTTGCCACAGCATCTCTTGTGTCTGCCTCTGACTTGAGGCAAATGCCAGCCCAGGAATGAGGTTGGGGGTGGCTGCTGGAGCTCACCCCGGCTTGGGGGGACAGGGCTGAGCCTCCTGGGCCCAGCATCCATCAGAGATGCGTGCCAAGCTGGGCTTTCACAGGTCCAGCCTTCTATGTGCTGCTGAATTTTGGCACATCAGGCAAAAAGCCACTGTAAGGTTGAGTTGATCCATGGAGAGAATTAAAAATCAGAAAAGCTGGCAAAGCCCTGTTTGTTTCTCTGCAGAAGTTGCTGCCCCATCCTTCTCATTGCCACAGGGTTTGTTTTCCTTGCCTTCATTATCTGTGCAGTTCTTGTTTGGGTTCTTCCAGTTTGCTGTTTGCCTTCTTGGCCTTGAATTCCCTGGAGGAGTAGGCAGGGTGAAACAACAGTTTCAGTGGTGATTTCTCCCTGGTAATTTCTTTGTCAGCAGAGATGTGTCTTGTCATGTGAGCTCACAGAAGCACAGTAGGGAGCAGCCCTGCTGAATCCTTGTTGTACATTTCCTAGAAGCCTTGGTCCTGACTCCAAATGCATCTTCATTAAATGTGGACAAGCACTTCTGTCAGCTTGTGTTGTGCTCCCGTGACGTGGAAAGACAGAGTGGCTGGAGAATGAGTTAAGAGTCCTCAAATCTGTAACTGGAGATCTAAAATTATGTGGAAAAATATGGTAATTTGAACTTCTGGGAGATGCACCAATCTTTGCTGCAGTCCAGAGGTTCTGTGACTAAGAGGCTCAGTGGCAGGGATTTTTGGCATTCCCAGTGTTAGGGTCAGTAGATGATAGTTTTTGGTTGTAATCCTCAAAACACTCTATGTAATAACAAACATGTCCTTTCTAAGGCTGCCCTAGAAAAGAGGACCAAACTGTGACTCTTGATCTTTGCCATTTGAAAGAATTAAGATCTATAGTTCTTAAGAGATGATAAGTTTTTTGAATTATAAACCATTATAAACTCTGATGAGACAAATTTGTCAAACCTTTAGGGGTACTGACACTTGAGGCAGTGTTTTATTTTGGTTCTGGAGGGGCTTGGGGCTGCTTTTGCATCTAATAATATCCCTTTAGTTTGATTATTGGTGATTATATCTGAATTTTTAGACATCTTTAATTGGAGAACTTAGATGTCAGGGACAGAACTACCCTGAGGATTAGAGTTTGCAGTAGGTCAGTTCTTTATAGTGAATGTTATACAGATGTTGAGTTTGGTTTCAATGTGCCTGAGAGCTAGGCTGGCTCTGCACATGCAGGGATGATAACTCCAAGATGCCTTAGTTTGAGATTGATAAAATTTAAAAAAAATCATCAGCTTTAGCATTAAATGAACTCCCAAGAATTGTCAGATTGCTATTTCTTTATTTTTTCTCCCTTTTTTCACCTGTTGTCTGCTTAGTTTGCGAATTCATATATGTAACCCACTGTACACAATTCATTTTTAATGTGGCGGCATCTGCAGCCACACAAATCCATGACAGCTGCAGTTTTGATAGCTAAACCAAAATACAACTGAGTAATGAGAAATAAATTTATTGTACACTGGCCATGTTTGAGAATCCCTGCTTTGGACGTGTGTGTTTTACAAATAATTAATAAAATAGATCATGCACATACTCCTGTTTGTGCCAAGTGCTGTTTCCTAGCTGGAGTCTGAAGTGAGGGGGCAGGAATGTGCCAGGCAATAAAATATCTGTGTATGCCACTGTTTTCAGAAAGACTGTCAAATGTGGACTTTGGGTCTGTCTTTCCTGGCTGGGGTTAGAAAACAAGGAAATGTAAAAAGCCCTGACCTTCAGAAAGCCCTGCTGTGCCATCCCTCACCCAGCTGGGAAGCTGCAGAGTCAGGTTTTACTTAAATCTAAATCACTTCCAGTTTCTGCCCCTGTTTGTGGGATGAGTCTGTGTTGGACCCTGCTGCAAACAGAGCTTGAAAACACTAACTTCCATTCCTGTGATGTGTGCAATACAAATAAAAGGAATTTCTGAAGAACCTCAAAGGAGCATCCAGGTAATCTGCAGCACAACTGAACCATCAGGTTTTTGTTTTTTGAGCTATGGCCCTTTCAGCAGAAAAAACCAGGATTGTATTGGGCAGGACTAACTTCTTGCACCCTCATTAGAGACAAACTGAAGCCCTGTGGTTTGTAGTCTGAGAAAATAGGTCATATTTAACATTGTGGGATGGACTGAGAAGGCAGTGCCATGGCAGAGTCCGTGATGATATGTGCTGTGTCCATTGGTAAAGATAAAATATGAGAATGAGGTTCATCTTTACTTGGAAAAATGCAGATTGTGACTCTCTAGGAAAATTTTTCCAAAGATTGTCATTTTAATACAGTGGTAGTGATGCCTTAATTGCTGGTCATGTAAGTGGTAACACAAGTTACTGCAAGACATTATTAGTGTGGTAGCTGTAGGTAAACTGATGAAATAAACAGAATGAATTTTTTTTTGGTTTTTGCTTTTTATACAGAGATGGCATCTTGCAGCTGTTATAAAGTTGTGTTCAGATTATAACATTAGCATCATTTTCTGAGCCAGCTTGTGAGTAGTGAGGTAGGATCCCTGGCATAGAACAGAGGCAAGGATCAGTTACTGGGAGGGAAGAATGGTACCAGTACAGATGATAAGGAATCTAAATTAAACCATAGGAGAAGAGAGAAGACGACGCTATAATATTTAAAAATGGCAAACTAAATAATATATAATTTACAGAAAATGACAGGGTAATGCTGGGACTATTTTTAAATCAACAGCAAATTAGAATTCAAACCTCTGATAGGTTTAACAGATGGTCTGGATCCTAGAATCCAAAACCCACACACTTCATTTCCCAGTATGTTAAGAACAAAATAATGCTGTGCAGCCTCTGTGGAATGTTTCTTGCTATTAAACTATGTTGAAGATAACTTTTGACCAAGGAGGACTGAATTTGGAGTGGAAAAATAGAATAAGTTGGTCCAGCAAGAAAAAAACAACCCCACACTCTGTACCAGGGGTGACTGTGGACATGCTGCAGCTTCTAGGCAAGGGAGACAAGAGGATCTGGGAAATGGAAGGAATGTAATTTCTCAGTGGCATTGTGCAGCAGAATTTAGTGTTTTATAGTCAGAAGAAGTGGATGTGTCCCCTTTCCTTGAATCCTATGGATTTCAGAAAATGTTCTCTCGTGTCAATGACAGAGGGAAGTGTTTTGATGGGACTGGGTGATGGTAACCTGGCTGAGCAGCACCCAGCTCAGAGGGTGACCCTCAGTGGCTGAACACAAAATATGAATGTTTAGAGCAGAAGTTACCACAAACTGTTTTGACCACGTTTCAGTGAATAACAGCTCATATTCAGAATCTTTGATTGCTCAAGGAAGGCTCAGAAATTGAACTGGTGTCTAGCAAATTTTGGTCACGATGATGAGTTGACACAATTTGAGGAGCAACAGCGCAGCATACACATTCCTCAGCTTCCTCCTTTATGTGAAACATTACTTTTTGTAACCAAAAAGGAGCATTTTATCCGTAGGTATCTACTCCTTTTCTAATTTCTGCTCAGAATGCTCCTCATGCCTGTTTCAGTGCCTCCCTGATGGGCACCCTTGCAGTACTTCAGCTACTGACTCCTGAATCACCAAATAAGAAATTATGAGTTGCTTCAGCAAATGGGATCCATCAGCCTTCTAATCCAATATCCTGCCTCCATCAGTAGCCAGCCAGGACACTTCAGAAGAAGCCCTACATGATACCCTATAACCAGGGAATTGCATTTTGCACGAGTGAGGTATTTTTATTTCAGGCAGTTAATAATTGGCATTTGTCCAACCATATTTTCAAGTTTTTATTTTAACTTATTGTTTTGATTATCAATGCCAATGACTAATCCTTTTTGGATCCTTATAAATACTTGAATCAGTGATAATTTATATGAAGCAATCAACTCCATAACTTGGTTGTGAACTGCACAGGAAACTGATTTTTTTTTTTTTTTAAGTTGGTTTTGAATTTGTTTTCATTCCTCTTTACCTGCTGTTTCTTTGTTTCTGTTTTATAAGGGTAAAAAAGAACACATGTGCTCTGCTCTCTGCTGCTCACTCTTCCTGATCTTCTCACTAAATCAAGTCCTTTCACCAATATCATATTGAAGTCTTTCCCTGAATCTCAAAAAATCTTCCCTTCTCCGTTCTTGGGCTGCTTATTTCCGCTACATCTGGTTTTGAAATGGAGTGAGGAGTGAACATAGCCATCCAAGGAAGGGTGTGCCATCAATTTACTGAATGTTATTAATATCCCTGTTTTCAGATTGTTCCAAAAATTGACTTATTTTCAAAATACTACTGAAGTGGGTGTGTGCAGAGCAGAAATGTGGGTTTCAAATACTATTAAATTAATTGGATACATTTTTCAGTGCTGTATTAATAACCCCTGTTTTGATTGGCAACTTACCTTGATATCACCAGACAAATCACCTGCTTTCCCCCAGGGGTGTGCTGGATGCAAAGAGGTATAATGGCAGGAATTAGTCAGAAAATAATTGCAGAGACAAAATAATTCCACGTCTGCCTATTGAGATGCAAAAAATCGCCGGCTGGATCCTTGGCTGGTGTGTCACGATTGGCACGATGCCACTTTACACCAGTGAGGGAGCTGGCCTGTTACCTCCATAATCCCCATTCTGGAGGTGACCAGAATCACAGAAACGCTGGTGGCTTTGGTTAGTGACAGAAACCTGGCTGCTCCTCCAGCTGCAGGCAACGTGGGATTCGTGAAACTCTAGCAGGGTTGTGGCAAGAGTTGCCCTGAGATTACTGATTCCGTTCCTGCTTTTTGTTTTGTTTGAGTTGGCTCGCTGGGATTGTTTTCCCTCTCTGCCAGGTGCAGAGTTGAATGGCAGGCCACACTCAAAAGCTCTTCTTTCACAAATCCACCCACGCTACAGATTTCTGTGTTCGTCACGTTCTGTGACATGTAGCTCTTGGAAATATGCAGCTTGGAAATAATATCCTTGAATCTGAGTGTGCTTGGACTAGTAAAGGAGAGATTTTAAAGTCCCCAGAAAGGGCAGGGAGAGAAAACTATAGGAAAATAACAGGGAACCTTAGATTCCCTTAGAGTAGGATTGAGCTGGAACACATGAGCTCTACGAATTTTGAAGATACAGACCCAAATATGAAACACCATGCTCATGGTGAAATTAAAGATGAGCCATGGTGCCAAATAAAGGTATCTTGTGGGATTTCAATCAGATTTTGAATTCCCCACAAGTATGTGTCTTGCTCCTGGCATCCACTGGTGTATGTTTGCTCTCCTCCAGCTGCCCTACCCTCCAACCTTTTAGATTTATTTTGTGTCTGCTTCCAGTGATGCCTTTTTGTCTGCAGTCAGCAGCCAAACCCGGTTCACTACAGCCAGTTCACAGTGCAGGGTGAACTTCCCATCTGAGTTCATCGCAAATGGACAAAGTGAGTTGAAACATGAACTTTCAATTTTCTACCAAGAAATATTTGGGGATAGAGGGAACAAAAGACCTAAATGTGTTCTATTTAGATAAATAAATATCTGACTTAAAAATTGGGTTGGTTTTGTGGTCCACTCTAGGGCCTGATCTTCTTCTCAGTCCTTCCTTTACACCAGGTTGAGTTTCTTGCTTTTGCAGTAACTTGCCTGGAGTTTGCATTGTGGAAGCATGGTAGAGAAGAAAAGGAGTAATGGTTTTCAAGCTAACATGAAGAAAATTAAAGGCAAAATTCAGAAAATTATGGGGGTAAAAGGAAAACTGATAGTTTGGGGCATTTCATAACGTTTGGAACAAGATTCAGGACTGCAATGATCATAAATTCCTAACTTTGTTGCTACTACCATAAGCACTCAATGGGAAAATCAGCAGACATGCTAGAAACTGGATTGAATCCAGTGTGTCCTTATCAAAAGAATAAAATGAAATGCAGAAACCACAGTTTAAATGAGGCCTGATTCTCCATAAATTGATATTTTGGCCCAGATACTGATGCTGCCTTTTCTTTAGTTTTATCTTCACGGTGACTGTCTCCAAAACAAGAAGGGAGATGGACTAGGGAGAATATACTTTATTCAGCAGCATTTATTTCTAGCATTAGCTGTATATCTTAAACTGTTTGAGATTGTCCTGTTTCAGCCTTTCTTCTTATAATCTACTAGAAAATATTCTAGTGGGAGTCTTTAATGTACCCTTTTGCCCGTAGCTCTCTGATTTTGATTATGCATTGCATTGAGGGTGAAATTTGGGTTAAAGATAATTGTAAATATGGTATTGATATTAAATGATGTTTTCCCAACATTGCAATAATGCTTGTTTTGTTTGCTGGAGAGTTTATTACTTTTTGATCAATAGCATGTGAGATTTGTGAGGGAAATTAGCATAGTGAATAACAATTAGGAGAAAAATCAATGGCATTCAGACAAATAAGTGGCTTGAAAAAGTCCCATAGGCACACATATACTCACACAGATTCTTTAAAGTGTAATACATCTCATTTCGAATTCCAGGAGAGGGGAGAGCTGTTTGGACCAGAACTGAAACTGATGGCAGTAAATTGAACTACTGTGGGGCTATTTGTTGATACTTAGTGTTTCTAATAGCTTGGATGTATGACTGCTTCATTCACTGGCTCCACGAACTTTCTCTGACTTCTACCAAGGTTTTTTTTCTGCAGTTCACACCAGTCTACTTTCCTCAGGTTACCCACACCGTGTAATTTTTGTGTCGCTTAATATACTTACCTTTCCCCTCCATACAGCTGCCTTACAAGGCCCAGGAGGGCTTCAAATGAGATAAACCATTGAAAAAGGTCAAAACAAACAGAAGTTGTTAAAAATAGATTTAAGCTACGCAGCTCTTTGCCACAACATGTCACAGATCCTGTAAAGTTCACATGGGCTTAAAAACTACTGGATTGTGTCATGGAAGAAAAATCTGTATAGGGCTGTGGAACAAAGCAAAATCCTGGCTCAGGAAGCTCATGGTCTGGGCACAGTCAGGAACCTCCAGAGTACTTTGGTTCTCTTTTATTTTGGGACATTGAAAACTACAGAACAATTTGGGCTTCTTGACTTGCAGAAGCCTGCTACTTTAGAGTGAAATGGGGAATTTGGTCCCCAGTCCTCTGAGCTGTGGTGATGTGCAGCATGAAATCCTGCAGAGAGCAGCTGAGAGATGAAGCTGAAGGAGGAGGAGGGACCTCCAGGAGGGTTTGGATCACAAAAAATGCTGGAGGAGAGGGTGCAGAGGAAGAGAAGGCAAGTCTGTGAATAGTGAGTTGGTATTCTCAGCCTTTGTGAATAGTGAGTTGGTATTCTCAGCCTTTGTGCTTGGCCCAACCAAGGCTCTGGGAGAGGTACAGCTGTGCCAGCTGTGTTTGTTCCTAGAAAAGAGAGCCATGAGGGAATAGGAGAAGCTCCCCAGTTTGGTTATCCTAAATCCCCAATGGCTGCTGCCTTGTTGAAACAAATTTCAGTCTCTGCTGCCTTGAAACAGATTCATAATAGTGGCAACTTCAGCACATGTTGCAGATAGTCCCTTTATCACCCAACATATCTCTTGTTTTCTAAGGGGAACCTGATTCTGTGTTTTGGGCTGGGACTGGAAATTCCCACTTTTTCTGGGCTTGGATTGAGATTTGTTTGCATGCCCATTCCATAGATCCGAGCACGCTCCTGCAGTCCTGTCCAGGAATCAATGCTTAGAATAATGGCTCTGCTTTCCTCTGAATTGAGCTGGTTAATAACTATTGCTGGGGAAATCAATCAGCTCTATGATATCTTATTACTTACGCTAATTTAATCACAAGGAATGGGTCATTGCTTCGGTTCAGGGGGCAGAATGAGTGTGTGTGGATCTGAGAGCCTATGGAGGAAACAGCACAGGGAGGAAACTTCATGAACCAGAACACAAGGGGTAGAAACAGCATGAAGTCTCCCAAGGCTGTAGAATGGATGATAGAGAGAAAACTCACGCCCACTCTCCATAATTCCTGGTAATCTCTAGGTTATAGATCCATTTTTAATGTTGCTCTCATGTTTCAAAGAATCAAAGAGGTGGAGATAAACGAGAACTTCTCTTTTTGATCCCTCCTCCATTTTCTCCATGTCCTCTCAGGCTCAAAGAGGAGGAACACGAGGAGAGATGAACAAACAGAAAAGATGTGTGGCTTCCACCACGAGCCTCTGAGCCCATTACAACTTCTTGCCTGCTCAAGAAAAAGGTAAAGGCAAAGGAACTGTTTGAGGAACTGTTTGTGTGTTAAGGGTATAATAATTACAAAGGAGGAGACAGCATGTAAATAGGGTGTCTGAAGAAATAAGCTTAATTTGCAAAATGCAGAGATTCAGCCTGGCAAAGATTGCCATAAGGTTTTCAAGCTCTTGTCTCAATTCTTTCTCCTTCCCTGTACACATGTACAGGACTGTGTTATGTAGGGCCCTTCCTGCATCCTCTTGTCCTTAGTGGAGGGCATTACTTTTGTCCATCATAGCAGAAAGTAGATTAAAATCAGTTTGTACACACTCAAGTGTATCACTGCTGTAAAATTTTTTCTCAAAAGAAGTCTTTCATTCAGGGAAATTAGCCAATAAATTAAAAACAAAGTATTCGTTTTCTAGTATAACAAAGAGTGGAGTTCCAGAAGCCCAAAAACCCCCAAATGACCAAGGGTAGCTGTGCAGAAAGTCCTTCCATCTCCATGATTTTCATGTACATACTTCTTTCAGGTAGCCTGAGTTCTCACAAATGTACTTTTTATTCCAATCCCATTAGATTTTTATTGTTTTTCTTCAGGGTGAGAGGGTAGATAAGGCTGTTGACAAACTCTCTGAAAGAAAACACCTGTTCTAGAGCTAAACCTTTCCAGTATATTGCCAAAAACCAGTGTGTGTTGGAGGAAAGGCAGTGAACAGCATTTAGCAAAGCCTTAAACAGAATATTGGTTTGTGTAGACCAAACCAGATGTGTTTTTAAGAGTATTGCCTGATCGTGCTTAATAAGGAATTATTTTTTCTGAAACAGTCAAATTGCTTTGTGACTTTGTCCATTTCTGGGGACAGGATGAAAATAAAGAATAAAAATTGCCCCATGATGTGATAAACACATGTCAGACCATTGCTGCACCTCTCCATGCAGGCAGCACCACTTTTCTGACAAATGGGTGCTGGACACTTTTAGAGAAATTCCAGTGTTAACTGGCATTCTCTAATTCACATTATTAACTAGGTAATGGACTAGAGACATCATGGTTTAATTGAAAGAAATAAAACTGTTAAAACTGTGAATTAAAGTAACTGCATTTTGATGTGTTTGGGTTATTTATATTGCTTCAAAATGTTATTTTTAATCCAAACACTGCTGGACACATCTTGTGCCCCAGGGATAGTACAAAGTGTGTTATCGGCCTCTATTTTTGTACCCCATTTACTCCACATTCACATTGCCTCCAGTTGATTTTTTCCTAGCAAGATCTGATAGCTTTAAAAGAGAAAAACAATAAAAAGAATGAGGGAAATGTCAAATGGCTTTAAAACGAGCACCAAAATTTAAGTTTCTACTGTTGGGTATCTCTAAAAATCTTTTGATGAATGTTAAAAGATTCTCAGAAATTCTCATCTTTAGCCAAATTCAGCTTCTAAGGAATTTGATGGGGATTTTGCCAAAGACTAGGAAACAGTTTTTCTGATGTAGAGCTATTTTCAAATATGTGGCCTAATTATTTTTTTTTTGTTTGCTTTGCTAGACTTAGTTTTGTTTTGGGCGTTTTTTTGTGGGTTTTGGTTTGGTTTTTTTGTTCTGTTGTTTGTTTGTTTGTTTGCTTTGTTTTTAATCATCTGCACATTTGATGCAATAGTATTAAATGAATTTTAGTGAATATTTACTTGATCACACAAGGCTGGTCACTAAGGAGTGTCTTTCTCTGTTCCTCCAACAACTCTCAGCACTCAGTTCCCTTGTTCCTTAGTCTGTAACTTCCTGCACTCCTGAAATATTCCAATGCCCATATTCAGTTTATTAAGGAGGGCTGTGAGGTCTGAACTGCAGTGCTGGCACTGCCATTTTGCTCTGTTGCTTTACAGTTTTGGGAAAGATTATTAATAGGGATGATTAATTGTAAGGCAGGGGACCATGGAAGTTTGAGGACAAAGAAACAGGCTTCTTTTAATAAATATATATAGTTTAAATTCTAGTTAATTGCATATCACCTGTTATATAACAGACCAGTGGTATCAGCAGTGTCAGAAATCAGGGCCTGATCCTACTTCCCACTGAAATCGATGGGAGTTTTGTCATTGATGGAGCAGCTGAGCAAGTAGTTTGCAAGAATTCATTTATTCCAGAAATCTGGCTGCTGCTTCTGCTTATCTCTATTGATTGTACTCATGTCCAATCAGGTCTGCAGCATTAGCTGCATTACCTTACAATAACAGGAGAATTCACTTGGGGCATGTTCCTACCAAGTCCTAGAATTCAGGAAAAAACAAACAAAAGGTTTATCCCATGCAAACCTCACTTCCCTTTTCTCAGAGGCAGCTACTTCTCTTGTTAGTCTTACATCTCAAGGAACTGTGTTCCATTTTTGAAATTTTTACTTCAAAAAATGTGAAAGTGACATGAAGAAAGGTGAAGTGACTTGAAGAAATTTAGTTAGCAAAATGGAAAGATGATATAGCAACAAAGATAAACTTTGGGCTTGGGAAGCCTTAGTTTCAGGTCTCAGTTCTGCCCCAAATTGTAAGATTCTGAGCAAAAAGCTTTCTATTTATTTGTATAAACTACTTGATGGAGACCTCAACCCTGCAAAGGGTTGCCCTATCCCAATGAAGCACAGAATTTCTGCAGAGGGCAGAGCTTGTAAATACAACTTACACCCTTTCCTACATTAGAGAACCACACTGCTTTAAACATACACTTTTAGTTTTAAGTCCTAAATCCTCTACAGGTTCAGTTATACAGAGCTGCTTTTTAAAGCATTATTCAAATCTGCATTCCTAGTGACATGATTATGTTGGAGAAAGTAATCTTTATGCATCTGAGTCTTCTGTAAAATTTCCATCAGTATAGCTTTAATAATTTCCAAAAAAAAGAAAAGAAAAAACCTGAATACAGTATCCTTAGTGAATGTTTTTTAGGAAATTCTAGATACACATGGATGAGACTGAATAGCAACAGTTATTTCATGAGTGCTTTACATTTTAGTGTAGAAAGAACAGTTGATTTGTTTTTCAGTTTTATAACTGTTTGTTCTGTAGTTTAATCAAACTTGTTTTGCTTTAGAAAATATCCCAGCAGCTCCAGGTACTTTTTGGGTTGTTTACTCCCCCAAGCAGACATGGTAGGGCACAGCCTTTGGTGTTCTTGAGCAAACACAGCAGTTACACCAACACTTTGCCTGCCTGACTTAGCATTCCCCAAAAGTGCATGTTCTTCTAGTAACAGGCTGCTGGGGAGATGACCCAAGGCATTGTTGCTCCTCTGCATATTTGCATGCAGAATAATTAACAGGCTTGTGAAATTCTTCCTTGAAGTGAAGTCTGCTTTCACATGGCATTTGCTCATAGGAAATCCCACTAATGAAAAATCTGGTCAAGCAAATTCAAGTTTCAAAAGGCTTTGGGCTCTTAACGAAGCCAAGAATTGAACATTAAAGTGGAGTTTGGAAAGAGAGGTTAAGCTGAGTTTGTTTGCCTGTCAGCTGGTTCCTGGAGTGCCCTGTCTGTTCTCAGCAGAATAATGTATGAAAACATGCTGTGAGTGGGAGCTGCTCCTTTCTGCCAGGGCTTGCTGCCTTGTGCTGCTGGGTCAAGTTTGCAAGATGTCACTGACTGCACAAAGCAGCACAGATGGAAACAAGTGACAGCTCCCCTCTCTGCCTGGTGCTCCTGCAGGAGTTTGTCAAGGAAGCAATAGGTGACTGGAACACATGGGCAAGCGGGGAATAATCGTTAATTAAAGATTAATTGCAGTCACAAATGGCAGCCAGTCGCTGGGTGAGTGTGTGACTGTTCCTCAAGTCAGCACTGGGTGAATTTTATGCATATTTTGCCTGAATTGTGGCAGAAGTGTCTTTTCAGAATTGATTGTAACTGTAGAATGTGGACAGAAACGATTATGACTTGAGATATTTCTATTTAGGGCCTTGGGTCAGGCTTATGACAAAGGGTGGGATTGGCTCTAGCACACAGAACTGGAATTGTGCAAGAAAGGCTGAAGGAAGTTCTGAACTTCTTTTGACTTTTAGCAGGCCCAGAATCTCCAGCAAAATTAGGCTACTCTTTTAAATACTCATTGAATTATAATAGAAGTACACCCCGGGGATAGATACACTTTCTCCTTTATTTCCTATATTTTCAAAAATATTTTCTTTATTTATCTCTCCTCCCTTTTGTATTCATTTCATAAGTTTCATTTCAGAGGAACTGGACTGATGAGCTGAATGCTGCTGGGGAAGGAGCACAAATATTACCCTTAAATTTTATGCACCAATTATGAGCACATCTACAATATGAGGACAGAGAGCAGTAGACTGGAAGAGCAGAACTGCTTTTGGATCAATAGATGAGCTGACATTGAGGCTGGAGGACTGATAGAAGCAGTGGAAAGGATAGACATATTTGGCAGATTTCTGAAGACATTCAATAGCGACACCGAGATGGAGCTGATAAATCAATAGCTCTTTGGGCAGATTAGATTGATATTTTAAATGTATATGGAACTGTCCTAGCCAGGAAGACTGAACAACCACTGAAGGAATAGATAAGCAGAAAAACATTAATTCATATTTCTGTATCATTTTTATGTGTTTTTTAAAGGAACTGTGTAGGACACCAAGCTGGTTTCTCTTTGGCAGCTGGAAGGTTGGATCAGATGTAAGCTTGAATTGTGCTGTTGCTACAGGATTCCTCAGGGTGGTGTGGATTAAATTAAAATTAATTGATGAATTATTGTTGCAGAGAAAAAGCATTCAACACAGGGGTTGTCAGTGAAGAGCAGGACAGGACTGGGGCAGTGGTAGAGCACTTCCCAAGGTGGGGTAGAAGCTGGAGCTGGAAGTTGACCCAGTCCCACCATGAGTATTTTCTTTGTGTGAGCATTTTCAGGAGCATAAGGACATGAAGAAAATATTTATGGCAAACTTTTCAGCCTGCCTTCAACAAGACTTAGAATCCAAATGATGCCTCACTGAATACAAGGAGTTTTGTCAGTGGAAGCAAAACTTCTACGAAAGCAAAGCCTTTGTTCTCCTTTTGACCAGTCTGGCTGCTTTCTCCTGCTACCAATGATATCAGCTGTCATAAATTAGACACTCACAGTTATAAAGTGATTTTAGCCATACTGGAATTCCTGGGATTATTTGCAACTTTTGGTGTATGCTGATCAGTGTTCTTCTCTCTCATGATGTCTCTCCATCTTCCCCAAAATCCTGCTAGAAGCTGAACTTGAAAGGTTGTTTTGTTATTTGTTTTTTTTTTTTTTTTTTGCTAGTGGCATTGTTGTTGTGTTCACCAGATGTTGTGAAGCTAAATTAAAGAAGGGCTTGTGCTAATGGAATTTCCTAGAAGTTTACAAGTGAATTATAATGCTTGAGAAATGTAGGCTATTTAATATATATTTCCATAGAGGCACGAGGACTGTGCTGAATAAAGGAAATGTATAATCCTGAGGGGGGAAGGATGTCCTTGGTTTGTCTTCCCTTAGTTTGAACTTGGTGGAAGCTGGATCAGCCTAAAGATAGACAAGCCATTCATCTGGCCAGGTTGCATTAACCCAAGGAGTTTGTCTGGTATCCTTTTCCTTTCCAAGACCCACTGGACTGGACTGGCCTATTCATCGAGGATCTCTAACATGCTAAAATATCTTTACAATAATTTCATTTAAAGGGAAAAAAAAAAAGGTTGGTTAGAGGAAACCAATTCTGTGGCAACTAGGTCAGAGGGATCTTGTCTTTAACTGCAAATATCACTTTATTATATTTGCATGTAAATATGAGCCAGGTAACTGTGACAGATGAAGAGAACACTTCAAAGTCATTTGCTTTCTGGAAAAATATAATAGAACAGCAGGCCTTGGAGGGCTCCTAACTTGAGATGTATTACTTTTAGTGTTGATAAAACTGATCTTTGCAAGTTTATATCCTCTAAAATTACCCTGAGAGAAGGCTGGCTCTCTGCAAGGCCTCTTGCTGATCACTGTTAAATTGTGGTGTGGCGTTATTGAAAGGAACAGGGAAATGAGACCTGGCAACTGTGTAGGGCCACAAAAAGTGCTTATAGGACTGACAGAATGGATTTATTTACTTGAGAAATCAATGAGTTAGTAAAGAAACTGGAATATCACTTTCTTCACCAGCTATTTGTGGTTGGACACTCGATCTTCCTCCTCTTGAGCACAAATACTTGTTTCTACTTATGTATGTCATGATTGCTCAAACCCTGACCATCACTGCGGTGAGGGAGGCTTAGGAGCAGTGGATTTATGCCCGAGTTTTTCTCCAGGCCCTCAGGGATGGCAAGGCCAGGCTGGGCTGGCTCTGGTGGTGTTGGCTGACTGAGGGTCTGTCTGGTGCTCCCACAGGTCTGGCTGGAGGCTCAAATGGCTCTCACCTGTAAATCAGGGGGCTTCCATTGCTGTGCCATGTGTTTTGGGCTCCCAGTGCCTCAGTCACATCACTGGGACAGCTCATACCCAAACCAAATGCTCTGACAGGAACTGTCTGACCAGAATGTTTCCAAGCCAGAGTTTTAGTTTTTGAAGATAGCTGTTTTCCTGTCATTCTCCAGTGTGAAATATGAACTGTAAAGTGACTTCAGTCTTCCTGAAAATTCCAAAAAGTATCAAAAAGTTAGTGGCAAATATGTACATAGTACATATATATGTACAAAACAAGTTTGCAACTAGATCGACTAAATTGTTTGGTTTGGGATTTTTGGGGATCTTTTTTTGGTTTTGGGTTTGTTTGCTTGTTTGTTTGTTTGGTGTTTTTTTTTGTTTTTTTTTGTTTTTTTTTAATGTACGATATCACTAAATATAAGAGGTAAAGCTGGACCAAAAACACTCAAATGCCTTACCCAAAGCATTTACTATCCTTCCAGGGCAGAGGTGAAGTCAAGACAATGCTTTAAATGTGTACTGGATCACAATTTGTTTGGGTTTCATTTAGCTTAAACCAGCCATTAAATTTTCTTGAGATTGACTTTTAAATTATTTCAGTATGTCAATAATTATTCCATTTTATGCAAGTTTCATTTGAATTTAATTTTTTTTCCCTGTGTATGTGCCTATAGTATGCATGCATTCATGCTTTGTATTTGGTGCCCATGTCTGCATAGATTTGTGACCTCAAATTTAGAAGACCTGGGTGTTGTTCTTGTTTGTTCTCCCTTCTGCAATGTTTTTGCCTTCTGCATCCCCTCTTGCACTTCCCTCTGGCATATGGATGCCATAACTTTAGGGGGAAAGGTCACTTTCCTTTTCATGTGTAGTTTTATGGTGTGTACCATATTGACGGAGATGGTGACTTTTGGCACCACCAAAATCCAGAGGAGGTGAATAATTTAAAGGCAGTGTTGAACCTCAGACTTTTGCTAATGCTTAGCAAACATAATTCTATTTGTAAGCACTGGGGTTTAAATAACATTTGTGTGGTTTAAGCTGTTGTTTAAGCCTAGGCAGACTACAGACACATTTGTGAGCATTCCCTGAGCCTGGCATTTGGTCAATTAAACCACCAAAAGCCAAACTTTAGTTGTTGAAGGTGAACTGTTCACCAGGTTTCCTGGCCCTGCATGTTGCACCCTCTTGCCCCCCACCTCAGTTCTGCAGAGCCCAGCAGGGCTGGTTTTCCATCACCCTCTTGGTGCCACCTCAGCCCTCCTGATGTCACCAGGCAATGCAGGGACACGTTTATCAAAATTCCATGCAAATCTCTGTGACTGGAGAGAGGAGCCTCCTGCCCTGCAGTTTGCCAGCTTGTCAATATGGGGAAGCAGCAGAGATGCTCCAAGTGGTTTCACACTAAGAGGAAGTGGCAGACTTTGTGTTTGGCACCTCATGTTGGATGTTCCCTTGCTGGGCAGCGCCTCTCCTGTGGATGGGAAGGGTGAGCTGCTTTGGGCCATAATGGCTTTGATTAAAATTGGCAGTTGTGGATCCCCTGCTGGCCCCAAGGCAGCTTGGTGAGATGTGGCTGTGACAGTGTGAGTGCAGCAGCCTGTCCTCCCATTTTCAGCCTGTTTTAGTGGCAATGCAAGCCTTGCCAAAAGTAGCACTTACAGTAAAATAACCTCTTGTCCTGGAACCTTTGCATTAATTAAACAAAAATAGATCAAGCTAAATCAAAGGTTTTCCTTTGTTGATGAAACCACAATTTATGTGGCAAATATCTTCTGTCTGTTTACAGAAAATAGGGGCTTCTGGCTAATCCCACACTGAGCAACTGCAGCCTCAGGCTGTGCTGAAGCCCTCAGAACCAGACTGAGCTCTCCCAGGATGGCATTTCCCACTCCACCACATCCCCTCCCTTCCTCCCTCCCTCTAGGCAGGGTTGAGGCAGGTTCAACTGCAAAGTTGGGTCTCATTGGAAAGGTGCAATGAATATCAGGGTACAATGAATAGCAGGGCAATTTACAGAGCAGTTCTGAACAGCTGAAAGCACGTTTGTACCAGCATGTTGATGAGTTGCTGGAGACTTGCAGAGTCTTGTATTTCTGATGGGCCCTGGCCAGGTGTGCTTGACTGGATGTTATTATTCCTGCTGAGTTTTACACCTTTACACCTTCACTTCATTATTCCCTTTTCCTCTCCAAGAAAATCTACAAGAACCAGGAATTTGTACCTTGGCCCATTTGAAATTTCTAGCATTTGAGGTGAGTTATCTAAGAAATTCAGAGTAAGGAGGGCAGAGAACATGGACATAGAGAGGTGAGAGAGGGAAAAGGTACTTAGCAGTTTTGGTTCTGTTTGTGGAGCCCAGGCTCCATGAAAACAAAGACAAACCTCAAAGTAGAGGGGAATTAGAGATGTGAGCAAAAGGAAAGGAACAGGTAGCCCAGCATACCCTTTAGAGCCCCCAAATAAATTTCTCAGTATGTGGAAATGCTGGAGTGGAAATGGCAGGCGCAGCTGAGAGTTCACTGCAAGTTTTTATATGCACAGATTGGAGCCCATTGTTGGAAAAGGGAGGACTTCAGAAGTCAAAAGACTGGTAGAATCTACAGTGAAAACACAAAAAGACCACTGGGCTTAGGGTAATTCTAGTCAAGAGTGAGGAGTGAAAGAGCAGATGAAAATGCAGGTCAGCTCTCAGGTACAGAGAGAGGCCTGGGTTCCCTCACACATGGAGTGCTTGTTTCTAGCCTACACTGATCTCAGAACTTCCCTTCTTTATTTGAACTGCTCACACTGTGGATCTGGCTGAATGAAGCTTTGTGAAGCTCTTTCTGTGCAAATCAGTTGAAACCAGCCTCAGACTAAATCAAAGGTTTTACAGGTATTTTAATACTGCAAGAGCTAGAAAATCATCTGATAGAAAACATGGAAGTTTTCAGTTTGTATTAACACCTAGATCACCTAAATCCACTTTGAAACACAAATACCCTGCTCAGGGAGAACAGACATGTCACATGCAGCTGGAACCCAGCCTAAGATGTACAGAAACCTTGAGATATTGGGTAAAGCAAGGAGTGGGAATGCAAAACTGATGCTTCTGTTGGGCAGCCTCTGCCCCAGTAATCATCTGTGCATACTGAAGGGTGGGGGCTCTTCCTTGCAGTTCAAACCAAACCCCATCCTTTTGAAGCTCTCACTGCTGCTCTTCAGGCTTTGTGTGAGCACAGACACCTGAGTTCCCATGAGCCGGTTGTGCAGGGTGTGCTGGGCTCCATCCCATGGCAGGGGTGGCTCCCTGGGCCGTGTGTCGGGCTGGGGCTCAGCTCTGCTCTGCAGCTGGCGAGTCCCTTCCAGCAGGGCCCTTTGAGCATTGTCCCTCCTGCTGTGCAGGGCTGCTGCATTTCCCTCCCTGCCTCAGCTGCTCAGCACATCCACGTTCAGCTGCCTCTGACACGTGGGGTGGGAGAGCAGAAACAGCATTATAGCACAGCTCTGGGAATTCATGGGATGCTGGTACCTCTGTGCAGAGCCATGGTGTCCAGATGTCACAGACAGCTTTGAAAATCCCAACCTCTGTGATGCTAGAATTGCAAATATTAAAATAATTTTCATTCAAGTCTTGCTCTCCACCCTCCATTCGCCCCTTGAATTTCCCCATGCTCAATGTGCTGAAATCTTGGGTCAAGCTGTTTGGAGCAGATTGTTCATTTTGTGTTCAGGATCCCTGATTCCCAGTAGTGTCACTAGGGAGAGGAAATAGTTACAGTAAGTGACCTGTGCTTTCTGATACCATGGCTTTGATTTTGGATCGTAGTTAACTTGTTCTTTGTCTTTCTCATCAATACTGTTAACATTTCTAAATAATAATCTATCTCTCAGCTGCTGGGTGCAATTTGGATAAGTAAAAAAACAAAGGTCTGAAAGTTGACACAAAATTTTTTGCAGTGAACTTCTTTAACCTTTGAAAAAGAGATTCATAACTTTTCTAAAAAATATTTTCCATTTTTACTCAGTTCACTTCCTGGTTATGCCTGGGAACAAGAAGCAGGAAGTGCCATAAATCTTGCAAAAAAGCCTGTTCTGGCCAGTTTCCTAGCCCAGCTTTGCTGATCATTGAGTTTTGGATCATTTGAATAAGCTGCATGTAAGTAGCCAAGCTCATGTACTTCAGCCATTTGCAAAGCCCAAATCCCAAGAAACCAACACATTGCTTAGTCTAGGCAGCCTGAACTTTGCCCTTTCCTGCCCAGCTTTCTTTCACATATAAAATACAGTTTTAGGGCTGCTTTGGTGTTTTGGATGAACTTGGTGCTAATGTGACTTTCAGTTTTCCAGCCAAGTATAATATGAGTAGGCGTCGTGCAACCTTCCTTCACACTGCTTTGCTAATGCATTCTAATCCTGTCTGGTGATACCTTGTGCAGTCCAGAGGCTGAATTAATCCTGAGCAGAGTTTACTAGTTGTGCTAAACCACCATAAAACCTCTGCAGAGCTTTCCTAGGCTTAGCTTGAAGTTAGCAAGTTGTTCCCTGCGCAACAGAGCAAAGCAGATTTGAATTCTTGCTTATGAAAAATTACTTGGGAATAGGTTTTTTAATTCATTCCCTCCTTATCTAGTGGTGGCACAAGGCTCTGTGATGGGCACTGTGGGGTCAGTTGGGTGGCATGTGGAACACAATGCTCAGGTAGAGGCACAGGTGGTGTCCCCAGGAAGGGTGGTGGGCTGTGAGTGTTCCCTGAGGCATTGGGACCCTTTTAGTCCAGGAGAAATGGGGTGTTGGATGAGGGCAGCACAGCCCTCGCTGACAAAGGGCTCTGCTGCCTGTCACACCTTGACTTGTTGAGCGTGAGCACAGTGGGGGGATCGCAAAGCTGTCATCACAGAGCATTAGCATGAGAAAAGGAGCACTCCTCGTGTTTTGGCATGTCACACCCCAGTGACAGGGAGCACAAATACAGTCAGGCACACAGAACAGAGCAAGTCACTGTCGGCTTTGACAATGTTGGGCACCAAGGCTGTCACTCCTTTGACACAGCCCCTCCTTCTCCCTACCCACGCTGCCATTCGCAACAGCAGCTCGCCCACTGCTTTTATTTCTGCACAATGTGTCAATAATTACTTGTCAGGCCTCTGCTTATAGACCTGGGATGGTGAATAAACGCTTATTATGCCTGAAAAATGTTGCAAGCTTTACCATAAATCTTGTGTTACAAATGCACACAATAGGGACTATTGACACAGAGGCAAACACTCACATTAACATGTAAAGTCATGCTGCCCAGAATGGAGTTTGACAAACTAACGTGCACCAAAGGAGTTTGTTGACCTTTTCTTCGCCTTCCTGGCAACCAGACTGGGCTTGTGTGTGTTAAAAATCGAGATGAATGGGAGATGAGAAAAGATATAAACATCTTCCTGTTCGGGCTGCTGGAGTGAGGATGCTCTCCATCTGAGAGCACTTCAGGGATGGTGCTCCCGGATATCATCCTTCAGACAGACACGAGCTGAGCAAGTGTGCAAAGCTAAAGTGGACTAGATCTGATTTCAGCAACCCATCGGGTTCTGCCTGGGCCTGTTGACCAAGTAGAGGCCCTGGTTGAAGCATTATTTCTGACCTGGCAGCTGTTGATGGCTTTCTTCCCTTGCAAACTGCATCTCCCCAGCTGCCTCAGCCCTTTGGGTTTCAGGTTTTTCCTCACAGTGGATTTGAGCTTTGGCTTTGATGTGCTGGAATGAATGGCACAGTAGGTGCTCACGTCAAAGGTGCAGGTGGCATGCACTGAGCTTGGAATAAGAAAGTTTAAAAGGAATTTTACGGAAGTAATAATTAGGACTTGCATTTAAATACCTGACTGAAGTCTCATAACCAATATTTTTATAAACATAGAGAGATTTACCCTCTCAGTGCCTTTAGGAAGGACAGGTGAACTTCTCAGCATGTTTCTACCTGTAGGTAATCTGGAGCATTCCCTGAAACTTGTCATTGTTTTCCACTGATTTAATTTTATTTTTTGAATTTCTAATGGTTTTCTTTATCTATTTCACCTTTGAAAATATCTTGTTTTGTTTATGCCTATTTCTTCCTGCAGTAAGTGATTGAAGTTATCCCATACTTGTTTAACCTTTTCATATTTTCAATATTCTTCCCCTCACAGTTTTTTTTCCCCTGTCCTTAATATCTACTTTACTTACTTGTTTATTTGGTTTTGCAATGAGGCTTCAGTTTCATTTCCATTTCATTAGCCATTTGTCCATAACCTTTCAGTCTTAGACTTCCTATCTAGATCTAATGATTCAAATACTAGAAAAAAAATATTTTTAAAGAACTCCTTCCTCAACCACATTGTTATTAAAAAAAAGGAACACATTTCTTTTGGCTATAGCCCTTACAACAGACAACTTCTTTTAAGGAAACAAGAATTTGTTTTGCCTTTAATAAAACCTGAAGCGTGGAATGTATTTGACTTAAACCCTAAAGCTCTCCAGCAGACAGAGTTTGCACTGTGTGTGTAACCCAGCGATGCCCATGCCTGTTGTGGTGCAGATGAAGATGTAAAACCCCCTGTACCAACTGCAGTAAAAACCACACAAGGGTTTACATGCACATGTTTATATGCACATGTGCAGCTGTAGAACTTTCAGCTTGCTTTGTAAGGTCAGTGTGATGTTGAGATAATCTCTGGAAGGAACACATTGCCTGGATTTATTCCATCTGACTTGAGTTTTGTTTCCTCAGCAGTTTAAGCCAGTCTTGCTCTTGCTGTCCCATCCTTCCACAGCCACTGATGCACTCACAGCTCTGGGCACTCTCCAGCAGGTCAGGCTCAGGGAGGTGCTTCAGGAGCAAAGCTGGCAGCAAACTATTGCCTTGTTTAGTGTGATTAATTCTATTAATTAATTTTATTAGTTAATTATTTTATTAGTTCATTATTTTATTAGTTAATTTTCTTTTGGTGTTGCTCCCCTCATTGTTTACTGCAAATTCAGTCAAGAATGACAAAATGGTGATAAAAACATCATGGGGAGGGAGGAGAGTTTTAGCTTTTACACAACTACACCATCATGCTCTAAATAATTCACCTGAATTAGAAGTGTAATTATCCTTGTCCTTCTCCTTTTACAGTCAGTAAAGTAAAAAAGCCACCAGCAGAAGACTTTCAGGTCCTAGATTTCCCTTCCATCTCTCTACTGACAGTTCTTCATTCTGGTTGCACTTAACATAATGAATATTCATCACTGTTACCTTAAACAGACCATGTCTACTTTTTTTAAGGATGCTGGTTTCAGTTTGGGCTAAAGGCAATTGCAAAAAGGTTTACCAGTATAAATGAGATACAGAATTGCTCTGCAGTGAACTGGGAAACTCAACTCTTCCTGCTTGTAAAGAAAAGGGATTTTTCACTTCGGATTCTGCTTCCTCTGTCTTGTGAGGGCATCTCAAATCTCGATAAGGTGTCCTGGGACCCTGCTGAGCCCACCTAAATTCTACCCAGAGCTCCAAGCCATGTCTTCTAATGGCTTGGTTTCTCTTACACCCTGGGGCTAAAGAACAGAGAGAGGTGTAACAGACCAGCACAGGGCGCTGATAAAATGAGTTTACAGAGGGAACTACTTGAGCTAGAATTCCTAATTTCCTCTCCTATACCTTTTCAGTGCTCTCCTCTTCCAGAAGAAAGTTTAAAAAGCTGAATTCCCAAATAAATGAATTCGTTATTTGTTGTTTTTTTATCTTTCTGAGCTCTGCAGAATCTAACTAAGGTGAATGTTATAATAGGACCTTGTAACGCAGAGAAGTTGGCTGGGTTTGAGAACCCCTTCTTGCTTGAGAAAGAATACACTTAGAAAGTTTGTTCTATTATCTAGGAGGAAAGTCCTCCTGAAATACTGGTACAGAACACTGTGCATGATTAGAACTGTAATCTTTAAGGCTTTTTTTTCCCCTTTTAATTCAATGCACAGGTATTACTTTAGTCTTCAAATCAGTGAATGAGGTATAAAAATGACTAAATCCGTCTGTGCTATTTCAAAACCTTGTTTTTAGAGTTTTATGATAAATTAAAGCATGTCTTTGTTCCATGTACCTACAGGAGTGCTGGGCATCTCTCCTCTTCTGTGTGTTAGGAAATGTTTCATTTTTTCTCTGCATTCCAGTAAACCTCTGTTTTTTTCTGTCACCACTGTCCAGTCTCAGACTTCATGGCAACCTGAAAAAATCTGAATAGCTGAATTCATTGTTCTGAGATAAATATTGCATCCTTCCCTTCCATCACAGAGGAGCATTCAAGCAGTTTAGCTGAGTTTTGCTTTCAACATTAAGGACAGGGAGGGAACAGGGTTTGATTTAACTGTAATTGCAGGAGAAACTTTTAGAGGCAGAACTTAATGAGGAGTATTGGCAATTGGCCTGAAAGATAAAACCAAGCTCTTCTCTAAAATAAATAAATAGGCACACAGATTTTTCTCAAATACAAGTGGGCAGGAATTTAGTCTCGCATGCAGAAGTTTCCAACTGAAAGGCCTCCAATTCCTGGGCTCTGCAAATGTCATATCCCTGCCAGAGGTATTATGATGTTGACAATTTAAACTGGGAAGCTTTCATTCCCTACCTTTTTTCCATGTGGCTACTCCCAAAGTTCATCTGGTACCATTAGGGAAATTAAAAGAAACAAAGAACCAGTCACTTTGGTTTTTTGTTTCTACTTTTTGCTTTTACTTTTTTCTTTTTGCTTTTTGTTTTTAATCCTACATTTTCTGACTTTTGAGCTGATTGCAGGTTTGTTTCAGGGCTGTGTTTTGTAACAGAAAACCTATAGTTAGAGTTCTGCAAACAGAGCCTGTGCTACAGCACTGACATCTGCTAACAGAGCCATGATGGGCAGAGATGGGCTGGTTTGTGATTTTTGGCCACTTCAGCTATTCCAACAAGAGCCACTGGTGTAAGAGTAGTTGTACTGACAAAACTCCCAGATTGTAATTTTGTCACTGCTTCTATGACATGACCTTTTCCACCCAAAATAAACACAGTACAAAAAGCTGAATAGTTGCCTAATAGCCACTGTCTCCTGTGCAGGCTCCAGAGATTTTCATGTGAATCTGTGGCTGGAAAACAGGCACGGGACTGGTGCTTGAAGTCTCTTTGCTCAGTGACGTGTTTTGTTTATGGCCTCATTAAAAGTCTTTTAAAGTATTAAACTGCAGCTGAATCTTGGCATTTTCTTTGCATACAGGCCTCCTGAGATCCCCCACTATGAGTTGTAAGGGTCTCTGGGGAAAGCCAGGGGCTAATCCTCTTCTTTGCTTAACCCCAGAGATTATCAAAGGAGGGACAGCGGAAAGGGAAATCTCTCCCTGGAGTTAATCTGATCTAAGGCCTGTGTGCAGCTCTTCAGGAAAATGCTCTGATGGTTTTGGTGTTAAAAATCTGCTTTTAAAATGGAACTTAAACATTTGGTCATTTGTCTTCAGTTTTTTAAATCTCTGTAATGTATATTTTTAAAGAAGTTTCTCATTTAATTCTTAAAAATTACAGCTATGGAATGAAAGGTTTTTATGCTCAATTAAGAGATGCTTTTTTTCTAGGGCATCTCAGCATAGCTATAAATTGTCACCTGGTCACTAGACCTGGCTTTCCAGATGTGAGGCTAACATTCCTTAATGGAAGGGTCTTGAGATGGAGCAAAAGAAAGCCTATTGATAGAGTCTCAATAACAATATTTATGTCTATAGAGACAGACACTTAATTTTTGAAATGCTGAAGTGAAATGCTTCATTGGGATACTGAATGGTGTGGAAGATGTTTTCCTCTGAAACCTGTTAGTAGTTGCTGGGGACTCCCAGTGACCAAAGACAGGAGGAGATGGTTTGGTTGAGGACAGTGATTTGAGGGTTTATCTGATGATTGTCATGTGTCTGGTTTCACTCACTCCAGAATTCTGATTTGCAGTGATTTGTTCTTCTCTGCTGCTACCCCAGCTTTAGGACAGTCTGCCCATTTTGAAATGTCAGATCCATTGCTAGAGAGGAGTTCATGGGTACCTCCACAGCGAGGGTTTTGGTTGAGGTAATTCGGACGGTGCCCATGGACAAAGGTGATCTCACACTAAAGTGTGCAACTGCCTCCCTATAAATTCAGGAAGTTCTTCAGGATGTGAGGCTCAGGCATCCATTGCATGGACCAAAGGACTCTGAGCCTGGCCTTGTGTGCTCCCAGGAACTGGTCAGGAGTTTTTGTATGAATTAAAGCAGATGATGGATTGCAGGATGCAGAGGAAAAACCCCTCTGCTGATTCTTCCCAAGCATTGCCATGAGCCAGCAGCACATGACACTGTCCTTCAAGGTTACATCTGCAGGAGAGGACAGCGAGGAGAGCTGGGCTGAGCACGAGAGAACACTTTCAGCAAATTCCCTGCCCTTATCTTGGATTGTTTATGGCTCCTCTGGGAGGATTATGACCTTCTATCTCCTTTCCATGGAGGGTGGATGTTGTTTTGAAAATATCTTTTTCCTACAGAAGTGTCACAGTCAGTTGAAGTCAATTTTATAAACCTTCCTTCTCGAAATGCAGTACTAGCAGACTTTTGTTTTTCTCTTATAATGGTGACAAATCCAATAACTATGGAGTGCATTAACCTCTCTGCTGCTGCAATCTTCTGTATTTTGATGTTTGTTTTCTGAATTTATTTGTCTGAATTGGATCTAACCACTGAGAAACTGAAAACCTCAAATTTAAGTGCAGACTTCTATAAACTACTGTTTTCCAGGCTCTTGTACTGACATACCATTGCTGCAGGGCAAATGTATGTGTGGTTACTCTAGATTATAGTTCTGTCCTCCTAATTGTTGAGGGCAAAATATATAGTTTTAACTGGTTTGTGTGTACCAAACCCAGTTCCTATGATTTCTATTAGGAGTGGAAGCTATATTTTGTTTTGGAGAAAGTTATCTACCATTGCTCTCCCTGAAAAAAAAATATATAAAATCTTTCCATCAGAATCCTTTTGCCTCTGATTCTTCCCATGCTGAACTTCCAGCATCTCTCTTTCAAGAATGGTCCTTAAATTTTGCTACAGCTTCCTAGACATTCTGATGCTGAAATTTGAAATGAGAAACAGAAACAGCTTGCTATAACATAGTTTCTTTCTTTCTTGGAAAACCAGTTCAGTAGGTTAGAAGGAAAAAAAAAAATATGTAATAGGTCCCAATTTTTGTGAGGCTTTTGCCAGGTTACGTTGTAGGTGAGGGAGCAAAATCTGGTCAGGGTTAAGTGGCTGGAAAATAGATATGTGGTTGGTGGCAGGGGATGGGGACAGACATTAAATTAATGATTTAAAGAAGGTGTAGTGTCAGGCTTGCAGGGTTTAGCTTTGTATCTGACTGCACTTGGCTCACATATGGTCAACACTTTTTTTTGTTATTTGTATCTGGGGCTGTGTGTTTTAAAGAGGATGTATGAGATTTGCAAAGAATTGGAATGGGAAGAATTGCAAATGTCCTTTAGCATGACACTGGAATTCTCAACTTTCTGATAAATAGAAGGAATCTTTAGAACTAAGACATTGTACTGGGTCCAGCTGTGATGGAGCTTAGGATTTGGTTACTTTTGCTCTAGGTAAGAAGTTCTTTCAAAAAGAGCATTGACATTTTCCTCTGTGTCAGAGGAAGTAAGTAAAAAAGTAATTGGATTCAATTACTGCAAAGTTGCAAGTTGATTTGTGTAAGATACCAAGAAAATTAAATGATGAAAGTTGTGAAGCATCTGAAAGATGTATCCAAGGAGGCTTCAAATTTCCTTTACTGTACATTTTTAGCAACAAATTAGATTGAAATCAATCAGGAGTGGTCTTGAAATATTTATCCAACTGTTGTGAAGGGGAAGAACTTGCTGACCTTTCAATTCTTCTTTTTCTGTGATAATCTGTCTCAAAAACTAATTTCTTATATTGCTTACAAGAACTCAGATTCTAAAATCCTCATGTGTGTAGAACTGTTTTTGTGACTGTTTCCCACTTTGTTTTTCTTCTCTTCCATGATTTGTTTGATTTTTCCTCACACTTGTGGATGTGTGTTGACTTTACGACTGGCTGGAAGGAGAATGGTGGCTTACTGTATTGAAAATATTGAGATTTCTCGAACAAATTAATCTACTTATAAAGAAAGAAAACAATATATATTTTTTTTCAAACAATCTCCATAAAACTGGAGGAAGGCCAAACTAAAATATTCCTTTTGATATGCTTGGCATGTTTTGATGCCTATCAGAAACAACACATGGAGACGCAGATGTGGAATGAAGAGGGAGGAGGAAATACTGATGTTGTTATTAGAAGGCGACGTCCACATTGCTGATTTTGAACAAACCCAACAAAGCTGCTGGTTAATGCAGGGCTGGTGTGTGTGTGTTTGGACGACAGCCCCACGTGTGAGAGTGGGGTTTGAGCACACAGTTGGCGTGGAGCATCCCAAAAACCACGGCAGGCCGTGCCGATCTCCGTGCCAGTGCCCATCCTTCTGATGTGGCTGCCACATGTGCACAGCCTTGCCAGCACCCAATTAGGCAAACTTTTCATTAGAAAGAAAATTGTCAACCGCTGCTTTTACAGGCTTCCAAGAACGAGTCCTGCCCTCCACTCCACCCCCAGCACGGTTGTTTGAGGGGAGGAAAACTTTTCTGGACAGAAATCTGGTTTCTTGGTTGTGTGAGTAACTAGAACTGGACAGATGCGGAAT
This sequence comes from Chlorospingus semifuscus, assembly GCA_035048045.1. NCBI lineage: Eukaryota > Metazoa > Chordata > Aves > Passeriformes > Passerellidae > Chlorospingus > Chlorospingus semifuscus. The sequence goes on from JAWWMS010000075.1 coordinate 4,562,860, forward strand.
TTGCTGCCTCTTTTGACTCCAGTGATAGTTTTGGGTGCTCATTTTCTGGTGTGATAGACAGGTGCCTTGATTAACACTGTCAGCCCTCAGGTACAGCGACAGAGATGACAGCAGGAAGAGAAAATAAATCAGTTAATGAAGTTGTGTGAGTCATTGCTGGGTATCCATGTTAGAATAAGGCTTTTTCACCCTCCTGGCAGGATACATGACCTCATATGCCCATAGGAGACTCTGTGTTGGATTTGTTCCATTTTGTGTAATTTTGAAATTCATGAAGTTCATTGGAAGGATTAATTATGTATAAGGCATGTGTCTGCATGTTCTTTTCATCTGTGAATGTTACCCTGTGTGCAGTTATTAGGGGTCTGATTGGACTCAACATTTTGACAAGAATTCAGTGACAAAAGGGGCCCATTAGTCTTTGAAGTCATGGGCCAAGGAAGAGGAATGCCAGTAACATCAGTAATGACCTCATTTAACTTGTGACAGAGTACAAGATAATCAGGAAAGGTCATTGTAATATAACTGTGGTTTATTCTATATGCAGCCCAACTCATGTTTCAGCCAGGCTGTGTTGCAATTTTAATGAATGTGAAATCCTCTTATGTTCTCATGCAGGAAGGATGGACAGAACAAGACAACAAATGGAAAGATCCTTCCCTCTCTGATATACTTAAAAGTGAATTAGCAAAGAGCTAGGAACAATAAAAGACATTTTGTCTTCTGTAAGTTTAAAAAAAAAATTAATTTTTTACTAAAGAAGCAATCTTGTCAACAGGAAAAAAAAGTAGTTTCCATGTTGTCTTCTCATCACAGCTACAAAACACGAAGATTTCTCTTTTCAGTCAAAACTGAAAACTGTAGGGACAATCTGAAATTTCCAGGGGAATACAAAATATAGTCTGCATTAACAGAAGATTTCTGTGAAACTCTAGTGCAATTATCCATCTGCTTTATGAGCAGCATGAGTATGCAATTGTCAGCTTTGGAAATCCATCTCCCCTCTGCACAAGTTACACCCAAAGTAACAAAACTTTTGGGAAAGAAAATAATCAAAACAAAACCATTTCTGTTGTCTCTTTCTGTAGGTTTCATCCTCTTATGACCCTGTACACTTCAGATTTTGGAACAGATTTATATGAAAGAACAAGAATACTGTAAACCAGACAATTGTCCTGGTATTTTTGTCCTGGTGGGAGACAAGAATTACTGGAAGTATCTTGGAATAAAGCTGCATTCAGAGGAAACCTCTCTCCATGCAGTCCTCTGAGATTTGGGTATTTTACAAAGGGCTTGAGTCAACATCAGACTTTTCTATTTCTAGTGTGGTTCAGCTTTTGTGCACTGACACTGGAGGTAGTTTCCATTAGATGCCCAAGGGCTGTCATTCTTTCTTCTGTTTTGCTTCTCAGCTGTGACTTTTCAACAGTTAACATTTATGGTTTCAGCAGCTCCCACTTGAGGTTTGCAGACGTCTCCAGTTAAGATGAATTGTCATCCATATGGACAGACTTCTGTTTCATCAGATTTTTTTGGAATAAAGAATATTTTGTCATCAGCACAAGAAAGGATGATATTTCCTTTGTTTAGCCCTTGTTGGGAATGTTTTGAGCAGACAAAGCCCGTAAGGGCCTGATTTCCAAAACCAGCTCTAGATTGTGCCATCAGCTCATTTCCCTCCTGTACAGAACTGGCTTTGTGTTTGTGTTTTAAGATGAAAATCATGTCCCAGCCAAGGCTGGATGTACCTTTAGGGGAGGATTCATAGGCTAAGGATGGCAAACCTGCATCTCTGGGGAGTTGGGGTTCCTCAGAGCTGGGACACGTCCCCTTGTGCCTCAGAACTAAAGCAACCCTGTGAGAGAGATGGAAACCCTCCCTTCATGCCATGTTGAAGAGAGACAGTGAAGCAGGAGATACATATAATGCAAGGGCTTGTTTATATCTTACACTCAGCAGACAGAGCTATTTGCACATCCACATGCTTTCCTGATTTCTTCATGGTGTTTGGAATTACGTAAGGACCAGTGACAGGAACTGCGTGTGCTCAATGCGCTCCATTGATCTCATCACCACTGTATGAATTTCCACACAGTGGTGACTAAACTTTGTGGATCCTGCCTTGGAATGCTTTGGTTGCAGGATAAATCATGGCATGGATTTTTCAAGCTATTTCCTTCTGCTGATACCTCACAGTCTCTTCAAGAGTTTGTGGAGAGATTGTGTCTCATCCCCACTCCCAAACTGATGAGCGGGGCTGCAAATTTTAGTTCCACAAGTCTGCTTGAGTATCCAAACAGTTGACTCTGATTTCACAATAGCTGGATGTTTGAAAACATTCAAGTGTGTAGAAATACTGTGGCACTAATTTAAATGTCTCACAGTCAAAGCCTTGCAGTTGTTTTCTTGCAACACGTGTCTCTTACTGGAAGCAAAACAAGTGGGGCGAGTGGAAAACATGTGACTCCCTCCCTTATTTACATCCCCTTCCCACCCCCTCCAGCCACCACTGTTTGAATATGAAAGTCACTGGAGCAGCCTATAAATATTCAGAGAAATCCAGGCAGGGCAGAAATGTTGCAAAAACCTTTGACTAACAGTTCACAGACCCTGCGAGCTGGGACTAACCACCGCTGGCCAGGGACACGGGCTGGATTCAAACAAAGGCTGATTGTAATTTTGTGGTTGGACATGAATGTTTTGCACAGCACTGATTGAGGCCTCTTTGAAAACTGGGCCAGGGTTGTAAAATAACCTATTTACTGCAGTGTGCATTGTATTTGAAAACACAGTGAAGCCTTGTAGATCCTAGCTGGGCTTGGTAGAGACCTTGCAGCTGAAAAAAAAGCTCTTCTGGCTATGAGGAGTCTTGTGGGATCTTGCTTATTTTATTTGTTGGGTGAGGTAAAGTGAAACAAACACAAAGCAAGGAATTGGGTATCTTTAGGTTCTAATTCCAATTTTTCCATTGATTTTTCTCTTTGACCTTTGGCGAGTCATTTAACCCTTTGTCCCTTTGATTTCTTGCACAAAGAAGTGGGATAAGGCTGTGCTGCTCAGACAGCATGACGACTAATGAATTAATGCTAATTAATTAATAATTGTAAAGCCTGCAGTCCATGCAAAGCCTTATGCTAGTGGTGAATGTTACAGGAGTCTCATGAGCCTGTTCAGCATTGTCTGTATATGATGAAGTCACCTCGCACTGATTTACTCTGGGGCCTCAGCTGAGCCCAAGGCTGAGCTTGAGGGTTGAACTCGTGACCCATGGCACGAGCAGTGGGGTGACCTCCTGCCAGGGGAGGAATTTGGGCTCTTAAAAGTCAGCAGGTGTTGAAAGTTGCAGGTTTGCTCTCTCTGAGCTCCACACCCTGCTGTAAGAGCCTCAAGTCCCCTAACTTTGTGGCTGTCCCTCAGAACCTCTCTGTGAGCATCACGGTCAGTCAGCAGCACCTGGAGCAAGGTAAAAACCTTGTTCTCCTCCATGGTACAGTCTGAGGGAGCTCAGGCATCCCAAGGATAACCCCCCGGTTCAGCCAAGGCAGGGACAGGGGTGTGACCTGCCTGCCCAGGCTCCTTCCAGCACAGCAAGGAATGTGTGGGTTTGCTTTAGCACCTGAAGCTGGTGATCAGGCTTTTTTTCATTGTTGATTTTGTTGCTTCCATCCTTTCTGTAACATCTTACGCAACAGGTCTAGTTACCTGCCTGCTCTGGAGTTGTTGGAGATGTGAGATGTGTTGTCTGTAGGGACTGAGCCTCAGCTGAGCCTGGCTCTCCTCATCCCTGCTCACAGAGAGCTGAGCAATTGAGGCTGTGGGTAGTCAGCATGTAACAGGCCCCCTGAACCCTTTTCCAGCTATTTGGATCTGAGAGAGAACCTAATAAAGATAAATAAAAAAAAGGCTTACTTTGGTTAAAAAAAAAAAAAGTGCAGAGCTTGGCTAAATTCCATAGCAAAGGCAAAAATAGAGGGGAAATAGACAGGTACTGTGGATAATTCACTACAACAAATTTGATTTCACATGTAACTTTGGATTGTTTCTCCCCTGGTTAGGACCTAACTGCTACAAATCTACTCTGCATGATCTGCCTCCATATATTTATATGTTGTTTGTGTGACTCCCACACAGAACAAGCCATGATAGAAATCTTTCATTTAATTAAAATTGATTTTAAAATTCCCTTGATCAATAATGAGTTAAAATTCATCCTGGCAGTGATGGGAACAGCAAACCTTCTGAGAAAAGCTTTCAGGCCAGTGGTTTTGGCTTTAGAGACTGGGTCTTGCCTGAAATTATCCCTTTCTTGGCTCCAGGCTCCGTGGCACATTATGGTTTACCCTATAGCCCAGCTTGTCAACCACCCATATGAAAAGCTGAGACATCCAGTCTAAAGGTCTCTTTATTTTTCTGCCTTTTTCAGTGCAGATGCTTTAAACATCAAACTCTTTGTAGCTCTGTTGTCATCAGTTTGGTAATGCCTACTGGGCTTCAAAATGAAATTAGAATTTAGTGGAAAATGACCCAATATTTCTTCTTTGATTCCTGCACTGCAGCCTATCTAAAGCGTTTGAAGTGCTTGCTCAGATGGCAAAATGGGGTAAGTTATTAGTAAAGGGATATTTAACAGCTGAGTTTTAAAGATTGCAAAATCCCTCTGCATTTAAGTCTTATCCCCCAGCAGAAGAAAGACCCAAAGCAAATATGTATAATATAGAAGAACATGGTTTATGTAACCTTGCCTTAGAGAAATTGGAGAGATTAATAAAGACTGGCTTCAAATGACAGAAATGCTCTGTTGTTCACACTCCAGGGTGCTTCCTAATTAATTGTCTCAAGCTTTGCTGAGAGATACTTTACCAAAAGTGCTGTGATCAAGGAAAATTAAGAGGCTGAGGTACTCACTCAGTGCTGCTTCTCTCCTGAGAGTTGCTCATTTGTCCCATGCCAGCATTCCCATCTCAGTGATGAGAACTTTGCAATTGGATCCTCCTGCTTGAAACCACATTGACCTGAGATAACAAATCAACAAATTGACACAGAGGATCTGATAGCAGCATTGGGGCACTTGTTAACTCTAGACTAGCCTTAACAGTTTAAGTCTGGGTAATTAATATGTAAATAACATCAATTTACACAGTTTCATAGAGAGTGAACCAGAGAGCTACAAAAAGTGTATTGAACAGGAATTGCAGAAAATCAGTGTCAAACAGGAGGGAAAGAAAATGTCAGCTGTAGTAGAAAGGTTTGGCATGATCTTGGTTCATGTGGGAATTTGTCACCATTTTGTTCCCTGTTTAGGGAAAACTGGTGTTTTATTGAGCTGCTGATTGGCGTCTTGTGTTGGAAATATTGAGAGCTGATTTGCTGTTGTTTGCTGTCTCCTATAGAAGTACAGAAATCCAAAAGATGCCATGAGGAGGAAAGGTTTTTTGGAAGTAGAAAAACAGACACCCCATGGGAAAGGGCAAACAGATCACTCAGTTTAAATTAACTCTAGAACATTGGAAGCACTGTATAAAATCAGTAAACATTGTGATATTGTGACTTCCTTTGCCATTAAAAAAAAAATTAGGACACCTTCATGTTAATATGAGAGGTAATAATTTCTTATTTAAAAGGCCATTCCTTGCAGAAGTGGGACAGTGCCCTGGGGCTGTGTTTGGCTGTGGTCGTACAGCCAGTGACAGGTGGGTGACACGAGCTGCAGCGTGCCCAGGCCCACGAGCGGGTGGCAGTGCCAGGAATAGGCTCTTGCTCTCCCAGGTTCCCTGCTCTCACCTCCAGACAGCACTGCTCTGCCTGCAAAAAATCCCTTTGCCCATTTTTCTTTTTATACCTACGTTATCACATTTTTACAGTAAAGTAGCCAAACCTTACTCATTTTACTTTTTGATGAGAAACACTTTTCACAGCTCTGCTTGGTAATAAAATTAGATGTTTCGTGCTTTCCAACCATGCATGTCGTGATTAGGGACTGGTTTCCTGCTTGTTGCAGCCCAGTTTCTCTGAGCATCTTGGATGCATTGCTGGAAAATTCCATGCTGTTCCCCAGGTGAGACTTTCTGGCCACCCTGTGCTGTGGCACTCTGTATTTCAGTGTGTTTGTTCTGTGCTTTGAGATGACTGGAACTCTTTTATTTTCATTTCTCCTCTCTCTATGTCTTCTCTCTTGGTCTGCTCCCAGAAAACTAAAAAATTTTGCAGGTAGTGCATTCTGGCTATTGATTTGTTTTTTCTTGTTTTCCTTGGCACTAGAAGTAGGAAGAAGAGTCTCTGAAACAACCAGGAGGATGGAACACAAATGGCTTTCTTAAATTTTCCTATTTATATTGAAAAGAAATAATTCAGTAGCAGTTTGTACTTTTTGGTTTTCTCAAACAGTTCCTCCTAGGGGAGCATATTCTTGTGGGAAGAATGCTGCTGTCAGAAGGATAGGAAAGCATCTACTGTGATTTGATTTGATTTTTCTTTCCACTCTCCTGCTCCACTATTCCACAGTGGAGCATAAGGCTGTTAGATCCTTGCTAATAAAGTAATTCCAGTGACTGTGCAAAGAAATGTCAAAATGTTAATACAGTCATCAAGAGCTCCCAGGCTGCCTCAGCTATTTGAATTGATTTCAGAGGGTTCTGATCAGAGGAACAGTTCCTTCCTTGGAGTTTAAATATGCTTTATTTTCCATGAAGGCATTCTGGAGCCTCTGCCTTCCTCCCTGAAGTCCTGGCTGGGGGAACACTTGCCAAGTCAAACAAGCCCCATTTTCCCTCTTTGCTCACACACCTGCTATTTGTTTCTCTATGCTCCAGCCTTGCCATTGTGCCATTCCAATTGTTGCTCGTTGTCACAAGGGAACTGGGTACATAAAGCTGAGGTAATTTAAGGGAAATAGAAGACAGACAGATGAAATTGCCCAAATTTTCATTAGGGTCAGGATGGGTATGGGAATAAAAAGGTATTAAAAAAAAGAAAAAAATATATATTTACACATATAATATCATATATTTCAGGATGAAGAATGGCCAGAACCTGAATTCCTGAATGCTGTGAGAAGCAGGACCTGATCCCAGCCCTTCCTGCCACAATGGGAAGCTCAGTAAGTCCCACTCCAGACTTTTACCACCACCACCTCCTGGATGGGGAATTTTGGCCTGTTTATCTTGTCATGATATTATTACCTAATGCAATTTCAGGTTTTCTCAGCAATTTCATTAAAAGATATGTGGTTTTCTATAATAAGAGCAAGAATATGTCGAGTTTTTGCTATGGAAAAATGTTGGTTATTTCATACATCTAATTTTATTTTGATTGGAGATGGAAATGGCCAGTGCTTCCCAGAAGAAAACTTGACCCTGCACACAACTATACTGGAGGCAATTTAGGGATTATAGTTTGTATTTGCTGATATAATTGTCTGTTTTGTGGAAAATTTAGCTTGCAGAAAGTCTATAAAACTGGCCAGAGAGCATGAGAGAGAGATATTACATTACTTTCAATCACCCAGCTGTTGGTTTAGATGAAAAGCCTTGCTGTTTTCCTCCTACAGTTTCTGCTTCAACCTTTCTGCTTGTGAGCCGTGTAGTCATAGTCTGTGGATCTGAAAACAGCACCTAAGCTGGGGCAAATTATTTCATTTGGTGTTCCTGGTGTGGTGTATTTGAAGTGTTGGAAATGGTTTTTTAATGCTCACCTGCATCAAAGGCAGAAATCTTAGATAATGGTTTGAGGGAACTGGGAAAAGGAGAAACAGCAAAAGCTGCTGCTGCTGTGTCTGATTTTCCAGAGCATCCTTTTCAGTGGATCCCTGGGACACACCTTGAGTTCTGGTACTGCCTGCAGTTCCCTTGTGGTTTCTTTTTGTCTTTTCCTCTCAGGACCCTTTTGACCATCTGTGGCTTGTGGAGAATATGAAAGCTCCTTCCTGTGCCCAAGATCAATAGCTTTAAAACCAGAGCACAAGAAGCCACTAATCATCTTTTCCACCAGGCGTGATTAATTTGTGAAGTGCTTCAGCTAGTTCCCTTTGAAGTTGCCTTTCCATTTATTTTTTAATTTTTTTATTTTTTTTCAGCAAGTGTCCAAAACTCAGAGGCCCACACCCACATGTGTCCTGCAAGAGGCTGGGGCTGGCTAGGGCTCCTCTGGAGTCTCTGCTGTTTGGATGTGGGTGGGCCAGAGCACTTTTTGGAAAGCTCTCCCAGGTCCTGGAAATGTGATTTAAAAACCAGTTGAGATGTTTCCCCAAGCACCCTGGCTTCAGTGGAAAGTGGTGCTGCTTTCCTGTCTGAATCTTGGATTGAGAAAAGAAGGAAAAAGGAGGGGGAGGAAAAAACACCCCAAGCAGCCACACTACAAGATTTAATTGAGTGTGTTTCAGTTCCTCAGCCTCACGCCAGCTGAATAAGAAAGTGACTGAGAGAAGCTACATCCCCCCTCACCTCCTCTTTATGTGAGTAAATAAGACATTCCAGCAGTGCTGAGGCTCGGCCAGTGGAAATATTTTTGTAATTATTGTTGTTATTATATTTTTAAAGTGTTATTTTTAAAGTTAAGTCATCCACAAACCCACCTGGTCTCTCTTCCTGCTCCTCCTGCACGCCACAGCAGCACTGAGGGCTGCTGTTATTACAGAAGGGGAAATTACATGTGATGTGTGAAAGGCTTCCCTGGAACTCTGAAACTGCACAAGTGCCACACTGTCAGCTCTGCAAATACCAAAAAATGGTTGTTCTGCAAATGGGTGGTGTGGCACTGGCTCACCCAGGGGTGAACATGCCAGCTTGTCAGCGTGGGGATGTACATGAGCCTCAACACTGCTTCCAGTTGTGTTTGGCCAGAGTTTTCTAATTGATCTCTGGCACTCAGAGAGCTGCCCTTGTGTACAAACCATGGATGGCTCAGTTGTAGCTGATATTTGCTCAGTTTGCAGGTGCAAATAACTCTGCATACCCATTTCCTTCTCTGCACAGGTACATTCCAGTGATCAGAGTTTGAAACTGATGTATGTGTGTATCAAAGATATGTATTGCTTTTGTAAGGCTGCCACTGAGTGCTAGGTAGGGAAGGCATCCAAACATTTCAGCCAGAGTTTTCTAATTGATCTCTGGCACTCCAAGACCTGCCCTTGTTACAAGCCATGTATGGCTGAGTTGTAGCTGATTTTTGCTCAGTTTGCAGGTACAAATAACTCTGTGCAGCAGTTTCCTTCTCTGCACAGGTACATTCCAGTGATCAGAGTTTGAAACTGAGCATTGCATGTGTGTATCAAAGATATGTGCTGCTGCTCTTGTAAGGCTGCCACTGAGTGCTAGGTAGGGAAGTCATCCACAACCTGTTGCCAGGAAATCCCTCTTTGAAAACAGGACTAGGCTACTATTTATTTTTAATATACCAGATTTGTTTATTTTTTGTCCATGCATATTCAGTCATAACCACTTCTGGCTGCTACAGGAGCTGTGAGGCTCTGTGTAAAACTCTGTTTTCTTCACTTTTGCAGCACTAGCTAAGGATGGAACTGAAACCTAATGAGGAAGCTTGTGCTGGCAATGTTTCTTACCCAAATGTGTCGGCTCGTGCATTTCTGGGCATCTGTGCTCAATATGAAGCACCTGCTCATGTAAGGTATGTTCTGTAAGGATTGGATGGTGGCCCAGCTGGAAAGGAAGAATTCACACATTTGAGAAGAAATACCTGTTGAAGGCACAGTGTGAGCAAAGCTCCTGGTTCTCTGCAGCAACAGGAATGTCAGGGTGGGAGGGAAATCACAGCAGGAGCAGAGAATGCAGACAGAAAATGAAAATGTTCTGCAGTGATTGCAGTAAACTGCTAATGTGCAAAACAGAGGCAAGTGGTTCCCTCTGTGGTTCTGGCAGTGTGAAATGAGTTCTCTGCTCTCTCTTAAGGGTGACCCACTTATAAAGTAGTTGAATGATGACAGTAGACATCACTGAGGCTACAGCTAAACAGATACAGCTGTAGATGCTCTCCTAAAGGAAAATCTCACAGAAAATAACTCTGTTAGGGAATCCAGGCCTTGCTTTCAGTTAACAGTGGATGCAGTTTCTCCTGGTCTTACTGGAGATGTGTGTTTGTCAAATTGAGCATAAAAATTATGCCCTATTTAAACCATTCTCCCTTGTTTCTCTCTCATCCATCCTCTTTCTGTTCTGTATTCTAAGACTGCTTTTCATCTCCCAGAACAGGACAAGATCTCTTGTCTCTGGATAATTCACATTCCAAGGTTTCATGGCTAAAGCTTGTGCCCCTAATATCTCTTACCTGTGGCTGGATGTTATGAGGGAATCATGGCCACTGTGATTTGGAATACACACAAAAACTATGTTTTCCTTGACCTTGTAAACATTAGGTAGTAGGAGACGTTATTTATTAAATTATGTGATAAATAATGTAGAAATTTCATTTTTTTTCACCTTAAGAAAGAAAATAACTATTAGTTCTTATATTGAACTTTCACATTCTGGAGTCCCAGTGTGAAACTGCAGGTTTTTTCCCAGTGTGTTTCCTGCAGGTTGGTCCCCAGTCTGTGTCCAGAATCAGGTGCACCTGATGTTGTAATAATTTGGCCAATATCCAGATAAGGACATCAGGTGAAATTCTGTCCCCAAGAAAGAAAAGGGCAGCATTGCCAGCTCAAGGCTTGTGTTGTCCTTGGGCCATCCTCTGGGTTTTTTTCTTAGGAAAACAAGTGATTCCCAAATGGGCTGTTAATGCTGAGACCATTTGAAACCATCAGCTCCAATTGCTTTGAACTATCCTAACTTCAAAACAGGCATGTGATTTTCTGTACTAAATCCAAAGTGCAGAAAAAAGTTGCTTCTGGGACTGGAAACTTGCCTGATACTTGCCCAAGTTTAGCTGTAATTCAGATACTTATGAGTGAGTTATGATCCCTTAAAGCTTACCAAGCCCCACCTTGGAAAGAATGGGGTCACTCAGAGTGTGGAGATATTGGTCCTTAGAAAAAGGCTGCCCATCCAGGAATTCCCCTTCTCTCCTGCACAATAGATTTTATCATTTGTTGCCTATTTACTGCCAAGGTATTCCTGCACCTGCAGCAGCAGCTCCAGGCAGGGAATGTGGGATGCAAGTGCTTGTGCTGAAGGTGCAGGATATTTTAGGGGTTCATTCTTTTGCAAGTGATGCTTCATCCCTGCCTAGTTGCTCTCTGCTTCCTCCCATTTTGTGCTCTTGTGTCTCAACCCACAGACTCCAGGTCAGTTTGTCTCATGGGGATTGAGGACCTGATTCACAGCTAAAAGCCTCTTTTCTGGCTTCTCTGCATTTTGTTTTTTCCCCTGTGCTGAGGAACACAGGGCACAGTGTGTAACCAGGATTCAGCCTTTTCAGAGTGGCAGTGTTTCCCTAGTCCAACAAGCAATGAGAGGTGAAGGCAGCAGAATATTAGGTCTAGCATTGACTGCTTGGGTGATATTTATTTAATATAATGAATAATATTAAGCCTTTCTGTTTTGTTTGTTTTTGGGTTTTCTTGTTTGTTTGTTTTTTGGGGGTTTTTTGTTTTGTTTTTTGGGTTTTTGGTTGGTTGGTTGTTTTTGCCCGGCTTTGTCTGTTTTCCTCATCCATTACAGGTTTTCCTTTCCTGGTTTTGGAGGGGTGTAAGGATGAAGCTGCAGTTTCTCTAAAGTCACTAAGAGTAGAGTTTCATCACACCCACACAAATGATGGTTGGTGGTACAGTATTTCTGTGCAAACATTTCACTGAATTTGTAGCTTTTGTATTGAGCTGCATTTTCCTCCTTAATAGTTTTTAAATGTTTGGTAAGAGAAGATTTGAGGTCATTCAAATCTCACCCTAAAACCCCCAGTAAAATTCATGGTTCTATTGAACATGGTGGAGAGAAAAATAATGCTAAAAATGGTTCAGAAATATTATTAATATAAAAATGTAAGAGGTTTTCCCTGTGGTTGTTTAGTGTCTTTATCTTGTGCCTGGGAATGCTGGTTTGGATGCATGTGTGAAATGGCGGGGGCTTTTCCTCCTCTTGCAAACCATTTATTTCCCTCTTGTGGAGAGAGAAGCTTTGCAAAAAGAAGTGAGGCAAAGAGAGACAAAGAGGCTGCAAGGATGGATGATGGAGTGCTGATATTGGCACACGTACAGGTCTGTGTTCTTTGTGGCTGACACAGTGCACTGTGCCTCGGTAAAGCAGCATCTGCCTTGGCACAGGGGCTCTCTAATGCTCATGGAAGTTAGAAAGCACACGAAGATACATTTCTTTCTCTTTCCCCCTTCCTTTGAAACCTCAAGGTGTTGACTGGTGGCTCACTATAGCACTTAGTTTGTTACCACCCATTCACACCTCTGCGTGTCTACTGTCCCCACCTCCTCTCACACTTCCCTTGCTGTAACGATGTGTTGCAGAAATAAATTGTGTTGCACAATGAGTGCGTAGAAAGAACAAGAGGGTATTTAAAAGCTGAGAAATCGGAGAACTGGTGGGGAAAGAGAGAGAGAGAGGGAAGGGCTTTTGGCGCACTGAGCTGGTAGTATATTATAATTCAGGCTCGGTGTCGGCTGTGCCGCAGTGATTATAACACTCATTTGAATGCTGGAAGTTGAATTTAACTGGAAGGGATTGAAAAGCCCAGGACTTGGGGTGCTGCTTGAGAGTTCAGATCTGTATGAAAAAGAAATGTTTTTCTGTTTTGGTTTTAGGGCTTGTTTCCCGCCCCCCGCCCCCCCCGGTCTGAAACCAACAGAAGTCTTGCAGAGATTCTGCTTAATCGTGGGTCCTTAAAAATCCCACTCAGTACCTTGAGAGGTTTGCCTTGGTGTGAAGAGACTTTCTGAGACAGAGAAATGAGTAGAAATAAACATTTCGTGTTTCAGCCATGCAATCGTAGCACTTTCCTTTAGTCCCACATCTCTCTGGGAAGATTGTGCCCCTTGATCACACTCTAAACGAGCCAAGGCCGTGCTTTGCATTCACACAGCACAAGCAGACACCAGGCACCTTTTGCATTCCATGTGCAAACCTCCTCTGCTCGCTCTTGGAAGCTGGTGCTGAAGGAGATGATACCAAACTTTATTATTTTCTTTCCAATTCTGTTAAATCTCAGGGAGCTCCCAATTTGAAATGATGGCTTGCCCTTAAAGAGCTGCTTGCACTTGACAAGTGTGTGGCAGTACTTCATTAATTACCAGCAGCCCTTCCCAGCACAACCTCAGTTAGGTAGAATATTTGTTCAGCGCACATAATTATCTCTCTGTCGTTCTATCTCTCATATCGATTCATGTGGAAAATATGATTAAAACATGAACATCTACAAATGATTCAGAATAACGAGAGGAAAGGCCATTGTTTTTTCACACTGACTATACTAGATTACTATAATTACAGCTGAATGGTTCTACATTTCTCTGTGTCCCCCACAAGACTATGCTCATTCACAGCCTCAATGTACCGTTTAAAATTAGAGAGGTTTAAAAGAAATAGCCTCTTAAGGATGTTTCTTTGACCCATTAAGGACCTTTACCTTGGCACTTGCACATGTAATCTCTGGCATAAGGTCATGCAAAGCGGGGGTAGGGCTAGGAAAAGAAACACCAACCCTTCAGACATCTGTTGTGGTGCTGTGGCCAAGAGCGGAGGGGAGGCAGTGCCAGTTCGGCAGCCGCTCCTGCAGATTGCAGTCGGCTTGCTTTTGATGCCAGCCTTAATAATGTGGGCTTCCCGCTGAGTGGGTGGCACTGCCAGATTCCTAATTAGAATCCACTAAAAGCAGCAAAAGGTGAAGGGGTCATTTCTTTCCACCCCCCACGTCTTCATCTCTTCTCCCTGCAGGTTTGTTTAGCCTCGGTTTTATTTCGGCCTCGTAGCCCGACGGAGAGGAGCAGGGCAGGGTCCTGTGTGCTCTTGCCTTGATCTCAAATTAAACAACTGGAAATTTTGATCTGCTGAAGCCCTCAGCAAGGCCTGATTCACTGTGGGTGTGTGGAGATGACAGAACTAATTTCACACTTCATCCATTGTGCGCAGTGGGTTCACTTGCTGCTTGCTCCTGCAGCTGGTGCAGGCTCCTGAGACAGGACATGGTTATCCTCTCCTGATTTCATACAGGCTACGTGGGAAGGGCCTGGTGCAGAGGGCAAGGGCACCCCAATGTGTATCCCATTGGCAGCTCTTCCTTTCTCTTAAGAGGCTGTAAATACTATTCCAGAGGTTTGGTTTGTTCCTGAATAGCTTCAGGCTGTTTTTTCATAGAATCATAGAATGGTTTGGCTTGGAAGGGACCTTAAAGATAATCTTGTTCCATATCTTCCACAGGTAGGGACGTCTTCCACTATCCCAGGTTGCTCCAAGCTCCATCTAACCTTGCCTTGAACACTGCCAGGGATGGAGCAGCCACAATTTCTCTTTTAGGCTGGTTCCAGATTATTTGACCAATTTGGAGATCCTTGAAAAGGCTCTGGGAGCTCAGGCTGAGAAATAATTGAATTGTAGGATTTTTGACATGAAGTGTGGCTGGATGTGTTTATGTCCTCTGGGAGAACAAGTTTGGAAGCAGGCAAGGCACAGAGGCACAGCTTGGAGGAACCAGCCCAGGTGAGCACAAGCCAGCCTGAGTGTAGTGTGGCCATCCCTTTCCAGCTGGATGTGGCACATCCCAAGAGCTCTGTTCTGATGGAATGGATGGGAAGTTCTTGAAAGATAAAATAACAGTTTTCAGGATGAGGTTTCTGCATTTTTGTCTCCTCCCCTTCATATTCTTAAGCAAGTGCCACTTTAGAACTTTATTATAGATCTGTTTATCTCTGATTGCTTGATAAAGTAATGGGATTAATTGTACCCAAAACCAGGCAAATGCAACCTACAAATTGTGGGGCAAAGAGCTCAGCAAGTATTGCAGACCAGGACCTGAAGCTGCTGTCACTGCACCTCTCATAAGGAATGTGCAGAGTTTTTTTTCTAGCCATGAAACAAGGCATTCAGTTTTTGCTTGTAAGGTTTCAGTTACAAACCTGAAAGTTGAGCTACACAAAATTACTTATGAATCAAAACTGGAGAAGGGAGTCCCATGAACTCTTGCCAGCTGAAACTTCTGACTTTTCCTTGGCTTTACCTTTAATTTGCTGTTAGAAAACCTGTGATCAAGTTTTAGCCTGTGAGCCAGAATTAGCCAACTAATCAGCAGCCTTTCTCATCGCCTGATTAAATGAAATCCCTCATACTGTCCTGCCTTTTGATCAGTAATGCAAAGGGATGCACATTCCAGTAATTGTGAATGCAGAACAAGGAGTTTTCTGCCAGAATTATTTCAGCACAACTGCACTGCCCCCTCCAAATAGCCCCTGACTAGCCCAACCTTTAGGATGGAAGGGAAATTGCCTTTCTTGGTGTCCACAAAATGCATACCATTGATCAGTAAATGCCTTCTAGTTAGAACATTGTTTCAATTCCTTTCTATTTGCATCCTATAAAGTAAAACAATGCCAACTCTTTTTTCTGTCTCCTAACAAGGACATAATATTTATGACAAATGTTTTGGAAAATTTGTATAACACGTGTATGGATATAAATGAGAAAGAGCTGAAAAGAAGAAAAAGTCCAGGTTCCAGACAGGGTGAGAAAGAGAAAAAACCATAATTCTGAGAGACAGCAAATGTGTATCTTTTGTTTGGTAATATGGTATCCATGTAATGTCTCTGAAATGGCCACAGTTAAAGTTCATGCTACATTAGGAAAGCAAAGTGGTTTGCATTGAAACTTAATAGAAGTCAATTGTGTTTGAAACATCTGATGCAGAAATAAAACACCTTATGTTTTGTGGGAGCGAGGAGCTGCATATTTGGCACTCCTTCTTCTTTCTAAACACGTGTGCTCCCTCTATCAGTTTGAGATAATCCAGCTCTGGCTCCTGCCCAGCCACTCCTCCTAACCAGAATTACGTGAGACACGTTCAGCTCCCTGTGCTCACTCCACTCCCTCCTGAGTGAGAATCAGTTATCGTCTTCTGCAAACCCTCCGCCTTCCATGAGAACATTATTAACAATGAGTGTTCTTTTCTTTCATCAGCACTTCTTTTCTTTGTTTGGGGAGACCTTGGGTGTTTCCCACTTACATTTTTTATTCTCCTGTTATTTAATGTTTTTTTTCATTCAAACTCTTGAAGTTCACATCAGAACATGATCTCTAGGGCTGCTGTTGTTTGATCCACTTCCCTACACAATCAGGAAATAAAGTTTCACTGACAAATCCACTCTGCTTTGTGGGAAGGTACGGTCATGAACTGATCCTCCAATTGAACTAAGTTATCCTGTGGACACCTTCCAACCTCTGCTGCCTCCCACTCAATTACATGCTTATTTTCCTAATCCTCTGTTTGACAGGCACAGAGTTTTACCTTTTTGCATTCCAGCTGAAATGGGAACATCTATTCTTTGCTGCTTTATGTGTGTGCAGGCTTTCACACCTCCAGAGTGTCAGGGGATCTGAGCACAGGGAGCCAGGCTATGAGAACATAATCTAGAATTTGCAAATATTAGTGCACTTCTGCACCCTCTTCTTTCCGAGGGACTGAAAGCAAATTCAATTAGCTATTGAAGTGTTTTATTTGGTAGATTAATTGGGATTTGGATTTTAAGACAGGATTAATGTGTTGTTTTGGTTTTTTTTTCCTTACAAGGTTATATGACAAGTCTACAAGAGAACTGAAAATATTAACCAAAACTCCAAATCCAAAATTCAGTGCTGTCACTGTTCCTTCAGTCATACTCCCTTTAAATGTCACGATGTCTTCATTGGGAACAAGTAGCAAAGTTTATCCAATCACTTATGTATATGAGGTTCAAACTAAGTAACTGTAAATAAATGACACATTTGTTTTTTCCTTGTCTAAATTTAGGCATGATAATGTGTCAAAATTTATCTTATACTCTCTCTTAAAAAAAAAAAAAGGAAAAAGAAAATGTGAGCTCGTCAGCCACAGTTAGGATTATATGCATTTAGCTTAATTGTGCAAAATAATGCTTTTATTTTTCAATATAAGTCTTAAATTCTGATGGAAAATTAATCTGAAATGTGAAATTCTGTATATGATTTTACAGCTAGCAGTCATGTGACCTAGCAACGCTTCCTATGCTTTCAGTGTATTTTAATTAGATGTTAAGGATAGAATTAGGATAGGCCTTTTTTTTGATTTATGGGGTGTTATTGGAAACCAGGATTGGTTTAGAGTCTTGATCTGTGCAAGAAAGGGAGATCAGGTTGTTCTATTTCATATACCAATATATTAAATCATATTCTCCTAGCAGCTATTTCTGTTAAATAGAAATTGGTCAGTTTTGTACCTGTGTCAGAAGTAGGAAAACAACTTATTTTGTGACACAATCCAAAGAGTGTGGAATAGTGATAACAGAGGGAAAAGTGATAACACAGTGAACTTTTCATGTCAAAATTTCAAACTCTGCTCTAGCATTCCCTTTCCTAGGGGATTAATTCCCATGGCACTGAAGCTGCAAGTCACCTTCCCTTACCAGGCTTTGTTTTTGTTGGCACTCTTGGAGGTTTTCCTTTTTTTTCCTTTGCAAAACTTTGGTGAGTGTGTGAGGACAATCTGGTTTGCTGTGGGAGGTGAATCTGTCTGTAAAGAGCTGGGGGCTGTTCTGCAGAGTTCAGTAGTACCTGCACAGTGCAGTTTGTCTCAAGGAAGGAAATGGGTTCTGCTCCAGCCAGAATTAAGTGCTGAGCACAGGAACAGAAAGCAGCTTAAGCTCTGAGCTGGTTGAGAATGTAGAGAGGTATTTTTCAGTTTAGTCCTCTCTGAACCACATCATCATAGGGTGGTTTTGGAGGAAGGGACCTTGTAGATAATCCTGTTCCAACCCTGTGACATGGGCAGGGACAGTTTCCACCATCCCAGGTTGCTCCCAGCCCTGTCCAGCCTGGCCTTGGGCACTGCCAGGGATCCAGGGGCAGCCACAGCTGCTCTGGGCACCCTGTGCCAGGGGCTCAGCACCCACTGAGTGAAGAATTTCCTCCTAACACTTGATCTAAACCTCATCTCTTTTTGTTAAAAATCATTCCTCCTTGTCCCATCATTGTATCTTGAATATATCTTCAAGATTCAAAGTGTACAATATGAAATTTCTTTCTGGTTTTAGCTATGGCTACTTCAAGCTTTGAGCAGTTGTGGGTTTTTTTGATGGCTGTTTTTTTGGTGGTTTTTTTTTTTTTTTTTGGTTTTGTTTTTTGGGTTTTTTCGGTGAAGTTTCTGTGTAATTTTTTTTAACAAAAGGATGTCCTTTTTTAGGATTCCAGATTTCGTTTTCTGAACTCAATTTTCCCTCCATTTGTTTTTAAAAGCATTGTTTTAAAATGAACAAGACAATGAAATAGTAACACCCCTTCCCCACATGAGGACAAGTTTAAAACCATTTAAATGCAGAACATAGGACAGGGATCACAAGTTTTCTCACCTTGACATTAGTATTGTTGTAAAAACCAGACAATGCTGTGGATAAATAAGAGTCCTACCTGGATTTTATCAGGTAAGACTTTTTCCTAAAGCCACAGTTCTTGATATCCCAGAACCAGGTGAATATCTGGTCCTTCCAGAAGAGAAAATTCAGGATCTTGAGCAAAACCAGTGATTAAGAATTTGAAAAGAAGATATGGCTTTTGGTTGAAATGAAGGGGACTAGGGGTAGGTGTTTCTTTTTCCTTTGGTTTTTTTTTTGGTGGGTTTTTTTGGAGTGTTTTTGGGGGTTTTTTTGTAGTTTTTGTTTTTTTTTTGTTGGTTTGGTAAGTTTTTTTTGTTTTGTTGAGGTTTTGCTTTTTTTTTCTTTTGTTTTGGGGTTTTGTTGGTTTGTTTTGTTTTGGGGCTTTTTTTGTTTATTTGCGGTGGTTTTTTGACTTTTTTTGGTGAGATTTTTTGGTTTTTTTGGTTTTTTTTTTTTGGTTTTTCTTTTTGTTGTTTTTGGTTTTTTTGTTTCTTTGGTTTGGTTTGGTTTGGTGTTTGTTTCGTGGTGGGTTTTG
>JAWWMS010000075.1:4581978-4596289 GCA_035048045.1 Chlorospingus semifuscus
TCCTTTTCCTTTCCTTTTCCTTTCCTTTTCCTTTCCTTTTCCTTTCCTTTTCCTTTCCTTTTCCTTTCCTTTTCCTTGGGTTTTTGTTGTTGTTGTTTTGGTTTTTTTTGGGGTGGTTTTTTTGGTTGGTTGTTGTTTTTTTTTTTTGTTTTGGTTTTTTTTTTTTTTTTAAATTCAGAATATCAATAGTATCCAAGGAAAAACTCGACTATTTTTCCAAAGGAGCAGCACCTCATTAGTTAAAAGGCTCTGTGTAATAATCACCCCGTGTTCCGTCGGGTTTGCCCTCCTTGGCTGGAGCTGACCTCTCAGCTGTCTGTGTATCCTGAGTGTTTGTGTAAACAGCCAAGGATCCCGTTAATTACAGAGCCTTCCTCCCATTCAGCAGAGCAATGTCCGGCCTCCTGTGATGGCCAGGGCGATAGGAGAAGCCTCGGGAGACAGGAAGGAGCTTGCAGAGAGGGAAAGCTCCGGGAGGGAGGGAGGAGGCAGTGGGAGCTGCCCTGAGCTGAGGAAAAGGGAACAGGAGCAGGGGCACAGCAGCATCTTGCACCGTGGCCTTTGGAAGCTATGGGAGGCAGTTCTGGGATTACAGAGCTGAATTATCGCTGTTTTGGGGTTACCAGAGTTGTAGCATCAACCTTTTTGGCCCCAGAAGTCCTCACCAAACATTGATGTTGGGGTTTGGGTTATATTCCCCAATTTGTGCTAGGGAGAGCTGAATGATGTGCTAAGAACCAATTCAAATATTTTCTCCAAATTTAGAGCCACTACCTAAATCTCAAGGGGCTTGGCTTGATTTTTTAACTCCCCTGTTGCCCTTATGTTGCTGCTTTTCCCCACACAGCTCTCTCTGAGTGTGTAGCTTGTCCTTTTCAGTCCCAGCTCTCACTGATGTGGAACCTGCCTTTCCCTGGCACAGCGTTTGTGGGACTTTGTGCTCCCAGGCTGAGAGAGCAGGGCTGGAGCTCAGGTGCCTTTTCGCCAGGGACATGGGATTTTTGTGCAGTGATAAATGGAATATCACTGCAGGAAGCAAGTGAGATTGACAGCAAACCTTTGTGAAAGGGTCAGCATCTACATTGCCTTGGTGTAGAGTGTCAAGACTGGGAAGGAAAATGAATTGTAGAAGAAAACCAAGTTTTTCCTTTGTGTGTTTATTTTTACAGCCCTGATTAGTGTTGGCTATTCTGAATTTCCATGCTATTCAGCCTCATTGTAGATATGATGTTGGAATGATGGTGACGTGTTTTGCTGGTTTGGGTTGGATGGCAGCCCTGCTGGGGCTGTAAAATTTGGAGAATCTCAGATGTCACTCTTCCTCTGCAAACCTGCATATTATTGATTCATTTTGTTTCAAAGATGCAAGAAAAATCCTGCTGGTTGATTGGAACTGACAAAGTGTAACTCAATCAGTTATATGAAAGACTTTTGAGGGCACCTAGAAAACATTGTTACAGTAAGTTCAGCTATTTAGACTTCAACATAGATGGCAAAAGCCATATATTTAAATTTTTAAAAGCTGTTTGGTCACCATAGTATTCTCGACCAAAAAAATCTTTCTTTTGAACACCTGCCCAATGCATCATTCTCAAATTTTCTTTGTGGAACGAATAAGATGTAGACCCAGCTAATTGATATCAGGAAGGAGAGGATGGTTGAATGCAGGAAGAGCATCCTGCATGTTTCCAGCTGAATTTTTAACCAATTGGACAGGCAGGGTTGTCCTCTTGGCTGTGGTGCTGCCCAGTGTGGTAAAACAAAATTGTTCTGGTAAATGAAGCTGAGGACCAGTGCTGTGCTCACACAGGGATCGTTGCTGAAACATCAGCTAAACCTTGCAGTAATTACATATGGCTAAGTACTGCTAGTATTTCTACTTTTGCTTTGTTTTGTTTTTTAATCAATTGAGCAAGTAAAAGCTCAGAAAACTGTTTTGATAGAAAAATGTCTGTTTAAAAAATATTCTCTCCATTTTTCACCAGAGATACAACTGGAAGCATGGATAGCAAACCCCTGCTTTGTGTGTTGAAGTGAAATAATGATCACATTAGATACAAACTCCTAATGGAGGAAGCAGCTTTGGTGTGTTTTGGCCTATTTGCTAAGTTGCCTTAACTCCTCATAACTCACTCTGAATAGACTGGAATGTCAGGTGCTAGAAAGTTCAGCAGGGAGCAAGGTCAGACTCAAGGGCCCAGCATTTTCAGAGGCAGGAGCAGATTAAGTTCACCCTTCAACACTCTCTTCTGAGAATCTGCCACTCCTGTAAACCCATTTTAGCTGTAGTACCCAAAAGTCTGACAAACAGAAACCAGAAACACTTCAGTGTGTATTTCTCCCGCAAGCAGGCAGTGTCAAGAAATGCAATTTTGTTAGATGACTGCATTAGCCTTGAACTTTTCAGACAGATCTAAATGAAGAGGAGGAGTTTATCCTGGCTTCTAGGAACTGATGGGAGCCCTGTGGGGCGTAGGTTGAAATTTTTAAATGTTCACATAAAATCAGACCGTGGTGTCCACCCCCTCAAAAGCTCCACGGGTGGAGAAGGAAAGAACATACCATAAACACATGCAATCCTTCAGAGTTCATTATACAGCAAGTGTGTTTCAAAGGACCTTGAGAGCATGTTTCCAAGGGAGGGGTAAGGTCGATGCATGGATGGGAGAAGCCAATTGAAATCAATGGGAATTGATTTAGAGTCTGGGGGCACTGTGTTAAAATCTCCAGTCTTACCATACACCTTCATGAATATTAACAGCAGCGGGATCAATACGCAGCTGATTTTCAGATGTACAGCTGGCTCCTTTTCGTCTGTAGATTAAAGACATGGCAATCTTTCTTTCTTTAGGTAACACTGAGAAAGCCAAAAAAACGACTTGTGACTTTAGATCCCGTTCTCCAGGGCTGTTTGACGATGCTCATGATATTTCCCTACTTTTTAAGGATGCGTTTCCCCAGTTACGTTTATCTCCGGTGTCTGTTTCAAGGATTTCATCTAAATAAGGAGGAGTGGGCTGCTCCTGGGAGCACTGAGGTGGCTTTTCCATGAGCTTGGGAGTGCAGGGGTTTGGGACAGCCCTGGTGCCTGCCCTCCTGCCGGCTGCCTGCCAGCAGATGGCTGCCGCTCTCTGATGGAAGCGAGCGCTCGTGCTCTGCAGAAAGTCACTGCAAATCTCTCTGCTCCTGCAAAGCAAGCAGCAAA
Source organism: Chlorospingus semifuscus (assembly GCA_035048045.1). Taxonomy (NCBI): domain Eukaryota; kingdom Metazoa; phylum Chordata; class Aves; order Passeriformes; family Passerellidae; genus Chlorospingus; species Chlorospingus semifuscus. Next base: position 4,585,184 of record JAWWMS010000075.1, read on the forward strand.
ACACTCTGCTCCTCTAATCCCTGACAGCTCTGCCTCCAAACCTGTGCTGCCACAGCCTGCCAGCCCAAATGACTGCTGCAATCCACGTGGAAGAGCTCTGTGAGGCTCAGAGGTGGAAAGCTGTGATGCTGCTCTGTGTGCGGTGCATCAGCTGAGCTTTCTTCGCTCTGAAAGTGAAATCAGACTTTGCCAAGTCTCCTCTTCTCTGCCTTAACAAAGGATGCACGTTGTTTGAAACATCCTGAGCGGTTTTGTTTGTTTGTTTTGAAAGTGCGGGTCAGGATCCAGACTTGGCAGCTTGTCCTGACTTTGTTAAGGAGCTGAGCAAATGCCCCAGGCCCAACCAACTGAAATTCTGGGAACATTTTGGATTCCTCTTTGCAGCAAAGATTGTCACGTTCAGGCAGCTTAGTGACAAAGAATAATGTCTCAGGCTTCTATAGACATTATAAAATCCTTATAGAAATCTGAGTATGTCTCAGGCTTACAGATTTAATGCTTTTTCCTTGTAGTTTCTTTAGGTAGTATCTGGCAAAATGCGTTATCATTGAAAATATACTTGCTTTATTCCAGTTTTGTCACTATGGCCGGTGATAAAGATGTGGGCAATGCAAGATATGCACATTATCTCTGGCATCAGATACTGGAGGAGGGTACTGGGATTCCTCAGAGAGCCTGGGCATGCTAAGAGTGGTCTAATGCACCCCAGGAATAGGAAGTGGCCAGGGTTGCTTCCAGCCACAGTTTGCCAAGTCCTTGTCCTGCTGAGCTGTTCCTGGTTGTTCCAAAAGTGACAAAGTTACCCCTGTGCTGAATTCTGGTGATTGCTTGCACTTGTAAAGACATTGCTATGTTTGCGTGTTGTGTTTGTTTTGCATTTAAGAGAGTTCGGGTTTTGAGAGAATTTACTTATCTTTGTTTTTCAATGAATTCTGCAAAACTGGATTTTAGGGCCTGAGCTGATGCCTGTGACAGGAAAAAAGCTTGAAAAATTAGGAAAAAAGCTAAAAAGTGGCTTCTGTAAGTTTGATAAAAGTCCATGTAGTGGTGCTGCAGTGGCTTTCAGAACAGTTTTTGAAAAATAGAAATGGTGTGGAAGAAGGCAATGGGAACAATGTAATACAAAATGGGGTAAACTTTGAGACTTTGTCTTTCTATACATTATTCATCACTGCTCATGAAAGGCGACTTGGCTTCTCTCATGTTTTTGACGGCCAGTTGGAAATGGTGAAAATGTTTGTAACTTCTATTGTGTTTTTTTCTAATTAGACAAGACAAATAGTTTATGAAGAGCAAGGACAGAATTAATCATGGGCTCTTGCTCATCACAGCTGTGCTCTGAATGCCTGACAGAGCCACTTTATGGCATATAATTCAACATATAGAATAAATGTAGTACAAAGGACAGAGTTTGGAAAGCATTTGCAGTGGCGATCACGTTGTTTTGCAGAGTCCTGAGCATAACTGAGTACAATTGAACTGAAATGGAGCTGTGAGATGCTTTGGAAAGTGAAATCCTCGCTGGCATTTCCAAAGAGGAGATCTGAATCTGGATTACAGCTTTTTGTGCAATTTGGGTATAATTTCCATGTCTAATTTGGTGGGTGCATAAATGTATTGAGTGTTTTCTGCAGGCAGTTGGTTACCTAAGCATCCAGCTCTCCCTTTGGGTTTAAAAGCATAGAAATCAGGAGGTTCAGATTGTACTTTCAAGTCATATGATTAAAGTCTTCCCTCATGTCAATCTGAAGATTAGAAGCTGTATTTGTATTCCATATGAACCATGTGTGTGTTTTTCTGAATCATCTGTTGCCAGTAGCAATTGTAATTAATGTTTCTTATGAACTTCAGAGTGTATACAACTTGCTATTAGCTTTTTAATGAAATACCAACTTGCTTATTGCTCTTCAAACTCTTTTTCTTTCATCTTAGAATGAATCTGAAAGATTTCTGATGGTCTACTTTGATTTTAAAAGCCCTCTCCTATTTTACCTTAGTGACTATCCACTGTACAGAACATTACCCTTTGCATTGTACGAGCAGTTTAGCTTTACAGGGTGCAGCTGAAGTGGCTTCTCAGCCTTTTACCTGAGTCGGACTTCAAAAATGATCAGTGATCATTTTCACCTGGACATTTATCTGCCTTGTCATTTCAAAAGGGCATTTGTCTGCCTTGTACCTACTCGCACTGAATAACTGAACTACAAGCACAAATTCTGTCTAGATGCACAAAGTCAATTAATTTACATATGTAAGTAGCTGTGTCCACACTTTTAAGGTCTGTTTTAAGTCACTTTGAGCATGCTACTGACAGGCAGAAGTGTGACCCTAAGTGTTAGTGCTTAAAGAACAAATTTTTTTAGTCTAGCAGAAAAGAAAGGGGTTTATTCTCTATTACAATATTATTATTCTATTGCAGCAATGTCTGTAAATTTCAGGCTGATGTAAAAACTGAACTGGATGAAAGCTGGCTTGCTTGGCTCTCAGTTCATCTCTTGAACAAGATGTTCACAGGTTTCCATTTGATTCATTGGTGTTTGTAAATAGTAAGCTAAAATACCTGACTTAAACTGCCAGCTCTGGCTGGAAATACTGGAAGCATTGCAACTACACCGATTAAAGTTTCAGAGAGGTGAGATGAGTGTCTGATCATGGAGGTGCCTTGTGAAAACAAACCTTTCAAAATCATGTCCTATGTCATGTGGTGTGAGCAGGTTGTGGCTGTTAGATCCAACATACTTTTGATTATCAGTTTTCAAAGCACTGGTTTTCACAGGGTGGAAGAGGAATGTTGGTTTGCTGATTTGTGTATGAGCAGACAGGTTTCCAACGTGCTTTCTCAGTGTCTGATCTCTCACACTGGTGTTTAGAATTTGGAAGGGTTGAGATCCTCACAGTAAGAGATGACGGAACGCAAACCCGCAGCTCCTTACTGGGGTTTGATGCTTATTTCAGTACAGCAATTCAAAGTTTCACTGGGTTCAGAAGTGCCAAACCAGCACATTTAGTACTCCTCAAAACACAAAAAAAAATCAGCTTCTGGAAGTGAAGAACATCTGCATCTAAAACACCCCAATTAGCAAGAAGACACGAGTGGTGCTAACGCGCTTGCTCTATTTTTGGTCACTGACTACGTGATCAGGAAAGAAACAGAGAATGTTATGGCTTGGATTAACTCTTCTCATTCCCTTTTAAAAGCATTTCTTCTGGTTTTAACAACCTTCCACCAGTGAAGGGTTGGTGAACAAAGCAAGTCCATGATGTATAAATATGGCTGGAATCATGCAAATATATGGTCATGGGTAATTTATATATTTACTAAATAGTCTGCAGCCTACTGCGTGTTATACACTGTGCCCTGCTATACAGGAAGCCAAGAAAGGCATATATATTTAAATAATTCATATTTGTATAGTTAAAGCTTGAATTTTCACATCTTCAATGTTTATTTCATTTTGACTTTTGTCCTGTCACTTGACATTGGTTTTTTTCATGTTTTCAGGATTGCCCTGAGTTACTGTTTAGTTTTAGCACAAGTAAACATAATAAAATGGCAGGTCCTGGTACCTTCAGCTCTACCAGTGCATTATTCATAAGATTTTCATACCATTAAAATTGGTATGAAACTCTGTTGGCAGAAGAAATCTTAGTAGAACCTGTCCAGCTCAGTTCACTACCAGAGAACAGAGATGTGAGGTTGTTGCAGTTTAAGCATGGCTTCCTTTTTCATGTTTTTTTTTTTGCTTTAGTTGGGAGTTTTTTTAGTAACATTTTTTATAAAATTATTGTCTTTTTCCAAAATCACTTACTGAAAAGTCTGTTGAGAGCGTCCTTCAGACTACAGAGAAACATAAATTTGTAACACATTGTAATGTTTTAGTTCATCCTTCTGTGTGTCTAAATATTTCACAACCACCAAAGTACAGCAGAAGGTGCAGTTTTAAGTTAATCAAGGAGATTTTGCCTTTTGCATAACGAGGCAGAGTGAACATCTGAGCCCTCACTAAGGACATAACAGGCAATCATATTAATGCTGATTATAGACAGGCACTTCAGCTGGAAGTTGAATGTGGTTCCCTGTGCATATAACACTGCAAAATAATTCAGGTGCTTGGGGTTTATGTGAAACGTGTTGCAAGTTGTTCAAGGCTTAACTTGAGAGCTTGTGTGACTTCTCAGGCACGTGCAGAATGTGAATCTCTTGGCTGTATTTGCTCTTTTATTCCATCCAGAGGTCAGGTGTTGTCCATACCTGACCAAGACACTGCCATTCATCCCTGGTGGCCTGGTTCAGCCCCTTGGAAGAGAAGGCAAAACTCCCCATGGATTCTGTAATTTTTCAGACAAAGCCATTAGCAGCTCTGCACCTGTCAGAGTTGCCATACCTTAATGGCTTTGAAGCTGATTTACAAATACTTTAGTGCTGTATTATCTCAAATGTTTAGCAATTTCCCTGGTCCTGTCAGGTAAAACAAACTCAGGTGTTAATTATTGTTATTCCAAGTGTAGCATATGGGGAAATGAAAAACGTCTTGCAGGTACGGCAATAAAACAAAATCCTAATTAGTCTTTGGGTAAAACTGACATCAAAAGAGGGCACTAGTCCTCCACTGAACCCAGGTGTGGTGTGTTCCCAGGTTTCCCTCTCTGTAAGTGTGGAGTGCTGGTGATAGACCAGTTATCTTTTTGGAATAGAGCAAAATCTCTGTTTGTTTGTATTTGTAATTTTAGTGGAATCCCTCCAATGCTATTTATGAGACCTTGAATAGACTGTGAGATAAGGAACAGGAAAGCTCAGTGCACAACAGCAGTAGCCTTTATTTTAATCCTTCAGAGCAGGGATCTGGAATTCAGCAATAGTCTTGGTGCTGGTGGTGTAATAGATGTGACCTTTTAAAAGGACCACTTAATTTATATAAAACTACCCAGAACAGGGCAACAGACACCATCAAAATGCTTTTTCTACACCAAGAGTGGGGTGGGTTGCAGAGAACTCCATGGTGCTTTCACAGAGTCCACTGGTTGCAGAGAACTCCATGGTGCTCTGTCCCAGAGTCCACTGAAATGAATGAGAAATGCCTTCAGAGCTAAATTGTGGTGACTTTACAGGGTTTTGGGCTTTGCTCAGGTAGCTCACAGCATCTTTTTCTGTACTGCAGAATAGCAGGTCCCTCAGTACCCCAAAACTGCATTGTTGTAGTCAGCAAGAGTTACAGATAGTGACTGGCCCCAGTATGGGGAAGAAATAAAAAATAGTAAAAATAAATGAGCTTTTTTATCTTGGTGCTTGTTCAAGGCCCATGGTTGTTCTGGTCTTTGCTGGCTGTGTATCTTCCCTCTGGAAAGCAGATGGGTAAGTCTGCCCAGCACTGGAAAATGACTGCAATGTGGCAGCTTAAACCCAGTTCAGCTAAAATACAGAGAGCCAATGCCTTTGGCACCAATCTCCAGAGGGCTCAAATGGATCTGCTCCAGTCACACTGCTGCCACTGCTCACAGAGCAGCTGAAGCTCGGAAATGGCTCAGCTTTGGTGTGAACTGAACATCCTGGGGGAACAGAGTGCTTTGGTGGGGGTACCACTGCTCAGGTGGCTGGTAAATGAGGTCCTAAATTTTGATATGAAGTATAATTTATATATCAAGTATAATCTTGTTCCAGCTACTTCCTTTGTTCCTTCACTTCAGCTTTGACTTAAAAGGGAGTATATTTTCTAGAGATACCCAACAAAAATAGGAAAGGATCCTACACAGTAGGATGTGTAGTTATTCCAGCTACAAATAAAAATAATAGAAAAAAAATCACAGGTTTTTATACTGTCATTTTATAATGATATTATTTAAATATCAGGCATTTGTCAGTATTACTGATGCCTTGAAATTAAGTAATATACTCAGTGTTTACCCTAGAGCTTTTTAAGTTTCTCACTTTAGTGCCTTATTGACCAGGAGACTCTATTTATTATTTAATTTGTGTACTTGTGATGTTGCTGTCCTGCTTTTAGCTGGGAGAGGTAATTTTCTCCCCAACAGCTGGTACAGTGCTGGGATTTGGATTTGGGATGAGAAAGGGGCTGGTGTTGAGTTGTTGCTGAGTTGTGCTTGTACAAATTCAAGAACTTTTCAGCTTCTCACCCTGCCCTGACAGCAAAGGGAAGGGGGACACAGCAAGCTGGGAGGGGACACTGCTGGGACAGCTGACCCCAAAATAAATTGATAAAATTATATCAAAAGGCTGTCCCAGGCTATAGGGACAGGATTTTGTGGTTAATCTATAGGATTTTTTGGTTAATCTATAAACAGGGAGAGGTGGCCACTGCTGGGGGACTCGCTGGGCATTGGTCAGGGAGTGGTGAGCAATTGCACTGTGCATCACTTCTTTTGTATATTCCTTGTCATTCTATTATTATTTTTCCTCCCTTTCCTGTCCTATTAAACTGTCTGTATCTCACCCCACCTTATTTTTTTGGATTTTCTCCTCCATCCCACTGGGAGTGAGGGAGTGAGCAGCTGTGGGGTGTTCCACTGTCTGCCCAGATAAACCACAGCCCTTGCTAAAGCTTCAGTGGAAACACTGAAAACCTCTGGCTTAAACTCTGAATTTAGGTCTGGTACAACTAGATAATGACTAGGCATCAAAGGCTTCAAATATCTTTGCATTATAATTGATCTCCCTTACATACCTATCAAAATTTCTTTCAAAATTTAAAACAGCCTCGGGCTTTCCCCATATAAGAAGTGGATGCTGCCTTTCCCATATTTAAAGAGTTGATTCCAGAGAGTTTTGCCAGTGTTTGGTTCCTCTTAAATGCTTGCTATTTCTGTACAATTCCCTGAAGTGTATGATGGTTTATTTGATTTCATTAACATTTGGAAAGGATTTGAGGAATTGCATGGTTTGGTCACTACAGTAAAAAGATAATAATGCTCTTGGGAGCAGCTGAATGTGGAAATTGCATGTGAGAAGCTGCATGTCCATCCTAGGAGGCTGTAACAGCCTCTCTCTACGGTGTGCTATAAAGTTTTAACTGCTCTAATCAGCCAGGACCATCACTACCACTCATGTCAGAGGAATGGCTCTCTTCTATGATAACATCTGAGGGCTGTTCTCATTGATGGCCCTGCCTATAGATCATTTTCCAAGCATGAGAACGCGTTCAAGTCCAAACTTGTTGCATATTGAAATGATTTGGAGGGAAGGCCACCACGAGAGGAGGGCTGGCTGGGATCTGGCAGTGGATGGGGAAAGTTTGGATTCACATTTCCTCTTTCCATGCCTTCCAGCACGCCTGCATTACATTTTCTTCATCAAGCCACCTCTTTTACCAGCCACATAATGCCATGAACAGTGTCACGCTGCCAGGGCAAACCGGTGAGGTTGTTCCCTTCCCTAAAAGAAAGGGCAGGAAGGCAGCAGGAGGGGCTGGGGGCAGGTGAACAGCACGAACACCCTGGCTGGCAGTGGCAGCCCCAGGGTGCTCTGTGCTGCTCTTCCAGCAGTGCTGGAAGCTCTCACAGTCCACATGGACCAGCTGATAAGTGCTGATGTGGCTCCTGTATTCCAGCAGCATCTTACAAAGGTGTTTGTGGAGTCTCACAAGTTTTCACTGAGTTTGGCAGGGATGTGAAGGGACTCTGGCATGTGCCATACTTTGTGCTAATCCCTGTCGCTTATTTTCAAGACCTCAGGAGAGGATGCAGTGATTCCTGTACCGTAACTTGTTGCAGTGGCCTGCCCCAGAAACCTGCCAGCCATAGGAAATTGCATTTGAAAGAGGCTGCTCTCACAGCAGCCCAGGCTGGCAGCAAGAGCAGAGCAGTGTGTGGCCTGCAGCATGGTCCCTGCTCAGGATCACTGCCTGCAAACCAGCAAAAGGCTTGGAATCCTGCTGAAAGAGTAGTGAAGTAGTCTCATCTCTCTTTTTGAACTTGGTCTTGTATTTTAACAGAGCTGTGTATATTTACCAGCATTTGAGAGAATAATACAGGGCTTTATCTCAAATCTTTGAGAGCTGTCTCCCTTGGAGTCTGAAATGCTCCCACTTCTTGGGAGGAGGGTTGCCCTGCTCCAAATTAGAAAGGCAAGAGCTCAATTTTGTTTTTCTTTTCCTTTATAAACATTGTGGATGAGGCACAGAAAAACTTCCCAGCCCGCTGTCACTTTAGTCTCTTGTGTTGAGAATTCAAGCTGCAGTTTACATCCCTCCCTCCCTCCTCTCTCTGCCTCTTCTTTTACATCCTTTCCCTCCCCACCTCTTCTCCCAGCACCATACATGTGTTCAATCTTAGACATGAGTGTAAACCTGTCTATTCCTTATTTTGCATCCTTCGAGTATTATTATAATCAGGCCAGTTTATTAAGAATTAATGCCCCTTTGTGAGCAGAGGATAATGGAATGGCCACATTTCCTCTTGTGCTGGACTGTGATTTACTAATAGGAGCTTCTAGGGAAAGGATCATAAAAGAGTGAGTCCCCCACCTCTGGATTAATATTTAATCAGGTGTTAAGAGAGCCTTGTGTTGGATCCTAGAGTTGCTAGCAGAAACCTGCAGGGGAAATGAGAAGGTCCTGCATCTTAAAGGGGCAGTGCAATTATAATTAAAGGTTTGATCCAAAGCCCTTGGACATAAATGAAAAGATCCTGTTGATTTGAAGACCTCTGGATCTGGCCCAAAGGGAACCAAAAATAATGAATGTTTTTGCGTGTGAGACATAGAAAGACAGGCATACTTATTTATATAATTATTTCAAAGGTATGAAACAAGGTTAACAAGCATGGCCTAAATTTAAAATGAATGGGATGCAAGAGGGCTGCTGCCAAAAACATGCATCAAACAAGCTGGGGGCCAAACTGTTCCAAACTTTTTAAGTATGTGAACGTGAATTCAGATGGTTCAGCTCTTGTATATCATGGCTACATAAGCTGCACTGAGAGAAGCGTGGCAGTTGACTTGTTCCAAATCTCATTATGGTTTGTGGACTATAGCTCAATAATCTGTTTTTAAGTAGGCACAGATCAGCTCCCTTCAGTTTGCAGACCTGCAGCTGGTTCCCTAAAGCAGCAACATCACATCCTCTGCAGCTCAGGTGGGATGCTCTGGGTGGGACACAGAGCACAAAGTGCAGGCAGCCCACCTGACACTGCAGCTTGTCATTTAATCTGATTTCTGCAACCCAAGTGCCTTTTCCAGTGACTGTATCATGTTTCCAGTACTGTCACTGGGTTATTTCGTAATAAAGCTGGGTGTATAGATTTTTAAGAACTTAAAATATGTTATTGGCTTGGAACAGGGTGTTGGGGGGTGTGTTGTTGGCCAATGTGGTTTATTGCTGTGTTTCAAACTTTGCCCAGTAAGAACAGCCTCCAGCTGATGTGAAACCCCTGATAAGAAGAAAGGATGCAAAAATGAGGGTGGTGCTGAGGCTCTTTAGGTGAGGGGGGAAAGGAGGGGCTGCTCTGCTCTTGTAGTGACTGTGAGAGAATGAAGTTTGACCATGGCAGATCTCTCTCCTTGCTACAAAAAATACTTTGCTGTCTGGTGAAGGTGCGATAAGGGGCTGCCCAGCTGAGCTGATTTTTATGATCTTGTGCCATCCTTCAAACCACCTTTTCAACCCAATACCCTCACAATGCCTGGGAGCACATTGAATCCCCCAGGAAGGTGGCACGTGCAGGTGCTCAGTGTGGCTCACTGTAATTCAGAGCAGCCTGTCATGTCCCAGGTCACTGTGTTTCCATTGATCTCTGCTTGCATCTGCTCTCCATCTAAGCTGGTTTTGCATTTGTGCTAAATATAGCACAGACAGGGGGCACTGATCAGGGCTGTGTTTGTTATCAATAAATCTCCCCCTCTCCTGAACCTCCTGGGGATGCCTTGCACGAGGTAACTTGGTGCAGTGTGCTGTGGGATGATGGCATGGTGCATTACATCTGGTTAATTCAGAAAACCTGACAGTATTCCTTCAATTGATTGTGGCTATTTGTATTTTAAACAGTAAAACCTGTAACAGGAGTGTAGATTTAGCTCTAAAACACAGCTAAAGTGCTTGCAGGAGTGATAAATCATTTGAGAGAACATTGGTCATGCTCTTTCTTGTTTTGTGTTTTTGGAATTGCACTTTGAGCATGAATTCTAGTTTTCCTGCAATCTTACAACCTAGAGTTCAACAGAGACCCACAAAATGCTGCATCTTCCCCAACAGTGGAAGTGAATTTCTTTACTTTGGAACTGGATACCTTTAGTTCTAATGGCAGAATTCTTATGAGCTGTATCTAAACCAAATATATTCATAATGAGCCTCTTCTCTCCTTTTTCCCAGTCATCTTTTCATTCATTTGATGCTTCTGCTTTCATAAGAATATTTGAGAATGAGAATTGTGCTTTTATGCAGAATTTTTAAATCGTTTGTGGGTTTTCCACATCTTGTGCTTTTGGAATCAGATATCAGAAATTAGATTTTATTAATTGAAATCTGTAACTACAGTAGTTTTTTTTTTACTTCAGATTTACACTGAAAAAGTTGATTTGATTGTACCCTCGAGTTTTCATGATCTGAAGGCAATAGAAAATAGGCTGTATGGTTTTGTTGGGTTTGTTTTCATCATCTTGAGGTCTTTGAGCTACCTCAGGCTCCGTAAAATGTTAGGATGCCAAATTTTGGCATTTTGAAGTATTACAGTACAGGCAGTATCTATGAGAATCCCCAGCAGAGATGGACATGGACAAGGAGGGCATGTGCCAGGCAGGAAAAGCAGGAATGGATATGGAACCTGCATCCACTGGATCTCAGCTGTGCTCCTGAAGCAGAGCTAAACCTCTGCCTCCCTTGTGATGATTGCTCCCAGAGAAAGACTTTCCCTGAAAACCTCTTCCCAACACCTCCTCTAATAGGCAAGGCTTACTTCAGAGTTTTATTCCAGCTCATTTAAGTTTAGGGACCTTCCCTGTTGCTCATTAATCCCGAGGAAAAATGCAGATGAGAGAGGTTCAGCCGGTGTGCAGCCACTCCAGATGAAGCTGGGCAAGGGCTTTGCTTTCCTCCTGCTGGCTGGAGGTCAGGAGCCATGGCTGCATTAAAACACCTCAGCAGAGCAATGCCCAATTAC
>JAWWMS010000075.1:4606930-4620361 GCA_035048045.1 Chlorospingus semifuscus
CATGGCTGCTGCTTAGCTCTAATCACAGTTCTGCTGTCTCTGGGGCCTGCCTTTTGCAGCTTTCCCAAAACCCTCTGGTTTTGTGGATTCCTACAACCTTCACAGGACAGGGTCTGGGATGGGTCTGGTGTCTCCTGTTGGGTGGGATCCTAGGGTGAGGGGCTGATGGAATGAGGGGGCTTTGTGGGAACACCTGTCTGTGTCTGGGGCAATCCCAAGGACTGAGCCAGCCCCCAGACACTCCACTACTGTTGGAGAGGTGATGCCTTGCACTTTCCCAAACAAAGCACAGAGATGTTTCCTGTAGTGCGACCCAAAGAGACAACTTGCTGCTTTGTAATCTGTGGGTGGGGGAGGCACTGTTGAGTCAGGAAGCCCCCAGAGGGTGCTGGCTTTACTGGTTTCAGCTGTGAAATCAAAACACACGCATGAGTCAGGCCAGTGGTTAAGTTCTGCTCACTTTGAGGCCCTGGCTTTGATTAAATTCATGTGTCATTTTCAAAGGTCCATGTTTAGCTTGGTTTTAGATCATGCTCATATAATTAGTTTATTTAAACTATGTCTCATGTTAAATCAGATTTTGCCTGTGGACTTAAGTACAACTATGTAATAAGATATACCTATTAAACAGATGTTTAATCTTAATGACTATGTTCTTGACAATCAATTGGAATTGAACATCTAATAACTACATTGCAACTAGGCATATTTCTTTGCATTTAATAAGACACTATAGTAATATAATTATAGTAATATAGGATATTATAAATAACATATTCATGGCAATATACCAAAGTTTGTATAATACATGCTATATATATATATATATATATAAATTGTCTGAAAAATTAGGAGGCTTTAGCTCAGCTCATCATTTCCCTGAAGGAAGAGAACAAAAAAAAAAACACCCCAACCCCTCAAATGTTATCCCCTTACAGAGGAAACAATTTGTATTGGCACTTTGCACTGAGTGTCCTGTAACAGCCCAGTGTCCCCAGGTCATCACCCCAAGTAAAGTCCAAAGTGGAGGTGTCACAGAGCAAAGCTCCACCTCGTGTTCATATATTTGGTGACTGGTGGGATGCTTTTGTCAGGCTCAATAGAAAGAAAGTGGACTAAGAAAAATAAGGGGAACAATTAGAACAGAGATGTGGAAACACTTATTGGAAAAAAGAGCAAGCCAACCCCATCAATCCTTTTTGGAACTGTGTTTCTAGTTGTGTGTAAACACAATATTTCTGCATTTGTGCACCCAAGTCTCTGATTTTTGGTTGTGACCAATAAATGAACCATTTCATTAATAGGTCCCACAGAATATCTGATTGTTCCACAAATTTGATCTGATAGTCCCACTCCAGAACTTTATATCCTGCTACCAAGATGTGCACAAATATGTTTGGATAATATAGTTTTGTCATCCTTCTGTACCATAACCATGGATGGACATTTAAGAATTAAACCAAATAACTTCATAATGTTCTGTTCAGAATTAGCAAGTATGTGTCAAATAGCCTGTTGAAACAGTTGAATATTTTGGTAGTTGTGCATCATTTTAGGATTTTTTTTCTCCTAGGCTGTAGTTTGAGGAGGCCTTTAAGCCCATGCTTAAATCTATCTTTTCAGTAAATCTGTTGCCCATGTGTTCAGTATTAAGTGCATGCTAACTAGAAACAAGCTGATTAACTTTTGTCTTATGGTTGGACCTCCTCTTCATTGAACTGTATAGAAAACTTTTCATTGGATCCAGTGAGCCCTGAGCTAAACATTTTAAAAATGTGGTGGAAAGGCAGAGAAGGGAGGGTGGGAAGCAGGTGGGTTAAAATGAACCTGGATTATGTGGTATCTTTTGGGCTGTTGAATATGTATAGAATGGAGCTCTTGTTAATGCAAATTACAAACATGTTTTAGAGTCTGTCTTGTGGCACATGCACAGTACAGTGATGGACTAGAAACATATGAAAGACATATTGATGATAGTAAACATTAGCTTGGCATTCTGGTCTCCAGCATGGCTCAGAATTGGGGGGAATAAAAAAAGTCTTCAAACTTTTCATGTTCCACAAAAATAGTTATCAAGGTCTCTTTTTGCTCAGCCTTCCAGATTCCTCTTTAAAAACTAGCCTGGCTTCCCTGAGCATCTCTTTCCCAGTGTATTATGTTTTCTCCATGCCTGCCTGCATTTATTTTTGTTAATATTGTTGTTGCCATCTTTGCACTAAAAAATGCATGAAGGAGAGAGGAGTGTGCATGTGTTTGTGTTCTCCCTTCCTTCTTTCCTCATCTAACTCAGAGGCTGGGGGAAGAAGACACTTTTAACAATTCCTTCCTTCACGTGCCAGGTTTGCAGTGAGCAGGCAGTGAATTCCCCAGAGGCAGAGCCTGTTTTGGTGGCCTTCTTGTAACTGTATTACTGCAGGGCACGTCTAGCTAACAATGCACTGGGTTAAATTAAGCCTGGAACTCCTCAAGAGACTATTTTTACTGCTGACTTTATTTCGCCCCCTTCACCCCCTATTTAGGCTGGGAGAGGATGATGCTTGGTGTTTTGTTTTGGGTTTTCTTTTTTTCTTTCTCCATTCCGTTGGTAATTTTTCCACACACCTTTATTAAAGACAGTGATTGCAAACACATTTGACTTAATATTCCACTCACACTCTAAGTTAACAAGTAGTTCAAAGATTAATTACCATGTACCTTGCAGTTCATAGATTCTATTATGATATAACTCAAGCAAAGGGAACAGGGGGAAAATCCAGCTGATTAGCCTGTGATTATGTGTTAGCCTGTGCTTGTGGTCTTTGGTTGCTTGTCACTGTGTGATGCAAGAACTTCTGAGTGGTTACACTTTATTTATACACCCTGTATTTATTTTGATGTAGTTGGGGATTTTCTAGGACTTTAGAAAAAATATCAGTGGCAATATTTGTCAAGTTAGTACTGTTTCAATTGCTAATGCTTTATGGGGTGGAATTAATCTCAGTGGTGGGGTGAGGGCAGTTTTAAGCTGTGTTTCACACACTGCTCTCTGCAGTGTGGCTCAGCTCTGGCTGGCTGTAGTCGTGCACTGCCCCATCACCCAGGGCACAGACTCCAGTGGGATCTGTATAGAAAATTTTCCATTGAATCCAGTGTGGAGAGGGAGTGCTGATGTCTCTGAGTTCACCAGTCTGCAGGGTGGGAGCCACCCTGGGGCTGTTTTCCTCCTAGCCTGCAGGCTCCAGGAGGGACTGTAAGATTTTAGACCTGCACGCTGAGACTACATTACACTGGGTAACCTGGCCTTGGTGTCCCTGTCCACAGCTCACTCTGGAACTTGATTATCTTTAAGGAGCTTTCCAACTCAAACCTTTCCATTTTTCTGGTTCTGTGCCATACAGATGCCCAGCTAAGTTAGTGTTGTGTCAAGGCACTCCTGATTTGGTAGTACTGCGCCTAAAACTCCATTTACACCTGCTCAGGCTGTAGGGTCTGCTAAGAGTGGGTTTAGCAATGCTCAGAAAGCCTCAGATGAAGAGTTCATCCGGTTGTCCCCCTGTTAATAGCTGGAGTTCTGTAGTTTAAGGTTTGCCAAGTGAGACCGGTCAAAGCTGCGATTAGAATTTTCTTCCTACTCTGTTCTCACTGCAAGCAGCTCACTGTTCCCCTTCTTCTAGAGTAAATCGATTAGGACTCAATAAAAAGCACAGCCAGAACCTGCTTGTCACTTCTTAAATGTCTCAGCCTGTTTGGAGACTGTGCCTGAATCCCTGAGCAAGTGGGAGCTCTTCTGGTGTGAATTCCCCACATCCAGCTCCCCTGGCTAACAAGGAAAGGCAATATACATAGGACAGAACAGGTTTCTATTCAGCCGTGGAGAAAGCACTTGTGAATGTTGCAGGAAATGAGATCTTAAGTCAGTGCATGAAACAATCTAATCCATCACAGCCCCTAGAATGGCCTCTCATAACTCAGGGGCTGTCATACCCCTTTGTGTGCATGAAGGCAGTTGTGGAAGAAGTGACGAACTGCGCACATATTCTGCTAAATCCGTTCTGGCAGCTGAGGTAATATATTTTCAATGCCAAGTCACATAATTTTACTTTAGCTCATTTGACTCCAGGCTACAAAGCTATTCCAGAAAACAAAGGGATGGTGTTTGAATAATGAATAATAATGAATTTAATTCTGTGGGCTTGTGCTGGGCTGAAGCCTCTAGGAGGTTAAATGCAGATAAAGTAATGGAAAGGAAAAGTTTTACCTTGCAAAATGGTGTTGTTTTACTCTAGTTGCCTTGACTTCATTAGGCATTGATACATTTGGATAGATGCAGCTGGCATGTAATTTTAAAACTAATATGTTATTAAGTGTGATTTACAGATTTACACCTACAAAGTAGCTTAGAATTACTCTCAGTATCTTTTTTTTTTTCCCTCTCTTGCTTTTGATAGTTGTAGATCTTCACAGTAGTTGCAAGGAAATCTGAGTGCATCCTTGCAGCATGATGGATACACATGCACTCTCTTTTTGGTGTTATCAACCATCCTCAGCCGATAATTCAATGCCTTTCAGGAAATGAAGAAGGCAATATTCCCATGGGCAGAGAGGTGATGCCTGCCTCTGCCTATACAACACTGAACATGCACAGTCCTGGCACTGTCTGACACTTTTGGAATCACTTTAGTATCAATGCCACGTGGGCAGACAAGGAGAGGGGACTTCCCCACAGGGAAATTCTGGAAGGCAGCTTCAAGAGTTTAGTATTTATTAATTTGCCACCAACAGGATTAATTAAATACCAATGTGGCTTAAAAGACCACTGAGCTCTGGGTGCTTAATTGTACTTTATCCATTTGAAAATCCCCCTTTCCTTTTAGTGTTTTGACAGCAGGTCTTTCCCAACCTAAATGATTCTATGCAATGGAAATCACTGTGATAACAAACGTGCAATGTCATTGTTACTTCACAGCAGAAAATGAGATAAACCAGGAAGGGGAAGTCACCTCTAGAAACAATTTGATAAGTAATAAAAAGTAAAAAAATCCAGAGGTTTGATAGGCGAAGTGGGCTGTGGGGAACCATAACATAAACAGAGATTTCTGATCCTATTCAAGACAATTTATTGAACAGCTACGTGTGGGATGTGCATCCTTTATCTGCAGCCTGAATGTGGCAATACTTTGTTAATTTGTGAGAATGAGAAAGTGAAGCTGATTATAAACAGAAATTAAATAGTCATTCAGGCACTATGTGCATGGGACTTCTAGTGAGCTCCATTGGAGATCCAGGCACCGAATATTTGCAGGATTATGTGTCATCTCGTGGATCTGTTTTCACAGTCCAAGCCATCTGGCATAAAGGAGTAAACAAACAGCAGAAAAAATAATAAGTAAACCGGTTTTTAACTATTTTTTCCCCAGTCTAAATGCCAGAAGAGCCAAGGAATTTTGATTCCTGAATTTTAGATTATATTTTATATTAAGTGAAATAATATGAAGATTATTAGATCTTTATGTTTTAGATCTATATGTATTAGATCTAAATGTATTTAGATTACATTTTATATACAGTGGAATTATATTAAATGAATGTAACATTTCCACCTTGCAGGAAGGAGTATCCTATTTTTCTTCAGAAGGCTGTGCACATGTTGTCTCCCAGCTCCAGCTTAGTGAGGAAATGGGTGAGATCAGCCCTTCCCAAGGTTACTGTCAGGCCTCTGAAGTGATGCTGATGAATACGTAGGCCTAGGCAGCTCTGGGCACAGTTTTTGGTGTCACTTGGAGAAGTTTTAATCATTTTACTGAGGAATATCCATTGGTCACCACTGCCTCACTGGTCTGTAGCATTTCACCAATGTTGTTTCATAAGACTGGGCACAGAATTTCACTATAGGGAGGGAAATTACATTGACCCAAACTTGTTTCTTTCCTGGTTTTGCTGAGGAGAGTCTGGCAGAAGCGTTATAGCACCTTGCTTGAATTCCTGGTGTTGGTTCAGAGAAATACTATCTCAGAGTAGCTAGAAAGGTTCTGCATTTCATCATAAAGTCTTCAAAAAATTTCTATAATGGTTGATTTCCGGTACATTTGATTTCATAGAATCAGAGCTGTTTTAGGGTAACCCAAATGTGTGTAGTCAAGGTCCACTGTTAGAGCTCATTCCATTTAATTGAGTACTGCATTATTTAATGACTTTCCTTCTGCTGTAATCTCATTTTGCAAGAAATTTCACTCAAAAAAAGAAAGGGAATTTCTAGTTTTCCTGTCCATAGAGAGAACCCAGAACATGTCATCAATCAGGCTTCCCAATAAAAGAAATTAACTTAATGAACTTAAATACCCCTATTTTGTGGTGGGGAAAGGAGCTCCATCATGTCCATGAAATGATACCAGACAAGTACTTCTTTCTGTGGCAGCTTTGGAAAGCTCTATCTACACATGGCTGTGTGATGTTATCACTTCTTCAGAATTACTCCAGCCCCAGCTGGTGAGTTTGGGCTGTAAGGGAGCCAGGTGGGTTAGTTCAGGGTGCCACTGATGAGTGTGATATTGTAATGCCCAGCTCCAGCCAAAGGGGTCAGTCCTGCCATCCCTAACCCCACCTGCCCATCCTTGCCCTGTTTTTGGTGTACATTGCCATATCTGAGAGAGAGGCCAGGCCAAGGAGTTAAATTGGATGAGGTATACTGCAGGGAAAAAACCAATTCCCTACCAGTTTAGCCCTTTGGATCCAAAAGAGGAAACTTACCTACCTTAAGGTATACAAAAGTAATTAAAATGGACATTTTGTCTGTTTGAAGGTGGAAGTTTGTAGCTAAGGTACAGTGAGAAAAACTGACAGTCCTTTCCCTCTGGTCAGTAAGATTTTCAGGAAATTGTCTCAATTTTTAGACACTGTGTGAAGTATCCTCCCATTCAAGATGTTTATCAGAGTTTAAACCTCCTGTAAAACAGGAAAAAGGCAAAGTCTTTCAAAGGTGCTTGGTGGTAAATTTGTCCTTTCTCAATGTGTGTAATAGCTTTTAATATTTGAAAGTAATCAGAAATATTAAAGAGCAGGAATAAGCTCAGGGGGCAGGACTTGATACTCTTGGATTCTTGGGCGCCTTTTTAGTTCCTTGTGTAAGTTGGTGTTTATGGTGCTTGATCTCATTTCCCAAAAGTATTTCCCAAGCTGTGCTCAGACAGAGGCTATGGGAAGGAGCCTTCAGTGAAATGGAATCCCTCATTCAAGATGAAATATGACTTTTTTTTTTATTTATTTTAAAATTTTTTGTAAGCTGTTTCCTGGCAAGCTTTTCCTGTGACATTTGCTGGGAGGGTAACCCATTAATTTGAATCCAAGCACCAGCAGGAGCTAATCTGGATGACACTAGATCATGCTTGGCATTTGTTTCCACACTGGTTAGGTGCCATGTGAAATATTTCCAGTGTTGACCCATGTTTCCAGCTTTGGAAGCTGTGCTGGAAATTGCAGTTATGCTAGAAGAGTTGTCTGATGATTTTGTTTTATTTTTATGAAAAGTCCAGTGGAAATGTTAACCAGTCCACAGAAAACTCAGGTGCAAGCACAGTTCCACACCTGTGTCAGTACCAGAATGAGGAGCTGGCACACAGTTGCTGTCACTTTTCTTATATGTATTGAGGAAATGCTCAACTTCCCAATTGAAGATGAGGATTTCACTCAGCTGTGTCTACATACGCAGCTTAACCTGCTCTTGAACCTCACAGAATTCCTCACCACAGCCTGTATCTGCACGTAAAGGCCTCCCAGAAGGAGCTGTTTGAGCTGCAAACCTCAGGGAAGGAATATTGCAAAGCAATACCTGGAAACTGTGGGTCATGCTCAGAGCTGGCACTCCATCTACTGCTGGGTAGACTTAAGAAGTAGCCAAGATTTAAATACTGAGCAGGAAAATATTTTTAATCACTCTGTTCACGTCAGCAAATAGCTGCTGGTGCACTTCCCGTGGGCATTGATTGAGCTGAAAGGCTCTTCCCAACAGAGTCAGGGTATGTGATGAGACAAAGCTCTGAAATCACATGGTTGTGGTTATTACATGGTACCAGTTTCATGCTTATTCAGGTACAGGTCAGGCTGGTTTGGTTTTAAGGACATGATGTTTTGTTTTTTTTATTTGTTCTAATTTTTATTCAAATAAATAAACAATTATCAGCAATTTTCTGGGGTGATAAAGGAGGGATGGAGGAGTAAATGGCTAAAGCAAAAAAAAAAAAAAAGACAAGAAATTTGAAATCTGAATTATGGACAGTTTAATATGTGTTGAGATGCAAAAAATGACTATGAGGGTGTGATCTCTTGGGGAAGAAGATTGTCTGTGTGTTCTGTCCATTTTTGAGTCCTCAGCAGGGGGGGCTTCTGCTTCCTACTGTGTTTTAAGTGAAGTTTTCCATGGGATGGAAAAATAAGGTAAGAGAGTTGCATCAGGTTATGGCTGGGGGTGGTGAATGCCCATGGAGAGAAAAGGATTGGGAGGGACCCTGACCAGGGACAGAGCAGAGAGGAGAGGCAGGATGGAAACTTCCATCTTGGTGGATGATATTTGGGGCTGATAAGTGATACAGGCTCAAGGATTTATGGAACTGATTAATCTGGGCTCATAGAAGCAGAAACAAAGTTTTATATCATGCAATCCATTCACTGCATCCTCTATTAAAAAAAAATAATAATTCAGGAGCAGTTTCCAGTCTCTGAATTTTTATCTTTGTAATTTTTCCACTAAAGGTGAAGCCTAATATTCTGGTGCTTGAGGTGCTGTGAAGGACCAATATTGGGATTCCAAGTTGTTCTTGCATCATGGCATAATTTTCAGTGCAGAATCTTAGAATTACGCCACTGCCAGTTCAGGATATGGGAATTTAGCCCCCACAGTTCTGGATGATGAGCCCAAAGCATGGCCAAGATTTTGAGTAACCAGGTGAAAGTGTTAGTTAGTTTTGAAAGATCCCTGGAGTTTGAATAGAAAAGAACCTGGTTTTACTCAAATAAAGGGAGATAGGCAAACTGGTTTCCCTTGAATTGCTTCAGTTTTGAATTCATCCTCAGTTACAATCAATGGATTCCCATTAATTGTAAATCCAAACTTTTTTTTTTTTTTTTACCAGATTTGGTTGTTTCAGGCCCTGCTTTTTGAGATCAGTGGGACTTTTTAAGTTTACTTGAGTAGGAGCTGGGTCAGCCCCTGATTCTTATTAGATGCCTGTCCCGCTGGTGCCTCAGTGATCTGGAATTCCAACGAGACCTTAGGTTTGATGAAGAAATCTTTAATAAGATTGCTTTTGTGTTTAAACAGCCCATTTGTAAAGGCTTCTTTCTCCACAATAGTAATTGGATTCCTCAGTATTCAGTCATTTCATTGCAAGATGTTTCACTCTAAGAAAATAATTTCCAACCCATGTTTCTTTTATTCTTTCAACTTAAAAGAGCCTCTTGTCTTCTTTGTGGTCAGTGCAGCCCATTTGTATCTGTCAGCTACGAGCTGAAATCTGTACATTCTTATCTCCCTTGCTTTGTTTTTCTGTACTAAACTGTAAGCAAGCCCTGAAGTTTGTTCAGATTTGGGATCAAACACTGAATTTTTATTTCTTTTCTCACAAAATCCTAGGGGGGACAGAATCAATATGCTAATGCTGCTGCATCAGGCTTTCAAATCTATGCAGACATCAATAGGCAGTTGTTCTGTGCTTTTTAGCATTTTGGGCCAAGTTTCTGATTTCAAACACATTGATGTAAAACCAGAGGAACTTCATAGGAACTTCTCTGGATTTACACCACTGGCTCAGACTAGGTCAAGCTTTTAAATTAATACAGGAACTACATTTTGATTTTCATTGACTATTTATATAATAATTAGAATTGTATTAGGAATAGGACATCTGCACCTTCATAGCTGCTCCCTCAGGAAATTAAGCCATAATTTTGTGCCATTGTGTGCTGCCCAGTATGTATAGCTGCTTTTACTTGGTAAATGTGTATCAAAGAGCATTTGCTACTTCGCCGATTTAATACAAAATAAAATCCTTTCAAGTCAGAGTAATGTCCTCTACTTTATATTTGAAAAAACAAATTAATCCCATGATAGGCTGTGATTTGCAATAAAGTTGATCAATGGGATCTACCTCCACAAATTGCAGAACATACCATTCACATTGTTTTGAGTAATACTGTTGTTTTACCTTGGAGTACATTGCTGTTTCTCCCTGTGTTCAGTATAGCATCTTAAGACTTTTTAATAGAAAGAAACTAAATGAAAATTGATTGATAAAAGCTCCATCAAGGTGTTTATTGTTTTTTGCCCAAGGGATAAAGCAGGAACTTTTGGAAGCCATGTCATTTGTATTAGATTCTGTTTTTCAAAGTGCATGGGCAATGGACATGTGAACATAAAGGTAGGAAATTGCTTTTAATCATTAATAACTTGCACAGGGACCTTGTAGTACAAGGTGGAGCATCCACCTTCGTGCTGGATAACGAGGATTTGTTGCAAAAATTGTTGTACAGAGGTGTAGTGGAGGATTGTGTATGCAGTTGTAGTACTGACACTGGCATCCACAGCAGCTTGAAGCATATGCAGATGAAAGAGAAAATACCTGATTAACAAGGGAGCTGTGTTATTGTCAGGTACTTTAGCTGAAGTGCACCAGTACAGACAGGAGGTGCTTCAGCAGCAGTTGCCTGTAGGGCCTTTAAAGTTCTTAACCCTTTGGAGCAGGGCCTGAAACAACTCATCCTTCCCTGGTTCGTGGAGTATTCTGGTTTGATTGGGGCAGAATCCTGATTTTCACCAGTAAGAGAATATCCATTTTCACCAGTAAGTGAATTATAGTGAGGTTAGGAGCTGTACACTGTTCTATTATGTAGGGAATTTATACCCAAAGTAAGAACATGGAATAAGTAACAGGAAAGGTGATATGAATGGATGGAGTCTTCAGAGAATTGTGGGAGAATATTTGTTCTTGGCTGTAGTGAAGGGACACAGGCTTGAAAACACCAAACCAGGCAGGAATATGCTGCATGTCTGCCTTTAACCCCAGACAGGCTGAGGAACCAGCTCAGCTCTGTGTGACTGAGCAGACTTGGGCTGAACTTGAGGGCTTGGGGTTAATTTTTTTGCCATACAGAGGTAATTTTTTCCCCAAAGTATCCCAAACTGAAATGTTCCTAGTTCTGAAGATACCTTAGTGTGTATGAGCAGAAAGTTATTTCCTGCTCCCCATCACTGATAGATGGAGAAAAGCCCAGTGATTTGTTTCTTTGGCTGCCCACGATCATTTTGCACTCTCAGGTCTCCATGGGCCTTTTAGGATTATTAAACCATCTTCAGGATCATTAAATGATTTGATCTGTGCCCACTCATGACATGTTAAAGGTAATTATTTGAAAAGGTACAAGGGCTCTGGCCTCTCTGTAACCAGATATGAGGGCAGTGGGATGCCTGTGTGGTGCCATCCTTGTCCTAAGAACTGGGGCCATAGTGGAGAGCTGACCCTTGGTAATGATAAACTGGTTTATCATGACATCCACTCCCTGACTTGGAAAATGTCCAATCTCAACAGAAAATCAAACCCCCAAATTGGAATAGGTTTGGGAAAATGGCAGCTGATTGACTCACTCGAGACCTTGAGCAGTGTTGGTGGCAGAACCAGAACTGAGTGCTGGAGCCTGGTGCAGAGCAGATTGCAATGGATTAATCTGCTCTATTCCTTACTCAAAAGATGGTGGTTGAATTTCTCTACTGGTTCTGCTCCATTTTTTACAGACTGAGAATGAAGAATTCTGTATATGGGCTCCTGGGGTTGTTTTGTTCTGTTTGTGCAGTAGAGACACATTAGAAATGGCATTGACACAAAGGCTGGTTCTTATTGGGAAGGTAACAATGAAAACCAAGTGGAAAGTGTCTCTGCTTTGCCTTTTACCTAAAATGAATTTCAGTTTCTCTTAGGCTGAAGGAAAAAAATAACTTTGTTAAATTTTGCTAGAGAAAAATGAAAAAAAAAAATTGTATGGAACAGCATTCTACTTTTGTTTGAAAATGCTGTAATTCATCAGCTAAATAATTTATGTAAAAAACACCAAGCTTTGGTTTTAGAAAAGATACTTGTAGTCAGAACACAGTTGAACGAAACTCAGTAATCTAAACGTGAAAACATTAATTCATTTACACACACTATATAAATCCATGTAAGCTAATAAGATTTATTCCTTTTATATTTGGAGAAGGGAGGAACTGTTTAATTGGAGAAAGTTCAAACCCTGTGATGATAAAACCCACGTTGCTGCAAACACGAGTAGTGTGTGTGTCTGTAATGTTGTATTCCTTTCCCTGTAGGTAGTTTCTATAGTCCTTATTCAATGTACATATGCTCTTAAAAAGAGTAAAAAAGAATTAACAAACTTTCATAGCTGTGTTGTACAGCATGTATGATAGCATTTAATTTACACACTTACTAGACTTCACTTGCTAGATATTTTCAGGTATGGTTGCTCAATACTTAGAAACAACTGCAGTGGCTATGCACAAATAAAACAGAAATGCACAATTAAGACCTAACTCTTTCAAGGTCAGGCCTTACAAATCCACTGCTCATCAGCTGTGCTAGGAGCTGGCAATGGGACTTGAATGAAACATGTGACAAACATATGGAAAATATATTCCTTTGTTTTGTACGTTTAAAAAATGGATTATATTCAACGTGCTACTGCCTTTGAGGGCTATGAGATAAAACATTGCAAGGTTCATTGATTTCAAGATGGGAATCCTGGGTACAGCCCAGATGGAAGCCTGATACAAAAAGCCGCTCTTGTCTTTGAACATTATTAGCCCCAAAGAACTGAAATTCCTTTTAGGTTTCTCCCCACCCACTTTAAAACAACATGTGTGCAAAGAGTTTCCACTTGGTTTTGTTCCTGGGCTGACCTGCAGTTTAAGCACTGAGGAAAATGGGGTTTAGGAGAAGATTGACTTACAAGTCCTCTTGATGGCATGGACACTGAAGGGTTTGGGGAGGTGTAAAAAGCCCATCTCAAACTGCTCCAGAGCAGCTGTTCTGATGCTTGTAGAGAAGATGCTTTAAGGATGTTGTGTCCCCCATGGGCCTCACTCTCATCTTGATCGTTCTCTTTCCTCCCCCTGGTTGTGCTGACAGTCATTTGTGGATCTGATCCCTGAGTTAGATCTTTGAGGTGATCATGTCTAATATCTGCATTCCACTTACCTCTTCTCATTTTATGAAGTTATTATATATGTGGCATCATTTCATAGTGATTCCTTAGAAATACTTTCACTATCAAGTGTGGGTGGGAAGGCAGGTAAGTGTGGGCAGTGGTGGTGCAGTGTTGCAGACAACTTTTATGAAAAATCCTTTCTTTAGGATTTTTCCTCCTGAGAAGCTGACAGGCCTCAGGAACAAAATGTAAACAATGGTTATCTGC
>JAWWMS010000075.1:4620461-4694172 GCA_035048045.1 Chlorospingus semifuscus
TTAATGGCCAATCACAGCCCAGCTGGCTTGGACAGAGAGCCGAGCCACAAACCTTTGTTATCATTCTTTCCTATTCTATTCTTAGTCAGCCTTCTGATGAAACCTTTTCTTCTATTCTTTTAGTATAGTTTTGATGTAATATAAATTATAAAATAATAAATCAAGCCTTCTGAAACATGGAGTCAGATCCTCATCTCTTCCCCAGTCTGAAAACCCCTGTGAACACCATCACAGTGCTGGTACCAGAATCACTCCTCAAATTACATTTGCACTATTTTGTGACATTTTTGGACTCATAAATCAACTGTCCACCAGGCTGGTGTTTGAACAGTGTGTGTATTCCTGTGTGATGATGAGTATCTCCAGGAGCAGGGTGTGAGAGGGGCATGGCAGGGATACACTGGCATCCCCAGGAAGTGCCATTGTCACAGGAAAATAGGGCACGCATGGCATTGAACCCAGGAGACACAGCAGCTTGTTCCTGGCACCCACAGACACAGCATCCCTCCATCCCCTCTCCTGCCCTTCCTTTGGGAAGCTCCCACTTGCTCCTCTGGAATCCTGAGGGGAGGCCATTCAGGCAGGAAGATACTTTATTAAGCTTATTTTCATATTGGTTTTGCTCCTTGAAGTGCTGATTGAAGGGGTTCTGCAGTTCATTCAGGTCACCTCCCAACTTAGAGGGAAGTGGGACCTCCCTTTTTGGGGTCTGGGTTAAACCACACATGGGTAGGATTAGCTCAAGCTGCTAAATTGTTTTAGCTGATCTGGTGGTGAGCACAGAGGGTGAAAAGATGCCTTAAACTTGAATTTTTCTTTCCTCCTCACAGACTTGCGCCAAATAGGGAATGGAGAAATTGGCTCGAAAGCCTTTGTTTTTTCCTGCTCATTTTCTGTTATTTGTTGTTTCTCTTTTCAAGTAGACTTCCAGGCTGAATGCAATTTTCCTGTGGGAGTAGATGCTGGGTTCTGTCTGTGTTTTCATCTCCGTAGTTGACAATAATAAAAATTCCAAGCAACTTCCCCCCACATTCCCTGCTTTGCTGTTGTCATGTTTTCTGCTGGTTGACAAAGTCACCTCTGTGGCCTTAATATCTGAGTACATTTGTTTTGCAAAGTGCTGGGAGCTGCATGGCTTGTTGATGTTTTCAAAAGCTGTTGATACACTGCATGTTGCACAGTTAAGAATTTAGGAATTTTCCACTCCCACTCCCCAACTGTTTTTTTGGATTGGTGTTTGCATTTCTCTAAAGCACCCTGCAAACACCTCCTGTCAGGAGGGGATGGGAAAGAGGCTGAGGACATCAATAAGGTTGCCTGTCTTTCCTTGAAATATTACTTGTCCACTGGGAACCTGAAGGAAAATCATCCCAGGAAATCCTTACCTGTGCAAACCCTTTCAATGGAAGTGAAATCCCAACCCTCTTAGAAAGGTTTATTTTGTGGAGCTGAATCCTTTCCTTTTCCCACTCCTCCCTTGCCTGTTTCCTCCTTCCACCTATACACATTTCAAAGTATGGCTAGCCTGATCACTAATTTGTTTTACCTGTTTGAAGATGGAAAAAAAAATACCCAAGAGGAAAAAAAGAGTCACTTAAGAGGTGCTTTTTGGGGAATAACTGAGAAAACAGGAACAGAATTCAGTTTAGCCTGCAAATGATGTGTGGCTGGAAGAGGAGCAAAGTCTCCTCTGGCCAAAGGAAGGCAGAAAAAACAGATTTGGTCTGACAGTTTATTTTAGGTGGTGTTGCCTGGACACTGCAGTAGCAATTCACCTGTGAATAAGGAGGGAAAGGAAGACAAATCACTTTACTTTAGAACACCATCATGGTTTTAATGTGGGCTTTGTTTATTCGACATCTTTTTCATGAGTATTGGTCTCCTTACACCACAGTGTTATGTATAACTCACTCATCTTGGTTATCTGCTCTTACACAGTGGTGCAAGATGCTTTTGATGCTTCAAGAGGAAAGGTAAGATGGTTGTTGCATCTTGAGGAATCCTCAGGAGCCAAATAACATAGCTCCCTCTAAACATTAACTTCTGTGCTCCCAAGTCCTGATTTTAAAAGATTGCGTCTTGCAGAACTGCCAGACCATGAACCTTGCCAAGCATGAGTTTCTACACGTTTCCAGAATAACAGGAAAAATAAAATTGGCTGAATTAACCAAAGAACCGTCTTCTCCTTTACTATTACCAAGTAATAGCAGTAAACATCATTAAAACCATTCACTTTTTAGTCAATTATTGTGTGACTAAAGATACTTTAGACCAAAAAATACATCCTGATAAATGGAGTTCCAGGCTAGATGCATATAATGTAGTAGTTCAGAAATTCACTGGCCTTCATTTCAACCCTGTGCTGTACAAATCAAATTGCAAATGAAGTCTGCTTCTGTTGGATGGTGCCAACCATCTGATAAGGAGATCTTGGCTGACTATTCCTCATGTGTCTTAAGGGGATATAAGAAATGAATATTTTTAATTTTTATTACTCTTTGAAAATGCCATCTTTTTATGCCTTATAAAAACTACTTGATCAATTTTCATCTTAAATCAATTATCACATGGCCTTTTCTCTTTTCTGCAGAATGCTTTTGTCTCTCAGAGTTTATCTTAATAATCACAAAAAATCCAATGACCCATAACAGGATTCACATTGTTCCTCATAATGTTTTACTCTGTGTACAATTTGGAGATGTCTGGCTCTGAATGGGGCTGTGATTGAGAGCCATTTAGGATGGTTGGGGCATGAAGAATATGAGCAGAAAGCTGGAATATCTTCATTTCCAACCAGGTCAGCATTTTTTCCTTGCCTCCAGACCCTAGGCTGCAGTTTCATTTTAAGTTTCCCTTGGTGGCTGTTCTGCTTGGGCTTCTGTTGTAAAAAGCAAATAAATACATGGAATTTTGTTATTTTAAACGTGGTCTGGCAGTGCAGCAGTGCAGGGTGAGGGGATGCTGGGCAGGGGAAGGTGGGTGTTGCCCATGCTGACTGCACCCCTGGGAAATGGAGTGTGAAACTGAGAGATTTATGCCTCCAAATGTTCTTGCTCTTCATGCTTTGGGCTCAAGAATCTTGTCTGAGTTGGAAACCAACCCCATTCATGCTGCACTGATTTCTGTGCACTGTTAATGAGTGTGAATTAGCACAATGGTGGAAGATATGTAGTTTGTATCATGTATTTGTTAAATTTCTGCTTGGCTTGTAAAAGGAAGAGAGATTATTTAGTAAAAATGCTTTATTAAAAAATATTATTTTAAAACCAAATATTTCAATTCCATAAATGGATAATTACACTGATTATTAGATGTATATATCAATTCTATTAATGGATAGTTACACTAATTATTAAATGTTTGCTTAGTGTCAAAGTTTTCTCAAAGTGTGTGCCTGCCATATGCTAATGGCAGCCTGGTTAATATTATTTATTCCAGCCTACATGTTCTCCAGCAATATGAATTCATAGAAGGAATTTTGTGTGCATGAAAAGTGCTGTGTATTCAGAGCAAGTAATTTTTCAGCTTCCCATCATGTGTTGGAACCTGGATTTGAGAACTGTTATTGTGACTGCAATCCCAAATTACTGAGTTTCTTACAACTCCAGAATCCTGGGTTACACAAAGGGTTGGGGATGAAACCTTCAGTCAAGCAGAGCTGGGTCTTTTAGGTGTTTTACACTGCATTTTCTAACGCAAGGAATCAAGTGAGAAGGGGAAGTAGCAAGCCAAGTTCTGAACAGCAGAACTATGGGACAGGATGTCTCCTTGATGATTATCATCATTATCAAAGTGTAATTTATCCAATTAGCCAGTTCCATTAAACAGCTTCCACTGACTCTTCTCCTCCTGCCACATTTTAATGTGTTTATATCTCGAGTGAGTGAAGGATGTATTGTTTGACATGACAGCTTGCTTTGTGTGCAGCTATCTCTTTATTTCAACCCACTGGCTGACAAAAGGTAGGAGTGGGTCTTTTTGATGTGGTGTAGGGAATTATTTCTTGATTTGACACGCTAATTGATTGGGGATTTCTTATTATATTAAGGAATATTCATCCTGAATTGCTCAGCAGAACAGCATTGGTGCATTGCAACAAGAGGATAAAAATGAGGGATTAAACAAAAAGGAGGCAAATTGAAACATAAATTTTTGTACTGTGATTATTACACGTGGTTAATAATCTTTTTGCCCTCTCTTCTTGTTACCGCCAACCTTGTACTTCTATTTTCTGAAGTGGCTTCAGGGCTTCTATTGAGAGATAGTGGAACTTCTAAAAACAATTTTAAAGTAGTGTCAGTTGAAAATACAAAGTGAGTTCATGTAAAAAGCTGACAATCTGCATGTGTTCACTACAAAACTGGAGTAATGTTTTGAATTTCAGATTTTCCCCTCTCTTTTCAATGCCAAATAATAAATGGATAATAGAGAAAGAGAGAGGAGGGACACTGGAGAAGCTCTCTGGTAGGGAAGGAAAGATTGTGTGCAAAGAAATATTCACACATCTCAGCTGGGTGAAATCTGGTACTGTAGCATTACTGTAGGTTTAAACTATGTGATCTGGGCAATTACATCCTTGTCCTTGAAATTAAGATAATGGAGTCATAGACTGATTTGGTTTGGAAGGGACCTTAGGGTTTGTTTCATTCCAACCCCAGTCATGGGCAGGGACACCTTTCACTGTCCCAGGGTGCTCCAAGCCCTGCCCAGCCTGGCCTTGGGCACTGCCAGGGATCCAGGGGCAACCACAGCTGCTCTGGGCACCCTGTGCCAGGGCCTCAGCACCCTCACAGGGAAGGATTCCTTTCTAATATCTACTCTAAATAGAGACTGTCAGTTTAAAGCTGTTTCCCCCTTGTCCTGTCACTCCAGCCCCTTGTCCAAAGTCCCTCCCCAGCTCTCTTGAAGCCCTTTTAGGCACTGGAAAGTGCTCTAAGGCTCCCTGAAGCCTCCTCTTCTCCAGGCTGAACATCCCTAACTCTCTGTCTCCATAGATGTGGCATTCCAGCCCTTGGAGCATCTTCATGGCCTCCTCTGGACCACAGCAATGTGCAGCCAATGGTGTTCTATGTTGGGTGGAAATAGGAATACCAATGAGGACTAGGGCTGTCAAGATGCAAGCAGGGGGCAAGCAGAGTCTCAGCACAGCATTTAGGAAAAAGAAAAAAAAAAAAAGAACAAAAAGAACAAATGAATTGAGTTGATTCTTTTTATGGAAATTGTGACTTCTGTAAAGAGCTGGATATTCCATCACATTCCTGTGTTTCAATAAATGGAAAATACATAGTGATGATGACGCTGATTGTTTTTAAAATGAAACTGTCTGTAGTTATCTCTAGAGATAATAATCCCCTGCTGGTTTAGTGCTTCCTTGATTTGGTTTGTATAAATCTGGAGGATGAGACATTGCAAGGCTGTGTCAGCTCCCCCACGTCACCTCCCAGAGCAGCGTCTCATCTCACCCACCTTTCAAAATATATTCCCTAAATTAATCCTGTAAGGTTTAGCTGGTCTGCTTTAGCTCTCTGATTGTTTAATACTGGACCAAAAACTTGAACGTAGAAATCTTTTCTTCCACTAAGTTTTTACTGAAAATGAATTATTTGTGACCCTCTGATTTGCATTGCACAGGAGAGCCTGTGGCATGTCTGAATTTTGGGGGGTTTTAGCATCTCAGAGGGCAGGGCAGCGGCTGCCTGGCATCCAGGTACTCAAATAGTGCTGTGCAAAGTGGGTGGAATGGATGGATGGTTACTATTTCAGAGGCTTTTTTCATTTCCCTGAGTGCTGGTGGCCAAGTGTAAAGGAGAAAATTCAGAATTTGTAGGTTTATATTGTTTTTGCATATAGGAGCCTGGGTAAAGCAGCTTTTACTGATGTGACAATTATTCCTTTCTAGGAACAGTTTGGTCTTGCATCTATCTTTTAAATTTTTTATCCAAATATCTGAAAGCACTTTTCAATCATTAAGATTTATTATTTGCAATTTAACAATATAAAAAATGGGAAGGAAACTGGAGAGAGGCTAAACATATAAGTTTGTTGCTTGTAATGACACCAGGATCTAAACCATATTTGCCTAGCTCTTCTTGATAGTTACTTTGAGACAGTTGTTTTACTGAAGATTTTGTGCATTTATTTCAGGAATTCATCATGGTTTACCCATGATAATTTTTGTATAGAAGCGCAGCCATGGATTGGACAGGGTAGAGGATCTCTGGAATGGGATTTGTAGAACCCAGCTACAGCTCTTTTCTCCAAATTCTGTCAGTATAACAGCTCATTTCAGAGCCTAAATATGACAGCGCTTCATTGGAAGAATAAATTATCCAAATATCAAGTTGAAAAGGGTGTAAAGTGTAATGTGGGGGGCAGCCACGAGGAGCAAACCCCCCAGGAGTGAGATGTGTCATCTTGGCAGGGTATGAAAAGCCACCAAGGGGTTAATCATCCCCCACTCCGTATGAAATGACAACAAGCTCTTGGCAGCTTTCCCCATTCTTTATATAACACTTCCAAGCGCTGAAGCTTGTATCCTCCTAGTAATGCTTTTAATTTGTGCTCTGCTGGGGAGAGGCCAAGATTTAATCGAAATCATTAGAATGTCTTTGCTTGAAGTAGCTGAGGGCTTGTAGTGAGCTGGAGGAGGTTACTTGAGAATAATTAAAAGAAATACATAAGGTCATCGTTGGTGTCTGAGCTATTCCAGACACCAGGTTCAAGGGGGAAAGGTTGAGTTTAATGACAACTCCTCTTAACTTAAGTAGGATGCTTGCACAGCCACATAGTTTTAATGATTAAACTTTGCCTTTTTCCCTTCCCACACACCTGCCCAAGTGACTTTGCTTCCAGCTTCATCTCAATACAGCGAAGATGAGCCTGAGCCAAAGCCCTGGAGCCAGATTTGTCTGAGATTCAGGACTTTGGGGGCTCCACCACTTAGATCCAAATCTCAGTTTTCTGGTTTATCTTTTATCTCTAAAATGGGGTGAATTTTAATGTGTCTGTTCACATATAAGTGTGTGTTTATTTACAGCCTCAGCTGAAATCTGCACTTGAATTTTGACTCCTTTTCAGTGGGACTATGAGAACACAGGTGCTGCTGCTTTCACTGTGTATTGATGTCCTTGCGTGGATTTTAGTCCTGTATGAGCCTCAAAGGCACTGCCATGCTCTGGGTGTGTGCACAGGAAAACAAACTGCTGGGGTAATTTAGAGGCATGATGCATGTGCTAATTGCTTAGTGTAAATTAAAACATGCACTTTCTTTGTTGGTTGTATATTAGGCAAAAAGTACTCAAAGGAAAGTTGAAAAAGATCCATATTTCTTGCACTGTACAGTCCTATTGTACAGACAGAGATGGAGGGAACTGGCAAGTGATGAATTTGTGTGAGAAACTGTCTTTTTTGAATGACTTTTTATGCCTACATTTGAATACAGCCTCTTACAGCAGAGTAGGTTCAAATAATGAACTAATAGTGAATGTTAAAGATTTAGGGAATTGTCTGTGAACTTTTGACCCTGGGAATATAAGGAGGTTTGCTTTTCAGGAGAATTAGTCTAGCTGGGCTAATGGGTGCCAATAAGGGCTGTAAGCAGTGTGTCAGGGACCAAATCTTTTAATTAACTGCTGAATGAAAAGTAGTTTGGGAAATGCAATAAGTCAGATTCAGGTCAGATCAAGCAGAATAATATGTAGGCAAAGATGAAATTAACATACTAGGAAATGCAAGCTGAAAATCTCCAAACTTTCCTTATTAGACTGATAGAAAATGGGATTTACTTTGATTGCTTCAAGGAAATGTGGCACCTACTTTTACTGGCTCGCTCTAGCAAGGTTTAGATTCTCCTGGCCAGCGTCATCTGCAGATGAAAAAGATTAAACTGGATTAAACTGGAGACATTCCATGTCCAGCTTCGAGATGACTGTGATTGTGGTGCAGGTTGGCTCTGCATTGGCTTGTGCTCCAGTGGTTTTGTTCAAGTCTGGGATGCCCACAAAGTTACAATAAGGATTAAATTGCTAGTGAGGTACTGGCTCTTGTCTTTCTTGACAAATAGTGTTGCCTCTGAGCTTCTTTGCATTCTCAATTTTTCTGAGTCTACTGTCTATTGCTCTGACAGTGACATTTTAACTTCTCCTGGAGCAGTTTGTCTTTTTGCCCTGTGCTTGTATCTTCCCTGTCACAGGAAGTCACAGAATCACTCAGGTTGGAAAAGACCTTTGAGATCACCAAGTCCAGCCCAGCACTGCCAAGTCCACCACTAAACCATGGCCCCAGGTACCACCACATCCACAGAGCTTCTGAATCCCTCCAGGGATGGTGAGTCGAGGTGAGCTGCACTAATTATTAACACAACATGGGTAATTGCATTCAGTATTGTCCTGTAGATGGAAGGATCTCGCTGTTAATTATACCTTATTAACAAAATTAGTAGGATCAGAGCTACATCTAGAGAGTTTAGAAGGTAAACCAGTGCCTGTCAACGTATCATTACAGAGTAAGGTTTAAATTATTAGCTTAATTCACATCTAATAGGATTTTAATCCTATTCTGATTGTTCTCTGTGCACAGAAAGTATTATTTTATGGGAGTACTATGCCTTAAATTTTGATGTAGAAAGCTTTGAAATTAATGGAAAAACTACAAGTAAGCTTAGTGAGCTTTGAATTGATCCATTTTGAGTCTTTTCCATCAACACTAAAATTCAGATGTGCCTTGAAAACTGTGATTGTGGCTCCCTAATTCCCTAAGTATCATTATC
Source organism: Chlorospingus semifuscus (assembly GCA_035048045.1). NCBI lineage: Eukaryota > Metazoa > Chordata > Aves > Passeriformes > Passerellidae > Chlorospingus > Chlorospingus semifuscus. The sequence goes on from JAWWMS010000075.1 coordinate 4,629,229, forward strand.
AACAACGCTAATGTGGCATTTGATCTGCCAAATAAGTTATTCAAACGTCCACTAATATCAGTCATCACAAACTACTTAAGTAATTTATTTAATTGGGAACTGCACTAACTTCAGTGTTACAGGCGCTGCAGAGTAGTGAGGGATTCCATAAGATCAGAAACAACTTCCCAAGCCCCACTGCATTTCCTCCTTGCTTTCTGACTGGCTTGAGAGTTGCAAAGGTTAGCTAGGATAATAATTTCTTCTTTTTAGTTGTTGCAAGGTGCACCTTTTGCCAAAAAATCAAAGGGCTAAATTCAATTCACTGACTTAAAATCAGTGCTGCTGTCAGCTAGGATACATGTATAATTGGTCTGCCTCTATGTTGTTGGGCTGGAACAGTTTCAAACAATTTACCAATCATGAGCAGGGGAAAAAAAAAATCATTAGAAAATCAATTTCTGCTTAATTGAAGATCTTTCTTCCAAATGGGAATGAAGCAAGATTTATAACCTCAGATTCACTGAGTGTATAACGATGGCACTTGAGCCTGTCAAGGTTTTCATTTGGTAGCCATGGCATGGACAGCATTTCCTTTTCCACCTGCAGTGGGTGAGCACAGGGAGCAAAGGGCTGAGGTGTGAGCTGGGTGAAGCACAAGAGGCTGTGTTTGCAAATCCAGGGTGGGAAATAAGGCATTGTACAGGGAGGAGGCAGAACAGCAGAAGGGAATTTCAAATGTGTTGTTTATCTATACATTTCTCCTGAGTGCTGTGAGTGGAAATTACAGTGACTGACTCTTGGAGCCACCCCATTGGCATCTGATTGCTGATGCCAGCTCCAAGGAAATCCTGTATCCCAGTGCCCTTGGGGTGGTTCATTCTCTGCCCCCAGAACAAAGGTTCACAAAAGTAAACTCCTGTCACTATTCCATGTGAGAGCTTTGCCACTGATTTCAGTAGGATCAGAATTTCCCACCATCTGAAAACTTGTAGTCTCATTTTCTTCTGTTGAAAATTGAGCAAATCACAATGTGGTTTAATGGCAGCAGGCAAGGAAAGCATAGGAAAATGAAAAACTGATAGGAAAATTAGACTTGTGATTGTAGATCCTTTCCCCTTCCTGGTTCTCCTGCTGTACTGAGAAAATGCAGCTCCAATCTCATTTAAGTCCAAAATGAGTCGAAGAGAGTCATGGTGTAAATACCAAGCAAAAGCTAAAAGTGAATTTACCAAAGTTCAATAAACATAAAAATGATGAATTTAGATGTCATGTAATTAACTCAGAATTACATGAGCAATAACCAAGTAATTACACCTTTAATAATGCATTAAACTTGTCAGGAATACTTAGTCATTCAACTAGAATTTAACAAGATAGCCTATAGCAAGTTACAGTAATTAGATATCACTACTGAAAACATTGACAGTTCCTAATTGATACCTTTTATTATAAAGTTAAATGCCAAACATTTCTTTTGAGTGCATTAAGGAGTAATATTAGCTGCGTTTAAGACTATACTGCCTGCTCTAATAAATTGTATGCAGGTATAAAAACCAGCAACAAACAAAACCCTAAGAAAAAAAAATTATCAGCTAAACCTATCAATCAGTTACACAAATGTGGTTCAAGTTCTCACTCCTATAATTTAAATTACAACCTGAGAGGGTGTTCCCTGGCAGGTCTGTCAGCAGCAAAGGGAAAAGTGAGGCGGAAGAAAAAACTTTGGGAAACAGATAAAGAAAATAAGATTTACATCACCTGAAGGATGCAGGTCTTTGTGGGAATAAGACACCCTGAAGCCTTTGCAAGCGTAGAGCAGGGAAAATAAACAACCTCAGGACTTTGTAAATTAGCTTTAAAAGCAGGACTCAGGCTTACTAATAACTAAATCAGATTGTTTAGACTACAGGAGAAAGCATTTTGGAGAAAGAGCTGGGATAGAATTGAAACTATGTGTATACTTGCTGCTTCTAAATGTGGGGGGATATTTCTGCTGGTTTTGTGTTGTTCAGTCTACAGAGTTGGCAAATAATTATTTTTAATTTTTTTTTCATTGTTACCATGCCAAGAAGTAAATTTGTTCCAGGGGAAATGGAAAGAATAATGCAAAGAAAAAGTAAAAAATAATTATTTGTCAACTTTAAATGTAGTTTTTTGAAATAAAAATGTACTGTTTAATTCTATTTTATCAAAAGACCTTCTTTTATTTACAATTTTCTTATTTACAACAATAACACCCACATTTTGCCTGAATTCACAAAGATTTTTGGTTTTTTGAAGTGCATCTCTTTAGCAAATTTCTGGAGAGAGAAAGTATGCAATCGTATTCTGGATATGTACTGGAATCTCTGATGCTTAGTGGAACCATCTGTACTTTAAACCAAACTAAGCAGAGATTGATGGTGTCTGTGTGAAGCAGTAGAGATCAGCTGGAGTCATCACATACATCTTTTGTCAATTCTTTTTTCATCTGTATAATTACAAGTCTTATCATGCTGCATGCTGAGCTATGGCTGATTGTCAATAAGACCTCTCTTGATTGCATTGTATATAAATATTCCATGTCAATCTCTCAGGATGCAATTCCAGGGGCCAAACAATTGTACCTCATTCCATAGATACAAGGTTCTGGCTTTTTTTGCTACACTAATAATCAAATTAATATCCAAAAGGGAGGCTCAGGGTTAATTCCCCTGCACCTTAGTGCTGCTCCTCTGCTCTGGTCTCTGGTGGCTCTGCTGAGCCCTCCTCTCCAGGTACATAAGATTATTCATGAAAATGAAAGTACTACATTTATGTTTACATGATCGTCAGCCAGTTGCATGGCAACTGGAATTGTCTTTACTTTTATGCATATTAAAAACACGCAATAGATACCCTTTCAATAATTAATTGGTAATGAATGTAGAGGTTGTAGAATGATTTATCCAATGTGTGTAGGCTTTATCCAGTGGTTAAACTGGATAAACAAGCTTTGTTTTTCTTGTTAGGACTTCTTTCACAAAAGATGTTCTCAAAAATACCAGGCAATAAACAAAACCCAGCTGAGTGAGCTCCATGAGGAGCTGAGTGACCTGGGCAGTGTCAAGGCCAGCCCAAGTGTGTGTGTTTGCAGGGCACAGGACAGAAACTCTGGGGCAGAGCAGACTGCAAAAATCTATGCTGTGAGGGGGGCAGCAGTGATTTTCAATCCATTTTCACCATTTCTGATGCTCCTGACACCCACCCAGTGCCTGTCTCTCTCTTTGGACTCCCCCAGTGTGCAGGTTCCTCCTCAAAACAGCTGACACCAGAACAGAGATGCTGTGGCTTGAAATAGCTCTGCAGGGTTTTCTCTCCTCTCTTCACTGACTATGCATAAAAGGTTTCCATTGCATGGAGAAAGGGAGCATTTGTAGACTCAATAAATATTTTTCTTGCTCTTTCTTGCTTTTTTCCTGGCCTGTTCCAGGGGAAAAGGAAAAGGTCAGTTCAGCTGTGTCTGCATCACTCAGTAATTTCACTTCTCCCCATCATACCTTTGGGCTTTTCTCTCAACAGAGATTTGGGATTCCAAAAACTGCACTGGCTGGGACTGGGCAACCTTTCCTCCTTGTTGGGAATGTGAGAAGGACTTTTTCTGAAACAAGTCGGAGGCAAACATCTGATTTCTGCATGGTTTTATACTTGCTTTAACAGAAGGTAAAGTAAGAGGTTTCTTTACTCCCCAGAAGTCTCCTTTGTACTTGTTTAACCAGAGCAGAGCCTAAGGGATGCTTGTGCTCTGTAGAAGCGTTGTACACCTGCTTGTTTGGCCTTGCCAGCACCCCCTGAGCTCCCCAGTGATTGTCCCCTTGTCTGTGGCAGATCTGGAGTCACCTGTTTGTCCCCATGAGGATCTGCTCATAAATCTGCACATGGGGAAGGGCACAGAGGAGTCCTTGCTGACCCTGTGAGCAGCAGCAGCATGTACAAAGTGTTCAGCTGATGTTTCTTCCTTCCTGTCACCACTAATGCAGCAGAAGAAGTCAATCACATTGTTTTATTTACATATAAATACCCTCACATGTGCATTTATATCCATGTAACACACACAAACCCCTTTGCTGCTATGGAGGCTCTTCTATCACACTTGACTTTGGGATCTGAGGTTCCTTAAAATGAGGTGTTCCCAGCAGCTGGGATGGGAACCCACCAGCAAATCTGCATTTCTGCTCCTGCAGCCCCTCAGGTGGGGGCAGTTACCATGGCTGCAGGATGCAATCGTGGCAATTCATATAAATGAAGGACACTATTGATTGTTCATTTTTGCACACACCATTACATGCACACACTTCTGAAAATAAGGCTGGGGCATAATTGGCTGCCAATGGAGCTTCACCAAGTTGGCTGCATACATTTGGTTTCCCTTGTTTTTACATTTTAGAGAGCTGATCATGCTGATTCACAGAACCTGTCTTAGGGCCTTGAATTTCCTCCTGGATGTTTCTCTCTGCATAGCTCTTGTGTTATGTACCTAAAATAGATAATATGGTCAGCCTTTTAGACATACTGGTGGTGTTCTGCTTTATCTCTACAAAGCAAGGGACTGAGAGTTCCCCAAAGGGCTTTCCAAGTTTCCACAGGAGTTTCTTGAAAGCTTGAGACAAGATATGTGCGGAGGCAAATTTGACAAAGCAGATAATGAGTTTACTACTGAGCAAGTTGCTGGGGAAAAAAAGCAGATTTCTCTTGAAACCCAAAGGTTACACAGCATATTGAGGGCTCTGGTGTTGATCCTGAGGGTGGAGTTGCCTTGGGTGCTCTCCTGGGCTCTTCACCAATGTGAGCAACCTTGAGCACAGAGGCCCCTGTGTTGTTCCAGTTGTCCCAGCTGCCAGCTGATGAAGTGACAATGGGGTGTGATAATTTGCCAGCCAGTGCTGGCTTACAGAGCCACTGCAGCCCATTAACACTTCCTAACAATCCTCTGTGGCTCTGAAAGGCATTAGAGAAAGGACTCAAAAAAGCTGAAGCCCATATGAAATCACGAGTGTTCCTGGGGCAGCAAAATTAGTTAGAGACTCTCCGATGATTTTTTGAGCCAGTTTGAGGCTGGGAGACACATGTCTGAAGAATTTTCTGTGTGAAAGCCCAGCACATGTGTATGGGCTGTACATGAGGGGAGAACCTCTGGGCTGCTGCACGAGTGACCTGCTCATCTTCCCTGGTGCAGAGAGGAGAAGGGGAACAGTGAAGATGGGAATGATCCAAAGGAATTAAGAGATAATGGGGGACAGAATGTCTTAATTGAGACATCCTTCCACTTCTGTCATTGCAGTCAAGAAAATGGTGCATAATGGAGTTTCTCTAGACTACAAAAGTTAGCCCATCATTTTTATCATATATTACCTGTATTCAAGCTGCTGCATGAATTATCCTTTAATGATGTGCACTGTATAATAACCTAGATAGATAGATACACCTTAACTATTATCTTTTCGAAATGGTGCAGGAGCACTGGTGCATTACACCACAACTGAAGCAATCAGGCTGCAGATGTTTGGTCTGGAGAGGTGCAGAGAATATATTTCCCATTCCACCTACTCACCACAAAATGTTTCCAGTGACTTACCTAGGAGCTAATGAAAAAGATCAAAAGGCTGTACTACACTAGAGGAAAAAGAGCAGGAGAAGTCAAAGTCACAGCAGTGTCCTGAAGCCTGGGAACTGCAAGCAACTTGCTGAAATTCCCAGGAAATCCTGGGATGCTGGTAGTGCAAGCAGAAAATCGTGAGTGATTGCTATCAGTAGGGTTTGGAGGAAAGCTCTGTCCTTAATCCAATGTGATGAGCTGAGCTCAGTGCACACAGCTAAGATATCCCAATGGGTAAACAGTGGCTCTAATGTTACTGTAGGTCCTGATTTGCCTGTCTTGGTGTCCTGTTCTAGTTAGGAATCAGGGGAAAGCAGCAAAAATCCTCAATTTTCCCCCTTTGTGATCCTTGCAAAGTAGTGGAAGACCTGAAAGATGGGATTAACCCAAAGGTGAGGTGGGCATGCTGTGAAAATGTTTAAAGTAGTATATTTATTATGTCCTTATTGAAAATATTAACTTTTTGTGACAGGATGAGAGGAATGAAGTTAGGATGACCCAACTCTTTTATGGCTGTGTAACTGCACAATCTGTACAGATATCTCTGCTTTGGATAGCAATGGGAGTTTTCAGTGTCCACCAAAATTTAAATTTCTGTCTTTGTCTTATTAAAGCCCTGACTCAGCAGATCCCTTCAGCATTGCTTTGCTTTCAATTACATTATGCACAAACTGGCTTAAATGCTTTGGACTCCCCAGTTTGATTCCAAGTGAGATAGAAAATGGCAAAATTTAGAACATGGGACCAATAGGTGCCCTAATCCCCTGATGTCCTTGGTGCCAAGTTGTGTTTCAAATCTGGCCCATGTGCAAAAGATCCTCTTCCCTTTTTATAGTTCATTTAGTCAGGGGTGTTTTTGACAAAAACCAGCAAAATATCCTGGAATTACCTAACGTGCTTGCAAGGGGTTGTCCAATGGTTTGTGCAGCGTTCCTGTGCAGGGGTTATATAAAAATGTTCTGTTGCTATGTGAACTGGAGGTTTGTTTTGATGTAGCATCAATACCCAGGAGGGGAGAAAGGGCTGGGGGGAGGGAAGAGAAGGGAAGACACTGGCTCGGTGCCAATCTCTGGAGTTTTTTGTCATGACAAATGGCTCACAAGGAGTCAGCATGACCCGCCAAGTAAACCCAAATGCTCTCAAAGAGCCGTGGGCTTCAGATACTGCTGACAGACAAGTACTCCTTATCAGCCTTTTTGTTTAAACACACAGGCAGAGCTGCACACGTAGGAGATGTGCAGCAGCAAGGCAGAAGCAGGCCAGCAGAGAGGACTGTGCTGGCAGATAATGTCCACCCAGGTGTCCACAGCTGATTTCCACCCACTTTGACTTCTGCAGAAGCTTTGCATTTCCCCTCAGCTACACACACAGGTCACAGCAGATCCCCTCTGCTGCTGCTGCCTGTGGTGGATGAGCTGTGGAGTACAGCAAAGGCTTCTTTGGTTCCTGAAGGGAGGAATTCACATTCAAAGCTGTTGGCTGAGATGGGGGCTCATGTTTCTGTTGTACCTGCATCAGAGGCAGAGCTTCTCTGCACTTGGGTTGGTTTCTGTTTTGTCCTGCTTTTTGGTTTTTTGTGTATTTGACTCAAGTGAAAGTTTAGGGATGTATAGCTTTAAAAATTAATTTCATATTTATTTCTGATATTTTTGCTCCTTATCCACTCTCTCCTAGAAAGTGTCAGTCTTGTTCTGATGGGCAGGTCAAGACATGGGCTCAGCGGTTTGGGGAACACTTGTGCACCACTTACATCCCCTGCCTGATTTTATGGAAATCTGTCTGTAGGTGCAGCCCCCACAATGCCTTAAACAGCCTTTTGCTAACAGAGACTGTAATGCACTCAATTTACACTTGCAGGGAACAACTACAAGGACAACCAGAGATATAATTAATGTGAAATAAGTATTCCCCAACAGAACACTCTTAGGGAATTGATGAAGCTGAAGAAAACTACTTTTCTCCAGGTATTCTCAGAGGGAATTTCAAAGCATTGGAAAATATTCAGGAGAATATTCAAATATAAGAAGACATGTTAGAAAGATCCTACCCTTAACTGAAAGTGAACCATTCAAATCCTCTAAACCTAAGGAGGAAGAAACAAGATAGATTGAGAAATTAGAAATGTCAACTAGAGACAGAAGATAAAGGGATTGAATCATGAGTCTTCCTCTGTTTGGGTAAGTGTAATCATCTCCCTTATCCACTTTGCTGTGTATACAAAGGACAGGCGACGGGGGAAATAAGAAGGACATTAGGAAGCATAAGTAGTCATAGGACATTTGAAAATACAAAGTATTTTAATAGTAGGAACAGTGAGCAGAGTGGATTAAATAGGTGCTTTGGTGAAGAGCTGTGTTAAACAATCTGCAAGCCCAGAGCTGTGAAGATAGAGCCCGGCGTGGCGGCAGTGAGACGGGCAGAGCTGGCAGGAGACATCCTTTGGGGGAGTGAGGGGAGCAGAAGGAGCTCTTGGACAGCTCAGGGTGAGCTGGAGCTTGTGTACAGTGCAGTGAAGCTCTGGAAGTAATGCTGGTGTGGGCTGCAGGAGTGATGTAGCTACATCAGCTTTGTGCCAGGGATGGATCACTCAGAGAGCCAGTGGGGCTGATCAGCTTCTCTTCCTGGGCTGGAGTGAGCTGTGCCAGAGCTAGTGAGGGGGTTTTTTGCTGTCCTTTGCTGTAAAGTGTTGATGGGTCTTCAGGGCTTGACCATGAACTCATGATCAGGCTGAGTCCTCTGTGGTTCCCATAAAGCACATGGAGTTAATATCATAGTGCCAAGCACAATGCAGACACAAGAGTTAATGCTTACAGTCCATACCTGCCTTTTGACTTGACTGACTTTGTCATGACACTTTATTTATTTCTTTGTGCATCTGCAAAATGAGGATGGGTGGCAGCAGGTATCACCTTTCTGCATGATTGGAGAGAAATGGGGTGGAGAGATATGGGAAAGGAGAGTCTAGGAAACAGGTTGACACAAGTGGGTGAGGCTTCCAGGGATGAGGAGGTGGCTTGTCTGATGGGGTAACCAATTGCTTCCTCTCTACTTCATTATTGTTGCCATCAATGTGGAGACCCAACAGCTGAAATACATATTTGATTTTGTGAGTGGGACTTCAGTAGACAGAAAATCAAATTGGAGCCAAGAACTAGCCTGAAGGCAGGCACATCCTAATGCAAAAAAATTTTTAAAGGGATTTGAGCGTTCCCTGTGGCACAGCTTCCTTGTCCCACTGCTGCTGATGCAGCATGGACTGGTTTCCCCCAATTTCCAGGAGACCAAAGAAATAAAATACTGTTCTGTCAAAACCAAAGTGCCTCTGGGCAGCAGATGAGGAGGGTTTGGAGCTCTCTATCTTTTATTGGTTTTATTTTTTTTTTCCTTTTCCATCCTACATTTGCTCTTAAAGAAATTGTCATTGAGGGAGGGAAGACGGCAAACAAAAGTTGACTTTTGTTAAGCGGTGGAGACTTGGCAGTTGTGTGGAGGTCATGGTGCTCAGTCAGTGTCAGCCTCCATTCCCCAGAGTTGTATCCTGTAATGTATTTATTTATCATTACAGACGGCCAAAATTTTTTTTTGCCCTTTCAGTTTGTTCTGTCCAAGGCCGCAGGGTTCCGACAGAGATCAACAGCATTCCCGCAGTGATGAAGCAGCTCGTCAAAAGCTGAATTAGATGTTAAATCTTTCTGAAGTGGGGAGGAGGAGGAAGGAGGGGAATCACATTGTGCTAAGAATTTATCATGTGTTGTTTCCTGTGAGATAATGTATAGGAGAAGATTTGTTATGGTGCAAGTTTCAAACTGCTGTTTCAGGGCTACAGTGTCTGCCAAGCTTATGATGTATTTGATCTTTTTTGAAAGTCCTTCTTTTCCTTTGCTACCTTTTAAGCAGACTGTCTTCCAGGTAGGTAAGCACTTGAAATGCTTCAACTACTGAAACATGTACAGGTAAGCACCAAAATTTGCATGGATAAGAGGAATAAGCAGAAATAAACTAGATTAAACTGTGAGGTCCTGTGAGGCTCCAGCTCTGGACAGAAGGTTGGGTGCTCAAGTCATCCTGAGTTTTTTAGTTGGATATGTTAGACAAGCTGTGCAGGTGTGCCTTCTTGTGGAAGCCTATGAATTTTGGTACAGACCCTGAGGAAAGCAAGGGCTTGATTTGCAAAGGTGCTGCAAAATGTGCCCAGCATTACTTAAAGCCCAAAGAAGCAACAGCCTGATGGTGCTTCTGAAAACATTTATTGAATCATTCTGCATCAGTGATCATCTCTTACAGTGCAGGTCTCTTTCTTGAGCCTGTGCACATGTAACCTGGTGGAAATACCCTCTGTATTCTTTCTTTCCTCATGTTCCTTCCATCCTCAGAAGGACATAGGGCTGAGCCTCATTTATGTGTTCTGATATAATAGTGTTTGCTATTTGCAGTTGTTGAAAGGGCAGTTCATGTCCCTTATTAATGGACTCTAAAATGCACTCCTTTTAATCTAAATTGAGAGGGGGAGTGTGTCCAAAAGATTTTTCTCTCTGAATAAGTACATTGGTGTAAGAACATTTTGGGGTAAAATTGCAGCTTTGCTGCAATTCCTCAATAAAATGACAAGTGCAATGATAGATGAATCGGCAATCCCAAAGTTTACTCAATATTGTTTTGTTCCCAGTATCTAGGTCAAGATATTTCTGGTTTGTTTGAATCAGAGTTTCTACAGGTCTTAAATAACACTGTTAACATTATGAGTGGTTTAGTTATCAGGCAGGAAGGAAGCTTATTGATCAGCAGGAAAAGCACTGTGTGCATATGAGCCATCTCTTCCTGCCTGGCTTTAATGAATCTGAAATCCAACATCAGACTTGGAAAGTCCCTTGTGCTGAGGGGTGTGGGAAGGAAGCTTGTAATGCACCTTCCTTCTGCCTCAGCTGCTTGCCTGGTCTTTACCAGAAGCACCTGAATTACCTTTAATGAAGCTTTTCCATAAAGCAATCCTGAAAGTGTGATCTGCTGTGTGCTTTGCTTAGGAGCGAGTGAGGTGCAGGGGGAAGTCAAAAGTTCACCCACTGTTGAATGAGTTTGAGCCCTGACTTTGGGTTTGAACCCATTTTTTGTACTATTAAAGTGTTAGTTTGGCCTCTGGACGGGGTGAATGTGCTTTTCAGATGCTGGTCCCCTCCTGAATAACCACATGGGGAAAACACATGACTGGTTTAAGCCACCAGGCTCAGAAAACACCAGCAGATACCAAAAGTGTCAAGGGTGAATAACGATATTGTCGCTACAACCTCTAACTTCATCCAGGGTTTGGGACCTCAATCAGTATCTTAGGTTGCTCAATTTGAGTACAAGGAAGTTGGAGGTAAAATCGAGGAGAAAAAAATGTTCTGACTTTTCTAGGCTGTCCTAAAAGGAGCTTTAGTCCATCCTTTCTTTGGGAGGTTTGTGATGTTGCCAAAGAAGTTCAGGGTAACCTGTCTTTGCTCAAAGCAGAAAGGTACATAATTTGTGACATCATCTTCCTTAAGAATGTCTCCCATCTTTCACATTATATTATTTACAGAACATAGGGCAGTAGCAGGAATCCCTGAGTGAGCATCATCACCATGAGATGAAAGAAAATCATGGTGTTTCCTCTGCCCATTCACTCGATGAAACTTGAACCCTTCCTGTGAAAGCAGCAAGGCTTTGACAGGAGGAGAGGTGAAGAGCAGGATCTTTCTGGGGTATGGCAAGTGTTAATTTGAAGCCCTCTGGTTGAGCAGTGGAATTCCTGCAGGAGTTGAGGATCTGCTGAGTAACTCAGTGAAGCGGCAGTGGCATTGCTGTGCTGTGGTTTGGCTCAGAGGCCCCAGCAGCAGGCTCTGGGAGGAGCACACTCACCTGCAGCTCCTGCAAGGCACTGGGGGAGATGAACACCTGTTTGTGGAGCCCAAGCAGAGCTGGGCTGAGCTTGGTGTGCAGCCCAGCTCAAGCAGGGACATGCCCAGATGCTGAGCTGCTCAGGGAGCGCTGCATATGGAAACAAGGATGCATAAAGGGTTGGGGATGGGGAACATCTCCTGTTCCAATGAAAGCAGCCACAAGGCAGGTTGTGCAAAGTGGCTGAGCTGCTCTGACATTCACCCCTGCCAAAAGGGAGAAGTCTCTCTGTACCACCCAGCTCTTGGTAGAGCTCTGCTGGACCAGTTCACCACACTGGTGCAGCAGTGGGGAACTATCACAGCAAGTATCTCATGGGACCTCATCCTGCCAGGTGTTTGCAGAAGGCCACAATGAAGCAGAAAAATTAATCCTCCTCTGCCAAGCAGCTTTATTTACCATGTGTTCCTCTTTGCAGTTTCTGAAGGATCTGGAAGGAATTACCAGTGACAGTTGTGAGAGGGATGTGCTTCAGCTTGGCGGGGTTGGTTTGTGCTTTGTTACCACATTGCCTCTTCCTAGCAAAGTGGATGTGCTGGTGGCATTCCCGGATTTCTTGAGCTGTCATGCTGACTCTGGTAAGTGTGTAGAAAGGTAATTATAAGCATCATACAGGAAATAGCAGTTCAGGGGTTTTTTTTGTTTCAGATCTGTGTTTCAGGCTGGAAACTACCTCTGTAGCCCACTTGGATAGAAGTGTTGTATTGCTTTTCCTGGTTCTTTATTTGTTCCATATTCGTTTCTGTAGTATCAAGCTGCCCAGCCTGTGCTTTTGGGCGGGATCTGGTCCTGCCTGTGACACTGCAGGTCACACAGCAAAGCCTCCCTGGAAAGGAGTGTAACTGTCACAAGAATGTGCTTTCAGTGCACAGAAAAAAAATCCAATAGAAAAGTGACATGATAAAAGACAAGCTGTGTTAAACAAAGATGTTTTGTGTGTATCACACCCAGACATGGTGTATTTCATAGTACAGCAGAGCACACTTCATCAGAATCCCAGGGAAGAAGCAGACCTGCTAAAAGAATAACATTTTAGTGCCAGGGAAATTATGCATTTAATAGATCTCCGCTGGATTTTGCAGAGAGATTTGCAACTACATTCAGCTTTGGCTAAAATGTCATGCTAACATGTTGTAGGAGCCAGTTCCTCCTCAGGGCTTCCTGTTACAACAATGGAGCTGTAAATGGTGTTATGGAAGTGGCAAGTGTCAGGAGGCAGCAGGATGTCATTGCAGTTGGGAGGTGCTTTTCATTAACTGGCCCGTTCAAATGCTGAGCTGTCCAGGAGAAAATCCTGTCAGGTTGCTTTTCAGATGCTTGGAGGGAGGAAGTTTGACTGTGCTCTACATGCCTTGTTGCACTGGATCCTGATCCTGATCCAAATCTACTCTGGCCAGAGCAGAGCCTCAGGGACAGTTTTTCTCCTGCATGCAGCCTCCCCTCACTCCTGGCAGCTGCTGATGGGATGCAGCTCTTGCTCAGAGGCAGGAGGGATGGATGGGACAGGCTTGTTGGACTTTAATCTGTCTCCTACTGGCAATTCTTGTCCAAGAGAAACCTCTGCTCAACGTATTGAACAGAAACCGTTCCAAAAGGTGACAGCTTTGAATGAAAAAACATAGACATGGTGTTTTGGTTTTGAAAAATATCACCTACAGCATGTCAGAGTGACAACTGTTTGCAACCTTTTGGGTACTTCCTTTCTGCAGCATTTAAAAGAGTAAAGAGCTCATCCTCTGTCACTTTTGTGTTTACTTTGGAAGGGATGTTTCTCTAGGAGACCTGGGACTGTCTCTGAAGAGACCAAGCTGTCACTAAAAGATTTGTGAATTCTGACTACATGAGGAGAAAAGGCAATTTTATAAAAGTATGTCTCACTCCTCTGTCCCTGCCTTCCCACATGTACCTGTCCACACTCCAAAAGGAGACTGAAAGGAAGGAGGATGCTAGGTGGGACAGTGGATGGTGGGACAGTGGATGGCAGCAGCAGAAGGACACAACCTGGTCTGCCAGGACAATCTTCTTTGTGGTAGAAAATCCTAATGAATTCATTTTAATTTAGGCTTTAAAGTTGATAAGTTGGTTTTCTCTTCCACATTCTACTCTTGAGTGATAACTTGACTGTTTTCTGGCTGTGGAAGGAGGAGCTGGTTGAATGAAACTGCTTCACAATGTATGAGTGGGAGAAATCCCTGTGCCAGGTGTTACTGGGGTCAGGGGCAGCCTGAGGAGGGGAGCGCTGGGCAGGGTGGGCTGTGGGTGCTCTCTGTGCCCATGGGGTGCTGAGGGGGAGTTTCCACCCCCAGCAGTCCCCACTGGTGCTGCAGCCTTGCGGGGGAGGCTAAAATAGTTCTTGGCATCAAGTCCTGCATCTTGGAACCTCTTTGCTTAATAGATTGCTCTGTCTCCCTAGTGATAGTGCTGCAGCTGCAAGCCACAGAGGCATTTTGGCTGAAGTCCTCCTGGTTTAAAGGAGAGAATACTGGCTAGATCTGCTCAGCAGCAGCATGACTGAGTGCTCCCTTTCCACCCTGGCCTGGGAGAGTCCCAGTTCTCCTAACCTGAGGGACACATCCCTTCATGTCCCAGGCTCTGGAGATGAGAGAAACAGTGTCTGCAAAAGCTTTTGGTTTATATAGAAAGATTTGAGGTCTCTGCCCAAGGGGCTTTTTTTGTGCCTTTTTTCCCTTTTGAAAGTTACTAAGTTTATTTTTGTCTGTGTGAGTTGGCCTGGTTTTTTTTAATATATGGTAAAAGTGGCTAGAGTCCTGCATAGACACTTTTTTATATTTCGTATAAACCTAAACAAATACATTAAATAAAGGTCCTTTCACCTCCAGCTTGATGGTTCAAATCCAATCGTGCTTGGGAACAGAAATGTTCAAGCAGTAAAAATAAAACATCTCCTGATTTATGAATAGAAGTGTCAAGCTTTGACTTGCTGTGATTACTGGCATCACATTATTTGTGAACATTCAGACAACTGCCAGAAATCCACGAAACACATTTGTGAATCCCAGAAGTTTCATAAACTTCAGCCTGAGCGGTTATTTGCTTTCTGGTGGATAAGTGGGCTGGCTGGAGTCGTGTAACGAGGCCAGCTAACTAATGCTCAGGTCTCATAGTAATAATAATGAGTGCAAAGCTCTCGTTCCTGTTGCACAGCAGAAGGTGGCAATTCTGCTCCAGTTTGCACCAGACAATTGCCATTTTGCCATTTGCTCTGGGGAGATGATGTTACTGGTTTGAGGAAGCCAAGGAAGAGGGGATACAACCTGAGTTTCAAACCTCACATTGTTTGCTGGGGCAGCTCTTGGGGGGGAACAAAATCAGTTATTTGCTTCAAGGCTGAATTGTTCTATTGGAGAAACCACAGCAGTGGTAACTCCAGGTAATGCTTGTAGATAACAGGAGGTGGTGGGAAATGAGCTGTGGTTCAGGGCTCTGTGCAAGGCAGAGCACATCAGCCACTCTTTATTTGTACCAGTGTTCATATGCCTTAAAGAGCATGGGAATTCAGCAAATCCATATGGATTTCACACCAGGAGAAGAGATGCCATAATTAAAGCCTAAATTCAAGGCATGGCTGTGCTAAGATAACTCTCTCCCCAGCAGACCCTGCCATATACCTATTTGTTGGGCATCCAAAAGCAACAAGTGAATCCCAGGCTGTGGGAATCTTGGCTCAAAGCAATGGCAAGACATGGCCTAGAGCATTGCAGAGCTACTCTAAGACTAATTGTACATGATATTTTGAACATCTTTTAAGAGTTCTTTTCCTTTACGTGAGTCTTTATGTTCTCTCACTGCTTTCTCTCCATCTGCAGAAAGTAAAATTTAGAAGAGGTTATTATAGCAGCTTTGTCACAATATATGGTACCTGCTTGGGGAAGTGACAGGATAGGGACAGCATGGCATAGTTTGCTTCTGCAATCACTCTGCATATGTGAGACTTTAAAACACCATTTGCAGTTTCTGTTGGTATTGTAAAGAATAGATCAGGTCCACAATTTATTCGCTGAAAGTTCCAGCAGATGCGGTGCAATTAACAGACTGTAATCATTAGGTTTTGGAGAGAGGGTGACATATCAATTTTTAACTGTTTTTCCTCTTAGAAACACATCCAAGTAGTGCTGCCTCCAGAGGGATATGCACATGGATGAATGTACTTTGTGCATGCCATTTTATATACATTCTCACTTTGCTTTCCAAGTATTAACATGTGTAAATCCCTTTGGCATGTGCAGATACGTGCAAGTGGGCTGTGCATCCATAGCATTTATTTGCATATGGAAGAAAGCATATGTGGGACTGTGTGCACTGAGTTACACTTGCACTGAAGCCCTTTGAGGGTTTGACCTTACAAAGGATCTCTTCAAACCTGCAACTCAGCAAGATTTGGTTCCTTTTGCCTCCAAAATAAAGGCAGGGTGACTTTTTGGAGGAATCATGATATTATTTTAGGAAATAAACCTTCTGAGGTGTATAGCTCAGTTGCCTTCCCTTTAATAGAGGAACATGAAAACCACAGAGGCAGAGAAACCAGTCTTGGTGGACAAATACAGGTGTAGCTCAGTGGTGCAGGTGTTGAGCTGGTACCAAGTGAGTTCAGGTAATTACTGCTGGGGAGATTGTTCTTTCTGTCCACACAAATAATCCTGTGGCTGCAGCAAAACACCACAAGCTCTTTGCTGCTGTGGGTCTCATCTGCTCAACAGAATTGTCCAACAATTTGATTTGGCTCTCAGGGTCTTAAATCAGGAGGGAGAGTGTGGAGCTGTGGTGCCCATGAACCACAGTAATGCAGGACATGGCCCAGCAGGGTGAATCTCACAGATGTGATCCAGGAACATAAGTATAATTAGCTTCTGGAAATATTAATGTGTG
This sequence comes from Chlorospingus semifuscus, assembly GCA_035048045.1. NCBI lineage: Eukaryota > Metazoa > Chordata > Aves > Passeriformes > Passerellidae > Chlorospingus > Chlorospingus semifuscus. The sequence goes on from JAWWMS010000075.1 coordinate 4,645,628, forward strand.
CATTTGAGTTTTGAAGGTGGTTGAAATAGAGAAAAAAAGTTTTGAGAACTGCTTTTCCTTTACATTTTAGGAGGGCTTCTAATGATTTAATCCAGTAGCTCCTAACTTCTGCCAATCCATTCTTTGTGCATGGATGTAAAGATGATGAGAATATCTGAGACAATATCTCCTTGAAATGCCAGTTAAAACCTGAGATGTTTTACTGGGGAAGCTGCTGAGAACCTTTTGGCAAACTGTTGGGTTCTCTACCTCTAAACACCTACCACTGATTACTGAAATGATTTTTTAAAAAATGATAACTAAATGAGAGTACACCTGACTTCCCCAATGTAGGCAGTCTTGCCCACGTGGAGATTTTTTTTCTCTTCTTGTGGAGAAATTGAATGTTTCATTCTGTGTCTTACAAAGGCTCTAATTCAGATTCCCTACTGTTATATCACTTTATTTAAGGACAGTGCAGGAGGCAGGAATCTGAACTGGCTGCCTGGTGCTTAAGGAGGTGAATAATGACTTGGAGAAGACCTTGTGCGTATCTTTTGATCTTTGGGCTTCAGACACCCCTTCACCCATAATTAACTCGTGTGTTGACTGATCACCTGAGTGATCAAGGGAGACTCAGCATGTCAGTGGAAACCAGGGAACTATTACTCCATGGCAAAACAGCAATCAAACCAGCTCGTCTATGATACAAATCAGATACCTGCAAGAACAAGTCACGTAATGGCAAGCTGTACTGGAGATGGATGATATCCTAAATCATTATCTTCCATAGCATCAATTATGTTTACAGGCTAAGCCCATGCTATCTTCATGACAAGCCCTGCATCCAGATAGCAGCAGCAGCAACAACAGAAATTAAAATTACAGCATGAATTTCGGGAGGGGCAGTGCACTATGCACGACTGGCTAATAAATCAAGACCGTCCGTGGATTAGATGGAGGGGAATGGGAATGGTTATCATTCTGTTGTATAAAATGCACAGCTTAGGCTCTGTAGATCATTTAAAATATATATGAATTTGAAATCAGCCAAAAGATATGTCAGGCATTTTTCTTCTTAGAATTATGGCATGTTTTTAAAGCCTAAGTGCTTTTCAGTACAAATTTTAGCATGTTTTGCATTCAAATGAAACATCTACTCTACGTGTGAAGCCTTTGCACACAGTGCCTGTAAAAGTGGAGGGAATCACTGGATTTATAGGTTCCTTTGCACATTCTGTCAAAGTCATTTTTGCCTAATGGAGCCCATGGAACAGGAAAGGCTTTCATTGCCCAACTTTCCATGAGAGAGATAATGTTTGCTGCCTGGCGCATTGCAACGCCTAAACAAAGACTCAAAATAAGTTTGTGTTAAAAGAAGGAACCTCAGCTGGGAAGGGATTAAGTTAATAGCATTTTCTGTAATGTCTTTATCAGCATTTCTGTGGCCAGTTTGTGACAATAAACAGGGGAAAAAAAGCTCATGTTTGAGATGGAAGTAAATTTCAGGCTGATATGAGTGATGTACCTCATAACCAGTTATAATTAGAAGGGAGGCTTCTTACAGCGCCGCTCCTCTATAAATCACAGCAGATATTACCCCAACTTGTACAACAACTATGAAATATGCTGAGAAATTTGAAACTCATGAAAAATGGGTTCTTTTGTTGTAATTTCATTCTCAGAAAAGCTCTCATTTGATACAGGCTTACTTTTTTTTTTGACTGGTTTCTTAAAACTAAGGTAGCAAGCCTCAATTTCCTAGAAAACTGTTAAAATTTAAATTTAGTAAAGTCTTTTTTTTTTTATAACCACGTTTGTGCAAGATGAAAGCATTGTATCTTTTGCTACACAGAGTCCTTACTTGGAAGAGTCTATCAAAAAAACTCAAGCAAAAGTTTTCTATAGTACAAGCTTCTTATTAAACACAATTTTACACTGAAGAAGTCAGAAACACAGGTTGATAGCTAATAGTTGTGTATTTTCCTCTTCTCTTCTGACAGAGTCAGCTTTGACCTGGCTGGGTGCCCACCTGCATTATTCCAGATGTGACCATGGAAAGTCCACAGGGAAAACAACCCTAGGGAAGAAGGTCTTGCTGGCTTCATGCCTAAAACAAAATAAAAATCAAGTAAGATTCCTCGAGTTTTTCTCTTGCACTAAGGTCTAAGTCTTTTTCTTATGATATTTTATTTTTAAGAGAAAGTGAGTTCATTTTAGGAATGTGTTCTCTGAAAACTTACGAAGCATTCAGGACTGTTGGCATGGCAGAGCTGTAGCTGCTTCTATTGATCCTCATTTAAAGCTATAATTGCAAATAAAAACATCATTATATCCCCCAGCTACTTTAATTGAAAGGATTGATTCACGGGGGCAAAACATGATAAGAACTTCTATATGGGCCAAGTGCTTATGGCCGTTTTAACACAGACATTTTGGCATGGCCTAGGTTTGTTCTTGTGTGGAAGAATATCACAGACATTGGGGAGAAGCCTTTGTTCTTCTATTCTACTCTACTAATTTCTCCACTTGAAATAAAGCAGGGGACCTACACAGGACTCTGTGGGCAGCAGGAGGGTTCCTGGCTTGGCCTCCCAGGTGTCAGAGTCACCTGGAGAAGCCTCCTGTACATGCAGGTGTCCCTGATATGTGCTCTAGCTTTGTGCAAAAAAGGTTTACACTGTGGCTGGCTGTGACAAGAGTGAGATGTCATTGCTCAAGGGAATGTTTTCTGCCAGGCTGGGTTCAAACATGTGGGACACGCTCAGCTGCTTCAAAATAAATTAGCTTTTTTTAAAGAATTAAGCACCACTCTTGCTTATTAGGTGAAATTATCAGTTGTTTTGTCTCTCAGAGGTAAACAAAGAGCTGAGGGAGTCTCAGTTTCTCAGTCTTATGACCTTATGGTCACTGTCCAAAATACCAGCAGTGACGTTCCACGCTGGAGAACTGAGAAGAAGAAAAGCAGATACTCAGCAGGGTGAGCCCAGTGCCTTTCCAAGTAATCCCTTATTTTTACAAAACATTTCCATATGGGAAACTCTATCAGTGAGCAGATGCACTGAAAACAGTGTGGCCAGTGCTTTGTGTGGATGCTGATATGGGCTGCTGAATACCCAGAGCTGTTGAGAGGCTTCAGCAGAGCTGCCCTGCACGTCTAAATGTAAAACTGATGCCTGGGGCTGAAAATTGATCTGTAACATTAAACTCCAACCACAGAATGGGCATCACCATTTGGAAGGGAAGCAGATAACTGGTATTAGCTCATCTGGTACAGATGAGTAGCTGGACAGGGTCTGAAGAATTCTTGCAGATATGAAACCCTTACCCTGAACTTTGTGGAAAATTGGTTCAAAACACAAATTTGCAGCAGATACTTATTTATGTAATGTGCCTGAGATGTAACCCTGAATCTAAATCCTTTTTTGCAGGGCAGAGTTGAGATCTGGCTCTCCACTGACCCTGCAGGACAGCCTGTCTGCAGTTCACTAATCCTAGAAAGCAGACAAATATGCTCTTAAGAAAAAACCTTCCCTTTTCTCTCCCCCTTTCTCTTGCCTTTTTTTTCCCTTATTTTCTTTCTCCCTCTTTCTTTCTCTTTCTCTTCTTTTCTTTCCTTGTTTTTTTAAGGGAAAATTTGCTGCAATAATACAAACCCATCATGCTCTCTCTGGTTACAGCTGAGTGACACTACATCAGCAGCAGAATATGTACAAATTAAACTGTAACAACGCACCAAGGAGAGGCACAGCAATATCATAAAAATTATCCACAGTACAATATGACTAATGTTGTGTGAAATGCATTCATTGGCCAAATGATGTCTAGGTGTATCTTAAGGAGTTATGCTGATGGAGATAATGGTTATAGAAGAGAGATAAAGGAGGGAAAGGCGAGTGAAAGACAAAGGGTTGCAGCAAGGGCAGCCTGGCTGGGGAGGAGGCTCAAGCAGGTGAGTTTGAGCAGGAGAGCTGAGCTGCTCTGGAATGCAGAAGGATGTGAGAAGAGCTCAGTGGCACCTTTCCTCCTCCCATGTCTGATGTGGAGGTGTGCTGCTGTTTCAGGCACACACACACATTCCTGTGCTCCTTCCCACCTCCTTTTACGTGGACTTATTGCAGACATTTGTCCAGAAACACAAGCTGCATATCTGTTAAATATTCTCTAGCTCTGTTGCTAATAGAAATGCCTTTCTTTTCCCTTTCTAGATACAAGAAAAAAAAAAAAAACCAAAAAATCCAAAGAGAAGAAACTGATTTTATTAGCATGTCCAAAACCAAGAAATGAACTCAAGCATAGCCAGGGGATGGCTAGAGCAAACGCATCAATAAGGTGCACTCAGAAGTTGTCATCTCATTTCTTCATCTGAGAGTCTTTGTGAAATGAGTGAACGTTTTGCCTGTATAGGAAACTTGGCTATTGGTAAGTGAATGTGATGTTCCTATTTGTTAAACACAGATTTAGAAGAACAATCTATCCAGTGACCCATTGTGCCATCATGCTTATCCAGAGATGTTTATCTAGACACGAACATTCTGTTTTCAAAGCAACTTAGGGATTACCTAAGTAAATCCTATTTTACATCTAAATTGCATTTTCCAAAACATCTCAGGTGAGCCCCTACCTCATTGAGTGTCTCTTAAAAACCGAAGTGCTTTTAAAAGTCATCAAACTGGTCAGCAAAGTGGACTTGCCTGAAATAAAATCAATCTCTGTGCAGTTGGTTGCTGGAGTTCAGGGCCTAGTCTCAGGGCCGCAGCCTCTCAAATTACTAAAAAATTGAGTTTTTTCATGGTATTCCTGATTATTTGTTACCTGGTTGGTTACAAAGAGAGAGCCTAGGCCAAAATCATGCAACAGTTGTTGTTTCTAATGTGTGGGAGCTGTGTTAGCCAGGTTTTTTTCCTCATTTATTGATATGTACAAGGATGGGAGGTAGACCCAGCCAAAAATACTGGGATCCAAATATTTTCAAAGTCCTAAGATAACCAGAATGGGGAGTTAATTTTGTCTCCTAGTGAAGATAGGGGGTCCCCATGGAACATTTCAATGGGAGGCAAAGCTCTTCACAGACATGGAGTGTGCTGGACTGAGCATTTCTGTTCTGCTTCAAAGGCAGAGGAGGAGGGAGCGATGCGATAAAATCAGTGTTTGCAGCCCTAAACCTGACTTGGATCTGGGGGTTCTCTGTGAACCTTACAAAGCTTTTTCTGCAGCCAACCACCTTCACTCGGCCCTGAGCACGTGCCAGGAATTCCCTAGCAAAGGAAGCTGCCAAAACCCAGGCAGTTGTGATAACTCTCTGCTATCACATCCACAAAGCCTCAGCCAAGGCTGCTCTTCCCCCAGGCGAGCAGGGGCACGGCGTGGCCAAAGAGGAACCTCTTCAACCTACAGCCCAGGCTCTGATATTTTATTTTATTCCTTCTCTGTGCTGCAGCTTTGTGTTTTTACAGGGCTGTGATGGCTCTATGCAGAGGAATTTCTGCATTGCCTCTTCATTTGGGAAGCAAACTTCAGCCATGTCTAGGGGCAGGAAAGCACGCTCCTCCTTCGCTCTGACAGGAGGGTGTGCAGTCACACAGCAAGCTCAACCTTGAGCAGGGGGAGAGGCACTCTGGGACCCAGGCTGGTTTATATCTCAGCTGATTCTCCTCTTTCTCTCTTCCCTATCCCCTTAATAGCTTGACAGCAGAAATATGGGGAAGATACAGCCATCTGATTAACAGTGCCGGGGGCTGGGGATGGATGACAGGGAAAGGGAGCGCAGCGTGGCTACCAGCCAAGTTCCAGCAAGAAACAGAATATCTGGCTTCCTCTAATCTCTGGAGGAAAATTAAGTTACAAAAACCTTTAGTGGAAACTTTGCATACATTCAGTACCATTGCTGTGCCTGACAGAAAAAAAAAAGCCCAAAACTCTGATATATTATTTAGTTTATAGTTATGGAATTAAAGACGCAAGCTTTCCCACCAGGAATAAAGAACAAAAAAAGAAAAAAAATCCTCTTGAAAACTAAAGACAAAACCCCATGAAACCCCTTGAATGTTTTGTGCTGTCAGAGTTCTTGAGAAATTCTCCTTTCTGTGTTAATGGAGGGTTGTGTGGATTGAGTGAAGATGTCTAAACATCTTCCCAATGAATTTTTGCACTTACATGTAGATCCCTTCTTGTTTTCTGAGCCATTTGCTCTGCCTCCTGCAGGAGCAGTGAAGAAAAGGAGAAGGTGGAGGTGGGAAAAAGGCTCCAAATTGCCCTGGGAAAGGGCTTAGGTTGCTCCTGCCCCCACTGAGCCCAAGAGCCAAGACCATTGCCTTGCTGTTCATCAGAAATGTGTATTACACACAGAGAGGAATTCCTCCCCTCCTCCATGTCTGTCATTAGTGTGTTGATGAAAAATAGTGGAGTTTGATCTTAAAAAAATAGGTTAGGTGTTAAGTGAGCAACAAGTTGGGACCTGTGCATATGAGAGAGAGTGCTGATTAAAATAAACTAGCCTATTTATTGACTGTTATATCTAAAGCAGTTGGAGGAACCATGATGAAAGTATTACTTACATGTTACTCAGCTTTATGAGAGGGGGAAAAAAGAAGCTAGATTGGCTGGTTAGAACTTTTCTTCATTAAGATTTACAGTATGCTGATATATGTGCAAAGTGCAATTTTTTTCATGTCAGAAACATGACCCAAGGCTCTGAACAGCCATTGCCTGGCTCAGCACCATGCCTTCCCCTGGCTGGCTGTGCTCTCCTCTTGCTGGCTATCCAGGCTAGGGGGAATCTGGCTCTGCTTCCTCCAAGAGGAGAAAGCACAGATGCATTTTGTAATGTTTCCCTCCACCTTGCTGCAAGCAGCTTGCTCCCAACCTTCCTCGTGTGATTCCTTCGCCAGCCTTGTCTGAAGGGAACATTTTCCATGCAGAGGAACATAAGAGCTGTGTTTACATGCCATTTCCCTTCTGAGAGCTTTATTTCTCTTCAGCCTCAGGGACCTCAGCACCAGCCAAATCTCAATATGGGGCTGAAATTGTACACTGGCTGTCCCCAGCCGTGGGACAGAGGGGTGTGTTTGTGTAAGGGCGCACGTGTGTTGTGTGCACACAAAAACAGATGTGTGCCCTCCAGAATAAATGAGGCTATTCAGAGTGTCACAAAATGCACAATTTATGGCCAGTTTCAGCAATTAGTCAGACCAAAGGAGTGAGGCGGGTCAGCATTAAAAACCCTCGCTGTTTTGTTTACTTTAAAAAAAGCAACGGGGAGTTCCAGCTGATGAGCAAAGATACTGAGAAAGGGTAATTAAAAAGAAACAATCTTTGATGTTTCTCTTATTACAGTTTCTCCTCAATTTGTTGTGCTTCCCTTACCTGGTCTTGAGAAACAGAGCTGCTGCTTTCTTTTGGTGTGGGGGTGGCTGCACAGGCAGCTCTGCAGCAGGAATTCACCATTTGCTTCCTGCCAGGCTCTTGCACCTTGCAGAGAATTCAGGTTCTTCCTGCAGAAGTGCTGGCACCTAGCAGAAATTCTAGGTATCAGCCTACAGGGCCATCCACTTGTGTGACTATTTTTATTGAGCTAATGGGAAAAAAAGTTAGCCTTAAAAATATTGATAGCTTCTAAATACTCTACCAGCCTAAGAGTAGCTTAAACTGTGTAAATTAAACCTTGAGCATGACCTGCCCACTTAGTTCACCACCTCTGTTAGTATGAATATTCTGTTCCATTTGAAATTAGTATTTTTTCTTCTACTCAGGTCTCAGTTCTTCTGCTTCCAACACTTTCTTTTGTGCCACAGCCATAAGATTACAGTTTCATATATGTTGTTACAAACTCCTGAGCAACCCAAATCTTTGTGCTGTATGGAAGGTTTTGAAGTTCAGGTTGTACAGTAAGAAGGTAACCTTTGCAGGACTTTTTGTTTTTCCTGGCCCATGGGCATCCTTTTCTGACTTGTGCATCATGAGTGTGCTCAGTTGCAATGTGGTGAAGCTGGCTGCTGCTCATGGATGCTCTTTCATTTGTGGGGATGACAGTGAGAGATGAAAAGTGCAGTGGAATGGTTGGGAGTTATTTAATCAAAGTCTTTCAATGAAAGAAAAGATATTTTAATATGTGGTTTGATTCACTGCAAATTTTTGGCAGTAGATGGGGCCCTTACTGTAATAAAATTCCATCGAGTTGGGAAGTCTCTTGGAGGTGGTGCCCAGATGCAGTGTGTTGGAGCTGACTCCTGGAACATCATCCCTGACCTAACTCAGGCCCTTTGTTGTCTCCATGTAACTTCTCATGAGAAAAAACCAAAAGGTGGGAAAGGGTAAACAAAGTTCTGATACCTCTGTGCCCCAACTTTTCACTGCCCTCTGTCCTAGTGCTTTCTTTTAGTGCCTTTCTTTCCAAAAAGCTGCAAACCCACAGACAGGCTCCCTGATTCTGTTCCTGCTGACCACACTCAGGAAGAGCACCCAGCCTGAGCTCAAGGATGAGCAGGAAGGGGAAAATCACCCCTGGAACAGGATGGGGCAGAGCCAGAACCTCACCTTCTGCCACGGCACTGTGAATTCAACATTTCACTCCAGCAAACCCACATTTCCTGGCAGTGCTGGGCTGGCCTGGAATCCAGACCTGCTCTGCTCAAGGTAGAGCCATTATCCTAAAGTGCTTTTATTGATCTGTTGACTTTCTGTCTCCCTCCTTCTCATCCTCTCTTCACCCTGCCAGCCTCTTAGAGACTCATCTCTTGTCTCATACAACCAAGGTATTTTAAGGGGTGAACAATGATTGTGAAGTCACATTAGACAAACTATATCTGACCAGTAAAACCAGCTATCTCCTGAATGATATCTAAAGAAGGATCTGTCTACATTTACAAATCAGTCCCTCTTTCTCTTCCCCTCTTATTTTTTCTCCCTCTATCTATGTCCTGGTGTTCTTCAAACAATCCATTTCCAGGCCTCATCCATCTCCTTTGTAGCAGCCTATCCCCCAAAGTGGCAATGCCATATTGTCATGCTTTATTTTCAGTTTTTGGTTAAAGAGACCTATGGTAGTAAATCCATATCTGTGCTGTGATATCCAGCAGCATTAAAGGCTGAGATTTAAAGACAGGCCTGAAAGACTTAGCAGTTGATGCCTGTAGAAAGCCAAGAAGAGCTGTGTGCCTTACTGGAAATTTCAGGCACAACGTGTTAGAGTGCAATGTATTACAGTGACCTGAGCTGCAAATCCTTCTGAGATGGAGATAAAAGGAGAAAGAATAATACTGGAGATAATGTTAACAGCACTGTGTGTTACCAAATACTAAGAAAAGGCTGAAAATTGGTTGATTCCTTTCTTATTTCTTATTATTTCTTACTTCAGTGTTCAAAATTTCTCAGGTTTGTGGAAAATAGCAATTCCTTCCAAATTATATTGCTCATTAAATAACTGGATAAAGTATGGGCATTTAGTCAAAGGTTTGAAAAATACACAGGTAAATACAGAACAGCTAAAAAAGGCTAAATTTGATTATAGAAGTTCATTAATTTTTAAAAAATGTGAAGTGCAATGTCTTTCATAGAGCTGAGTACATCATTGTTCATGAATGCAGTATTTGAAAAATAAAGAAGTTATAAAGATCGCTTATAGTCAGGTAAGCATAAATATGCTCACATGCTTTATAATGTACTTTATTTTTTAATGTTGAAACAACATAAAAGAATATTTGAGTAAAAAATAGAAATTCACATTGAAATCTTTTGGTAGGCTGGATAGTACTACAGTGAAAATAGTGTGAGTGTTTTCACTGGGAAATATTAATGAGATCAAGGAAAAAAACTTCTATAGTCACATCCCTTTTCCACTTTATTCATATCAGCATTACATTTCCTTTAATGGAAATTCACAGAAAAGAAGATTAATTTGCTCTGGCTAGTAGTTGTCTGTGAATTATTGAAACTCTCCTCCCAAGTGTAGCTACAGCTCCTGTAAACCAGGAGCAGAACAGCCCTGCATGTCTCAGGTGACCAGTTGTGCAGGACCTGTCCTGGATCATGCCTGGTGGTGTGGTCAATAATCAAAGTGGAGGGTTTGAAAGCAGCCTGCTGGCTGAAATATGTTCATGTAAAGAATTTATCTAAGAAATGTGAATCTAGTGAAATGTGGAGGGGAAAAAATTAAAACCTGTTTCCATATTACTGAAGAAATGAGAAAAAAAGTTGGTGATAACCTTCTCAGACCATGGGATGGCCACTTATGGACACAGGGATGTGAACCTTGATTAATTTTAGGATTTGTGTGATGAGAAGCAGTTCACAATTCAGTGCATTGCAGATAACTTAGCTAATTGTAACACTGTGTTATTAACAGCAAACTTTCCTTCTGAAATCACAGCGAAGGAAAAGGGATTGGGAGTCCTGGGGGAAGAGAATGCCTTGGCAAGCACCCCTAAGTCATTATTTACCTTTTTGGAGAAACTGCAGCAGGACCACAGCTACAGCCTGATGTGCACTGGGCTGCATCTCTGGAGAGTGAACAGCAAAGGCTTTGTGTCCTGCACTGAGCTGGAGGTGAAAGCCAGAGTTGCCTTTCCTTCCAGACAATAGCTTGCATTGGTGTTGCTGATGGCAAAAATCATAACCCATTGTATTCTGAGCTAGGCAAAAGTCTGCATTTCCCTATCAAAACTTACAGATTTTGAAGCAATATGTTTTTGAGGAGATATGTTTGCCCAATTCTATAGACATCTTGATCAAAAAAGCATTGGCTCAGCCTGTGAGATGCTCCTGACTGCTGCTGTATATACACTGTGAAGTTTGTCTCTGTGTTTCAAAACCTAATTGCTCGGTGAAACTCCCTGAGTAAACTGGTTTCAGAGCCAGAAAAGGCTCATAACAATGCTTGTCTGGTAAGAGATCATGCAAAGATAAAGCTGATGTTCATTCTAAAAGGTAAATATGTCTTTTTACAGAGCAAGGTGAGTTTGTGGTCTTTCCTCCTGGGAGATGCTATCAGGACAAGCTGTGAAGTTGGATGTCTGAAAGAGATCAAGACGATTTTTTAAACACCAGTACACAAGTAAGTGCTGTAAGTGATTTGCAAGCTAGAGAAAGTGAGCCAAAAATCACTCCTTGAGACATACACGAGTGAGCAGAATTATGTGAAACTCTGTCTCTTCTGACAGCAACCCTGAATATGGACAAGCGAATTTTGTGGCACTGCTGAGCATGAGCCTGCTGGCATTCAGGAGCTCAGAGCTGATCTGCTGGAGAAATCCTTTAACAACAGCACTGCTGTCCTTGTGGTCTTTGCATAAAAGAACTGTCCTATGTATTAGAATGCAGTGTGTTGAATTAGGGGTGAAGGCGGTCCCAGGGAAGAGGATTATGAACTGGGAGCTCCCTGGCTGTCTCCAGTGAGTATCTGCACACCTGGTCTGCAGGACAGCAGATAAAGCAAGAGGAAGAAGGAAGGGAAATATTCTCTAGTAATTCAGAGGGAGAAGAGAGGCAGAAGGAGCCCCATGCACCTTTCAGCAGAACAGTTGTGAGCTGTAGGTGTGAATCCCACAGAAGCCCGTTGTCATTAAGCATCCTGTAAGGTGAGAGGGGGGTGAGCACTGCAATAAGCTCATCAGCAGCATCTGCACTGACTCTTGGCCCCCTCTGGATACCCTTTGGAAATCTTCAGCGTGTTTTGTGTTTGTTTAGGAGCCAGAAACAAATGCTGGCAGATGCAAAGGTGTGAAATGTTGGCCAACCCATCCCAGCGTGCCCTACAAGGCACTGGAGGGAGGATTGCTCTAAGTGGATGATGAGCTCAGCTCAGAGGCTGTTAAGTTAAAGCTTATTACCCTCATTAAGAGATGTGTGTAATGTGGTTTTGGGCTTCTGATATGGTAAAACCAACATTTTCCAAATGTTCTGGTGTCCTGTCTGTTATGCTTGGAGGGGAATTCAGTTTCTGTTTTGCACTGGGTCAAATTCGGTGCAGAGCTAAGATTGCTTCATGGAGTTTAGAATTTGGGATTGCCTCTGTGGAAGCAGAGGCTGTCTGGGGCAATGTGCTTTGTCAGAACGAGGAGGGAACAGAAGGAAAGAAGGAGCAGGGTGCAGAGGGGTTCATGCCTTTGCTAAAAACCAGTGCTGAGAGCACTAGGGATAAAAGGCCAAGCCATGCAGGTGTCCCTGCTGTGCTCCCTGGAGCTCTGCATGGCAGGAGATCAGGCTGTGCTGCTCCCAGCAGGGTGTAAATGAAGGAAGATAGCTCAGGTTTGGCTTTCCTTGCAATTTAAGAAGCCCTGCAGGATGAGGAGCACCCAGGTGAGGTGGAGCAGGATCAGGGAGCAGTTTAGACTCACCAGGTACCATTAGCTTGAGCTCAGGACTGACCCTGCAGGACTGAGCTGGTTTGCACAAGAAGATTTGAGTGTCTCTGCCATGTGCTCCTCATCATTTCCATTATCTGTGTGTTTCCTTTATCTGGGGTACCACAGCTCCTCCCTAGGATGGAGCATTGGCTCTCCAAGCAGCTTTAATCTCTGGCTGTCTTGGGAGGGTCAGGTTGGGAGAGATTTGAGGTCCTCAGCCCTGAAGTGAAGCCCTCCCTGCTTCAGACAGGCCTGCAATTGAAACCAGCTGATCCCAAGTCCTTTGCAAACATTTCCATTTCAAACCACTGAAGTTTTATGTCTTTCTAATAATTTTTTTTTTCTTGAGCCTCATAAATCTCATAAAGATCTTGAACAGCTAGTAAATTCGGCCATTCAGATACACGTTTTCCAGTAAAGAGGATAATGGTTGCTGTTCCTGATGCCACCTCCCCTCCCCACCCCTTCAGCTGTAGGAATTCAACTCCTGCCTGTGGGCCATGCTAAGAAAGGCAAGATATACAGGTCTCAATTGCAGGAAGGATCAGGGCATTGCTGGGCCTCTGTTTGCTTGGCCACTGCCCCTACCTGTGACCTGAGCAAAGTCATTTGTTCTCCTCACATCTCAGATCAGAAGAAATAGGTTGATGTGCCCCTGCTCTGGGGGTTGGGAATCTTGCTCTGTTCAGGCTGGACAGAAAACGTTCTCTTAGGCTTGGATTTTCAGGTGGGCTTGAAAGGACATGAATCCAAGGACAACATAAACCCAACACTCCTCAGAGTCCGTTTGGAAACACCAAGCAAAAGTGCTGAAGTTATTGAGGAAAAACATGCTAGAGAAATAGGAAATTGCAAGCATATTTTCCCCTTCATTTGTTGTCTCCCAAATTCAAACAAGCTTATTTCCTTTCCTGCAATGCTGTTTTTGATAATCTTGTGCCAAAGGCACTGAATCTGTTCTTATTGCTGTCAATAGCAAGATGCCTGTTGCTTTTAATGGTTCAGCTATTAAAACACCACATCCCAGTTGTCTGGCTGCGAGCAATCCCAAGCTATCGCAGTGACAATATGGAACCTTTTTCCTCTCTGAATGTTTCTCTGCAAAGTTTGACCATTTTGGCTGGGGTAAAACATGTGTCTATCTGGGATTCTTTCCAAGGATGAGATTTTGACAGCTGTGCTCATGTTGGCAAAAATCCTGACATCTTGTTCTTCGTTGAAATAGCAGATTCTTAGTGGAGAGGGGTGGGAATCCGATTTCATAGATGAACACTTATGAATTGAGGACTGTGAGCCTGGCTGAGCTCTTTTCACTTGGGGGAAAAGGTTGAAGGCATCCTTTGGGAACAGGGTGGAGCCTGCCTTTCTTCCCATCCCCACCTGTGGGCACAGATGGCCGATGGGCAGTGGGGTGGATGGAGCTGTGTGTGCTGCTGCCAGCTTTGTGCAGCAGTTTGGGACATGCCTTGGACTGCACCCATGGAAGTGGGAGTCAGCCTGCCTGCAGCCCATGCCTAATGATTTTCATTTACGTGTTGGATGTTACGGGCGGTGTTGGTGCGCTTTCAATGAAAATCCACCTTTGCAACCCTGGTCAAAACTTGGCCTGATATTTCTGCCAGAGAGATGGTGAAAAACAAAGCCTTGCTATATTCTGGAATAGACTGCTTTGGGGGTTTTATTTTCACTGTTGTGATAAAGTTGATTGAGTGTTTTTTGTTTGTTTTTTTCACTGGAATCTCCATCTTGAACTGGAGAAATATTTCCCACAAACACTGTAATTATTCAAAGCTGATATATTTTTGCAGTAACCTTCAATCTGATGAACTGTCACTTTTCTGATGAAGAATCACTTATTTGGAGACTAGAATTCCTATTATCTCGACAAATAGGGAATGGTGGCACAGAAAATTGTGTCACGAGGTCACCCAAGAACTCCACATCAGAGGCAAGGATAAACAGGAATGGGTCTGGTGGAAGGCCATAAAAATTTTTTTCAGAAGGTATTTTGCAAATATTATATTTGCAAAATATCAAACTTTCCAGTGGCCAGAGAGTTCCTTTATATTTTATGAAAAAAAATAAATTAAAGAAAAAAGTCACGAGGTTTTAAAACCATGTCAGCAATCATTTGCCATGTCTGGTATTTCACTGGAAATCAAGGAAAAAATTTAAAATTGTGCTTTTAAAACATTTAAAAAATTTTGTGATTTAAAAACACAAACAAGACAGTAGTCAAATAACAATACCCCAAACAAACAACCTCCTGTTGAAAACAATTCAAACGGTTTTTCTCAGGAAAGGTTTTAGCTTAGGGTTAGACACAGAGTCAGACATTCCTGCTTACATCCATGGCAAATGTGAGGTGTTTCATGTAACAGTTAAAGGAAAAGCAGCCAATCTGTCTCACAAGCATCCTTACTGTGCATAAAGTGATGTATACAGATATTTATTATCCGTAAGAAAGCACTTGGGCAGCTTTTTCATGTGTTCAATCCCTGAAGCCTTTTCTAAGGATTTGGGAGGCTGCTGAAGGACAGATGAATCAGATTTGGAATGGTAAAATTTGGGACAGTCCCAGAACAAGAATACCTGGATGTTTGGGGTGGCTGTGACGGCAGGCAGGTGAGCTGAAGGTGAGCTCTGGATTATTTGTCTTTGCACAGCCTGGCCTTGTCAGCTGAGTGGCCAAAAATGGGATCAGGATACAAAATTAAACGGGAAAATCTGCACCTCCTGTACTTTGTTTATGGGAGAAGGGGCTGAGGAGGACAACAAAGGACTCTGTTATTGCATGGGAGGCTTGGTCAGGAGGGACTGCCCCATGGCCTTAGAGGCCCTTTCCAAGCCATGCCTTAATGACCAGCTCTTCCCTGCCTCTCCCACTTGTTTTTTGAAAACTAGGGCAAATATTAGCACAACCGTGAGTGCTGGGCTGCTGTGTTGGAGTGCTTCTAACCCGTGTTAGCTTGATTAAAACTAACAGCACTGTTTCTACGTTGAGAAATTCCAGTGGCATGTCTACCATAAATTAAACTGAAATTTCAACTCTGAGTTGTCTTCTAGTTCTGCAGCAGATCTGTTTACTCAGAAATAGCATAAGGCAGATGTCTTCATCTTTGCTGATTCTTAACAGGTCACAGGCACTGACTTTAAATAGCTAAAAGCCTTTAAAATAATTTTAAAACAGGCTTTCCCCTCCTCTACCTTAACCTTTAGTTGCCCTTAACTAAAAATGCCTGGGATAACATGATCCTAAAACAGACTATATAAACCAAGGAGCAGCTTTAAATATATAACATGATCATTACCTGAAACCAGCAAAGAGGTTGGAATAATCATTGCTCATGTTTACACTTCACCATTTCAGTGGGTTGTGTTCAATCCTTTAATGATGATGATTAAAAACATACAGGAAACACATAGTAATTAAAGAGAGCACTTAACCGTGATTCTGAAAGCACAGAGGCAGCTTTGAAGTGGAACTGGACACAGTGTGTGTTGCCAAAACGTGGCAGGAATTGGAGCACCAGGTAATTGCAGGTACCACACCACGGCTGTTTTGGCACCTGCAGCATCTGCCCCCAGCAGCAACCTCAGGATCACTTCTCGCACGTCACTGAGACTGCTGCAGCCTCAGACAGAGCTGATGGATGGGGCTGAGGCAGCAGGCAAATACTCTGCTTTGTAATTTACATAGAGCCAAAGTTGAATTTGGGCTTGTTTCTCCACGGGGGACTTTTTGAGGGTGAGGCAATGTTTAGGAAGAGGGCAGGAGGAGGAAATTTGGGGTGACAGCAGAGAGTGGGCACCAGTTCAGGTGCTTTGCCCTGCCAAGGCTTCAGTGTGGGTACTGACATGAAAGGGAGTTCTCGAGCCACAAGCTCCAAACCTTGTGTTTTAGGAGTGTTTCTGTGGGTGAAGGACAGGGACATGTTTTGTGGAATGGATTCCTTTGTTTGTTTTCCCCATTTAAAACAACAAAAATACTCTTATTATAATAAGTGCAGAAGGATGAATGATGAGGCTTGTGCTGTAAAATCATGTTTGCTGGAGAAGTCATCCTGTTTTCCATTGCTTTATTTCATCTGAAAAGGGAGGGCATAGAGGCTGGGGAGAGCACTGCTACTTTCTTGGAAGTACTTTTCCAAGCACTAGAGATGGGCCTTCCCAGGAGAGAGCAGTTAAGCTCTGTGTAAGGAGAACAGAGTTCAGAACAGGTCCTAATGTTTCTTTGGGGCTGAAAGGGATTCACTTTTGGTCTTTGTCCCTTAATTTTCTACTCCATATATTTTGATCATTTTCTCTGCAACCCCAAATTCAGGTTCTGCTCCTGTGCTGATGCCACAGAGACCACCTGCTTACACCATGTGAGTCCCACTTCTGTGGTGTTCCTCTCCCCCCACAATGTCTCCTTGAAGAAAACCAGCTATCAGGTAATGCTCAACATGTCTCAAACAAGACTTTTCCCCCTAGGTCTCTCAGGCAACATGGATAATATTATGGTCCTGCCTGTCACTCAGACCTGTGGGTGTTATCTTTGACTCCTGTCTCTAGGCTCATACCTGCAGGCAGTGTAAACTCTGGACACTTGTTTCTGTATTGCCATTTCTGTTCCCCCTCCTGGCTCACATGCTTGCCCAGGCTGTCATTGCTGTGCTCCTCAATCACTGGTACCACGTTGCTAATTGTGGCCCTGGCAAATCCAGTCTCACCCTGTTCACACACATTCTTTATGCTCCAAAAAGAAATCACTTTCCTCTCCTGCCCGTCACCCCTTTCACTGCATCTCTCTTGCAAGTGTCTGGTCTTGGTCATATCAAACATAATCTGTTTGGGTTTTCCCTCAAAAAGGGGACCTTTTTCCACCCAATACAGTATTTTTGGTTTGTGGTTGAGATGCCAGTTTTGGCCTCTGATCAGCCCCCGTGCCACTCTGTGTTCCCCAGCTGTGAAAATCTTAAAGCACCCTCACACATTTCCCTGTGCTGTCAAGGTAGCTGCATCACTCTCTTCCCAGTTTCTCCTCAAAACCTCTTTTTTCTTAGCTGGCTGCAAACCCTTCAGAGCAGTGGGGTTGTTGGTGTGATGAGCTCTGAGGGCTGTGTGAGCAGAGGTGGTGTCCCTGGTGTGTAACATCAGCTGCAGGTTTTGGCTTGGTGTGAAGGTTCCCTGGTTCAGAACCATCCATTTGTGCTGGTTTTGCATGGTGTCACTGTGGGTCACTGCCCCACAAGGGGAACCCACAGGTGCTGTGGTAATATGAAATAATAATAATTTTAATAGAGAGTATTAATAGCACTGTATTTGTTATTGCCCTGAGCAAGCATTGGTCCTGGAGGAAGTTGGAAGTTGGTAGGTTTTATATTCTTGGGAAAAAATGTGGTGGAGAGAATTCCCACTCCTACTCCACATCTCTTTCACAGGCCCTTTTCATTGCTCCATCAATGAAGTGAAGGGAAAGGATTAAAAAGGTTTGTAAGTGGTAGGACCAGCATTATGCAATTCTACTTCTGGGTCTTCTGTCCACTTTGTTCAGCAATCATTGCTGTAGACTTTCAGAAAGTGAGTTGAAGTTTGTTTGTGAGAAAAAACAGGAGAATGTAATTGATCCACATCTGTTTCCATTCCTTTTATCTCGTTGGGCTGTTCCATGGAGAAGCCTGGCCTTGTACATGGAGTGCCCAGTACCATGGGCTGTGTAGGACAGGAACAAATTAAAATTAAACTGAAATTTCAACTTCAACTTGTCTTCTAGCTCTGCAGCAGATCTGTTTACTCAGAAATAGCACAAGGCAGATGTCTTCATCTTTGCTGATGTCTTCATCTCTGCTTCTGCATTGCAGCTCAGAATCTCCTGAAGCTGCCAGCCACGTCAAACCAGAACAAACAATGGGTTTGCCCATGAAAAAAAAAATCAGATGCCAAAATGTCAGGCTGCAAACCCAGTCTGTGGAGCAGTTCTTCCTGTGAGAAGGCAGAACTCTGGTGAAAACAAAAAAAAATAAAATAATTTTTTATTTAATCCCGGCCCTGTGTCGGGAACAAAGGTCACTGCCTCTGCAGCAGCCAAGTGTGTAGCCCAAGGCCAGGCAACATCTTGAGCCTTCTCTGTGGCTTTGGGACCTTTCACAAAAGCTGGGCACTCTTCCAGCCCTGAGCTGTAGGAAGGACAGTTGACCCATGTTGCACCTGGGGTATACCTCAGCCTTATTTCATTTTCACATAAAGCTTCGTCTAGGTTTATTGTATTTAATGGGCTGCCTTTTTTTTTTCCCTGGTTATACTGTCACAGGAAATTCTCACTGTTCTATTACCTTTTTCCTGTTGGAACTAGCCTTAAAATAAAATGAACAAATAAATACATATACATACATATAAAAATATGCAGACAGGAAAGCCATTCAGATCTGCAGAGGCCTTGATAACGCTGCTGATGAGGTTGCCAGCTTTCCCCATGTCTGAGCTGAACAATTCCCCAGCACCCCCTCAACCCCTGGGAACCTAAGGGGAGGTAGTTGTGAAGTTTCTAATTCTGACTACAGGTGTCTGGTTTGAAAGACACCACATGCCATGCTGTAACCTCATTTAGGAAAAGGGTAATTAAATAAAAATACAGATGTGTTCCAGTCACAGTTCCTGAACATCTGAAGCGCCCATTGGTTTTAAAAAAGTAAAGGATAAATCTCTCTAGAGGGGCACCGTCCTCTCATCTGTTGTAATATTATTCAGTATTAGTAGTTTAAATAAGAAAAATGGTTTTGAATGTCAACATCTGCTCTTAACCCTCTCTTTAAAGCAGGAACATTGTGTTTGAAAACAAACAAGAATGGAATGCCTAAACTCCCCTCCCTCTTCTGCCCTGTGTATCCAAAGATTCCTGCCAGTGTTTACTTGTTGCACATTCTGCTCCATCATTTGTTGTTTTTAAGGTGCTACAGATTATCAAAACCTGAGGAGTTATTAGACCTGCTCAGCTTTGTCATAACAAATCAGATAGGCACTGATCTTACCCTTTTGGATCATTAGCTTGAGAAGTGTAAATGCCACTATATTCTGGATAAATTGCTTGAAAAGATTATTTTGAAAAAGATTAGCCAGCTTTAAGATGAACTGTTCCCTGCTCAGTAGTAATGATGATGGTAGTAATGATAACAATAAACTAACTACAGAACTCAGCTGGTCTCAATCCTGTAATATATTTAACCCCAAGCTTAACTTTCCAAACATGTTTATTTGAGCTGGGCTGTTACTGGTTTTGGCTGTGGAATAAACCTTTGGGATTAGCAAATATGGAAAAATTGCTAATATATTAATTATCCAGCATAATTCAGGGGGTTGCCACAGCAGCTGAGTGGTGTTACTGCCCTGATTGTTTAGTACATATTTTACAAAGTTGTTGGTCACTCTTTGCCACTACTTAAGCCCCTTTGCTCTTGTGCTGCCTGAGGGAAGGAAATCACAGCTGTGAGTGGAGACTTGACTTTGTAGGAAGAGGATGGAGGTACCAAACCTGGTGGCATTACTGTGAATCTTACTGTGAAAATTTCCAGAAATGCAGGGGGGTTTTCCTAAAGCCTGAGCAATTGTAGTTGTGCTGTTTCTTTGAATTCTCACTTTTATTATACCAAAAATACACCCCAGTACATTGCTTTTCTCGAGAGGTGCCAACCCACATGTTTCTGGTCTTCATAGGGTGGTGGAAGAAAGCTTAAAACACAATGTGGTTATTATGTCCTAGGCTCCAAAACTGAAAAACACATAAAAAATCTTCTGTATTTCTTAATAATTTTTCAGCATTTTCAAGCCTTTCTGGGACCTAACAGGTTTTGGGCACTTAGCAATTCCTTGAGCCCCTGAAGCCTAGCTTATGGGGGATCAGATTTCTATAGAACTTTACAGAAAATTCATCCTTCCTTGCTGTGCTGAGCATTACAGAAACACCACAGGAGAATGGGTCAGGGCTTCAAAGTCTTTGCCATTAAAATGACAGCCAAAGAGCAGGATCCACAACTGCAACAGGTTTTATCAGCTCAGACCCCACTTTGCAGCAGAGCCCTAAGCAGCACCCAGATCCTCACATGCACAACTCAGAGATGCTGCCACTCTGAGCTTCAGGCTGCTGGGGGATTTCTCCAGGCTCAGTCCTTCCACCCCTCTGTATTTGCAGCAAGCAGGGGAGAGCAGAGACCCCCAGCAGGCCCCTGAGGGTCCTGCCTTTCCAACTGCACTCCTTGGGTTATCCTGAAACACCTCCAAACGCATCGGGATCCTGCCATTGTCTCAACTGCTCTTTGAATCAGGGGCTCTTAAACAGAGGATGTGCCATTCTTCTTTTGTTCCACACTCCCATAATGCTCTTAAAAGAAAAGGAAGGCAAAAAAAACCCCAACAAGTAAAACCCAAACTTCAGATGTGCTGTCAGCTTTACCCCAACAGCCAGAGGTGGAAGGGATGGTTAGCCAAGATTAGAGTCCTAAGCTTTGTGATTTCTCCCTGTGAGTTATGGCTGCATGTCAGTAGCTGTAAGTGAAGCAAAATGCAGTAGCTAGGCTGGTGTTCTGTTCAATTGCCTGGGGCCCCAGCTGAAATTTAATAAGCAAATGTAAGATTTTAGTGCTTTGGAATGGAAAGTTTATGGTAAGTTCTTTCTGCAGCCCCTGTTGAAGTGATGTATCACATGAATGGCTTTTGCAGGGCACCTTGGATGAATGCAGCTCTGCTGTTGTGCTGTTCCTCTCCCAGGCTGCAGCCAGGTAAATCTTCAGGTCACAGAGCAAGCTGGAACTGAATACAGTTATGGCTGGGGTATCTTCCCTGCAGCTCCATTCACATGGATTAGGAAAATCCTAATTGGCTGTGGCAGGTGAGACAATCTGCACAGATTTTTTTTTAAGTCAGGAGTTATCAAGTCATGTTCAGGGCTGGCTTATGGAGCATAGATATTTTGGGACATCCTTCAGGTTTAAAAACACAAAAGTCTTTTTTGGGATTCTCTGAAATTATTCCTCTTTTTTAAATTATTTTTTGCAACACAAATTTTTATTGCTCACGTCCAACTCAATAGCAAGGATGGAGAACCCACTCATGGGAAAATGAGAAAAGCTCCTTATTTTAAATATCCATCGCTTCTGTTCCCTGCTCAGGAATGGGTGAGGGGTGCATGCTCTCCTCTGCTGCCAGCTTCTGTTTTGCTGGATCTGTTATTTTACAGTTTCTTCATTACGATGGCTCACAGAGACTTGTCAGCTGTTCCTCATCTCTCTCCAAGCATGAAAATCTAGTCTTGAGGGGTGTGTTTAGCATCAGATCATATCAGGAGCTGTTGGCAGGAATGCACTGGGATGGCAAAGGGAGCTTTACCCTTTTCCCAGCTCCCTGCTACTGTTTCCCATTACTACCAGCTGGCACAGCCCATTTGTCAGGGATTTTCTGCATGTTACTCAATACCTCCAATATCCATGGCTGTCTTTAGGAGATGAGAAGGCTGAACAACTCTCAAGTGGTGAATTCAGCCTAATCAGGTAAAAATAAAAGGATCCTCTTTACCTCACACAATTGCCTCCCAACTTTGTCCTTCCAGCAAATGCAAATGATGTGCAAAGGGCCAGGAAAACATGGAGACCTCTCTTTAGGGAAACACATCAAAACTATCCATGATCTTTTTGGTCCTTCGAACCTCTTGCACGGTTTCGCTGGGATAGGACTCAAGTTGAGGCTGTCTCACTGTGCATATCCAGCCACTGAGGACAGAAATTACATAAACTCCATCAAAAACCAAGTCTCTGTTTCAGCAAAGTCTTTCAAGTTCAGTCACTGAAAGGTCCCCCACGATAATAACCCCCTGTTCATTCCTTTTGCCTTCTCATGCATGTGTTTATTTCTGTTTGCTCCTTTCTTTTTCACAGATGGCAGATAAATCTTGTCAGTGCTTTTTTGGCTTTGCAGCCTTTTCTCAATCATCTTTCCTTTTGTATCTCCAGCAATGTGCAAATCTGGTGGTTTGCTATTTCTGCTAAGCGTATTTCTTTTCCATGCTGTCTCATTGTCTCAGTCTTGTGCTTTTTTGCTGGGTGAAAGAGACAAATTTCCAGTAGGCAAAAAATAAACCAGCCCCAGCTCATGAAAAAAAATGAACCCTTTTTAATCACTGCTATAAAATGTAATGGTTTGATGCAAGTTCCTTGTCAAGGTTGGAAGACTGACCAATAGGTCCCAGAGAAACATCTTTTGATCTGTCTCCTGGATCAATTGGAATTTTATTGCACATGAGGAGAACAATACTGCACGAGCCCTTGAAGTGGAGCGAACACAGATGACATTTTTATTCATTCTCAGCCAGATTGCCTGGTATTGTGTCCCTTCTGTGAAAAATGACACTCTGGCAACAGGCCACTGACTGCAAAGCATCTTGGCATGGGCCTCCTGTTTGTCTCAGCCTGAGCTGAGCATCACCAGAGATGCCAGACTGCTGGCCACGAGCTGAGGGTGTTAAAGCACCATCTTTATCAGCATCTCAGTGCCATTTTTTGGTAGGAAATACTCGAGGGAGGAGGGGTAGTTCCTGACTGTTTAGATATTTGGTAGCATCAGCAATGGTAGTTAGCTCTCCCCCTGGGATGAGAAGCAGCTCTCCTGGCTGACAGTGACCAGCATGTTTGTCACAGTCCTGCCAACCCTAAAAATTGGTCCTCAGAGCTTCTGAGTCTGTGCTTTCCATCCTCTTTTCTTTCCTGGTGTCTCAGGTGGAATGTTTAAAAGTCTTCAAGTGATTAGGAAGACAAATCTGATTGACTTCCAGTTTTGTCTGAGCCATCATAGTTGCTGCAGCACAGGCAAAGCCTTATGATTTTCCCTGAGTTTCAGAGGGCAGTCCCCCAGTTTGTGTGACAGGGAGGTGTCCTGGAATGTCTGGGGAAGGTGATGCTGAGCTGGGGGTTCTATTGTAGCAGGACTCTTGGCTGTCAAAACTGGGTATAATACTGAGGCATTTCCATCATTATCAAATAGTCCATATCATAAATCCTTTTTCTGACGTCCCTGTTGAGTCCTTCTGTCTTCTGAGAAAAGAGTTTAAAGGCAGAAAGTGGAGGAAGATTTTCTTCTTCCAAGCCCACTTCTTCTTCTTCCAAGATTTTCTTCTTTCAACCCACCTGGGCCCATTCCTGGGTAGCCCACTCCAGGTTAGCCACCCCTGGCATGGGCTCATCTCCAGGGGTCCCTTCCACCCCTAACTATTCTGTGATTCTCAACTATTACTTTGTAGGATGCCCAGATTTTTATTAAATTTAAATATATTTTTATTCCATCCAAGCAGGAGCGTGGCAAGGTGTGCAGCAGCCTCCACTGTGAGACACTGGACTGGAATCTGGATGTGAATTTGTCCTGCCTGCTGGAACCAGGCTCCCTCTGTGCCTACTGCTGTGGAATGGGTATTTCCCTAACTAAATAGTTGCATTTTCCTGAAGGGAGGACAGTGTCTGTGCCTTCAGCTCTGATGCAGTGTGACATGTACCGTAGGACCTGTCATCATTCATGAAGTCAGTTCTGTTTCAATGTTAATAAGTCCTTAATCAAGTCATTTGTTTCATACAGGATGTCACATTTAGCAGGGAATTGTCAAATGCTTGAAAACTGGAATCACAGGAGCACTGTTTAATGCTAAGTGGTATCTGCATCATATCTGAAGCTGGACCATGCCAGGAAAACATCCTTCACATTCTGCACTAATATTTCCAAGCTTTCAGGACCAATCATGGGTTGGCTGGGTATGTACATTATTTCTCTCTGTTTATGTGTGGCATATGATTATATCCTATATTTAGTAACTCATTCTCACATTGCTTATCTGTTCTGTATTTTTTGTTGGCTGGTTCTCTTGCTTTTTAAAATAATACTGTGCAGCATTGCACCAGTCACTTAAAACCAAGATTGGCACTCTCAGTCCAATAGAAAATAACTGAAATTTAAAACTGGTGCTCCTCATTCTAGTGTGTTTGTGATATGTAAGGGAAAAGAAGAGGCTTGAGCCAAGCAGCTGCTGGTGGGATTAAGTGGGAAGCTGTCCAGAGAGAGACCAGGTTTATGATTATCATCTCCTGTTCTTGATGTTGTCTTCAAGAGGAACAGAGCTAAGGGCTAAAATTGTATCTCTAATATCTAGTTCCTGTAAGTCAGAAAAGAAGAAAAGGAAGTTATAGTGAATTCATGGCAAATACTGTCCCAATGAATTTTCCTTCTTTTATTTAAATCACATTTAATAGTGTTCCTGTTTCTGTCTGCAAATAGGTACATCACAGTGTCAGTGGTAATGGGAAACACACCTGTATGTGCCCCATCTGCTGCTAGAAAACAGTGTCATTGTGTACAAAATACCTGCAAAGTGGAAGATTGAGAAGTTTTGGCGTTTTTTTTGCCTTAGGGAACGTTGTGTTTATATTTTAACTCTGTTGTACTGTTGTGTCCTTCTCGTGAGCCAGACCCCTTGTGGCAGTTCTGTGAAGACACAGAAGGAGTCCTGGTTGTATCTGTGGGCAAAACATTTTGATTTGGGGTTTTCCCCAGTTTCTGTTCTGAAATGCTCAGTAAAAAATAGTTTTAAAAAAAGAGTTATAAAATACTGCTGCAGATTATGTTTTGTGTTCCCACAGTCGTTCCTGGTTCCAATGAGTTGATCAAAAATACTGGATGTATTAAGGGTCCATGTTTTCTTCAAAAAAATGTTGTGTTCTCCTAAAAGCTTTTTTTCCCTATTAAATGTTCTATTTGAATTTAGTCCAAGTCATAATGAGTGCTGGAGCAATTAAAGTATCAGCCACTATAAGGAGTCTTGGGAGCACAGGAGACAGATAGGATCAGGGTTTAAGCTACTTAAATACCTTTTATGAGAAATAAAGATTTCACAAACCTCAGTTTCAAACAAAATAGTTGACATATGCTAAGCTCAAAGTACTAAACTTCTTTTCCTGCCCTCTCCCACTAAACAAATAATGATCTATGAAATATTTAAACTTTATATCTGCAGGAAGAAAGAAAACACTTTATTTCTATTTAAAAATTTTTTGGCAGGTGCTCAGATATTTATGATAATGGGATCATAAAATGACATGGAAAGGTTAGTGGGAAGGTGCAGTGGGAATTTTGAGTGTGACTTTGTAAAATGTCACATTTGTTAAATCTTACTCAAATTGTAGCCAGGGTGTTTGTTCATTTGCATGGCCTAATATAGTTATTGTGCATTAGGAAACTCTTAAATCAACAAAGTGTTTGTGTGTAGGGCTGGATCATGCCTTCACATGCTGCAATCAGTTAAATTCCTTTAAGAAAGGAAAAGCCTTTTAAATATTTTTCATTAACACATACTATTAAGTGGGTAAGTGCTCTAAGTATATTTTAATTTAATTTAGATTTAGCAGCAACATTTTTCCCATACTAATTAAATGCCAGTTTGTTATTAAGAAAATATTTATTGAAGTTGAACTTGGTGATAGATACATATCTATCACATCACTGTTAAACCTCATTAAATAGTGTTTTAATTGCAATTTGTTTTTAATTACCATTCATTAAGCATATTATTAAATCTAAATTGCATGCTTATGAAAGACAGGGTTGCCAATACAAGTGGCTGAGGCCCTTAACTACTGCTTTGCTTTTAGGTTCCCATAATTTGAAGTGTGTAGGGTGAAAGTTTGATCTATTTATATTATTTCTATTATTATCTCCCTCACTGCCTGTGTCTCCCATCTTTATTAACAGAATTAATAACATCTGAGGCAGTCAACAGATATAAAAGGAAAATAGAATATGAAAAGTGGTGACAAAACAGGTCTTTGGGCAAGGAAGCAGGGAGGAAGCAATGGGAGAGAAGGAGGCTGGCAGGGAAAATAGCAGTTAGACAAGGCACTGAAACCCATTGTCTAAAGTGGAGGATGGGGACTGGGAGCCTGAAGGATGCAGAGGGATGCTGGTTATGATTTGAAGAGCTTTTTCTCCTTGGCTTGTCACGGGTAGTGTGGCCAGGGTCAGTCTGAGACAGCCCAGGGGCTTCCCAGCAGAAAGGTTTGCTGGTCCCAGTGTGGATTGGCACAGCTGCCAGTGCAGGGAGGGTTTGTCCTCAGGGTGAGCACAGAGCATTCTGCTGGTGGCTGCACAGCATCAGTTCACAGGCAGCAGTTACAGAGAAAGCCCTTTCAAACTTTCCAAATTTTACCCATGGGCAGCACTGCCCCGCTTTAGAAATGCCACTCAAAGCAACAACCACATGGAATGTGTGAACTTGCTTTCCTTAGGCATGTTTTCCAGATTTCTCAGTAGTAGTCCATGAATCTAAGGTAAGCTGAAAAAAATCCTGAGATAAGATCTTTCTTTTCTAAGGATATCAGCTCTTTCAGCAGAAAGACCCCACTGAGTTGGGTTTTTAAAGGCTGGGTGTTTTTTTCAATCTTAAAAGAAAAGTGTCTTTTGGAGCCTTTCACCTAGGAATGACACTTGATTTTTGCCAACAGGGAGGAAAGGCTGGGAAGGAAGGTGTGAGGTGTTTGTTCTGCTGGAGACCAGCTCAACAAAACCAGTTAGCAGGCTGAAGAACATTCCCAAAGGGAAAAGGACAGGCAAAAACTGACAAAAGACATGGGGTGCAGTGTTGGCATCCTCCATTGTGGCACTGTCTGACCCTCTCAGAACACTCAGGGGGGAATTGATGGCAATGGGGGCTGCTGGACAGTGCCATAGGGGTGAAATAACATTGGTACCTGCAAACAGCAGAGGCAACCTGATGTATCGCCAATGTTCCCATGGGCTGGATAAAGAAAGACAGTAAAACAGTAAAACAGTAAAACTCTGCACGTTGATGCTCTCTGGCTCTGGTTCTGCTTGCATTGAGGATGGTTTTGTGCCAGGTTATCTCCATTGACTCCAATGGATTATCTCCAATTCACAGTGCAGTTTAAATCAGAGGCAGGACATAGTTTCTCTTCTTTCCAATTCATGAATCTCTTTCAAAACCTTCTGTACCAGATGTTACAACTGTAAGCAAATTATCCTGGCAAGCCAAAGTATCTCCTCATGAGTCTGTGTCACAGTAGGCCCTGGTGCCTCTATCTGCCTCTGGATCTTTTGCTCATAAACCGTTAGTTATACGTTTTTTTTGGCAGATGGGTATCTTCCATGAAAAAGCCATTTCCATTCCAATGCAACAGTGCTTTTATATGGCCTGTTTCAGTCCCTGTTGCACAACCTTTCTGCACAATGATTCATTATTCTATCTTCTTGATATGCTGAATCATGGGATGACACTTTGCCAGCTGCTTTGTATGCCAACAATAACTTGCTCGTGTTTCAAAGATAGAGGAGGCTGCACAAATCACTGCAGCACAGGGAGCCTGGACATTTGGCTGAGGGAAGTTCTCAGCAGGCATCAAACTCCTGGTGGATGGGGGAGTTACCTCCCAGCTCCTGCTCTCTTTGGATGGCTGCAGGGAGCTGCATATGGCCTTCACTTGTCTTTACAAAGCTGGAGGAGGATGAGGCTCCTGTTGCCCCTAAACTGATGGCAATCAGCCTCTCCTTCACTGTGGCCCCTGAACTGAGAGGACATAAATCAGTCCACATCTCTGTGGAGCATCTGCACTCAAAGGCTTGACTTAGCAGAAACCTGGAATGGTGGAGGTGACTTCAGAATGACCCACACAGATACATCAGGTGCCTCTGTGGGATTTCCTGACACCATCCCCAACATTCTGATGTTAAATTAATCCCTTTCCTGCTGCAGTAGCCTCAGGAGTGCACATTCCCCTACGTGTCCCTCCATGGCTCCTGGGCACAGGGGTGCTGGGTTACAGCACAGCTGCTCACTCTCCATAATTCAAGGCTTGGGTAATGATTTTTAACTTCTATTTAAAAATTAATTTGCTTTTGTCAGTGATGCACAGGATCCTTGCAGAGGTAAATGATGCTTTCCCTTGGCCATTTAAAAGTTCTTTCTGATTTGTCTTTGCTAGGAGATTCTAACAGTAGCTATTTATCTGATCACAGAGAATTCGAGTCCGTTGGGTATAGTCACAGCTGTTCTGAGAAAAGAGATAAGATTTTGGTCAGAAAGGAATATATTACACTTCTTGAAAGCAGGGGTTTTAAAGGAAATGCTCTTGTGTTTTCAATATTTTTTTATTTGAATGCTATATTGTAATTCTCAGTGTACTTCAGTTTGTAGCACAGCACAGTACTACAGACCTTATGCACTTCAGACAGTCATTTGAAAGGCCCTTGGTTTTCTTTTGAAAACTGTAAACCAATGAAAAAGTCAAGATTAGTAAGGTAGTGTCCTAATAGACCTTGAGGGTACATTTGCCCATCTAATTTTTAAGTGTAATTGCTACAAAAATTTCATATACAAAAGTACCCAGTATTTTTAGGTTTTATAACCTGAGATTTCTATAGGACATATTCCTCCCCCTGTGCTTATTGCATGCTCATATTCCATGAGAATCTGACCATGTGCAGTTAGGCTTTGATGTGAGATACAATAAAGATCACATTTTAAGAGCAGTGTGTACATAATTGTCTGACACATGGCTGTATAGAAAAGGTCAAGGGACTTAGTGTTTTTATTCAGGGAATGGGAAACATTTTTCTTATGGATAATATATTTCTATAATATAAGAATTTTATTTTGTTTTTTGCTTTGCTGCTTCTAGTTCGGTGTCTTCAGCCTCAACCATTCTGCATTATTATTCCTTGTATTTATGTGTTTATTTGCTTGTGTCTTTATTCCTCGTGTGTCACCTCCCCTCTTTCCCATCCCCAAGTGGTTCTGCAGGGCTGCCCTGCCACAGAAATGGGTCAGCCCATCTCCAAGGGCTGCAGAGTGCTGGGATGGGGATCCACCTAGCAACACCACCACACTAATGCCACATTGGGAAATTTGCCCTACAGGAGTTTGTCTTGATTAAAGGCTTCGGTCTGTCTTTGCAACACAAACATAGGAGCCCCCATGCTGCTCTCTGAAATTTACAGCGTATTTTCTTTTTACTCAAGCATATTGAAGCAGAACAGAAGAAAGGATCAAAGGTACCGTAATGTTTCTATAAACAAGTACTACTTAGTTTGGTTTTTTTTATCTTGGGTTTATTTTTTTCCAAACAAATCTTCTAGGCACATTAGGCTCAGATTACATTTTATTGCCAAATCACCAGCTGGCAACAAAATCGCATATGTCTGTGTAAATACAGTGGATGAGAAGCTGAACAGGAGATGTGAGATGATTCAAGCAGTCATATTGGCTTCTACACCTTAAAATTTGACTGTTTTATCTGTCTATTCAGCAATGTCCTGTACAGACCCCATTTCAGCATGAAATACTAAAATCTCAGCTTGGGGTAATTCTGTCTGTGGTTTTCCTCTCTTCCAGTGAATTTACAGGAAAACAGATAATTCTCTGGGACTATAACTCAGAAATTCATTTTTTGTTTGCTCACCAAGTGATGACTAATCCACTCCCTGTTACTCAAATATAGGTGTAACTCTTGTGATGACACTATTATGAAGCATTTTTACTTTGAGGGCCAGATGATCCTTTGAAGGTAATGCAATTTTGCAATTTGCTTGAGGGCCCTATTGCTGCCGGTTGGGTACATTTGGATTCACTTGGCAATGAAGCTTCAACATTGATTAATTTATCATTAAGGTCAGTGTTGCTATACAGCTCTTCTTTATTTGTAGTTAGGCATTGGCATGGTCACTTCAATTTGTAAATGCAGTTTCTTCATGCACCCCAGGGAAAAAAAGCCTGACCACTATAACGCAAACATAAAAAGTTAGTAATCATCATTGTGCTTCTAAAAGCAGATAAATTAGAGCATCTTTTCTGACCTGGGGTATGATACAGAGTTTTCCCCATGCAGTCATGAACAATGGGTTTGTTTTGGCTAAAATTAGGCTCCTTTTGGGTCCCAGGTGAAAGAATATTTGTCTCATAAGGGAAGATATTCCTTGACAGAGCTGGGTAACAGGACTCCCTTTGTCAGAACAGTGGCACAGGAACACTCAGCAGCTCTCAAGGATCTGTTTGAAGGGGTAATCTTGCCCTCAGTCAATAAACTCTAAAAGAGCTTAATTAATGAGCAGGGAACAAGCTCCATTATCTGGGAGGTGGAGGACAGAAATTAAAGGGGTTAAAGAATAAATGGGGTTTGTTTCTTGCTAAAACTTTTTAATCTTTGTGTTTTGCCTAACGTCCTTAAGGGATTTTGATCCTAACTGACTTCTGGAAGCTCTCAGCCCTACTATGAGTTGTGCTTTTTCTGTCATAGTCTGATCTTTTATTTACAGTATTTCCCTTTATTTTGTAATACAACCTGGGCTGTGATGTGGGGGAGAGGGGCTCCAGTTTTGGAAATAACAGTGCATACCCACTGATGCTTTTCCCAAATTGGCCAGGATAGAGAGTACTTCCTGCCCCATTCAGAATCATCTGCATAGAAAGATAAAACGGGAGTTAACAAGGGTCAGGTTTATGACAGGGAAAGAAGGCTGCTAATGACCATTATCTATGCCACAGGTTTAACTTCATTACTTTTGCATTAAGTTCTTAATGCCCAAAGCAATAAGCAAACTGAGTCCTGTTGAACTGTAGTAACCTAATCTTCTCTTCAAATGAAATAGAGGGGAAAGCAGAGTCATTTGGCATGGCCTTTATTTTGTCTTCTCTTTCCCCATCCCCCAGTCACATATTAGGCCTGTTGTGAGTTTCCCTTCCTTCTCACAGCCTTTTTCTTTTATCTCTTTCCTTTCTTCCTCAGTTTTTTGGATTGTCCAAAAGTCCTGTTTGGTGCAGGATTTGATGAGAGGGTATAGGCCTTCCATAAAGTGGGTGTGGGGCTTGTCACAGGGAGAAGTCTCTCTTGATAATATTTTGAAGAATTATGCAAACTATGTCCAGAACAAAAAGCCTTTAATTCACAGTTAACAAACTTGAGCTGGCTGTGACATTGTGGGTCCCAGTGAGTCAGATCTAGGAGAGAACATTTGCTGGGTGTTTTGAAGTATCATCACACTTTTGCATCCCAAGGACAACAGTGGATGATCATATCCCAGTGTGACTGATTGGCACACACCAGCCTGGACTCCAAACATTAATTCATGTTCTGCCCATTCTCCAGTTACCACCTCTGTTGACAATGATGAAGTGTTCAAGGCCAGGCTGGATGGAGCTCTGAGAAACTTGGTCCAGTGGAAGGTGTCCCTGCCCACAGCAGTGGGGCTGGAATTGGATGATGTTTAAGGTCTTTTCCAATCCAAGCCATTCTATGATTCCGTGATTTATGGCTCTGAAATTGCACCACCAAATGTGTCAACAGTTTAGTCTTAGTGAGCAAAGAACAAATACCAACAGAGAATTAAATGTAATTCATGATTTAGGATGAGATCAGTCATTTCAGCTAATTTCCTACTCACCCTCAAATTTGACAAAAAATAATGAATTTCCCCCTTCTCGTGTGGCCTACAGACTTATGTTCTGTAGCTGGGAAAGGAAATGCACTGAGTAAGAGGGAGAAAAGCTGGATTTCTTCATATATGAGATTCCCAGGCCAACAGCCTCAGCTTTTGGCAAAGGGTGAAATCAACAGAGCATTTTTTTAGTGATCTCCAACAGAATGAGAGAGCAAACCAGTGCTGGCAGGTAACTGGTGCATCTGTCCAGTGTGCAGGGAATGTATTACTGCTCCTAGACAAAGGATCCCAAAGTGACAGATGCATGAGAAATACACTAAAATACACAGATAGAAGAAAATTATATAAACTCTGGAGAGTTAAGCAATGGATGTGAACACCTATATAAAAACTCTTTAGAGTTTTCACATCTGGAATCATCTTGATTCCAGGTGATCAAGGAATCCTCTGATTCCCTGATCAGGAATGCAAGGTAAAATCTTACACTAATTCAGCATCCTACGGTAACCTCTATATGAGAACCTTGCACTCTGAGGAATAAGTGCTGAAGGCTAAACATTTTATGAGTTGTTCCCTGTTTAGAATGATCAGGGTTGCCGATACTTGGGATTCTGAGAAAACTGTCCCTCTGTAATCATGTTTCCCTGCCATGCAGTACAAAAGAGTTTCATTTCCTTGCCCCTTTCTGTCTTGGAAAGGACATATCAATGTGTTTTTTCTGTAGCTAGGGAACTGTGGCTACAGTAAGGTCCATGGTATTACAGCTAGGCTTGATATATTGGTCTGACAGGCATAATCTGTTTCAAGAAGTGGCATCTCCTCTCCACACACCTGTCTGCTTCCTGAATTCTTGACTTGACTCTACAGCTGCTTTTTTTGGCTTTTACTGGGTACAGGTTCTCTTTTAAATCAGCAGATTTATCACTATTCTCCCAAATGAGGCATTTCTTGTTCTTTTAAAATAGGAGTCAAGCTACAAGACATGTCAATTCAAGCTGCTGGGAATGCCAGAGGTAGGAAGGAGGGAATGGTGGATACCTCAGGTATGTGTAAATGAGAGCAAATGAAATGGTCTCTGTTGTATCTTTGATACTGACTTATGAAGCTTTGCCTCCCTTTGATGGGAGGGAAGGGAATTAACTTCATCCCTGCACTGGGATATCAAACTCCAATGTCTCCCACTTGGATAAGTTTTTCCTCTCCTGCTTCTCATTTTCTTTGTGTTTTTTTCTGATTGTGGTCTCCTTTTAGACATGGGAAACAACTTTGTTAGATGCCAAATTGTGTATTTATTCACTAAACACCTATTTTTTGAACAAACAAGCTGCCATAATTCTGATGTTCAGGGTGAAGAGGGCTTAGGGAGAAGCAAAACTATTTCCTAGGCATGCAGAGCAGATCAAGAACCCCTGTGCAGTGAACTACATCTGATTCAACACAGCCCACAAAATTAAATCTTGTTCATGCTTAAGCATTTAATTACTGCAGATGTTCAGGAGATACTCTGAGAAGCATCACCTACAGGGGCCCTTTGCACAGATGCTGTTTGCCTTGACACTCCATCTGTCACTTTAAAATAAGCACTGAAGCTTCATCCGGCATAACCCTGCAGGGCTGGCATCAGGGCATGGCACAGAAGAGGTTAAAAATGAGGCCAAGGTCACAGCATGCCAGGAGTGGTAGAAGGTCAGTGGATGATGATTCCTTCTTGCTCTCCATGATTTTCAGCAGAGAGCACTGTCTCTGCAGCATTAGGACTGCAAGGTTTTGCTTTCTGGAGGATCTTGGGTTTTGCTTTCTGGAGGATCTTTCAACACCAATGATATCATCCCCTTGGCTTTTTATATCCTTAAAATATATATCTAGAGTGTGCTTTGGAGATGAGCAAGATATGGCAGCAAAAAATGGGCATGGCCTAAACCAAATGAAAAACTTGGTTGTTTAATATCAACAGAGATTTGGGCACCATTGGGACCTACCAACAGAGCATATTTATTACCTGGCCTCACAGAAGCATAGTGCTATTGGGTTCTGGCATGTGGAGCTTTTGGCTCCAAATCCTAGTCAGGTTTGGTCAGTGAGATGTTTTCACTCAACTGAATTGCCTGTAACACTGTCAGAAAGCTGAGAGCTTTGCAGGGCACCAAGTTTATATCATTATAAGTTTAGATCATTTGGTACTGCTGCCTGTAACAAGAGTGATTGGCTCATAATTAATTGTACTTATGGTTGCTGCATTGTTGTCAAGACTATGTTGGTAGAGGTTTTCCTCAGCCATCTCTCCACATTTACAGCAGGGATATTTAGCAGTTCTAAAAGGGTTTAGAAATTACCTCTCATGAGGGAGACCTTGAGGTTAGATTGTCTTTTCATGTTGCACCTCACAAATAAACAGTTTTTGTATTAATCACCCTGGTTTCTAGCAGGATGGGAGGGATAACAGCTAATATGCCATCTTGCTGCTTTATCCAGGTTATCAAGTAGGAAATATTCAGAACAGCTTTTTTTTTTTTTTTAATTGTCCATGACTTGGTTATAGGTAAATACATCTTTTCCACTCCTCATTTTCTTCTAAGATCTAGGCCCTATCTAAGTAGATTATAAACACTGATTTAAACATTCAGTCATGCAAATCTTTCTACGAGGTTCAGTAATAGCAGCTAGGTCAAATTAGTGCTCATAAATGACTAATTCTATTTCCTCTTGTTTATTACCCAGGCCTTTGGCATTGTTGTATAGTTAATTAAATAATTTCTTCTTCTCATCCTCTCTTTGCATTCAGCGCCTTCCTGACCACAGTCTCCAAAGGAAATCCATCAAGGGCAGGGTTCGCTGGTGCAGCAGTTTGTGGATGGTGGTTGGGGTCTCTCCTCACCTCCCTGGGGTCCTTCTGAGTGACACCTGAGCACTGCAGCACCAGGAGCTGCTGCCACCTCTGCAATTCCCCTCCTGCGTCCAAACCGAGAGCTGAGGGATGGAGGTCAGGGGCTCCCTTTTTGTCCTGTAACATAGAATCCTGTCTCTGTCTTTCCTCTGTTCCCCAGAATCGGCAGATTATTGTTCTTTGTCATTTTTTGGTCCTTACCCCTGATTGAAAGGGATGTCTGACTTCA
This sequence comes from Chlorospingus semifuscus, assembly GCA_035048045.1. Taxonomy (NCBI): domain Eukaryota; kingdom Metazoa; phylum Chordata; class Aves; order Passeriformes; family Passerellidae; genus Chlorospingus; species Chlorospingus semifuscus. The sequence goes on from JAWWMS010000075.1 coordinate 4,680,513, forward strand.
AGGGATGTGCTTTGTGTCAGTAGATCAATTAGGTTTGTTCGGTGTCCCTTCTGAAGCTTCTTTTTTTTAGTATCCCTTTTTATGCTCCCAGGTCTAATTTCTGTTACTGCTTATCCTTTATATAGATTTCATTCCCTTCTTCATCTGAAGGAGAATGTTTTTTCCTATTAAGTGGCAGCTGCTGCTGCTCCTCATCCCAGGATTTAAGTAACTAGCATTTTTCCCTGTTCTGCCAGCACTAAATTCACACAATATAACAGAAAACCAAGCCCATACACTGTCAAACAGAGACACTCCCACAGCGTGGTGACCCTCTTTCTGTCACCTGCCACATTTTTCATGCTCAACCTACAGCTGTGAAACTGTTTTTCCCCCTTCCCTTTGAACAACAAAGTCCAAAGAACACTCCTCGGTTTGATGCCTGTCACAATTTGCAGAACATCCTCAGACAGAGATGATACTGCTAATAGTGAGGGAAGAGTTGTTCTGAAAGCAGCAGCAGCAGCTTTTCATTGCCAGCTCTTCCAGTGGGTCTGAGCTAATAAGAGGCACGCTGCAAACTTTATTTAATTTGTATAGGCCTGATCCAGAGCCTTCCTCTTAACTTCAGGGCCATTGGATCAGGCTGCATGGTAGCTACAGCTTTGTGACTCAGTATCACTGTGTTGGAACAGTCTCTGCCAAATCAGTCAGTTTTTCCATTAAAACCTTCTCCAAGGAGAAAAATGAGTGTTCAGCTAGCTGTCTGCTAACAGAAAAGTCTGATTTTTCACTTGTGTAATTTTCCTAAATAACTTTCTCCTCCTGCATGAGAAACTTCTGGGCTTCAGGTGGGACAGTTCTGAGTGTCTCACACACAGCTGATAATATCTGCCTGAATCTTTACCAGCTTGTTTGAATGTTCCTTTTTGCTTTCAATACATTTCCATGTTGTTACCTGGGAGGAAACTAATTTTTTAGGAGTAAAATGTGCAGACCATATTTCCAATTAATCATCTGTGACAGCAGTGGCTGTTGCGTGACTGACCTGTGACTAAACAACTACAACAGTAAAATAATTTTAGTCTAACACCATAAAAAACAAAACTAAAACTCTGACTCTGTAAAATGGTATTTTTTATGAGCTGAGCATATACTCCATTAGGGAAAATGAGACTGTTTGCATTACCCAGCTTCACCATATACCTGCCTCTTTCCATATATGTGAATTCCAAGGATGGCTGGTTCGGGCTTGTATTCCTGAGGGAGAAGTAGACCTGAGCTTTGCAGTTGGATTTGTGTTTTATATCAGTTATTTTGTTGCTGGAAATGATGAAGGGTGTGAAGTTAATCTGCCCAAATAAACTTACTACCACTCTGATTGAATTCCTTACCTGCTTTGGACCTTTAGTGCCTGCTCTACTCAAGGCAGCTCAGGCCCAGGAAGGAAGGGAATTAATTTCTTTATATGCAGATGAGTATGTTACAATTTCTTTACAGCCTCTCCTTTTAGCAAGCAGGGATATGTGCAGACCTTTAGGAGGACTTCAGCCAGCTAGAGAAAATGGTTATGGATGTCAGAGCAGTGACTGGAGTTACACAAATGCACAGAGAAGTTGTAGAAGGAGATAACTGCTCCTAGAAATTCTTGAGTCATCTGAAATCCATCTGACTGGGACAGATAAACACAGGGAATTAAATAAATGGACATATCTTCATTGTCTTCATGGCAATCAGGAAGCCCCCTAAGAATGCAAAGTTCCACTTCCAAAATGGAGTTGGGTTTGAACAGAGAAAAGTTGGGATGGATGGGCCAAAGTCACAGAGCAAACCACAGTACACTGTGTGAAAGTTAGAACACGACTGGAACAAATTTCCCATAGCACCACGCTCAGAAAAAGAGAAAAGAAGTAAACAAAAAACTATTGGCAGTTTACAATTTTGCTGCTGTCTGTTCCTTGTGTTGGTTTTCTTCGTCTCTGTTCTAGGAATTCTTTAGTAGTGCTATGAAGAATAATCAATTAATGCTTAGAAAGCAATTCTAATGATTCCCAGTTTACACATGAATAAACAAAATGCAGCTTAGGTGACTGAGTCACAATCATTTTTTGGAGTCTGATAGGGCACAGGCAGCAACAAAGAGCCAGCTCAGCACTTGTGTTCTAATTGCTATTTTGCCAGAAAAGTTGGGGCTGGAGATCAAACAGACAGAAATGAGTTGTAAAGCTCCCTGAATGTAAATGGTTGTGCACTGTTTAAAAAAAAATACTTTAAAAAAAAAACAATCACTGCACACTGTAATGATTTCATAACTGTTACATAGCTGAGACAAGACTTGCCTGAGGTCTCACAGGATGACCATGGGTCATACCAAGGACAGGATCCAGATGTGATTCTAGTGCTGTGTTAAGCACAAGGCCATCTTTTCCTCTTCTAAAAATTTAATATTTGATTATAGAGTCTCTTACCATGCAAGCCCATGTGATACTTTCTCATGTGTTCAGCCAGAAAGATGGCTAATATAGAAATATCCTTTTTCTGTGCATCACAGCTCATGATGTCTTGCTTTTATTGGCAGGCTCACAGCTTCAGCTTAGACGTGTGGCCTGGTGCAGGGATTGCTCACTGATGTTACTCACAGCTCTGTGTGTGCACTGAGCCTGTGGTACTGTGTGTTCAGACAGCCCAGGAGATGTTATAAGGATCACTCTTTTCTCTTCCAGGCATGAAGGTGTTACCATGATGTAAAACCAGGTCATGGTGAAGTTCCCCTTCACATCTGGGGATGTATTTTGTTACTGGAAAACCCACAGAGCCCATATACCTGCAGAAGAACAAGCACAAGCCTTGCTATCCTACTTCATACACTATCAGCCAAACGAGCAAGCCAGCTTTGAGTCCTCCAGGGTCATTTTATTTTTAGGGCTGTTGCCTCAAGCAGGAAGAAAACAGCTTGATCTGTAGGCTCTGCTTTGAGCTCCCAGTGCTGGCAGCAAAAAGCAAGTTCTTTTGTCGTGCAGGCTGAGTTGAACCAGTGGAACAATCCGTATGGGCCAGGGAGTCACTGTGTTTTGAGTGTTCCTGTTCTGAGGCACAGCACATCTCCTGGTCTGTCACAGAGCTGATTTACTTTTGATCCCTTCAGCCTATGGTTGACATTCCAGCTGTTTTGCTGTCTCTTTATTTAATGGCAGGCTTTTTCTCCCTCTGCTTTTTCAGGTTTTTCATTTTTCCTTGTTTGCCTGAAATCCATCTTGGAGACACTTGTTGCCCTGTTCTCTGATCTGTTTTGAGCCTCTGCCAGCTGCTGCTTCTGCTGCCAGTGGATAAAACAACTGAGTCACCACTTTGTGAATTTTGCATTTGCTTGTAGGGTGGCAGAGCCAAGGCCATCATGAACATATCAAGGAACCACAACAAAGGCCCAAAACACAAACACTGGGACTTAACCTCAAAGCTTGTGCTGGAGCCTGTTGAGGTGACAGGCAGCAAGATTCATACCCAGGGACCTCAAAGCCTTACCAAGCTCAGCCTGACTCTAACCACATCAGAGGCATGCACCTCACGCAGCTCTGGATCAGGGGAGAGGGTGCGAGGGAAAGGTAGAAGTGACAAAAGGACTGTTTTCCTCTTTCCACAGTGGATTTATCACAGCAGATGTAAAAAACAGAAAAGTATGCTCAGGGTTATCACACTCAGCAAAGCTGCAGTGGAAGAGAGCAGCACTGAGAGCACAAGGGAAGGCAGACTGGCTGCTTCCCTAAATCATGTTGTGTGTCTTTGAGTCAAAATGCCCTTTTTGCTTTGTTTCAGCAGCTCAGGATGGTTGGCACCTGATTCCCCACACCAGCCCCATTTCCCTGTGGCCATGGCAGTGTCACCAGAGCTGCCTTGGCTGTGACCTGTGCCTGCTCTCATGGAATTGTCCCAGCACTGGCATGCTTGCCCTGTTTCTCATGCCTTCCAAACATCCTGCTTTTTAGCCTGAGAAACTTTCTATCAGGGAAAAAACCCTGTTTCTGGTTGACCAGAAGGACCATGGTGTTTTGGCTTTTCACAGCTTTGTTTTTGGGACGAGAGCTTCCCAAAAGCTCATTTATACCCAGTGTGGTGACTAGCTAAACACCAGGTGATCACCAGCATGGGGATGCTGATGCTGGTGGAAGTTTTGCTGCTTAATTTTCGCTTGATCGGGGTCATCTCTATGCTGCCAGCAGAGGCATGGGGACATTTAATACAACTTGGGCATCAGGGCTCTGTGGCTACCTCGATGTTTGTTTGGCTACCTCCAGGTTTGTTCATTTTGGCTGATGGCATGGAGTTGTTTATAGGGATAGACAGCAGAAAGGTTGAAATGCACTCATCCAATCTTCAAGCAGAGGACAGGACTGTATCAGTGTCTCTTTTAAAATATCCTGGCCTGCTTGGCTTGCAATAGCCTTGTAGTAAAAAGATTTTTCATTCTTGGCCCTGATGCAAAAGGGAAATGGGTTCCTATTTGCATTGTCCCCACAGTGTTTGTGTAATTAATGTATGTGGGGGGTTCTCCCTCCCCCACCCTCTCCCAAGGTAAAAAATGACCTTGTCAAAACTTAGATTACAAAATCTTAGTTACTAAGCAATGGGTAGGGCCCCACTGGGATGGCATCCCGGCTCCTGAAATGGTATGTATAGTAAAAACTAATAAAAATGGTGTCAGAGGCTCTCAGGCTTCCAAGTCCCCTGCTGTGTGACCCCCTGATCCCAATTTATTAGCTGAACCCAGGGAAGCAGACAAACCTTTCTGGCTCCAGACTGTAGGCTCCAAGAAATCAAATAATGTGAGCTCCAGAGCAGTGGCTCCAGAGCAGGAGGGAAGGAAATCCTCATGGAAAACAGGGGGCTGAGAGTTAGGGCTGAAGGGAGCTGCTGACAAGAGCCATCTGAGCGGGACAGGGAAGGGAAACTCGCTCTGTGATATCTCAGTACCTCGATGTTCAGATGCTTTAAACATGTCAGGGAGGAAGAGCAGGAAGGGGGTGGGGAGAGAGCGGGGTTTTTAAGGAGGCAACCAGCCAAAGTTGTTTCCTTTCATGTGTTAGCAGTGCCTCTGCTCTGCGATCACCTTGTGCTGGTGACAGAGGATTTAGCAGCTGGGGGTGGCAGATGGAGTGGCAAAGAATGTGCCCTGTGGGTCAGAGGGGGATGCACCTTCCCCCTTTCCTGCTCCCCAAATGCAGGAATTTTCTCTTGGAAGCAATAAAGGTGGTGCAGCTCATCATGTTGCTGCTGCCCCCCTGGATTTCGTCGTTCGTGTGTGATACACATAGCAATTAAAGCGTGTTGCACAGGGGGAGGGAGATTTTTTTTTTCCTTTTTTTTTTTTCCATCCTGAAGAGCTGCCAAAGCAAAGTGATATTGATGAGGATGGCTCGCTTCGATTAGCGGAGGCTGGCTGAGGAACAGCCACCTCCAGCCTGTTTCTCTCCCCTCTTATGCCTTGAACAGAAAGAAACTTCAGGATTTTCTCTGCTTTCAGGATTGTCTGTCTGTTCTGCACCTCTAATCTATGCCCAAATCAAGCTTAAATAGGGGTAAGAAGCATAACAATAACTCTCTTTGTTTAATGCCAGCCATTGCATTTTGAGTGCTTTGGCTTCCCAAGGGTGGCGTTAGCAGGAGAAGGCACTGCACTTTGTAAAAAGGCATGATTATGCAGCAAAACAGCTGAGGATGGAAATGAAGAGATGAAGACCATGTGGCAGGTGAGCTATGGCAGTAGAGAAGGCCTGTCCCATTTGCCAGCTCTTTATTCAGGTGTCATTTGCTGCTTGAAAATGTGTTCTGGGGTTTCTGAGCAGAGGCTGGCCCACAGTTTCTCCTGCTCAGTGACATAAATGTGTCCAAGAGTAGGCAAAAAGACAGGCCCACAGCTTTATCTGCCTTCATGACTTTTGGCTTGCTCAAAAAGGGATTGTGGTTTTATTCCTGCTTACCTGAAGAGATCTTTGAGAAATACTTTCTGATGTAAGACCAGTACCGATAACAAATTTGGGGGCTGGAAAAACATGTGCATACAGGCAGGTTTTCTCCTTCATGCTACAAGGAAACAAGGCTGCAGCTCTATAAATCTGGGCTTTCCTGGCTCTGTGCGGTTCCTTTTTAAATCACTGCCAGGGTGATCAGTTTAAACACCCACATCATTTGCGTTTTCCATAGTCAAACACAGGAATTTTTGGAGCCTTGTCTAAAGGGAAAAAATACAACATGCCCTTCCTCTCTCCCTCCTTAGCTGTGATCAGAGAGATGAGAGTCTGAGAGCAAGCAGAGGTCCTTGGTAGAGGATCAAAAATTGCTTTTTCCCCTGGATACACCACAGCCTAAAGCTGTCCCTGGGCTTGGCTCAGGTTTTGCAGCTCATACATAAAGGAACCTGCAATATCCTTTGGCATCTGGAGCTTGATGTTCGCCTCTCTGCTGGGCAGTGAGATAGGTGGGATTGAATTGAGGGAAAGGTGGACTGTGTTGAGGGAAAGGGGGAATGTGTTGAGGGAAAGGCAGATGGGAAGGGGCTGCTTCCCCAGGATCAGAGCCTGGGCTGGAAGTGATGCTGCACTTCCTAGGGCTGGGGGTTTCCACTCTTACAGTGGGACTGTGGCCCTGCATGCTGTGGTTCCTGCACCCATGTGCCTGAGAATAGAGGAGAAGCACAATCCCAAACAGGCTGACTTCCCTCCTGCACAGCTGCAGTGAGAAGCAGCCTCAAACCAGTGACAGTCACCTGCTGTAGGGTTTGTGTTGGTGATAGTGAGAGGCATCATCTGGCTGCTGGTCTGGTTGCACAGCACAGCCATGTCCTACAAGTGCTTCCTGAGCTCTGGGAAGGGGAAGGTAGCTGCTTTGGATGAGTGCTATTGTGCAGTTTGGCTCAGAGACAGTTGAACTGTGATTAGAGCTAAGCAGCAGCCATGAGATAGATCAGCAGAAAAATTATTTAAAAAGTAGAAAAGCAAAGACAAATAGAACAATGATCTGTGTATTAACTCTTGTCTAGAATAACTCTCTAAGCTACAAAAAAGTTTATCTAGTGAGATATTAGGAAGGTTGACGCTTAATAATGGAGCTCTGTGCATTGTGTTTTAAGGCTTACAAGTAGATATTGTATTTGAAATAAGCAAGTATTGTTTAACCAAAGATACATGTGCTTATTGTGGTTGGATAGAACTACTGTCAATGTGCTTTTGCTTTATGTGACTGGTTAGAAAACTTATAAAGTGAATTGTAACATTAAGTTCTTTGTCTGCTGCCTGGGATGTGAGCTGGTGGCATCTTCCCATTGTCATAACCATGTAATGAGGCTGATGCTGGAAAATCAAACAGCTCAAGGCACGTTCCAGCAGTCCTGTCCTGTTTGTGATTTGTACAGAGACCCCAGCTGGCCACTTCAAGATTTTGTGAATGAAACAAGTCAGGGCTTTCTGACCCTTTCTATATGGCTGCCTTATACCCTAAAAGTGGAGTCCTGATAATGAAATTTCCACCTTCAGCCTAAAACCAGACAACACACTGAGCTGCAGTGACCTGTGGGGTGCAGTGGCACAGCATCCCTGGCAAGCAGCACCCTGCAGACCTGGGGCCAAATCCTCCTCTGGGTACTTGAACTGGTACATCTGAAAGCTTTGCCCAACACCTGTTTCCTTGGATTTGCTGTGGGAGAGTTTGCCAGCCTAGAAAAACCCCTGGTTGCCATAGAAACAGAAATACCATAGTAAAGCAAAAGGAAGAAATATTCAATTGTCAGCACAGAGAGATTGATTGTTTAGGTTTCCCCCCACACGTGTTAAACCAACAGAGGGCTTTGTGTTATTTACTCCCAACCTAAATCCCTTCCCAGTTGTTTGATCTGGTATTTGTGAGGGCTCTGAGCTGATAACCTCCCTCCCTGTCATAGCCCCAGCCTGCCTTCAGTGCAGCAGCAGCTAGCCAAAGCTCATGGGGCAGGGGGAGGGAGCCCTGTGCCATCCCTCAAAACCAGCACAGGGGAAAACACAGAGGGAAGAAAATTAATTTAATTATTTTTAAGAAAAATAATTTTTAAATATTTTAAAAATAAATTTTAAAAACAATTTTAAAAATAATTTTAAATATTTTAAATAATTTTTAAATTATTTTAAAAATAATTTTTGAAATAAGTTTTAAATATTCTTTTAAATAATTTTAAAAATAATTTTAAAATATTTTTAAATAATTTTAAATAACTTTTAAATAATTTTAAAATAATTTTAAAGTATGTAAAAATAATTTTAAAATAATTTTTAAATAATTTTAAATAATTCAAAAATAATTTTAAAATATTTTAAAAATAATTTTTAAAATAATTTTTAAACAATTTTAAATATAATATAAAAAATAATTTAAAATAATTATTTTGTTTAAGTTCTGTTTGGGCAATGCTGCTTGAATACCAATGGCTCCACTCAGCTCTTTGCTATGCACGAGGTGTAAGCACAGAGCAGAGCAGAGCCCAGCCCTGCCACATCATTCCTGCAGCTCCTCAATCACTCACAGCACCCAGCCAGGAAAAGCCTGACCAACTTCATGGACAATTAATTGGTGCACTGAGGTAAACTAAAGGAAGAGGAACATCTTGGGCTGGAACAGCAAAGCAGCTTGTCCAGGGCTCGAGCTCTGACAGAGGGTGCAGAAAAGCAGCAGAAAAGACCATTATAGGCAGTAACAAGGCTCCTGGGGAGGAAGGCAGTGCCTAACCCCAGGCCATGAGTGCTTGGCTCATGTCTTAAAGCAGGCAGCTTTATCTCTCTTCTAAAACTTCATCCTACATAATTTAGCTGTGGATTTTCAAGTAAACGTCTCATCTTTTGCCAAGCCAGCTCAGTTATTTTCCTGAAATGCCTCGAGACAGAGTGGCACAAGTAAAATATGTGTTCCTTTTTATTCAGTTTTAAATACATTACCTTCCAAATTTCTTGGATGTCCTTTTGTTCCCACATTACCAGAGTGGCAAATAGCTGTTAAAAAGAACTGCACAGATGTTGCATTCTCTCTGATGGATTTTTTGCGCATTACAAGACACAAAAATTAAAGATCACTGAATTGTATTTTCATTCCAGATGAGTTAATTGATCAAATGCACACTAAAAAAAAAAAAAAGCACAGAAGAAATTAGCTTGGAAAGGAGAACCAGGCAAAAGAGGAGGCTTGGTGAACACAAGGAGCACAGGGAGGTAAACTGGGATGTGGAAGGACACTTGTAGATCAAAAAATTACTTTTTCTCAAAGTTCTTGTACTGAGACCGGGAACAGGATCTGAAGATGATGAACAGGCAATAAAAGTGAATACAAATATCTGCAGCACACAAGTGGAAATCTTCTGTTTGGTTAGGACACCACTGTTATAAGAAGGGATCAGAGTGCTAAGATCTTTTTATTGTTAGGAGCTTGAAAAATCCCACTGTCATCTGTGGAAGAAAAATCTTGGGCTTTTTTTTTCCTCCCTCATTTAGGTAACAGCACGAAGTTCCAATAAATGTCCAAGGCCTGATCTGTACAAAATTCCTCTCAGAACCAACAGTGCAAACCCAAGCTGTTTCCTAATACAAATGTTACCTGAGATAACTTCCAAGAAGATATTGCATATAAAAATTCCTTTCCAGACAGGCAAAAAACATTTGTGCAGCTCCAGAATACATTTTAAAAAGCAAAACTAATGAAAATTCAAGGTATTATATCACACAACTCTTTCAACCTGCTGCAAAATTCACTGACATCAACAACAGCATTTGCAACAAAGTCCAAGGCAAGATGCCTGACACCCCTTCAGACTGGGCTTGGTTTCTGGAAATCTAAGCCAAGGTCAATGAATTTTTTAATACATTTTTAATTGCCTGTAAATCAGTCCCTTACAATTTTAAACAATTTTGCAACACCATTTCCCTGTCTGTAACACTGGAAGAAATCTTCCACACTTTTCTGAAGCAATAAAAAGAGATTTGGCAGGGAACATGTGCAAGGTTAAATTATTCCATTCAAAAAAGACCAGAACCCAAAAATTCTGCAGACAGCCAGCTCCTGCCAATTCAAACTCTTTCAGCTTGGGGTTGTTGATTTATTTGTGCACTATGACTTCCCCGAGTTCTGCAAAATTCATGGATTTCAATTAATTTTAGTCTAAGAAAGTAATTTCTGTAAAGAAATTACTGCAGACTTCAAATTACTTTCTGTTATTTAAAGTGTGTAGTGCTCTAGAGTTTTAGGGGGAAAAACAGAAAAAAAACAAAATAAACAAAGCCTTTTGGCTTTTTAAAGGAAAACTAGAGTTATCTCCTAGGAACAGCTAAAACTGCTGAATTTCTCTGCTGACACCCTGGGACAGCAGCAGAGAGAAGATGGACACAAAGATGGGCACAACAAAATCCACTCTATGGGAATCCATCCAGCTCCAGAATTCCCTGGAATTCTCTGTAACTTTGACAAAAAACCCAATTTTTTTGAAATTCCTGCATGCGTACTAGGCTTAGATAAGAATTGAAAAGTTATCTTTCACTTCTAGAGTTCTACAGAAGTTGCTCATTTCCCTTTTTCTGTGATTCCTCCCGAGTGAAGGGGGAGGAAAACCCCTGCCACTTGGCATTAATGGAGTGCTGCACAGCATCTTGCCTGAAGGAAGAGCTTTTAAGCAAGTAAAAGCAGAATTCAGCAGAAAAAGTATCCCCCTTTACCTCAATTAGGAGATGAAAGGGGCCCCCTCAGGCTCCTAAGAAACCTGAAAGGACAGGGCAGCAAGAGCAGCAGGGGCAAGAAAAATTTATGATTTTGCTTTAAGTGTTACAACAACACTCTGCAAGAAAAGTTCTCAATTTGCCAGACTTCAAATACGATTTAGGGCACGGTGTTTAGTTCAGTGACATCAGTGTAAATCAGAGCAGAGCCACTCTGCTGACATTAATTACCTGCACACTCATTGAGCCCTCTGGGATAATGAGCAGAGTGTCAGCACTTGTGGGGTTTCATCCAGCTCGGTCACTGCTGTGTTTGCAGCAGAGATTTCAGCCAAAATCTGAAATCTGTTACTTCAATTTTAGTTTTTCATCTTCACCTTTGAGCATGTTTTTCCCAAAACAGTGTTTTGCTTTTTATATAACTATCAGGAAAAAGCCAGAGAGCTTAAGAAAGTGAACAGTGCATATTTTACGGTAACACCACTAAGATAAAAGTTTAGGAGCCCCATTGCTTGAGTTAATTCAAATTCAGCACTGAGGAGCTGACCAAGAACAGCTCCCACAGACTCAGGATGGAGAAAAGCTCTTGCTGGAGTTTAGATTTGCAGCTGATGCCCAGCACTGAAGCAAGGGAAAAACAGTGAGTGATGGTAACTGTAAATAGGATGGATAACTCACAGAAATGCACAGTGTCTTCTGAGTTTTAAACTCACTGAATATCAAATTCAAGTAGTTTGTAATAAATTGCTCCTCCAAGAACAGGTCCAGGAAAGAGAGACATGATTGTAATTCAAATATGAGAGGTATGAAAATTGACATACAAGTTGCTGGTGTGTACAATCTCACCTGAGAAAGAACAAGGAACTTTAAAAAAACCCCAAGTTCTTTAGTTAGTGGTGAGAATACAACATTTTTGTGTCCTGTGCATAATTAAAAGGCTGAAACAAACCCCCTGTTCCCTTGTCCACTTAACAGGGGAGCTCCCATCCACCCAACACTGCTGAGAGTTCTCTGCCACAGAGTGCAGGAAGACAATGCTGCCTTTCACAGGTGACATTTTATTCATTAATGCTCCTCCACATCCTCCTCTCCTTTGTCAGACTCTTCTCCACGGAACACAACGGCACAGCAGAACTCTGCAGCTCTTTGCTCTCCTCACTGACTCAATGCCACACAAACTCTCTCTTGAGCACCCCATCAACAGTGGGGCTTTGTCATGGATGCTCTGTCTCCCTCACCAAAAGGAAATTATAAGTTCTAACTGAGTGCAAAATCATTTTCCCTGTCTAAGCCTGGCCTGACCCAGCCCTGTGTCGGCAGACACAGAGAAATCCTTTATGGCTTTGGTTACACACATGTGCCTCAGGATGCTGCCAAAAGGTTCAGGCTCGTAACCTGGAGAGCTGCAAAGCAAACAGCAAAGCAAACACACTCAAACCAAACTTATCAATGTGTGAGAAATACAAGAAAACGGCTGAGAAATACAGGAAAAAACCCAGTTCAAGTTCTGAAACTCCCAAACTACACCAGAACCAGAAGGTAAAACTTTATTCATATGCAAATTTCTCTCAGCTGATGCTCTACACATCAAATAATATGAAAGCATTTAGCTAATGCCTGAAGTCTCTTCCACTCTTGGCAGCTCCAAGCAGCATGTGTGGGAGAGCCTTAGTGCCTGCCCAAAGGAAATACTTGGTCTTGCACTCTTTGAGTTATATTGAGGTTTTCAAAGGGGGTAATAGAAATTATGTTTAAAAAAAAAAAAGACAAAAGGTCAGTCCTCCCACTCAACATAGACATTAATAATTCCTTTTGAACCAGCTTTAGATACACCAAGCTTTAAAGAATAGCCATAAATCCATATTCAACTTTAATCCCCTTATCTGTGCTCTGGAATCAGGGAACCAAACAATTCATTGCCCAACACATCTTCAGCAGCAAAGCTGAAAGAAGGTGTTCCACAGTATTTATTGCTAATTGTTAAATATTGCATCTTGAACTTTGGAGCTGGTTTCAAACTCAGTTGAAAAGTTTGTAAATTAACTTGTTCCTCCCTTGTTCTGTCTTTGGAGTGCACAGAAAATAAATGAATCACAGAATCCCAGAATAATGAGGTTGGAAGAGACCTCTAAGATCATCGAGTCCAACCTGTGCCCTAACACCTCAACCAGACTACAGCACCAAGTGCCATGGCCCCTCTTTGTTTAAACACACCCAGAGATGGTGATTCCACCACCTCCCTGGGAAGAGCATTCCAGTACTTTGTTATTCTTTTGGTGAAAATTTCTTCCTAATATCCAACCTACACCTTCCCTGATGTAGCTGGAGACTGTGTCCTCTGAAGAAAGGCAGAGGAAGCCAAAGACCATCTCTGACCCCCTCAGTTAAAAGAAAGGAGCAGACATTGTGACCAAGGCAAGCATAGAACAAATCCCCAGGAGGATACCTGGACTTGGGCAGAGCAGCAGAGAAATCTGTCACACACCCAAGACACATAAAACACACAGTGGTTCAGCTCTGAGATGCTCAGGTAGGATGCACCATGAAAGAGGTGCCTGATCCCATCACTGCTGAGACCACCAAGTGACAATGAAGGTTTGCTCTCAGCATCCTGGTGACAAAGCCACCTAAAATGGAAAAACCCACTTGAGTGTCCTCTGATATTAGAACTGAGATTTTAATAGCATTGGTGTCACAGACATCTTTTATGGAAAATCCTTTCCTTAGGATTTTTCCTCCTAAGAAGCTGAGAGGCCTCAGGAACAAAATGTGAACATTGATTATCTGCTGCTGTGGAATGCAACAAGTAAATCTTTGATTGGCCCATGTGGGTTGTTTCTAATTAATGGCCAATCACAGCCCAGGTGGCTCAGAGAGAGAGCTGATCCACAAACCTTTGTTATCATTCTTTGCTATTCTATTCTTAGCTAGCCTTCTGATGAAATCCTTTCTTCTATTCTTTT